>JAUCMP010000029.1:9120000-10320000 GCA_030770545.1 Macropodus opercularis | reverse complement strand
TGAACAAAAGGATCCATGATCAAACAGTTTAAAACGCCAGCACAATCTCAAAACCCAGTGTCTGTACAGGAAGCAAAACATGTTTAATTATTGCACTGTTGCACTTGGATGATCCCAGATAACCTCACCTGGATGAACCTTCACTGCCATATTGCACAGTTGGTTCACAATACATAGACACTGAGTACTGTGACTCCATACTGTGTGTTACTTACCCGGTGATCCTGACCGAGTGTGTGCCGTGTTTGCGGTATTGTGCAGGCTTGGTGAAGCTGACGTCAGTGTGTTTGTAGATCCCACTCTTATAGACAAAGAAGTCCTCGTGGACCTCCATAATAGCTGGAAGAACAAACAAGGTGGAAGACTTAGTAAGCGGATACAGTACAATACAACCCCCCCCACACACACACACACACTCACACACACACATTCTCATACTTACAAATTCTAACTTCCCCCCTGAGTCACACACCCAGACATTAGACAGAGCAGCTGTGTGTGGGGTGTGTGCCAGGGTTAAGTGCTTTACTAAATTCAGTGGATATGAGTCTGCAGATGTATAGCTGAGAAGATCTCTTTTGATCTACCTGCACTAAAACAGTCTCTCTCTTATAGCACTGTGTTGACCTACAATGACACATGAAGCATAAGTACACACTGTACAATGTGAAAGGCAAAAACAAAACCTTGTCATCAAGCCCAGCCATCCTCAACCCTCGCACACGTCTATTCAAGTGTCCTCGACAATGAGCCTCATTTCAATCACACTGACACACTGAGGCCAATGTTTAACCTCAGGACAAAACCATTAGGATGAATAGGTCAAATGTGACGTCATCTGACCCCAAGGCCTCAAGGTGCACATGTTAGGATTTGTTAGTGTCTTGAGGCAGTTTTGTTTAGAGTTCAGTACATAAGATTCACATGGGAGCACACGTCGACATTAAAGTGTTTATTACACGTATATTTATCGAGAACACATGCACACAAACAGGCATCACCTTACCTTGCACTGGGCCATTATCCATAATCTCTTTCATAATCTCCTTTTCCTATGAGAGAAGACAGAATGATTTAAAGGTGAAGCGCAGAGAGACAGACATAAAGATCATTACATGTCAGTGAAATGGAGAGGATGAAAACAACCTCCCTGGACGTTAGAAGTCAGATAACAAGATTGAGTCCAGCAGGGCCCCCTGCCTTCAATGCCTGGCTTATTGACTTCACAGACCATTTGGAGACACAAACAACAGGCTGCAATGATTTTAGACGCATTAGCCGTCATTTAGAGCTGATGGATGCTGGCTGGTGCAGCTCGTGATTAACTTTGAATTGGGCAAGCCGGTAGCTGCACACAGAGACCCTTGTGGAAACTTATGGTGAATGTTACATGATACTTAAAAGAACACAGAGATTCTTTCCAGAAAAAGAGACTGAAAAGTATTTCAAAATGTATGCAGCCTTTTTGTTTTAATAGTAATTAAACAGAATTAAAAGATTCATGGTTAAATTATTTATTAAGGATAAATAACCCTCATATCATTCATCATAACATTTCTGAATCTTACTTCCTGCAGTTTAGTAAACACGCTGGAAATAAAAGCTCTTGCTGTGAAGCGTTTAACCACGTGCACGCGTTGTGTTGTTAGTGGAGCACTCACATTGGACGACAGCCTGTAAGGCGGTGTGGACTGGTAGATGTCGTTGTGGTGGTTGTGTGAGTTGGGGCAGCGCTGCGTGGCCTGTCTCTTCCCCCGACCAACCGAGCGGCTCTGCATCATACAGCGGTTTACCTCAGCCGGTGTTTGGTGAGGGGGTAGGTATGGGTAGCATTCCTCTGTCACCACTCTGTGACGAGGGAGGATGTTTGTGTTTTAATCAAACCTTACTTAAGTGAAACTAAGCTGTTTTTTGCCTGTAGATGTCGTTTACCCTCTGCGCCGGAGATACCACCAGGCCCCATCGATGCGTCCCCCGGCGCAGCCTCCCTGGTTGCGTGTGTCACAGGAAATTATATTTTGGGGGGATAGCTGAGGAGTCATGTGACCCATTGACTGGATGGAGATCCTGTCTGATGCCACAGCTGCAGAAGAGGGTGCAGAGACAACATTTGCATTGAACATTAAGTTCAAACATAAACCTGAGGAAAAGTCAAGCCCATTTAAGTGAAGACATTGAGTGCTGTAAGTTCAGTTGCCAGCTGCTGTTCTATGTAGTCTAATTGCTACATCCTGAATTCTCTTAATGGGCCTACCTGCAGTTGAGAAAGCCCAGGATGCAGCACAGTTGCCCTGGTCCAGAGGTTCGTGAATCTTCCCCGGCCACTTCTCTACTGAGTTGAAGTAAAGCGGCAGGCGTTCGCTCTGAGGATCCATGTTCATCTGGCAGAGGAACAGACATGCTTGAGATTTTTCAAGTCAATTTGATTTGCTTATAGCATAATCAAATAACCCGAATAATCAAATTAAAACAGGGGAAACAGAGGTGTCAACACAAAGCAGCAGCACTTCAGATCAGTTACTGTTTGCCCACAACGCCATGAAATCTAACGGCTGCGGTTAAAGAACTTGTTGTCGACTTTGTACGATAAGCTTGGCTCATGGGCAGATTACATAAGTCTGTTAATCAAGCCTCCACTACAAGAGGTGTATTCACAGGCCATTAGGACCATTTAGTCCAGTGTCAGTCTCTGACGCTGGAGAATAGACAGCAACCTTTGATCACAGAACGTTCCATGAAAGCATGAGGTTTGGTCAGCGTAAATCTCAATGCATCATTTCTGGCTTCAGGAAGGCGTCCACCTCTATTCAGAATATTTATCACTAGGATGATAAAACCAAATTAGGATGATATGGTGCAAATGTTATCTTAATTGTACATATTTACTTGTCAAACACACTCTGCCCGTGACTGACTGCTATTCTACTCTGCCAGTAGTGTGCAAACCCTTCAGAACAACTGCCTTCCCCTCTTCACAAGAAGCCCGGCTGCCTGGGCTACATTCCTCTGATTAACAGTTGTGTTCTCTGGGCACAGACGGACACCTGATACATAACTGAGGAATGTGCTGCAGGTCAGAGTCCAGAACTCAGACACCTGAAGCACGTGACCTGGAGGTGTGATAAAAGAGGAGGAATGTCGCAAGAAGAAGGTTGTTACATGTGCTTGTGTAATAAAGTCTGTCATGTAGCCACAATTTTCCAGCACAGGAGCGTGCGGTCAGACAGGAAAGAAGAGGCCGAGAGAGATTTATGAATGGGTTACAAGGCTCTGATCTGATTCCTGGCACAGGTACTGACACGCAGACAGCGGAAGCGGAGGAGGAGTCGTGGGACGTTAGAAGAAGAAGTCTAGGAATTCAGGGAGATGTAAAGTGGGGGAGTGAGGATGGATAAAGGGATGGAGGGATGTGTGGCACAGGCTGAAGAGGAGGCTACTCTCCAGGCAGCCGCCATCCCCTGCGTCTTCCGCCAACTGATGTTTTGGTTCCGTCTTATGTAATCTGTCTGAATGAAATGTAAACAAAGACTGTGCGGATCAGCGTAGTCAGAGTTTCCAGACACCGTCGCATACCAACAAGCCACTCTAATTAACGCAAAACAGTTAGATCAGCACCCACTTGCTGCTAAGAACAGCTTAACACAAAACCAGAAACATGGAAAGAAGGAAACTTCAGTATTCACTGTATTCACTTCGATCACTGTATCACTAAAACATCCTCCATTCCATCAAATTACCCACAATCCACTCTCCCAAACCTACCTGGACCACATCCACATGGATTCACACTATATAACGTAATAATAATGTTTCTTTATGGAGACATTACTTAACTTTATTTCAAATTCAGAAGTTGTTCTTTACCTGGATCTCATTCATGTTCATTATAGTTCTGGAGGGTCTTTGTGTGCCCAGACGGTATCGGATGCCCTCGTCCAGGGTCATACCATAGAACTGACTGTAGTTAGCAGCCTTCCACCTGAAAATGCCAAGATAATATGATAAAAAAGTCTATAATGATCATTAAGCCTGTGTTTATATGGGTCTGTGTTTGACATTTACCCATAGTTTCCTCTGTTGATTGAATGAATCATGTCAGACTCAATCAGACAGGCATGTTGCTCACACTCCCAACGTCCCGTGGTCCCACAAGTACTACAGAGAAGAGAGAGAAAACAGAGGCAACGACATGAGAGTATTAAAAGGCATTAGCAGCTGTAACTGTGTAAAAATAAGGTACATTCCCACACCCATGCTACATTTAAAGCTAAAATAGAAACATCTTGTCAAATATAGGCAAATGCGCTTCAGTAGACTCGCTAAACAAGAAAGTAACAGAGAGAAGAACACTAGTGACTGGAAAATCTTAAAAAAATAGGGAAGCAGGAAAAAGAGGAGAGGTTAAAGAGTACATTCAACCTTTTAAGGCTGCAGAATGTGGATCCATTTTTAGTCAGAAGAATGACACAGGAATGAAGAAGTCAAGAAGATGACAGAAGAGATAGAGCTGCGTATTAACAATGACGTTCTGAAGTTTACTTGCTCAGAAATAAAGAATTTGGACTGATGACTCACTGTGCGAGTAGTAAAACTTAAATCAAAAAGAGCAACTACAGTTTATGATCATTTATAAATAATTTATTGGCTTTTTTTACTGACAACAAAGATTAGAAGTTGTACGAGGTAGTGAGTAGAGGATTTGAAATATAGAGGAATGTTTCCATAAATGTGCAGTCTGTACTCCATCTATAAGCTCTAGTGCACATTAGACATCATGTTTATGGAGGGGGGGGGTCTGCCTAAGAGAGTCATTAAACACGCACATTTGTCATGTCGTCACATGTCAACCCACACGCGGTGTATCACTTCTACATATGTATATTTATTTTCTGTAAGGTTTTAAGCCTTACTTTGCAAAGTGTCTTGAGAGGAACACATAAATTAACTGAATTGAATTTGATTGAACTATTCCCTGATGAGGCTTCCTTGCTAAAATGTGTAGGAGGTACAGATAAGAATATGCCAGGGCTTGACCGCAGAGACTTTACAGAGAGAAGGGAGAGAGCTGTGAGTCAGCTCAAAGCGGAAGTCCTGTCCTCCACCGTGCATGACTGATTCTGAGAAAGCTGAGAGGATGCACGTTTGGGATATTGTGGGAGTGGGAGTTGGAAAAAGGACTACATGTGCACCTCTGTGCCCAAGTTGTGATGTGTCCATGTGTGCTGCCTTAACAAGCACGTGCAGCAGTGTTAGTGATTGAGAAGGTTAAAGGGGGAGTTAACACATAGCTGCTGTTTTCTGGTGACATGAAACCTTAGAGAATATTTCTAACCAATTAGCCTGTGGTTGCACAAGTCCTCCCTCAAGAAGAAGCCTTAGTCCTGCTATTTATCAACTTGTGTTTTCACCTGTCCATCACCTTTAGGTCAAGGCTAATTGAACTGTTGTGACAAGCCTTATGCAAGATAGACACAGCAGCTACTGGCATTGAACAGCTGTGAGGCTCAAACCTGATCACGCGAAGCTTGCGATAGACGTGTTGTAACTTACAGCCGAAGTTTGTCTTTGTTGCATTAAAATAAACACAATACAAATGGATGTTAAATCAACATTTGCATGCATGTCCACACATGTACAAATGCATACAAGAAGTATGAATAACATCTTCTCTCACAAGTGTGAGAAACCACAACAGAGGACAGGTGAGGAATTCACCTTGCCTTCACTGACTTAACCTCCTCCCTAAGTCTTTCAGTAATTGTTTTTCTTCTCCTTGACTGTTGTCTATCATTCACAAAAATGAAAAGCACTACATGGAATGAGTTGCCCTCAGGGTGTTGAAGGCCGTGAAGATAAAAGACACTTTGCTGCCACTGAAGACTAATCTATAATGTTGTTGAGGCTCAGTGTCAGGGTCATGAAGTGCAGAGGAGGGTTTTACTACAATATGCAGGCTCTGATTTGTGCACTTGATGTAGGTTTTATGTGCATGAACATGATAACACAAGCGTTTACTAGACATACTGACATTTACTGTAGATCTGGTGATAAAACATGTAATGATACTGCTGCTGTAAGTTATTGTTACTCTGTCTTAACAGTATGTTTGACGTCATGGCAGGAAAAACATGGCGCTACTAATAACATTAACAACAGCTCTGCAGAATAACGCTGAAACTAAAGGTTGAATGTTTTCACCTGGGTCGTGTCAAAGAAAAAGTACTTTTAAGTACATGAAGTTACAGTGAGGGGAGGGAAGTGGAGGAGGATGAGGGTGTGTATGTAAAAAACAATTAATCTGTGAAACAATTAAATGTGTCTACTAAAAGCATGGATCTAGATCTGAATTTTACATGATGTAACCACTAGTAGTTTTGTTTTCATTAGAAACACATGATGTGGAGACACATATTTTCAGAAACCCGCACAACTTAATTTAAATTCCTAAAACACGTCCAGGGGTTTTAGGAACCGCTGGTATGGTATGTCAACATGAAATCTGCACATCTACAAGATTTTGCAATTTTTATATTTCTTGCAATACTGCATCGATAAATCAGTGGCACCAAGATCCGACATCAACTGATTTATGTGAAGTGAATCTGAACTAGATATAAAGCACGGAAAATGTTTATTCAAACTTTAGGACACTTAAAGGGAAAGTTGAAGGCAAACTTCGGGGATTACTTACCACAAATTGCAGTTCTCTTTGTATGTTTGCCCTGTAGAAAAACTGTTTCCATTTCTTTTACAGGTAGCTGGAAGGAAACAGACATTTTAATATATATGGATCCAGTTTGACTGAACAACACAAACATCTAACGCAGACACGCAGACACTGAGATGCAGCACAGATCTTCACTTTCAACCACAACAGAAATGTTTAACCATAACTTCTCTGGTGTTTGTGTGTGTCATTATGTGCAGGTGCGTGAATGAGAGTACACACACAATTTGTGAGGTCTAAGGAGCTCTGAGCTCCAGTAATCCACCATAGGAATGTGGTGTTAGCTTCTGTTCTGCCTTCCCAGGCTGCCCAGGGTCTCGTCATGCTTTAACTAGCTTACGCTCCACTTCACCACCTCTAGTGAGACTAAGTGCATTACAGCCATTCTTATGCACAATCTGTGAATTTATTATACAATTTGGGGCAAACCCTATGAAAATGGGTAATGACAATGCCTGGTTTCCCAGCTGAATAAGTTATGAATGGAGAGCTCACATATCTATCTGCTCTTTTATTGCTTCAAGGTGTGTAGTCAGATGTCAGCGTGGGCATGCTCTTAAACATGCATTGGTGTGTGTCCCAACTCGTGATCACCCTGCCTTGACGCCCAGGGAACACATACCTGCACCGACCCCCTAACCTCCTGTCCAACCTGTGCCTGTCTGTCTCACTTTCACTGCATAGCCCACATTCTTGCTCCTGACCTCCATTCATCCCTCCATCCACCCTCCCTCTCTGTCTGGGTTAATAAGAAGCCTACTGTTCTCCTCTCTGTTCTCAGGTAGACCTCTGTTACTGCTGGCAGAGAATTGTACTATAACTTGTGTGGGGGAGTCCAAAGTATAGTCAGCTGAACATGACAGATGCGGTTGAGCACTTTTACACTTCTACATCACCACGTACCAATAAGAGGCCTCTCCTCGCCTAAACAGTGACTCCAGAAGTCGGGGCAGCAGTCAGACACAGTGCGGTTGCAGAACAGATCGCAGTAGCAGATGGTGTCCAGGTATGGCACTGTGCACATGTCATCTCTGCCGGGGCAGCAGCCTCCTCTCCTTTGGCAGTAAGAACCAAATGGGTCTCTGATGCCACCAAGATGCAATGGACTGGCAAGTTCCCTCTTGGTCCTTCTAAACAGGATTCTGTCTGCAGTTCCCTCTCCCACCACCAGGAGCAGTGTTGCCACAGTGAGCAGGATTAACTTCATGATAAATCTGTAAAAGAAAGGGGAAAAATACAGACTTAAATAGTTACAGTCACAGCAATTTTATTTAAGTCAAGGAAGGAAGGAAGGCAGCTCCTCACCTGCCCTCCTGTTATAATGGGAGCAGCATAACTGGGGTATGACCACTGCCAACACACCATCCACCTGCTGCTGTGTATGTATACTCTCATCAACACACATTAACACACTCACACACAAAAGATATGTTCTAAAAGCTTGCTTATTGAAATAGAAATAGAGAACCCACATGATCCATGAACCATCTTTCTACCTTTTAGAGACACCAACACAAACCACAAAGTGGGAAAATACACTCAGCAAGTTCACCTTCTCTTCTTATATTTTTCCAATTCATTCTGTTACAGTGATATTTAGAAGTCACATTTATTTATACTGGTTGCTTTTCAATGCCATTTAAATCCAGCTGGACTATATAATGCCTTCAAATATTCTACTTTATCTGAGAGAGACCTGCCAAGGACGTTTCTAAATTAAGGGATGAGACGTTATCAACAGAGATTAGGATGGTATCACAGTCAAGGAAATACAGTAATGCCCTGCTGTGGAGCTAATCTCTCACACTTGATAGAATTGTCTAAGTGAACAGATACTGTTGTCCCCCAGTATTAATAGACGTTAGAGACAATGGAAACAGGTCAAGCCGAGAGAAAGTGTCCAATATCTAGAATCTAAATGTGTGTTTTAATGACAGCAGCTCCAGCTCCTGCTGTCTTGCATATAATGTGCACTTCTGAGTTAAGAAGACAAGACATGTAAACACAAATATTGTCATGAAATAATGGAGTAAAAATGGAACATAAAAAACACAATTATATTACATTACTAGACAGTCATTTTGTTATTGACTTTTCACATGATTTACTCTCTAGTATGGCTAAAGGCCAGGGGTTAGCCCACTGCTTACATAAATAGCATCATTAATTATCCAATCAAGTCTCAGAGCACAATAGGCACTCAACACACACAGGGCCCCGGAAAAGAGCTTTGCTATGCTGTTTTCTGCATGACTGGTCCTTTAGCTGAAACAAACACACATACCCCACATTCTCACACACACACACAAGCATATGGCAGCATGAGATGGGCAGGTCCCCTCCTTTGCTCAAGTGTTTTGTTGTGTCAGACTCTGAGCAGTCGTGCAATAAAACCCCCAGAGTGCTCAACAAGCTGCTGAGGTCTTCAGGTCAAAGTGTCAGTGTTCAATAAAAAAAACACAATAACTATAACGTGTATTATTCCCCTGACACTACCTAGTCAGCAGCTTCCATTTTCAGAATAATTCTCAATTTCTCTTAAAATAAACAAAACACTGTAGTTTAAGTATTTAGACAAAACATGTGAAGCTCTCTGACTGTGATTATCTTTAGCTCCACAGTCTACAAATCTCAACATAAACATTTCAATGCTGGGTAAATAGGGGCCATCTGGCGCTCAATGGATACCACAGCTTTCAGAACATAATAGAGTGAAGTGTCATCTCACTGTCTCAGGTTTCATCTTAGTTTTATTAAAAAGGAACTGAACAGAGTGTCACAGAAGCTGCCACATGGCCCTTTATTGCTCCTGACAGCTGTAACCAAGATACCGATCCCACAATACAGTTGCAGGACAGATGAACCCTTAGCACAGGTGTCGCTCTCCAACCCTGTATATTGTGATTTGGGTGAAATAAACCTTTAATTTGTCTTGTTTAGGGTTTCACTGCATGTGTTCTAGGACGTTCTCACTTCATCAGCTACACCACCCACCAGAAAATTCAGGTATCTTGGGTCAGTATGCCTATAGTAGTACATAACGTCTCTCTCCTCTCCTGTCTCTCTTTCCCTCTGTGTTACACAATATTGTATATCCAACTCTGTACAGGTGTGTAATAAGGTCTCCAACAGGTGAGTGATGGGATTACTGCTCCGGTTGTCTCATTGAGAACTACACAAGAAGAGCAGAATCAATATCACTGTACTCAGTAACCTCTAGAGTTAAAGAAAAGATCTCCAGTGCCCTACTCATATTGTTGGACCTGTTGATAACATCTTGAACATTGTGTCTTTTAATCACACACCCACAAGGTAAACTATTAAACTACTTCTATTAAAGCTTAACGGACTCTCTCTAAAATGTGTAAATGCAGAACAAGGGAATAAATTAGAAGAAAAGAGATGATCAGCAAATATATAAAGCTGCATAAACCAAAAGCTTTCACACTGCCACCATCACACATGAAGCAACAAGAGTAGAGTCGAGCAAGAACCTTCAGCCTGCACCTGCCTTGGGCGAACGGGAGCTGCTGCTGATAAGTGAAGAAAGCAGAAAGTTTCTTTACCTGGAGCTGAGGGAAGACTCTGGCCTTATAATCCAACAGAGGCTTTGTTGATGTGTTGCTCAGGAAGCCACTCAGGTAAAGGGGCGTTCACGTCAAAGTCTCAGTTGCCCTTTTACTCTGCCTCACACTCTCAAAGATCAGTTCTGTCTGACTCGCTTCGCTATATACAGTCACTGAGTGCAGGCTAACCACTCCCCCTCTTCTGCCCCCTTTCAGTCTGCCCTGTCTGCTGCTTCACTGCCTCTTGCTCAAATCTGTCTCTCCTTTTTGCTTCTTTCCCTGTGACTCCCACAACTTGGTTATCTCTTCATGCCTTTCCTGTCCATATCAGACTAGAACCTCCTGTCTGAAAATTAAATGCTTTTCACTTTTGCTTTAACTTAGCTCGTGGTTGTACTTTCTTTTGACATTTCACTGACAGCTACACCAGCAGTTTCCCCTGTGAGCAGCTCTCCCCGCAGCACAGTCCAGCCCACTCCTGGCAGATTACACCCCATCTAGTGGCAATGTGTTGCATAACTTCCATGAACCTCCCAGCTTCTAGAAACATACAAACGAGCCTCTTGAGGTTGAGCTTGGTAAGAACTATCTGTTCCAGGGACAACAGATATTTAAAATATACAACATTTTCCACATGCTTATTTGTTGAACTTACCACAGATCAGTTGTCTTCACTTTGTTTACTTCATCTTCCTCAGTTTCTTTCTAACCTAAATAGATTCACACCCATAAAGGTTAATTTAATTAGATTACACAAACTGCAAAATTCAAGCATATTTTTTTTATAAATTGTGTCTCTATAGATGAACTAAGTGTTTAAATCTCTTAAATATTTTTGATTCGAACTGCAAAACAGGCGTTTAGAAGACTGGCGTGGTGGTCCACACAGAGCCAGCTGTTCTAGAGGGTCCTCTCCAAGACAATCAATAAGCTAAGGGCTGAATCAATAACAGGAACACAGCAGGGTGTTAGACAAGACAGATAAAAAACTCAGGACAGGGCTACACAACAGCCTAACTCTAACACCGATGACACTTGAACATACTTTACTCCATTTCCTTAGCATAAAACATTAAAACGTACACAGTAGACTAGTAATGTATGTCCACAGAGCTCTGGTTGATTCATACATTTATATTCATTTATTATTAATATAATGCACTGCAGTACAACTTATCCACTGTGACCTCAATCATCTTGAAAATTAAAATTAATGTCAGTGAGTTGTTGCATTGGACTAATTTAAACTGGACAGGTAACTAATAAAGTGAGAGTAAAGGTATATTTAGGGATGAGTACACTAGCATGCAAACATCAGAATGTGCTGCACTTGGATGTGAGTCCAAGTTTTTCTTATGCAATTACTTTGTGGCCTGGTCTTTAGGTTGGAGATTCAACTGTACGAGCTCGAGTCAGTAATTTGAAGGATTCAAGTAAAAATCCCTAAGACAGTTTCTGTCAATGGTGTCAGCAAGGATGACACCGTTCTGCGTAACAGGGTTGTCTTTCCAACGCTACAATTATGGGTTCAATGCCTCTTGCACAACTTCATACCTTCTGGGGAAAAGACCTCGAAGCTATGTGTACAGTGTTTTATCGGCACCACCTGCGCAATCATTATTGCTCACACTGTATATGTTGTTTGCCTTCCAGTGAAGATTTATTCAGTTGTAGTAAAATGTTAAGAATGTTGCTTTGACAGACACTTACTGGCAGCACGTGACTCATGTGCAGCACAAGAGCATGGCTATGATGCTTTGTTGATGGTAAATGTACAAGAGCTTTATTGTTGCCATCTGTAGGAGAAAGTGTGTGTGTGTGTGTGTGCATGTGTGATGACCCTCTGCTGAATCAGGAAGAGGAAAGCAACCAGGTCAGGGAGTGTGTGTGATTCCCACTCAACTCATCAGTAGACCCAGAGCATCAATCAGCTTGGTAAGACATATGTTTCACAAGCTCTGTAGGCGGTGTGTGTCGTAACAGCCGCGTGCTGGTTTGATGCATACACACAAGGGTCTGATCCACCCTGCAGTGACTCAAGCCATTGGGATGTATGAATGTGAGTATTATTTCTTTGAGGCAGCAGCAGAAAAAAGGAAACAGATATTAGATCAGCAGTGCTTCTGTTTGTGAGGTCATTTCCCTAAAATAGACTGAAAAGCTGAGGCAGACGGAAACAATAGAGCCTATACATACACACACAAGGAACAGCGAGTGGGCCGCACTTCAGGGAAAATCAATACGGACAATACAGCAGTGTGTGCTCACAGATGTATTTACAAAAGGACTAGATGCGCTTCTTGAGGAAACTTAAAGGACCAGGAGTCGAGATAAAACACGACACAAACACACACGAACAATCCCTCACAGCTGCACTGTGTCAGAGCCAGGCTCCCCTGAACCCCGCTGATGTCTGTCTCGGCTCCTCTGGGACACGCATGGTGAATAACACTGTGCAGGATGTTCACGTTCACCGAGTGTTGATCAACACTGTTTCTAGGACTCTCACTTCGCGCCAGGTGCATGGAAAAACATTCACATTAGCAGTGAGGGGACGTTTGGGAGTCATTTCTAGTGTACTGCTTGTTCTTCTCTTTGCTGCAGCTGGAGTAATGGCAATGACAGGTTTGTTTGGACTTTTGTTTGGAGACTCCTTCAAAACAACATTGACTGTGTGATACACACCTATGCTAGTTCTCTCTGTCTTTATGGTTCTCCTGTTCAGTTCGCTTTCAGGCTCAAGTTCCATCTGTTGTTAAGCGAAACAGGTCTTGGTCCTGTTTCAGGTTCTGCTGTTGTTTTCGTTGTGTCGACTGTTGACCTTATGAATGTGAAAACTGCTCTGACAGCAGAGTTGAGACTAAGCTGTAAAACAGGACCGTACGTTCACTAAAAACAACAGAAACTATAAAACAAAACATACTATGATAGAAGGTTACACTGCACAAACACATTCTCGCTCTGTCTATTTGTACAATAAAGGACCTTTTTTCCACAGTTTCCATCAGTGTCAAACATTCACCCTCATTAGATGACAACCTCTGCCCCATCACACAAAGGTCATGTATGTCTGGAAAAACATATATAGAAGTTCTGCTTTCATTCATAGGTTATAAACTGTGGAAAAACATTTACTACAGTTGAATTTAAGTGAAACCACTTGTACCATGTTGGTTTTGCTCTTTTTCCAGGAACAAGTAAAGTAAAAGTATAGTATAAAAATTCAATTAAAGTTTATCAGTAAATAAGTTAGTAATTAACAATCATATAAAATTAATATAAAATAATATAAAACATACAATCATTAAAAAAACATATTATCACTGTAAGTGTTACATTTTCCCTGAATTACTTGGTGTCCTGGGTGTCAGTGGCCTTATATAATAAAACAAAGTCAGCACCTCCAGCTGCTTCTTTTTCTACATTTTGCTGCCACAAGTTTATTCCAGGCAGAGGTTTTGTTTGTGACTTGTAGAGGCTTGTTGCCTCGTCTGCTGCACATACACGCCTGGTACGTGAGAGGTGTTTGTCTAATCAGTGTTGCAATCATCAGAAACCCTCATTAGAAGAAAAAGAATAGAATTTAAAAACACAGCATCTGAGTGTCCAGCTCATAGACTCCCACTCCCTTAACTACAGTATGATGTCATTTCTTTACTTTAAACAGAGAGAATAGAGGAGGCCTCAGGTGGTGGTACGCTCCACCACCCACCTACTCAAAGCACTCAGACGCTCCATCCATCCAACCATCCATCCCCACGGGGACTGACCCAGTTGTGGTATTAACACCCTCACTCGATACTCGTCAGACGTCCCTGCACTCATCCATTCACTGTAGGCGCTCATCTTTCCTAATGGAGCATTATGCTGTACATCCACCGGGACTGTTCTACTCACACCAGTAATTCAGCAAATCAGTTCAATCGAATAATAAAGACCCATGAATAAGCAAAGTAACATCCTTTTGTTTGTTGAACTTTGATTCATAAGTGATTGGAGAGATTTTACCCTCATTAGATTAAATTAAAGAATAATTCTGAGTCCACATATCCCTCTCTAAAACTTGACTGTGTTATTTTACTCATTGTGTGTTGCCATCGTCATCCTCATACTCTGGCAATGAGCACTGTGGGTTATCATCTGTTTATCCTGTCTAATATTCTTAGCTGTTATACAAGCAGTGCATTTATCTCCTCAGAGATTCCAGACTAGCGAAATGTCCCAGTATTGGAAATATCTGGCTTGTTTGTTTATGCTGGAGAATGAAGATTCTTGAGAACGCGTGTTATTCTGGGCACTGTTAAACCTCCACTGTTAATCTGATATCCGTTTCCTCTCTCCTCTGCCTCCCACACATCTCCACAAGTTGTTGTCCATGGCCCTAATGGTTTATTCCCATTGGCTACATGATACTGTACATGGCGCATGAATACGCAGACACAAAACATGCATATTCAAGGTTACATGAGCATGTGCAGGGTAGTTGGAGACAGAGGGAGCTTGTTGATGCCAGTCAATGTCACAGACACAAGACTGTCTCCATCCAAGGCTAAGGCTGGCAAAGTCTAAGGATTACATTCTTGTTCCTGGACGAGAGTTATTTTCCATGTCGGGTAGCTTTGCATAGCGGTTACTACGGAGACTGAGAGAGAAACAGTCCAAACACAAGTGCCAAAACGTTGCACAAAAAGAGTGTTTGGGTTGTGTCACAAATGTTAAGAGGGCAAAAGAGTCACCAACGGGATGCACAGCCTATATAAATGGATGGTGCTGCTTACAGGAAATAACTTTAAGTTATTTTAATCTACTACTTTAAGAATTTATATTGCAACTAATAATAACCTTATTACAAACGGGAGCACTTTATCACACTCCATTCCTGCTTCCACCAGGGAGAGGCCGTAGTACTGTCACTCAGCAGACGTGTTGTCCAAAATGACTCATATGATTTTCCAGTAGATTCACACATTCAAAATCTGGAACAAGCTGTACCTCAGTATGTAGTACAAGGGCCCTTTAACATATCACAAATAACAAACAATAACAATGAGGTTAATACCAGGAACAATACACAGTATGCCTCCAAACACCATAACGTCAGAAGTCTAGACTGCTTTAGGTAATATTGGCAACACATTGCTTAAAAAAACATAAATTCTAAACTGTACTATTTTGTTTGTGGAAACAGAATTTAGCTTGGGGGGTTTGAAGATATAGAAGTGTTGTTTATGCACACTCTGTTTTTTACTGACAAACACTTATTAATACACTGGACATGAACAGATCTTTAACACATACTAGACAAAAACACAATCGATTCATCAAATTCAGTCAACACTGAGCCATTCTGGCAACACCATCAGTTTATGTTAAGTTGCTGGCAAGGCCACAGTAAGGTGAGGCAGCAGGACAGCAGACAGCCCCAAATATATTATCTAATACATTCAGGGACAGCTGCCTCAGTCTTATCTTGTAAGACCCATTCCACCTGTAGCCGCTTCACATTCCACCTCTATCGCTATGCCTCTTGTCTCATCTCCCCTTCCTCTATATTTCTCCACCTCTGCATGTCCATGCAGGGCTCCTTTAGGATTCCCAGAATGTTTTGGATACTCTATCACAGAGAGCAGGTGGAAATTAACGAACAAGGGAAAATAACAGAAGAGAGTGAACTTGAAGAAGACATAACAAAATAGTTCTGCTTTCTCATGCCCTTCTTTGAATCAAGACCATTCGATGAAGCAAAGACTTGAGTTTGTTGGCACATTGTAAAAAAAACGTTTTATGGGCATTATGTTCTTCTGCAAACATCCTGTCTAGACACCACAAAAGATCAACCACACATCTGAAGGGTCATGAGATGATTTAAGGCATATACCAGAGAAATTAAAACTGGTATTATTCACTGTCCCCACTGCAAAATTACAAAATCGTCATTCTCCAATTTCTGAGTCCAAGTGGCCAAATATCTGTCATGCAGTAAAAAAAACAAGTACCATTCTAAACGAAGGATACACAATGCACTAGTGGCTAGTCACTATGTCTGTACAGTATAAACCACATAGCATCACATTATGCCACAAAAACATAGCAGCTGGGAACAGAGACACAGAGAATTAACAAACCTCCTACACTTTACATCAGGAATCACATTTTATGTAGCGTAGCCATAAACAGTACAGAAATCTCATTCTCACTATGACATCACTGGGAAAAGTTTCAAATGATGATTCATTTATCAGAACCCCAGCAGGATTATTCCATTGTTCTCCAAGTCTGGGCACAGCTCATAGTTCCTCTGTCTCAACAAAACTTCTCTCGTCTGGCACTTCATCTGTGTGTACAGTCAAACTAATAATCATATATTAAAAAGTAGTGGTAAATCAACTGAATGACATGCGTTTTATTTGCTGCTATATTTTAGGTGACATAAGATCATAAGCAAGCAAAGAGTATCTGGGTGTGCATGTTGCAAACTGTTGGTCTCTTTGAGTTTAAAATCCCCCTTATGAGAAAATATGAGAGTTCAGGTCAGATCATAGGTGTCAGTCTGCGAACATGAACAGTTCAGCATCAGCTTACCAACAAGAGTCAATGACTAATACTAAGTGAGCTGCTGCAACAGGACTACTATTTGTGACACTAACCAGCCAGCCTTCATAGTCCTCTTTGCTCTGGTAAGTCTTGCGTTCTTTGCATTATCTCTGTTGCACCACAATGTTTCTTTATCACAACAGCAGAGGTGCAGCTGAGTGTGATTAAACATCTAATGGATCAATATCTGCTAAAATCTCTGCTGGTCCATGAGACCGATGAACACAGGAAAAGCTTATTCTTCTGCGATACCTTGTCCCAAATGAACATTTCAATAGAAACTAACAAGCGTGGCTCTCTGATGTCATAAAGCATACAGGCCATGTTTTCATACACATTTATATAGCAGGTGGACACCAGTCTGTGAAAATACAGACTGCGGACACATCCTAGCATTCCTCAGCAGTGACATCTTGTCACCTGCCTCGTCTTCCTGACTGTTTTTAACACTGATGGATTTAATAATCAGGAATCAAGTGCAATTACTACAGAGTAATCAGTGAGAATACCTCATTTATTTTAATAATAATGACTGACTGTTCTCACCGTGTCTGCGTGGGTTTACTCCGGGGTCTCCGGTTTCCTCCCACAGTCCAAAGACATGCAGATAGGTCAATTGGAAAAAAACTGTGTAAATTGCCCGTAGGTGTGAGTGTGTGTGACTGTGACTTGTCTGTCTATATGTGCCCTGCGATGGACTGGCGATCTGTCCAGGGTGTACCCTGCCTCTCGCCCATAGCCAGCTGGGATAGGCTCCAGCACGCCCGCGACCCCTTCGGGGAATAAGCAGTAGAAGATGAATGAATGAATGAATGAATAATGACTGACAACGATGAAGGCTGATGATGACTCCTGAGCTCATCACTGTCCAGTAACACTTGACTACTTTAAACTATTTTCATTATGAGACACTATAAGGACAGGAAGTTGGCTAAGCAGTGCATGAATCATGAGGTCAGTGAACTCTTACCACATACCACATGTTAAAGGACAAAACATAAAACAATGGTGCCTACAGTGCAGCTGCTGGTCCTCAAGTTTCCTTGTAGGAAATAATAATATTTTGATTACTATTATTATATATTATGGTTATCAATATTACATAATAATATATAATATTATAACAATTTTAGCTGGCAGAGAACACACTACAATTTAACAGCCTGCATCTGCAAACCATCACTGATGTAATTAAATAACCTTATTACCTTTGCAGACAATGAGGAAGAGCTTGGGCTTTGTCTCAGCCCTTGTAATACAAGCTGAGATGAGATTATTTAAAGCCATCCATCCATCTTCAGAACTGCTTGTCCTCTAAAGGGTCATGGGGTGATGGAGCCTGGCCCAGCTGTCACTGGCTGAGAGGTGGTGTAAACGCTGGACCGGTCTAGTTGAAACCATTAGAGAGTCACTTAGACGTTTTGCAGATGTAATGAGCGTCTGAGTCAGGAAGAGAAAAATATATTTAAGGATTATGTGTTGTCTGGATAAACACTTAAACAAGAACAAGCTGTTAAACTGGCATCTATCGTTAATGGTAAACAGCTTCAGAAGTAAAACGTCTCCTTCTCAATTTCTGAAAAAGATCTGATAACCACAGACATAATAAGCTGAGTGACGCAGGTGATGAAAGAGATGATGGCCTTTATGTGCCTGGTTCTCAGGTGCTCTTGTCAGATTGTAAAAAATAACTACAGAACAAGCAGTCAAAACAAAAAGGAGACCAGGAGCAGCATAAAGATGGTGATGCGAGGGCACTATAGTTGAAAAATAAATAAAACAACCAAATATGAACTTTAAACTATGCTCAGTAAAGTTCTTTTGACCTGAACTGAACTTTTGGTTCATTTCTAACTTCACTTGGTTTAAGCAGTGAAATATATTCAGTACATTTCCTAACTGCAGGTTTATTAAAAGAGCTGCTTTAATTTACAGTTATGTATCAGTGACTGAAATATTGTTTAGTTACTAACAACATATAGCAAAGACGCAAAAGCTACTATTAGCAAACTAGTATAAGCTCATGCTAACATAGCTACAGGGCCGGTTAGCCAGCTAGCTTGACCAGGGCATTCATGGCTACCATGACATATCATGGTTGTTGATATACGCCTAAAAATCTTTTACGGAAGCATATACGAATTTTTATTTTATTTTATTTTTAATTTTACATTTGCTTAAACCATTCATTGTTTACCATTTCCACAATTTCAAGACTCACCTGTTAACTTACGCACTATTAACGTGCTTACGACCGAACATTTACTTTACGGTACATTGTTAAACGTCTGAACCACCATCTGTGTCCCTAGCATCACAATCCACACGAACAAAAACAACTTAGTGGACTTCAAGTGGAAAATTCATTTAATCAGATTTTGGCAATCAGGGATTATTTGTATTATGGAGCAACAACAAATAAAAATAAATTTAAATAAATAAATAAACCTGGACCTGTGCCTGATAGATTTTGTTGTCAAGGTAACGGTACACAAAACTGAGATGAAATAAACGAAGACCAGCCACTTGGTTTCAGTTCTTGTAACTGGACCAACTTAAAACCAGGAGCTTATTGGCTAATAACGATGGCAGCTCATTGCTCATTGGTCCGCTCACGCCTACAAACCTGCGAGCTACTGTTTTTCAACACGAGTGAGACCTCTTTGTTTGGGTAGGCTAACGTCAACTAATATGGCAGGAGAGAAATGCGCGTTCGAGCAAAGTTATTCTTTTTCTCCTCTTTTGTCCAAGACGTTCTCCTTCCTACAGGATAAAGACACTTTAGCACTGCTGATGAAATGGTAGTGTTTCAAACGTACTGTAACTCACCTGTAAACGTAAATGAATGAAATGTGCAGCCAGACTAGCGGACGAGCTACACTTACTGTAAGTGATTATCATAGCTGGACTTTTTGTGTTTCATTTCAGGTCAATGCTGGGGAGGATTTCAGCCCAGTCTTACAGCTTTGATCAGAGCTTTTACCCTTATAACAGTGAGCAATTTGCACAGGTGAGATACCTAATAAATACCTGTTAAACACGCTGTACGTGAGTCTCAGATTTATTTCACGTGGTCTTAAATGTCCAGAGTGCAGTGAGTGATGCTGACAAACAGGGAGCTCGTCATTGTTGAAACATGCAGTATAGTACATGAATTGTCTGTATTAATAAACGATATTAATCAACTTAAAGTAACTATATTTGAGTGCTTCATTGTGCATTGAGCATGTGTGCATTGCAGTGTTTCTTCAGAGACCCTGATGTGATTTCCAGTCTGAGAACGATGGAAGCTGGAGTCTGGGTTCCGCTCGGTATGTCGTGCCCCCCAGCAAGCTTTTGATCATTGATAGTAGTAAACCCCTGAGCAATCTTTGCAATCAGATGCCTGTGGAATGCTTTTGACGTGTGTTTCTTACAGAAAGGCCGTTCGTGTCTGTGAGTGTGGAGGTCGTGCCGTGCACCGCTGTCTCCTTGGAACTGTTTGACCCCATCTACACTTGTGGGATTCTGAGGCCTTCTGGACATGTAGTAAAATGCTTTCATGATGTCTACCCTGACTATGATGAGCTCAGACAGGTGACTTTCTCCTTCTTCGTCATCCATGTATCTGTAGCCCCTTTTTCACATAATGTCAGCTCAGGCTGGGTCTGTGTCTCCAGATGCTGCAGGAAGAGGACTCTGACCACTACTATGCCGTTGGGAGAGAGGAGCGGGGAGAGTTTCTGTTTCGCATTTTTAGACACCTGTGTCTTGGAGGCGAGCTCTGCCAATACGAAGACACCATTGATCCGTATATCAGCACAACAAAGCTGATGTACAAAGACCTGATCAGGTGGGGATACTCACCTGCATACTGTTTCAGTTATTTCCTGCCTGTATATGTAGTAATAAAACTGTGACTGTTCCATGATGCAGTGTGCAGAAGGATCCAGAGACCAAGAAGATTAGTGTTGTCTCTGCTGTGCTCAAAGTTTGTGCCTATGTAAGTGACTGCTCCACTCAGTCTTCATAACACATAAAGAAAAGGCTGCATTAGTCATAAATCTTCTTTAACAATGTAGAAGTTATGAATCATCATAAATCATATTTTTGCAGATGCTTTGTAAGAGTGTTTTACTTATAAATCTTATATGCTCTGCAGTCTATTATATGCTGTATAAACAATGCTGACTTTATGTTTATGAGTTATCAGACAAATAAGACACTCATCTATTTCCCTCAGGATGAGTTGGGCCAGTGTTACCCTGCAAGAAAAGAGGAGGAGCAGACATTCGCCTATCTGATTGTTGACCCATATAAACGCCATGTGACATTGTTCAGCTTCTTCTATGGTGTTGGAAACTTCACACTCTGAGAGTGAAAACGTAAGAATGCTTCTAATGTCTAAATGAAACCTGCGAGTCTCCTGCTGGACACACTGATGTTGCATGTACAAACACATCAGCTCCAAGTGGGAGGTGAACAAGTTCCCTCTTCTGACAGTTTGCTTTCCTCTTTGAATTTACCGATACTTAATAAAAAAGTAAGGGTACTAAGACCTAAGGATTACCAGGAGAATTTGTGAATGAGTAGTTACTTTGTAATAATAAAACATTGTTTTTTAACTTGTGTAAGAGTTGTTCAGTGCTTAATTTTGTGGGTGATTCAGATAATTTTTAGTTCTCCATTCTAAATTGAAGTCATCTTCTGTAATAACTAATAACTAATTTCAATGTAATGAAACGAAATGAAACCAGATTTTCATTATTGTTTTAATGGATAATAAAGTGACTCTGTTAATACAAAACCACAGAAAATACCACATTCAACATACAGTCAAAAGAGTTTTATGGAAACAAATAAATTAATAAGTTAGTCAAGTGAACTAATTTTATTTTTAGCGGCTACACAATTTTGATATCTCTTTAAAAACCAAAGAGAGGTGTGCATTAGATTAAAAAATAAGATAAGCATCATATTTCATCAACCACTAGCTACATCATTTGGAACTGGAAGACTTAGTTACATTAGCATTTTGCTTATTGCTTTTATTATCGGTTTTATTTTTACAGTTCCAATACCTAAGATAAAGTTAAAGGCAATGAGCTGGAATGTCAAATGTCAGCAAGTCAGTGAACGATGGATAGTGAGAAGAACTGTGAAAACCAGAAAGAGGAGAACATGCAGATTTAATCATGCATAGCATTCAGTCAGTTAAACAATCACTTACTGTTTCACATACTTTGTTCAATAGACTAGCGCCCCCTAGTGGCCTCAGAGGTAGTTGTGTGGAAGCCATTCTGATCTATGTGACATGCTTATGAGGACACATGCCTGCAGAGATTCCTGTGATATAAAGGTCCATGCCCCTGTCACCAGATGTGACAAGTGGTAAAATACACAACAGGTGTCAATATGAAGGTGTCTGAATAGAATTACAATGATAAACATGAGCATAAACATAGAATTCGATTCGTAGAAATTGTCAAAAGTTGCAAATATCATAATAGATGGATTCATAGAACTGTGTTCAAAGGGATTTTGATTATGTTTCTTTAGTTCAATCAGATTTTCAGAATTTTGAAAACACGGCCTTGTGATATTTCCGTGAAACACTAATCTATTTAAAGCTGCACTGACATTGACACTGAGATTGAGACTGAAGGCCAGTAACAGAACAATGACATAGAAGGCACAGGTCATTTAAGTGTTCGTTTCTAATACAGGGGTCACCACCAACAACAACATGCAATACAATGGTCTCAACATACATTTACATGATAGTCACCATTCTAGGGGATAATCACGGCTTCAGTCCAGTAGTACGTCTAATGATTCTCTACGCCGAAGAATGAATCCTCCTAGTATTTTTTAAAAACATGTATGCAATACAGCAACAGCGAGCTCTGGAATGGCCATTTTACTTACTATGGCAGCAAGAGCATCCGGTCGTAAATACAATGAGCAACTACATTCAGTGTTTGAAGTCTAGGCTTGTGGAGCACCTGAGTCAATTGGCTTGTAAGTAAATGAATCACTCAGAGGGACAGAAGAAATGTTTTCACTGGCCAAATACACTATGATGAAGGCTTTGTTAGTTGAGGCTGGCACCAGTTATATAAAACGTGAGTGAACCTGATCAACTGCATGATGTGGTTAAAGTTGTGTCTGTAGTATGTGTACGTATCCATATTTAAACCATATACTGTATCTAACTGAATTAAATGTATATTAACTTAAATCTATGTTCATTCTATAAAACCAAAAACAATCATTAAAAACTTTGCACATGCTCAAAACTGAGTGCATGAAGTTAGAAAAACTAAAAAGATAAAAGACAAAATTGTGCTATAATTTCCAAAACACTGAGGGAACTGTTTTCATTGTGTGCTTTTGTATGCGTGTGTGTTGTGTGTCCAGTTTTGTCCACAAGTACACAGCATTTACCGTGCATCAAACATCTGCTTCAAAGGACCAGAACAGACAGAACAGAGTGAAGTGGTCACCAACACCTGGTTACTGGAGCCCAACCCTTCACAAAAAGTAGTTGGTTTGCAGTGAATCTGATCTGAATCTACAACGCGTGCACAAAGCCCTGCAGGCTAATTCATGCATTAAACCTGGACCCTACGGGTTGTTTAAACGGCCGAGAGCCTGAAATGGTAACCGACTGAACATCAGAGGGGTTTTATCTACAGAGAGGTTCTGAGAGTTCTGGAGGAACATGCATGTTTGGAGTGTGGGCAGCAAGACGGAGAGTGTTAAACTGCAAATGTTAGAATAAAAACGCAAATGCATGTCACGAGAAAACTCAGTACGGTACAGTAGCCTATGAAACATTCCAAGGACGGGTTTTAGACCCATGAAGGGACATTTTTCTTTATAAGTGAGAACATTCATCATTTAAATGCTAACAACACTGGGGTTTTTTTTTTGCAATCGGGCTTCATGGAGATATATCAGAGAATAAATTAAAATAGCAAAAAAAATAATAATACAGGAAGTCCCAGCACATTCTTCCAGGTCTATTTCCTGTGATAAGTTTGCATACAGCTTCTGTCCATTGTATTAGTGGGAAGGTGGATTTTTGGTGCTTTGGTCCAGTCAGCTCCTTCATGTCTGGGGGAGCAGACTGACATGTGTTTTTTTCCCTGTTGTGTAAATGCAGAATTTGCAGGTGGGACCTATTGGCATAGGATCCAATGACTTCCTAAGCTACTACATAAACGGCATGGCACTTGAAGCACTGTCTATGTTTACTGAGCCGAGTCAGATGGGTGGGGGGTAAAACTCTCCAGATAATTTACAAAACTTCAAGCTCCACGTTGGGCTCACTACAGAAGCTTCGAAGTTGGCATAGATACTGTATATAGCATGAGGTGAGTCAGTCAAACTAGTAGTAGTTTAGTAGTAGCAGTAGTCAAGTAGTTCATGTGTCCTCTCTGTGTCTCGGTTCGTTGAGAGGCATGTGTGGCGAGCAGCATTGGCTGAGGCTCCTTATCAAGTGGGGCCATCTGGTGGCCTCTGTTGGTACCGGCTCTGGAAACACACTCACTTAAAGAAAATAGTTGGGATGGAGGAGAAACTATCGCAAACAGTAAAGAAACGAAGAGAAGACGTTTAGTTCGAGTGTGGATTCAGCCAGAGGAAGACATCGTGTAAAGGTTTTGTCTGCGTTCGAACATCCCCCACACTTCCCAGCTCACTGTCATTCCAAGTTGCCGCTCTCGGACTGGGAGATGTTGAGCGTGTTCGCGGAGGGGAAGAGGTCTCTTTGGTCTGTGGGGCTGTGGTAGTCGGAGGTCAGGTCAGGGTCCAGGAGGGAGGACAGGGTGAAGTGGGATGAGCCTTTCTTAAGGCACTGGGAATAGAAGTTAAGCAGGAGGTCCAGCTTGTTCTCTATGGACTGTACCTAAGGAAACATTCACATTTTTACTGTTTACAACAGATCCAACATCTGGAAGATATGCGAGCATGAATCAAACTGTTACTGTACCTGCTTCTCCACTTTCACTACACGTCCCATCATGCTCAGCTCATCCAGTGGGTCCAGTTCTGGCAGGGTCTTCTCTCCTTTTTCAGGACGCGCCTTCTTATCAGGCTGAACAGCCCCTCGTCCAATAATCTGGTCCACACTTTTAAAACAACCACATACAAAATTATTTGATCACCAAATTAAAACAGCTGCAACCACCCTCCACCTTAGCTTGGACCAGAAGTAAACAACCAGGGCATAATTTCTCTAAACCCACTTAAACACATGAAACCCACCGCATCTGCAGACTCTTGATGCGGCCCAACATGTCCAGGTGTCCTGCGGAGTACTGCTCTATGACGTCTTTCACATCATAAGGACGGAGAGTCTCCTTAAACTTTCTCTTGGCCACGAGGAACTTCAGGATCCTGCACACACACAAACACACACACACACACACAAACGGAGACTCTTGGTTATCGCTGCTTTTCGAGCGCTTCTCACTGCACATCCACACATGTGCATGACAAATAAACCTTTGGAAAAATGCAGGGGCAGGACAGCTGCCCACGAGGCCCATCCTGACGAGAACAAGATTAATTACAGTCGCGATGACCTTATCATTCATAAGCAGCCCCATAAAGACAGCACACTCCCCCCATACTAAACCATGAGAATATATTGTGATCGTGACGTTTTGCAGAGACATTTGTTTATCAGTACTTGCTGTTTCAGCAATTAGCACAAATCCATAGATAGTAACACACACATCAGAGCTTTCTCGTCTCTGCTCTTTTGTCAGCGTGACAACCCTTTTGCAACCGCTCTTGGACCAAAGCTGTTCACACTCCCAGTGCATACAGCTCCTCATCACCACCCACATCCCACCAGTGTTCAAACAGCATTATTGTGGCCAGATGGGTCCAATAGCCAGAGTGTGTCTGGTTGATCATCATGCTGGAGGGTGTGCACGAGATGATAGAAAGGGAGAGAAGGCAGGTTTAAGTGTGTAAGCAAGTGTCGGGCTTTCTATGATGGGTAGGTCATTCATTTCCTTCCTTATCACCTTTGCAGAAGGCAGTTTAGAGATGCTGGCTCTGCACGAGGACCAGAGGCATCAAACGTAACGAGACAACATACACACATCGCCGTCATCTTACATACACACACACAACCACACGCACAACGTGAAGCGAAACGAGTGAAATCTGAACATAAGAGACGGGTCGAAAGGCAGCCACATGCGTCACACAGCTTAGCGTAGGGAGCAGCGGTACCACGAAGCAGAGGAGACGCTTTAAGCGAAGGAGCAGAGGAGCACGAGGAGGAGGAGCGGTGGTCCACAGCTGGCGCCGGAGCAGTCGTCAGCGCGCCCTTCTCCCTCGCACAGCACTGTTTCTTGATGACTCGTGCGTTTGGGGTATTTTTGCAGGCAGTCCTTTCTTATTTTGCAGGTAGATGCATATTTTTTTGCCAGGGTGGGTCTCAGGTGTGGGTAAAGAAAAGGCTTGGGGGAAACAGTAGGTGGGAAGCATATTTTGATTCAGATCCTCCAAGGGATTCTTCAAAATGCTGACTCTCGTTGCTGGTCAATGAAATGGTTCTCGTAATACACAGTCAGGTACAAGTGTGGCCCACAGTACAGCTCCCTGAAAGATGTTATCCCTCTCTAATGCTAGGACGCTGAGATTTACAAACACCAGCGAATGGAGGGAAGGGAAATGTCATCCGTGGGCCAAAATGCTTGCATAGCTACAGCAAATATTTTTTGCAGTTCAGCAAAGGTGACCGTCTCCCATGCCAAGGTTTTAAAAGCAGCTCTTATGCTGACACATATCCTAGATGGGCCAAGGAGGGTAAGCCTCTGCAGAGGCAAGGTATGCAAAGTATGACTGTACCTACTGTAAGTGGACCAAATGCAAAACACAAGTTACAGTGTGTGTCATGCATCTGCAATATTTGCACTTTGACGTATTTGCTGCTACTGATTATTTTAACTTGTCCAAGCACATTTTACAGGCTGCTCTGTGTGTCTGCGACCACTGAGGTATATACAAGAGGTTGCATTTATACTGGTTTAGACCAATACTGTCAACTGATTATCTCATATTTGTTTTTATTTTATGAGGTACGAGAGACGCAGGATTTCACCCTTCAATGTGTCCTGCAGATATTGGGAATTGTCAATAAAAGCATCATTGAGTCTGAAGTAATATGACTGCAATCCTAGAACATCTGACAACAACAAATCGAATGGTTATAAATAGCAAGCATGTCCAAGCCATTTATTTAGTGAAGTAGGTGCTTCATCCAAGAGTGCAAACGAGCAGAGGTTTTGTGTTTTGTGCAGTATTAGATTTGTGAACGAAGCACAAAAAATATCCGTCCTTCCCATCCTCCCTCTGTTTGCGGTTTCCTCCCTTGCTCTCCGTATATAAGCAGCATTATTATTTCAGGTAGCCTGGCACTGATAAACCACATGGATTTCTCTAAAGTGATGTCTCAGCACTAAGGCTTTGCTGCACAATTCAGTGTTTCACAGGCATCAATCATGACGCTCGCTAAGCCGCTGCATGCGTGTGTGTTAACACAGTGAAGCACCTGCTGTACACACACCTGCCCTATGTATAGGATCTCCCTCTTTTCTACTGTCTGCATCACAGGGCAGGTGAGGTCAGAGCTATATGCCGAGTTGGTCGAAGCTGAGGAATGACCATATAATCTCACATCCAGTAACATCCTCAAAATCTGGCTTTTCCAGATCAATCAGATCCCATAATATATTTGAGATGCTTCATGGATCACATCTGGAACCGCACAAACGTCCCTCCACCATGAGAAATGCTCTGATGAAATGGTTCTGACATACATGCCCATAAAGAGCCATTGTAACCGCCTCCTATCACACCCCCTGGAGAACAGCCTGGCCCCAGCGCCAGATGTTTGCTTTCAGTGAGAAACTCTCCTCACTGACGCTGCAGGACGCTTGTGTCCACCAGTAGCCCTTTGGGAGGTTTAGACACCTTAAACACAGAGGGATGTGCATTTGAGCATTTTCACATTATGATTAATTAGCAGATGTTATTTCCATAGTATAAATTTGCACAGACAGCATTTCTTCAGACAAACACACACTGTTGTCCGATTATAAACTCAAGTGCAGTGTTTACGCTTTATTTTGTGTCCAAAACATTCTGTGTAAGGACATCTGCCACTGAAACGGCACAATAACACCAAAGCTTCTAATCCATCAAGTACAGGAAGAGATGACACAACAGCAGCATAAACATAATGGTCCTAATTGACTATTACAGATGTCCTTGTCTGAACTGTACATTAGAGCTTCAGTCATCCATCTATACAGTATTTCTGAGTGTGCACATCTAATAAGCCACCTTATCGCGCCACCTTACACGACTGTCCTGAATGGTCCAGGCTTGCTGAGTAACAAGGTCGCGAGAAGGAACAGATCCTGCCTGCACGAGGGCTCAGTTACCTCAGGGAACATTTCTGCTCTTTCAGCTGAATCTGCACCCATCACATCCGAACCAGAACCTCCGAAGAGGAGCAGGATGTTCAAACTGTAAATACCACAGGAACTGCCCACAGCCTTAGTACATGGACTGTGTGGCCTTGTAGCCTTTTTGTGTTACAGAACAAGTTAAGAGGAGTCACTGGAACCTAAAACCGACTAACATGACTGTAATAAATGTCTGCTGTTGGTAGCAGGACTCACCTGACAGCTCGTATAAGCGTCTTCACTGCAGGAATGACCTCCTCCATGGCTACATCAGAATACGGTTTGTCTTCCACACTGTCCTCACCAACCCCCTCCACTGGACCAAGGCAGAGCAGAGACATTCATATGCAGAAATGACTGCAACGCAGAAACGGTGTAGATGTGATGGAGTGAGTGTGGTGCCAACCATCAACAGGAGGTCGGGGTTTGAGGCGGAGGGAGGTGCGGAAGCGTGTGCGGTCATTAAAGCTCCAGCTCTTCTGAACCTTCCCGGGGCTGGTGACTTCAGGGACATTCTCCTGGGTGGGAGAGTGGCGGACACCAGAGCCCGGGGGCAGCGGTGATGCCTTGTTTCGAATGGTTTGGGATGATCGTGAATTGTTCATCCTGATCCGATCCCGAAAGCCTATTTTACTGCTGACAGTGACAATAAATCAGTCACAAATATGAGTTTTTCCTCAGGGATTCTAGTCATGACTTTAAGCTGTGTTGGTCTGTGTTTAAAGGCAGCCGAGCGCATTAGAAAAGTTTTGTTAGTGAAGAAGAGGTAGCACAGAAATATGGCCTCTGATTTTAGTAATCTTCACAGAAACAAAGAAAACAGGGACACAAGCAGACATTTAGGTATTGTCTCGTTGAAGGACAGACCACCAGACCTGTCACGGAGACACTTTGACCAGAGGGACCACGTCTCCCCTGCTCATTTGCTGCCTATCATGCCTAATTCAGCGAAAGGAGACTGAAACCTGATTCAAACTTCGCAGTAGCGCTGGGACAACTAAAAATGTTCCACTGTCAGTAAAGTAAACACACGCTTCCCTCAGTCACGTCGGCAGAGTGAAGCAGCATCAAACAGCGGCTGTAAAGTGCAGCCGACCAAGACAGGTCCCACTAACGGCCTTCACTGCTCCACAAGGCGGCTGAGGTCATCGGTTCACAGCAGGAAGGCTATGTGGCGACTCCTAATGCCGCTGCCATAATGTAGCATGCTCTGAAGAACACACCTTCACTGCACTTACTGCACATTCACACGCTGTCACATCCATAAGGCTCATGCATCACGAAGCGGTTCCAACCCAGCCGTTCTATCCCACATTCTCATGATGATATACTCTTTGTTGGGTGTGTTATTGCAACTATGCAATGTTGGTGGACAAAGCATTTCATACAAGCAGGCTGAATGCTCCAAGCAGACTGGAGGAAATGGGAACGTGTTCCTTACATGCGGTGTGAAATTAAGTAAAAGATCTGTATGTATTCAGGACTGTACATTACACAGAGTCTTTTCCAATCGCTGCAGGGTTGTCACATGCAAATGAGAACAATTTATTTCATTCAAAACTCCAAATACAGGACATGCCAGCTTCAATGTCTTAAAAATCATCTGAAATAAGAAAGACATGCTTCCAAAAAATGAATTGAAAACATGAAGCAGGTCCAGAGTGGAGGTAGTGCTGAAGCAAATGAATGGTTCAGCTGCGATAGAAGGAAAACACAGGGATTGAGCGATCACAAACATCACGCGCCTGTGGTTTTCAACACGTGGTTTATCATGACCTCCAAACCAAAGCAACCAAAATAAACCCTGGTTTCCCCAGCACTTAGCCAGAAAAACTCTCACACCATGTCTTCATGTCGTTTCCATAAAGACATTCACTCAAGCATTTGTGGGCTGGTGAGGAGAGTCTGGGTATATTTAAAGTAAGGTCAAGATTATGGCACCTGCAAGTAAAAGACACTTTTTAATCTTTTATGTCAAAATTCACAAACTGTGACACGTTTGATTTTCGAACAATAGTCTGCACCGCTGCACCAGCCCACAGGCTGCTGAGCAGTTCAGGCAAATGAGCGGAGTGTGTATTACAGTTATTATTGATGATTGACTTTCTAGCGTGCCCCGTGCACAGGCTCATTGCCGCGGATACCTCTGCTTGCGACCAGCATGAATCCGGAAGAGACCTCGCTTTTTAGAAAGGAGCTGACTGGGGAGACACACAAGGCAGAGGGAGAGAGGGTGAGGGGAAAAGAGGAGTGGAAAAGATGGGGGGCGAAGGAAGACAAGAAGTTCTGGGACACAACCTGGGCACCCGGAGAACCCGCAAGGACACAACGTGGGTAGAAAAGCAAAAACCAGGGAGGAGGAGGTGGTGGAAGGGTAAGGTGAGAAATCTCAATAGTCCAAACAGCCCTGCTCTTTTCTGCTTACCTAAAACTGGAAAATACACTTCTGAGAGGCAGTTTTGGATTATGGAGATACACAGGAGTGAGGTGGGAGGGAAGGATCATGCAGAGGGAGTTGATCTGAGTATATTCATCAAGACAACCCATAATGCATCATGGCGTGACAGCAGCTCCTCAAGTGGAAGACATGTCTACCAGAAAAACAAGTCAAACATATCACTTACATCACGATCCCATTACTAACACAACACTAGAGAATATATGAACCTAATGAAGCTAATCCTCACAGCAAATGCCCACAGCTTATGACCTGGAGAACAAACCTGCACGGAGCATCTGTCTTCCTGAGAACGGGTGAACGATGGAGGATGGATGGCATGGAAAAGGCATGATTAAAAGAAAGAGAAAGACAGGAGGGACAGGAAGAGGAGACCAGTGACTGAACAGAGGGAGGCGGTAAAGACGGTCAAAGTATTAGATAAGCAGACAAAGATGCAGAGAAGCAAAACGTAAAAGTACTGTTAAACACACAGGGAAGCCAAAGCTCCTGTTAGATGTGTTGCTCTATACATCTCGGGTGGATTGTGAGTAAGACTGTAGGGAGACATTGGCCACTTGTCTGGTTGTGCAGTGAAAGGCCGTGCAGGGTGACGGGGCGCGTACCTGTCCCCCGACAGGTAGGGGGAGCTGTAGGGCCGCAGCCCAGACAGCAGTGTGTGGTAGGAGTTGTGGACAACCTTCTTGGTGTTTCGCTGTCTCTGGAGGTGACTGAACAGTAGCGTCAGTTCTCTGACACCCCACATGCACAAATAATAAAATTAAATTAAATTAAAAAACACATGACAGATGAACATAAAACAACAAATGATGGAAATAAAAGCAACCGCATTCAAAGTCCAAAAGAAGACGGACAGAGAAATGAAATCATACACGAAGGCTCAGATTTAAGTAGAACTTTACATCAGTGTAAACAGATGTTTCTCAAGTTCCTCTTCTTTTAAACTAATTAAAATTAGTCAAATTAATACATTAACACAAAATATAAGAAACCACTGCGCAGAACAGATTTGACATTGTCTTACGATAATATAATATAATAATATTGAGCAGTGGATGAACAGTATCCCAGAGTGTTTTTCACAGTTCACTGGTTGTGATGCAACTCTCGGATCTTTGTCTGCATTTATTACAACACCTCAAACAAATGATCAAATGCAAGCAGCTTTTCTGCTGGACAGAGACTACTGAGAGCACCTACCTGAACGAAGGCAACATACTGTCATAGAAGTACCATGTAGCTGTGAGATAGGAGTGTTTGGCATCTGTGGAGTAAAGACGCCATGCAGCCTGACGATACACACAAACAGACACACACACAGAGTTAGCATCATACCAGACAGTCCATTCAGCGTTGTTAAACCTGTGCACGTTACCTGTATCAGGTTGGCAGCGGGCATCCTCCTCTTCTCAAAGTGCTTCTGTCGATGCTGCTCTTGAACCTTCAAAGCAAAGCCTGACCCCAGAATTCCCTGAATGCCAAAGGTGAATTTAAGTCACAACTAAATCTCTGGCCAGACTGAGAGGACAATCTCAGAGATGGGAGCATTAAAAAAAACTTACAGCAGGAAGTGCAAAGAATGAAACTCCCAGCAGAGCGAAGCAGGCAGCCAGAAGCCGCCCCTGCCAGGTATGAGGGGTCTTATCACCGTATCCAATAGTGGTCAGAGTAATCTGGGTCAGGTAACGAAACACACACAGCACCACGGAGGCTATAGACACTTAATGTCACCAGCACAAGTCTCGACTGTGACTAAACACCTTGCACGTCACAGAACAAACACTACACCTTACGACAGAATGACAGCAATGCTTTAGGTTTTAATTGTTGGCGTTATCATGTACTGTGACTGTGTAGCGGTGAAATTCTGACCACAAGAGCAGATCCAGTGTACTGTGCATGAGGAGGTACTCACAGTTCCCCACCAGAGGGAGTCTGCATAGGTGTTGAAATCTTTATTGTTGTCTTTTTCTGCCAGGTAAACAAGGAAAGAGGCAAAGATCAGGACCAGAAAACCGATGTACCAGGCTGTAATCAGCTCCTGAGAGAGACGAAGACACACAGAGAGGTATCAATCACTCCTGTCAGCGGCAGCAGCATCATTACCTCATCACAACCTCATTACTGGCTACATTTCCATCGTCATCAGACTTAACTTTAACTTTGACCTGGATGTGCAGATGCAGCTTAGATTTATTTATTGTGTTATTAGTCGTTCTATCCATCATCAAAAACCTCCCCTTCCTGTTCCCATCATATTCATACTTCTCGTTTTAAATGTCAGCACATCATTTGGTGGCAGGCTGTCGGTCCCACCTTGCTGTGAGCGTAAACCACTGAGCCCAGTAGTTTCCAGGTGCCTCCGCGTCGGTCCATACGAACCATGCGCAGTATCTGCAGGAATCGCATGCTGCGCAAGGCTGACGTGGCGAAGATGTTGCCCTGCGTCCCAGCGGCGATCACTGCCAGAGACGCCACAAACACTATGAAGTCTGAGGACGGGAAGCACAGAGGAAATGAGGGTGAGGAGGATTAAAACCACCCGAACACACGCACACCACTCTGATGTGGTTTTGTTTATTGTTCGCGCAAACACACTGACCTATGACACAAAAGGGTTTCCTGGCAAATCTCAGCCGTCCCTGCCATCCACGGTATCTGCAGCAGCAGCCAGCCGCCCAGATTCTGATGAAGTACTCCAACCCAAACACCACGATCATCACGAACTCCTACGGGCCACAGACACACACACACACACAGCCAGCGAGAGACACGAAGGCAGAACAGGTCAGTGACTCAAGTGGAAAAAAGTGTTTGACAGGCCATCCAAACAGATTTGCTATCACCTACGCTAGAAACGATGTTACCGCCATTCAGCCATTATTAATCAATTACGAATGCACCAGATCCCCAGAAGACAGTTTTGCATTGTATTTCTTCATAACAAAGTCAAATTGCACATTCAATACTCAACTAAAATCTAATTTGTTTTTATAGCAGATTAAATTGAAATATTTAAAAATGAGTTCACGCCTTAACGGTTTCTAGATTTACATGCAGTTGAAGGTGCACTGAACCAACCTGTCATCACAGAGAATGTTCACGTAAGCAAAGTCCACTAATGGCTGACTGTCTGCTAATGGTGGAGTGATTGATTGAAAGAGTAAACACAGAGCGTAAAAGTCAAGAGGGCAGCCATTAAATAACATATAAAGATGAGCAAGGTGGCAATAGAGCAGGGCGGAGTCTGTTGAGCCAGGGCAGGGGAAGTTAAGAGGGAGAGCAAGGGTCCATTACCTTTCACTAAACGGCTGGAGCACGGAGAACAGGGGAGATTATGGAATAGCTTTTAGGATTAGCGGGCGATGCCTGTGATTTCCTGCACAGTCAACAACACCTGAATCCTCTCACCTGCTTACGCGGCTCAAACAAAACAACACATACGCCAGCATTTACGGACACACCGAGGCAAGTGGAAGCGTGTGAGGGGGGGGTCTTACCAGGATGAAGAGGCCTTGGTTGGCGACCTTCTGGTGGTCAGGGATAGTGGAGAACACAGACAACACCAAGCAGCTGAACACCAGCAGAAAACTGAAACACACATTTTCAAGCAACCAGGTCAGAAATAAGAACACTCTGGGGTTTCATTAATCCCTTTGGAGAAAAAACTCATTAAAATATGCTTTGCTCACTCTCTGAGTGCTTAACCAACAGAGGAAGCCCAAATTGCAGATAAGCAGGAAAAGATCTGTTGATCCATAATACAACACAAACGCAGCGCGCTGACTCATATTTGGTCAGCGGTACACAAACCAGATCAACAAAAAACAGGTTTTAACTGTGCACAAAACGCCTGGCTGCTTAATTTAAACACAGTGGTTATTCAGTTTATCAAATTAAAATTACATCATTATTGGCATCATCCTGGACCATCTACTGGGCCTCGATGTTAAAAACCCTGTTCTTAATGAAAATGAAACCATTAAGTCTGATGATAATATAGATTAATATATATATATATATAAATAGATTCCTTTGTCAACAGACCCACTGAAAAGACAATGAATTGATTCGCTGAAGTTGTGGCTGTGCAGCCAACCCTGACTTGGCCCCTGTGAGCCATTGTTCTCTAAAAACATAAATTAGCCACAGTTTTGCAGTGGTGCCCTTTTCCTCCAGTACAGTGTTTTTTCGTCGACTGCTCTAATCTCCCAAAGTCAAAATCATACTTCCAAGAAGACATGGACCCCCCAGTTTAAGAACTAGGTGCAACAAAAAGCCTCCTACAATGTTCTTTATGTTGTTAGTAGAAACAGCTCATTTCTTGCGAAGGAGAAGAAATGAAGAAGTTTCTACTCAACAGCCTCCATCACTAACTGAAGCTCAAGGAGAGCATGATGTAGATTCCACCTTCAGACACCAAGACAAACAGGTTTGACCTGCTACTACTTATTTGACAATGACAAAAGATAAGGAAAAACAAAGAGGAGAAAAAATAATAAATAAATCATAATAAAAACTCTTCCCTCCACAGGGAAACAGACCTTTGACCTTTGACCATCAATCGTTGGCACAGAGGCATTAAAACACTAAACGAGTGGGAAAAGGTAAGTTGCATCCAAACAAACACCGAACTGCCTGGAATCTGTAACACGCGAGTCCAGAACAACGAGACGGATTAGCCAAGGGTTCTGAAGTTCCAGAACACTCGGTTCTCACGGCATCAGAGTAATCACAACGACCATTTTGCTGCCCGAGAAACACATTTTAATTTCTCTCTTTGCGCTGCTGCTTACTGTAAGCGTGTTTCTGTCGACAGCCTGCCCTGCCGCAGTTTCCAGATCAGCCAGCTTGGACTTTAGACACTTAGAAAGACACCGGACACCAAGCGTGAATAAACAGACGCCCCCAAATTACTACTGCGTATGTCTCAGGCCAGTGATCCATGCAAAGAGGAGAATTTGTGCCTCGGCCGCAGCAAAGTTAGTTAGAAAAACGCACTTAAATGATTCGCTGCAAACAAAGCATTATGGCCGTTCATCAGCTGGATGTGCTGACTAAACCGACTGTGTTTTCCCCCTCAATTAACTCAGTGCTTTGTGTATTTTCATAAGGAGGAGATTAGTTGGGGCAGGTGGGTTGTGCTTTATAACAGGAAACAAGTTATAGCACAGACAGCTTAGTTTTTACAGGATACAGACACAACATTACTGAGGTTACGAAAGTATCCCTTACACACAGGAAGTTCAAATCAACACAACGAGTTACTGTCAACAGGGCTCCTCAAATCTGTGCGATCAGCCCCTTTACCTTATCAGAAAGTAGAATTCAGCTCTTCTCATGTAACAGACCCCTCGAACCACAAGGTCACAATATCTGAAAGCTGAAGCAGTAAACGTCAGCTTTCTGTGTAGGTTCAAACAAAGAACCTGTAATATTGTATTATCATTAGTCTTATTATTTTTTCGTACATGTGCATTTCAAACTGTGAAATAAATTAACTAAACTAACTAACAGAAACAACCAACTGGTCCAGGCGACAGTGACGTCTCCTGCATGGTTTCTGTTTAATCACCTTCTGTGTGTAGTGCCGTCTCGTCTTTACCAGGGACGTCCAGCCAAGACGTCGTCTCTGCTCATATCGGCTTTGTTAAATAAATAAATATAATAATAAACAAAAGGCATTAATAAATAAATACATAAATGAATGAAAGGGAAGTGGAGACTTTTAGGCTATGGGTGATGCATGTGCAGAAGGACTCACATTTCTGCTGAGGGCACATTTTCCCCACCACTGCAACCTCCACTTCAGAACCACCTTCCACCAGCCCTCCCTGCTTTCAGGGAAATGTCAATTAAAAGCAAAGCATCAGTCGAAATCCTCCAAATCAGCAGAGTTAGTCTCATGGGGACACTGGGAAAAAAATCTCCTCGGCCCTGAGTGCTTACTGATGTGCATCGACAAAATATGTTTATACTGAAGTATTTCAATGAAGACTGGAAATGATTCATAATTTAGATGCTGTAAAATATCAGAACAAAGATCACTTTCATAGCCAAGATGATGAATGAAATCACTGAAGAACTAGAGGAAAAGGTCACAGTGCATCTGCTCATCACCTCAGGATGGTCTGATGTGCTACAACTAGCTCCAGCATGTGACCCACCTAGATGAAGGGAGGACTGTGACTCATTACACTTTGAAGGAGGATTCTATAAATGAACCACATCACAAAAAGCCTGTCTTGATAAAATAAATACAATTATTTCTAAAAGTCGCACGCTCAGATCTATTTAGTGGTATTTGTACGGCTGTCTGCATTCGTAATTGGTCCAGAACTTTTTAGAGTAATGTATGCTCTGCTATATACACAGAATATCTGACTTTTCTCCAAATGCTGAGAGAGTGCAATTTATCTCATACTGTAGACACTGTGGAGAATCAAGAAAAATGCAAGCACAGTGGAAGAGAGAAAGAAAGAGCGAGAGAGAAAGTGGGAAACAATCTCCCTCGCACCACTGCTACACATCACAACCTGTATGTTCGGTATAAAGTGCATACATTTTGGCTCATGACCTGTAAAGCTCCAAAGTGCTATTCAGCCGGTGGAGCAGACAACGACTACAAGGCAACCAGATTGCTTTTAATGGAAGCTAGACAGGGGGCTTTTACTGCCGTTTTCCTGTAAGCATACATAAGTGAAGATGGAGTTCTCAAATTACTTCACTGATCTGTGAAAATATTGTAGTAGGATGAATGGCTATTACATAAACATATGGGAGCGTGTGTGTTTATGAGGTTAGCGCCCTCCTGGAATGTGTCAGTCAGCACGCCTGGCACAAAGAGCCTGGAAGAATGCATCTTTGATTCAATCACCACTGGGTGATAAAGCATCGGTTACACACAACAGAGCAGGCAGGTGGAGACGACGGCGAAGGAAGATAGACGCAAGCTAGAAAGATGTAACGATAGACGGCTGAAGGTTCAGAGCAAAAGAAAGAGTTGTAGGTTGGACATCAAGGCCCAGGGATCTGTACCTGCACATGTCCTGTATGTGTAAGTGCTTTCAACTATCGACCCACAACCGTGCACATGCTGCAGGTGCAGTCCCGTTATTGAGCGCGTGTTGTGTACACTTTCACACTGACACCCATAAACAAAAACAAACTCACCGTGAGCATTTGTTTAAGCTGGAGGTGGACACACGTGTGTGAAATGACTTAAAATGTCACCTTGGACATGTAGCACCACACACACACACACACACACACACACACAAAGCTCCCTGACAGAAGAGAAGAGCTCAGGAGAAACAGTGAGAAGGTCATCAGCAGAGGAAGAAGGGAGAACGGTGGAAACAGTAAAAAGTTATTAATAGCATGTCACTGTCCTTAAATAGTGACTGCAAGCAGAATGAACAGCTAGGCTGCAGGGCCAGCGCAGCACAGCTCCACATGAGGCCAGACTCAGGCCCGCCAGCGAACCTTTCCAGGCAGGAGAGACCGAAAACACGCACAAACACGTAAGAGATGAAAAGTGCTTGTTTGTCCACAAGGAAAGAAGCTGACTGTGCGATTCAGAGGCTGAAATATCGAAACGGAAGAGAGAAATGAGAAGAGAAACCTGACTGGTAAGTTGTGAAGAAGAGAAGCGTGTTGTTTTCCTGTGAAGGCCACAAACTTCAGCAACGCTACAGGAATAAATGAGTGATTGACATAACTGGTCAAGACAAAGGATCATCCTTGGCACTACTTTAAACATCAGTTGGCTCGTTACAAAGAAGCACAAAACAACTAGCCCTCGCTGACAGACGCACACTCCCACTCAGCACAGAGCCACTGACTCCCATGCTCCACTGTCTGTCCACAGATGAAGCATTTCAAACACTGCACCAATTAGACTGATACATTCTCCCTGCTGGAGAACGTCACTCCCACTCACAGCCGCCATGCAAGTATCTGGCATCAACACACACACACACACACACACACACACACAAAGTGGCTGCACTATCACTCCGCCAGTGTTACATTACATCATAATTGAGTCCCTGCTTCTGAATCATTGACACTGTGCTGCTTTTATTGCGTAAACAGCAGGTAGGTACAAAGCTCCTTCCTTCCACCCACAGCACAGAAATCATCCCTGCAAGCATCACACAAGAGGAACTGACCCAGCATCCTCCAGTCGTTCAAGTCTGTGGAAGAACATCAGTGTCAAAGGAAGCAAACGTTACAGGGATTCTTTTCCAGAGAAATTCCAGGAATTCCAAATTTTTTGTATCTGGCTGTTTCCAGCATTTTACCCCCAAACGCAGTCATTCTGAAATAATTAGACCACACTCACGCTCTTAACTACCGAGTCTCAAAGTATTTCCAGAAACAAGTGACAAACATTTTCCAAGAGATAATTTTACTTTTCGAAGTTATGAAGACTGTAAATACATGAAAACATGGTAATAAAAGTATTTAACCTTTTCGTATCAAAACGTTTTCTTGCCAACTCCAGCGGCTGTTATGTACCTGAGCACAGTTCAACATGAAGCAATTATCCGGACTGATTAAACTCCACGTGAGATCAGTGCACGACATCAACACCTGCACAGTAATGCAAGCAATACAAACCACTACAACACTAATTGCTTCAGCCTACTGCTGCATGTGTTATTTCTTACACCCGTTGTATTCATCTTATTTTATTTTTATTATGCTCTTAGAGTCAGTTGGAAAAACAAAAACCCAAAAAGCAGCTGAGCTTAAGGCAAAGAGCCGAAAGAGCTACGAGCCACCAGCAGCTGTGCCGCTGAGAAGGTAGGTTAGTGTAACGGGCGTGACTTCACACACCGGTGCTGGCTCAACATCTACACACCTTAGATCAGCAGGGCTGCAGAGAATGATTCTGTTTCCGAACAAGTACGTTGGACTGAAAAACTTAGACGTACTAGTACGAGTCAGGACCCAGACATGTGACTCGTGAGAGGATTATTGGAAGTGACCCCCCCACACTCACCGCCCACATTACTTTACCCCCCTCCTTGACCAAGGCCACCACTGAATTTCAGGCCAATCATCATTACTCTGTGACAGGTCTAATCTTGTTACCATGGCAGCAGGGATCTCCAGTGATGGATGACAGGGGGTCAGGGGCAGTTCTCCAGGATTGAGAAACAACAAAACGAAAACGGCGGTGGTAACATTTGAACTCAGGTTTAATGGGATTGGCCTGGCAGTTTGAGGTAAGGGGTGCGAGCCAGGGTCACACACAACCCTGGTGGTCAGCGGATCTCAAGAAGGACCTGAGGGACGGACCAGCACTACTAGGACCAAGGCTTAAGGTCATTTAAAGCAATGTGATAATGATCTGTGCTCCCATCTGAGCTAAACACACCTGCAGCTCGTACGCACGTATTGGAATGACAGATATATTTTGTGGGGACATCTCAATAGTGTCAAAATTCTAATATTGGTGGGTCGCCATCATCAGAAACAGTCATATTAATATGTGGGAGTTGGAGTTTTTGAATTCCCCATTGCACAGTGTCTTGTTTGCTTTAACTGCTGCTGTGAGTTTTGCCTTTCTTTGTTAGAGGACGTTTGAAAACCAGAAAGGAAATGACAGGTCAAAAGGAGCAGCGTGACAGGCAAAGCAAAGGTCCCCAGCCAGACCAGATGCCGGGACGCCATGTTCACATGTCAGAAGACAACTCTGCAGTGGCCTGAGGACATACAGCTACTAAACAAAACATCTGCAGACAGTACGTAGCAAAAGGCTTGATTGGTTCCAGAGGAGGGGAAACTGCTTTCACAGTCAGATTTTAAAAAGTACTACGCTGAAAACTGCAGTGACCTCAAGCCTTTGATGCTGAGTCCTCGGTTAACAAGGGACAGATATGAACCTAAAGTCTGCCCTGCTATCTGCCTGCTCGCGTTATCTTCGCTGTTATTAAAGTCAAACACTGGTACCCAGGTCACATCACACAGTCCAGCGTGTCCCTGTTGCTGGCTCTGCGCGTCTGCGTGCAACCGTCGACATCTGTATGTTATGTGTAATTTTAAACAGCCTTTCACACAAACATACCACACACTTTCCACAACTGCTTGCTGAGGTGCTCACGTAGCCCCAGAGCTGGGCTTTCTCTTAATGTTGTTGTTGTTGTTGTTGATTTTAGCTCCGTGGACGTTGAGCAATATCAGTCAGTGGGTGAAAGAGCACAGCTGAAGTAGGAAGACTGTTGGTAGGATAAAGGCGACTGCTCCTACTGCTCCGTTTCAGCCACACCAGTAAACACAAGTCAGTGTTTTTATTAAATGTAGCGCACAAATACATCCCTCTGTCCAACCTGTTGACCCTTGTGTTTACTGCGTGCAGCACAGGAAGTGTGCTTTTAAAGCCTGGAGTTTACCAGCAGTTTGCTCAGCCATGCACAGTCTAGTGATATTTTTCTCCTCTGACACACATCTTCCTGTCGGCAACAACAAGATGAGCCAGAACAGTTTACATGTTCTGTTCACGTCTCGAGTCTCACATGACGGCACATCGCCCGCATTTGCATTTGAGCAGCGGACCCTCAAACCCTCAAACCTTCAAACCCTCTTCTGTTCGGTCGTTCAACCAGATTCCATCCGCTGCCTGACTTTCATTCTCCCGTCATCTCCTCTTCCTCCTCTCTGGCTGAAGCTGAGCCAGGACCAGAGTGGTAGCACTCGCAGGCCTCTCAGCCACACCTGCTGCCCTCTTTAACTCATTACAGCCGATTAGGTGACAGGCCAAGGAAAGGAAGGCTGGAGAAGAGCAGTGGGATAATAGTCTTCTGAATTATTCATCCCTCTGTTCTGCCTCTGCTCTCTCACTGCCCATCTTCCTTATTATCTCACCCGCGTCTCTGGGTTCAAAACCCGAGCCGTTGGTCAGTGTAGAGTTTGTTATTGACAGATCTTCGTATTCCTTACTAATGGCTTCCCTGTGTCTTACTGGACTTGCCTGAAGTGCACTCTGGGACACAAGACATTGTTCAGGCGTAGGAGGACACCACACGGTCTGGCAGCCAATGATTGAACACTGATAACTAGAAAAGAGAGAGCGACAAGCAAGACAAGACAGAGAGACAGAGAATAGATATATCATAATGGACCGATAGATAGGAGGGAGGGGGAGAAGGGGAATCTAGCAATGACCACAAGAAGCGGGTGTCAGACAGACAAGGAGACAGATAACAAGAAAAAAATAGTGGTCAAGAGACAGAAGAGGTGGCTGAATAATGGATTGGACAGGCAAGGGGACAGTGAGACGAGAAGAGCCAGAATGGAAAAGAGAGAGAGATGAGGTATCGTCTGTGAGGTCTCATCACACACTTGCTGACATTGCTTTAATCTCAGGGCCAAGAGAGGATCGGAGGATCCTCGGAAACACAGGGGCATGTTGCAGAGTGAACACAGTCACCGGCACGTAGGAATAGATTTACCACGTATTTGTGTGGAAGGAGCAGCACCAGCAGCTGCTTTTTGGCAAAAAGACTGCACATAAACGTCAGGCAGGACTTCTGCTTGACTTCACAACGTAGAAAAATGAGGACAGGTTGATGTGACAGGTTTATGTTTGTATTTCACACATGGCTATATTACGTTTCTGCACTTTTTACACCAAAACATGTTTTGACACTGGTTGAAGCCTTTTCGTCATCAACCCTTCATTGTATTCAAACAGAAACCTGCGTGTGAAGACCTAGAAAAAAGAGGCAGGATGACTTTAAGTTTCTCTCCCACCTCCTCTCTTCATAGTGAAGATTGCAAAAGAGGAACAATTTCATGTGCTAAGCAAACAAAACAAAGTGAGAAAAAGACAAAAATCAGTGCATGAGCGTGAAAGAACAGACGCAGCGACGGAAAACAGAACAGAACAGAACAACAGGAACCGAAAACGTAACCGTCACACAGGAAAAAGGAAATGATGCTGCAAGAGAAGCCACCGTGCAAATAAGATGTTCCAGAGCAGGAGAACGGAGGCTGCGTCGTTATTTCTTCATCGTTAACATTTGATGGTTGTTTATGCTCTGCCCACAGCGCCACTGGCCGGGCATTTACACCCACACAACCTCTATAAAGCTGCACATGCATGGATGCACACACACCCCAATTGAACATTTTCTGACAACATGCACACTCAGCCACATGAGCAATGACACACACACACTTTGCAAAGCGCTTTCTGCAGGCACGGCAGACCTTATAAATACTCTGCCTCATTGTGATGTTGTTTGAGCCCCGTCTCCATGGTTGTGCTTCCTCACATGTTTATAGTGACTGCCGTTATAAATTAAAATGATCTTAACAACACTTAGCAAGGACAACAGAAGAAAGACACAGCGAGCCATCCCGGGCTTACCCAGGATATAGAGAGACAGTGAGCATGAGCAGGGAGAAAGAAAGCAAGATCACGGTTCCCTCCAAATGGCCAGTTAAGTTAAGTTAAGCAGCGCCGGACAAAGACGCCGAAATCCCCGAAGCATTTTTTAAATAGCCGTGGTTTATGCGCCTCTACAACCTTCAGCCTGCCTGCGCAGTCATGCAGTCTCTCCATCCTGAAAAGCATATCCACAGTGCTCACATGCCGGATGGGATCACGTTACAAACACGTGCACGCAGAATAAAATCCAACACCAGGGAAACAAGAGGCCAGCGCAGACACAGGTGGATACATCTGGGCCTCCTCGCATCACTCATCCCCCTCAGCAAGCAAAGGCCATCGGTGAGTCAACTCCCATCATCATAAACATGCATAAGACTAACATTTACACAAACAACCAATAAATACAAAACACCACAATTTGATCACTTTATGATACCATAATACTAATATGACGTCATCTATCAGAATCATCTCCTCAGATCCTTACGAGCGCTTGGCTGCCGGGTTGTTTTCCTCATTATTCAGCATTATCTGCAGCACATCGACATGTTGAGCTGCACCCGTTGAGGTCAGGTCTCAAGTTTACTGCTAAAACAAAATGGCAGGAGTAAAGTCTGCAGCTGCTGGTGACACACAAACCTTTGTCCCTATTGTACACTCACAGATTCCCGTTTTCCTTTAGGCCTTTGTCCTTTAACTATAAATTAGTTTGAAGTTTTTCAACGTTCAATCCTAAATCTGATAAAGACATGATCAAAGCAACTTAATGTGAACAGTAGAGGAAAAACTGTAGAGTCACACGTTGAGCTGGTTCCTGTTCAGAGTGTGTCAGAGCGGCGCACACTTCTGTTGCTCTGTATACAAACAGGATTTAACAGCATCTGCGTGAGGGCAGCTGTGTGTGCTACAGCGCTGCCGTCCAGAACCCGTGACAATACATTACCGGCGAAAAGAGAGTCCGCCTTTACTGGCAGGGCAGTCTGCCGTCACCAGCGTCCTAAGCGTCCGATTTTACCTTCCACCGCAGAGCTGCGTGGTTTTGACAGGGCAGCGTGATCTAAAACAGGACAACGGGAACCGAAGGGATGGCAGCACAGTAAAGACACATCCCAGCACGGCCGGGCGGAAAGGTGTCGCTTGAAACTTTGCAGGGAAACGCATTTCATCCGCAACATGAGATTTCTGCCTCCTTAGCATCACTACATACACGAAATTGTGTCAGCAACTAAGTTGAACAGCTGAGTTTGGACAACAAACCAACAAACTTGACAGTAGCCCATCTGACCTTTTCAGTGGTTTAGTGGATGACAGCTAGAAAATGACAGGAGTTGGTCAGTGTTTGCAGCTACATCGACTTGCTTCCTCTGGAGAAATCGCTGACGCTATACATTTGCAGAGATATATAGTGCGATCGTATGCAGTAGAACAGAGCTGGGAGGCCGTCTGTGGATTTCCCTGGCTGTGAGTGCTCACAGGGTCTTGACTAGGCAAAATAAACTCTTGGCATTTCCCGGACGAAGCTTCAGCAGCATTAACACCACCAGTGGTCAGAGAATCTGAGTGTGTGTTCGCATACGACCACATTTCAGCCTCAGCCTTTCTATGCTGTCTGTTGTCTCCGAGATATAACATACGGGTTTGTGTATGTGTGCCCGTCCAAAATCGGTGTGAAAGTAAGGACTGACAGCCGCACTGGATGCCGGGAGAAACCCGATTCCTGGCCGGTCACCCCAGGACAGACGGCCTCCTCCCCAAGGAGACACATTTTGCCCCGAAAGGTGAAATGAATACAGCAACTAACCTCGACTCTCCCCTGTCTTCAGCTTCCTCCGATCCTATCCTTCCTACTTTTCCCTGCACGCGCATGCAAATCACTTGTCTTACAAGCCCCTTCGACAACGAGCCTCCGTCAAAACAGAGACGTTTTCTTTTAACGCCATGTGCAACGTCTGTCCTGCTGAACTGGGCTCAACCAGGACAGTAGAGTAGAGTAGTAAAGTAGAGAACTTCTAAAAATGACTCGGATATTGGTTTGAGCCTTAAATGATGCTTCTATATTGTTTTATATTGACCTCCCAAATGACCTTGTCAAAAACAACAGAGCAACACAAATCAGCCAAAATCAGCTCCTTTGAGTTTCAGCCCAATCCAGTTACTCTGTCCTTAATCTCATTAGCAAGCGGACTGGATGTTGGAGCCACATCAAATAAAATGGAAATCAAATAAAAAATACAAACGCTGATCATATTGGCTTTATTATCATACATGATGTGGAAACCAGTAAAACTTATGACTAAATCAACAAGGCTGCACTAGTAATAATTTCATTTAGCCGTGTGGCATGTGTGTGACCTATGCTCCACATTTCATATTCCACATTTATTTTAAAGCAGATCTAAGCAAGAAAAAGAAAACATTTATCCTGGGCCAGAGAGCAAAGGAACGATCCAGAAGAGAGAGGGAGAGACTTCGGACCATAAAGGAACCTTAATGAAGCAGAATTAACACAGCCCGCTGAAGTGAAAAGATAAAAAACACAGCAGAGCCTTCAAATGAACAAGCAACCAATCTGCAGCCGCGAGCAGGTTGAAAACCCACAAACGTGCTGATGGTGCCGCCATAAAACGGAAGAAACCCTTCAGCGTTTTATGACAGCAGTCGCTCCAGCTTCTCTCTCTTCAGGGCTCAACACAAAAACAAACAGCAACACAAGAGGCTGCTTTTGACGTCTCTCAGCCCATTAATAATTTAAAAGGGACAACACCGTTGTTTTTGGTGGGTGTCATGGGGACAGAGGTTTAGTGAATTTTGCATTGTGCAAAGTTAAGAGCCTTAAAAACAACCTGACAGGATCAAATAGAGTAAAGGATGCAAAGGGATACAGACAGAGGAACTAAATTCAATCAGCAACCTGCATAGTAATCAGCGAGGAAGGCGTTTACCCACTGAGGGGAGGTTACGGGAGCACGAGGCTGAGGCCTGTTTTAGGTATCGCTTCTCACATCTACAAATAACGAGGCTTTTATAAACAGACACCATCGTTGGTGCTGCCACCATAAAAGGTTAAAATGAAGGGATTCCCACATGTGACTGAAGGTTTCACCTGGAAAACGTGAAGGGAGAGAGAGAGAACAAAGTCGATGTTCACTTTACAGTCCGGTTAAAGATTATTTCTTTCAAAGCATAACTGATATATTATTAAACGCGGAGACATATTTACAATCAGCAAACCCTCCTTGCGTCCGTTCAGTTATTGCTGAGGGATGTATTTGTTTAAGTTCACATCCAAATGTAGATGAAATTGGATGAGACGTAAATAATCAAAGCAGAGGTCGAGAGATCCCGACTTTTGAAATTCCACAAACATATGACTCAACAATTTCTGTAATGCAACTGGATATTGTATTTTTGTCAAAGCGTTTACTCTACACATTCGGGGATTGTTCTCCCATGTAAAAACTACATATATTTACATCACAACCGTTTATCCTTTAACCATGATGACAGAGTCCACCATCTTTAACAAAGGAGCCTATTTAACCGAAATCAGTGGTTGGTCAATTCATTTTATATGTTAACCTTAGTGTTTTTGAGGAAGGCATCTTCTTTTGCTTTTTAACTGGATGAACCACTGTAACGGGTACAGTCACGACGGGGGAAATACTCGCTCATAGAGCACGGAGGCATTTCTCTTTACCCAACAGGAACCGATGATACTGCTCCAGCTCGATGCTACCCCGCTGTGCTCCCATGGATAAATCTGCTCCTTCTCTGTAAGGCATCAATAATACATGACTGGTACATTTTCACCTCCCTTAGAACCAATCAATCACTCTGGTCAGTGCCCCGTCCAAGCTCCTTTTTCCGGTCTGTCCACATGCACGATTGCTGTATGTTCAGGCTGGGGTCCAGAGGAATGCTGTACCAGGCTGGAGACCAAGATGGCAGCCAAAGCCAACATCAGGACATAATGTGAACATGGATTTCCACTGTGTCAGGTTTTGTTCACACTATGTAGCATGATCGGACGGGTCGCGAGTGCCCGGTTTTAGTGTGGCCCCAAAGAACCTCCTGCTGGGTTGAGGACTGCGTGCAACAGGTGCTCCTCTCCGAGGGCCTATATGAAGCACTGACGACAGTGAAAATAATCGAGAGGTCAAAGGTGAGGGGAAACACTGAAAGCAATCCTTACGGATGTCATCACTCATCCACCGAGTTTACACACAGACAAAACAGAAATAACAGCGTAGCATTGACGATCCGTGATTTTAGCTGCCGTTAGTCAGACAACATCAGCAATTTGACACATTTTATTGATTTAACAGCTATTCGAAAATAAACTGTTGAAAACCTTCCTGATTTCCCAGACATTCTTGCATTTTTACAGATACTTCAGACAAGCAGACTGACGCTCCTGCTGACATTTCACTTTTACTGCACGTGCAACAAAAGGAAGAGGTGACTTGAGGATTTATTGTGAGTGGGTGAAAGGCCCACGACCAGAAGTGAAACACTTCAGTCCACGCACCACTTGAACCAGAGTCTCAGCGGATGTAAAACCAGCCACGTCTCTGAACTACTGAGTAACTTGCTGAGCAAAGGATCTAGTTTCCAGGAATCCCTTTATCTCTTCGTTTTAATGTCTGTCATCTTATCAGCACACAGCTGCAGAGATCCTTCCACCAAAGGGAGGCAGCTGACATACTGTACCACACAGACATGAAGCCGTACGTAACCTCAGCCGTTTAAAGTCACCCACAACCTTTATCGCGCGAGGACATCATCTGCAACCTGCATCTTAAATGCAGCCGTGACGGCAACAAGCAGGGTTAAACAGTTTGCCGGGGACTAAGCGGCTGCAACACACACCTGCAAAGTCACGCCCTTTAGAAACCGCACATCTGTTCCCTGCACCTCGTTGCAACAGAGGACTAATTAAAGGAACCAGGGAAGTTAGCGCAGCATCTCGCACAGCAGCGTATGGTTCAATTTAATTACAATAGATCAACGCTGCCTTAATTGAGCCTCACTGCGCAATGAGTTTCCCTCACGGGTGGTTCTGCTCTCAGCATGTTGGGGTTCTCACACGCAATTAATCAAAACAAATGCAAAGTTCACAGTGATAATGTATCATGAGAACGAAGCAAACGGGCCCAGGGTTTCAGTTTGCAGCTCATAGTCCGAAGGGAACAAATGGAGAAATAAAAAGAAAGAAGTGAAAGAGGTGGAGGCTAAAAGTTACGTAATAAAGTGTTGATTGTTCACACGTCGCTGTGCTACAGAGTCAGCTGGACGTTTCCTGACTCTCTTCTTTTAGCATCATTCATCTTCCAATTATGACGTTGGAGCACAAGACACAAATCTGCAGTCTGAGCATGAAAGGACACTTTTATACTTTCTGTTGGAGTTGCTTGGAGTATTTTGAAGAATGACGTTCAGTAACTTTATATCTCAGACTGTGTTCAGCACATTATGAGTCCATTAATGCTCGTTTAGTTATTATTTTAGGTCTTTGTAGCTTCCTGGACAATTCCTACTATTTAGCGTCTCTTGAATTAGTTGTACATGTGTGTTACATGTGTGATCCTGTGTATAACCTGCCATATACAAGCCAGCTGTACTGGGCAGGATTCTGTTAAAAAAAAGGTCTGCCAACATGAAAACAGTGCAACAGGTTAAACAGAGATTACATTAAGAAAATAAATAGGATGAGAAAGCATATGCACGTCAAGGCCTTTCAGTGGGATTTCCCTCCGTTATAAACACATGATGGCATTGGCAGGGGGACAGCTGTACTTGTCTAAACATCGACACCGAGAGCACAGCGCGGTCCAAAAAGCTCGGGCCATTATATGCTGCTGCACAGCTTCACTACACACCGAGTGAACTTCTTACCTAAACCCCTTTTTAGTAAGAGCTGTTCAACTTAAATCTGTGCAGCGGGAGCAAACTGAACCAAGAGACAAATGAGGCCAGTCCGTCTGGAGTTGGAGGTGTAGCAGGCACCGCTGTCAGTGAGCTCATACTTTCCCAGGCTTTACGCGTTGTGTACATTGAAGGACTGGAGGAACTGGGGGTACTTAAAACTCTGACAAAATGCTTTCTACAGTGGGACAATTTGAGTTTAGTGTAGCTTGAAATACGGTCAGTGCTCGCTTTAAATGCCCCGTCTGGGTAATATGCTTTAATATACTGGCTCAGAAAGAAAGACTCAGTATTAGGTTCATCTGTCAATAAAATGCAGCAACACAGAAACCCAGTGGTCCGAAAGTTCATATGCCCACACGAGTCATTTTGTTTCACTTACTACTGTTACCAAGCTTTTCACCACATCACCTGTTACTTGTTATTCAAGGGCACAAACGTGCTGCACACCCAGAAATAGAAACTTACCAGAAAGTGACTCGTTACAAAAACAGGAGGCAACAGAAGTGAAACAAAAGAGCTGACTGCTGAAATGGAAACATGGCAATTACTGCCTGTGGATGTGGACAAATCAAAGTGAAGGCGTCAGGCGCTTTAATCGGAGACCAGGGGAAACTGAACAGCAGACCCCATATTGAGATGATGCATGGCAGCATGTGCTCAGTTAACTGGCTGATCAACACATGACTGGTAAAGTTCTCTAACGGGTCTGAATGGAAACAAAGAGGTCAACTCACATAAACGCGTGGTAGATGAATGCCCATCCTCTGGGTCGTTCCAGCACGTTGTACAGACAGTTCTGCAACTTTCTGAAGCGCTTGCTGGAAGCGGATGTGTTGGCCCGGGGTCCGGGCGGTCCTGGAAGCGGGGTCCCCAGCAAGCCTGTGCGGTGAGACGGGTGCCCACGCTCCGGGGTGGACGGCTCGCTTCTCTCCGTCTGCACAGCAGTGAGAGCCACGAACTCTACGCGCCTGTCGTCGTTCGGAGCCGGTGGCACCAGCATCCTGATGCCGCCGTTGTTGGACGGACTGCCTAACATCTTCAGCCTGACGCCAGGAAACTACATAAGACTGGACTTTTTCACTGGATCATCCACAGGAGCGCACAGCAAAGTTTAGACCAAGTCATGTCCCGGTGGGTCTCGGCTGTGAAGTGGACGGAAACAAGTCCACCGACCGCGCACATGGGTGATTATCCTCGCTGTGTCTCGCGGTTTCTGCTAAGTTATCTGTAAATTAAGACGCGGTGGCAACAGAAAAGACGCAAAACACTTGGACGAGCGAGCGGCGCTGGAGCGTGACTTTCAGTGACCATCGTTAACCTCGGTACAACTGTGAAAGTGATCCGCTAAAGAGCTGCCGTCCCTCTGCACAAACGACTGAACTCAGTCCTGCAAACATCTACCATCAAACATGCTGATTATAAATAACTAAGCAGCGAACCCGCGCACAGCTCCAGACGCGTGTCCACTGCTTCTAAGCCAGCTTCATTAACCACAGCTCTTTCACTAATCACGACTTCGTGGTCGAAGGATCTCTAGCTTTAATTGGCCGCTTCTACCTCGCCACAGCCGTTAACATCCGCCTGCTCTCTCCTCCTGGTGCGTGTTTCTCTTGCTGCGCTCCTCCGCTGCGACGAGCGGGGTGGAGCGCGCAGAGCTGAAGACCATCGCTACGATGGCAGGAACGAATGTCAAGCAGCTCTAAACTCCGTAGGAAGCGCAGAAAGGCGCGCGTCGATGCCCGCATTTGCTTTTCCAAGCTTTACGGGGATGAAAACCTCGAGTTGACGCGCAGAACCAAAAAGCCCAGCGAGACGCGAGGGCTCGTTCACGAAGCGTAACCACGAGGAGCGCAGCTGATACGTGTCGAGAGAAGTGCAACAACTACAAAACACGCTGCCCTGTAGTCGACCAGGCTTTCGGTAAACACCAGAAAAAGCCTCACACACACGTGGGAGCGCAGCCCAGATTTTATTACACGCGTAAAAGTTCCCCGTCTGTTCCCCGCTCGTGTTGTGGGGCTGATGAGGCTGGATCCATGGCTACGGCGGAGACAGGTGCTGGGGGACACAGCGACACTCACCACCGCAACCTTTCTAAATCCATGACTATGACATAAACAAAGGGTTATAGAGCTCAGCGCCCTCTGACCAGCTCACATGTCAAAGGGCCTCTGAGTCAAACATTCTCCAACTCTTACAAAAGTGACACCAGCTGTTTTTGTGAGTGAGGGGACGGGGCCTCGATAACTACTCTGCCCTACTGGGGAAAGTGCATCTTCTAATTGTTACTGCTGAATAAAATATTTACAGAAACTCTTGGCTAGTTTTACAGTTGCCCATAGCAACAGAGGAGGCAGCCTACTCATGCTAACTATGTGCGTTCCTCTCCATTGTGGCGGCTGCAGTTTATGGAACATGCAGGTCTGTGGAATGACATGTGGGAATGCAGCTGGAGTCTCTCACAAGCCTCCAACCCAGACCCTTCTTCGCAGGAACTGCTCCCATTCGATGCTAGAAAGGGCAGAATTTACGGTGGGATGTAAAGGCCTAATCAGCTGCTGACAGCTGGACGTCTAGCAGCAGTGTGTTAACACTGAGTGGAGACTGAGCAACGCCACAAATCGGCGACATCCCTTCACCGCTTCTTCGATTTCTGCATAAATTGGTCATAGGCGTGGTCGTCCTGTAAAGATGACTGCAAGAGCACAGCGCAGAATGCTCAGTGAGGTGAAGAAGAACCCTGGAGTGTGATGAGTGATGCAACAGGACAACGACCCAAAGCATCGAAGTCACCACCAACATGGCTTCGGCAGAAGAAAATACGCCTTCTGGACTGGCCCAGACCTCAACCCGACCGAGATGCTGTGGCTTGACCTCAAGAGAGCGATTCACACCAAACATCCCAAGAATATTGCTGCACTGAAACAGCTTTGTAAAGAGGAATGGTCCAAAATTCCTCCAGACGATTGAGCAGGTCTGATCTACAACTACAGGAAACGTTTGGTTGAGGTTATTGCTGCAATAAAAACATATGTTTATGACCACTTTATTCAAAATTCCACATAATCCCAAAGGGCTCACAAAACTTTTCTTGCAACTGTATGTTGTGTATAAAATGTAACGAATGTAAAAAGGTAAGAATGAGCAAAAGTTTAATAAACATTTCAGTCTTCATAGAACAACAGAAGGGAATGGTCTCATTTGGAAAACAGCCATGTGAAAGCTAATGATGAAAGGAGAAGGTCATACCCTAAACATCAACATGACGCCATCCTGCGCTGGGAGCTCTCAGTACCAGCCCCTCGCTGTTGGGCTGCTTTCCATTCCTCCTCCATGTTTCTCCTGCCTCTCCTCATATCCGTCTCTCAGCAGCTAAAGCCAGGCCAGGCAGCCACCGATACAGAAGGTGTCAACAGACAGGCCAGCCCTGCTCATACCCTCAGGGATTTACATCAAAGTTCTACAGAGGCAACGCCACGCACGTCTATAACAGAACCAGCTCTGCTCCAGCGCTGCTTTCATCCGCGTGACCGACACTCAGAGCTGGGCAGAGTATCCGACGTGCCCCCTGGTCTAAAGGCTGCCCCGCGACAACACGCGACAGCTGAGCAAGGTCACACTGTACAACATGGAACGAAAGGCGCGATGCACAAATGTGTCATTAACGGTTGAACAAGGGTGGATTAACTGGTGACGACGATGCAGGCCGGCACGTTTCCTTCGAGCTCACCTCTAACCTCTCTGTTGTTTTCACTCGTTGGTCTCAGCGCTGAGCTCTGGGAGTCAGCAGCCACGCAGGGAATCTGTGGGAACTTAAAAATACTCGCATCAGCACTAAGTCGCTCCATCTGCCCCCCTTCATTTCCACCGCACGTCTACTTACAGCACTTAATGGCTTTCATGGACCCTACATTTGTTTGCTTTTATTTCATCTCTCTCCTCTGCGTTTTATCAGTTTCTCACTGCTTAACACTTGACTTTTCCTAATGGCAGATTAATTGTTGATACAGTGTTGGTTTAATGTTGTTGTGATAAGTCTGGTTATAGTCTTTGGAGACATGTACGACACCGTGTCAAACAGTGCTGTGTTTGCAGCAGGACCCCCACTGAGCAGCGCAGCCCAACTATCACGTAGACACTGTAAATGTCAGCTGACGAGAGGCAGTTTCCTGCTACAATCAATCGACAGTTCAACAACATGAGTCTGCACAAGTGTCAAACGCAACATCCAGTCACTGAGTCAGGAAATTACAGTAGTCTGGGCAGAGACCTTGCTCAGTGGCTTATTCATAAGCAGTCAAAAGAGCCATTGTGGCTTATTCCGAGCACAGTCAGTTAGTGTGCTGCGTTTCACAGACAAACATTTCATGTCTTGGTGGCTGCTTCTCTTCAACCTTACGTCTCGTTAAGAGGAGCCTGTATAAGTTTGTGGATATGAAAGGACTCAAAGGCGAGAATGCTGCTGTTCTACAACTGAAGGGGACACTCACACTCGTCAGGTCACGGTTGTCACAGGTCAGGTCTCCCTCTGAAGCAGCGTTTCTTCACTTCATTAGGCTGCATTCACTCGTCATTCACGGCTGAGCAGGCCTGCTGTCCCTGCTCGTAAGAAACGATGCCGCCACGCGTCACTGTAGAGAACTTATCCAGCTGCTGTTAGCCAGACATGCTGTTAGGAGTCAGCTTCTGGTGTCCTTCTCCTGCAGAGGACCTCTCAGCTCTGTCAGCTGACCTCTAGCCAGAGCAAACCATGACGCCTCACACCTAGACACAGGTGGAGGTGGAGCCTGGTCAAGATCGACACTCGTCTCAAGGATAATGAAACAAACAGGATGCAGCTGCCCACATGATGCCGTGGCCCAGTCTGATTGTTTTTCGATGTGGAAACTGTTACTCTTACAAAAGGTTTACACTGGTTCTGAACCGTGAGCTTAGGAAGGATTTTAGTGTCGCATTATTCTGATGCTGGGAAAAGCTTCCATTATGGTTTGATGGTGATTAAATGAAACTCTACTGACGCCTTGATAGGCCAGAAATGAGCCTCACACCCAAACCTCATCAAGGTGAACATTCCTTTTAAGGGTTTACTGCAAACATGGACAGACTAACGGGTGTTGTGGCCCAATCACACGGCCCAGACCACAGCCAGGGCAGTCAGCCTCAATTCGTCTGGCCAAGGTTGCCTTGATCTGACCAGATGAGCTGGCCAAGAAAAATACCATCAGACAATCCTTTTCACGCTTGACTTAAGCTCAAACATTCTCACAATCCTTGTTCCTATTAGAAGGAGCTGAGCAAGAGTCTGCACACATTAATACAGTTATTGTTCAGTGATTAAGTCGATTAAGGGCCCTCCAGTTTGAGTAATGTTTACTTGTTCCTCTGACTAATTCGCAGCCAGACACTAAAAAAACTTCTCATACCTACAATCAATTTATACCAGTAACTTTTGAACCTTTTCAGCACACACACACTTTGTTAAATGTGACCTTCAACTTAAGGTAAAGTTGAATATTCCATATCATGGGTCTGTATGTCTTTCTGGTCTATAATCACCTCTCTTCTTTTTGATTTAGGGTGGATAAGGAATGCAGCCTGACCTCCTAGAAGCTGAGCAGGCTCCAGCCAAGTAACTCGTGACTCCATTGTTAACTCCTTGCCCTTGTCTAGTACTCGAGGAGAGCAGCAGAAAGATTAGTTCTCTTGGCTTTTTACATTGCAGCTACGTCTACAATCCTACACCTGTGTTTAGATTAGGTGGCTCACCAGTGAAGATCAGGGATGTTCCAGTTCGTTGGCCAAGTGCTGCCCTCTTCTGGCACTTTGAAGAAGAATCTTTACACTCACACCAGCGCAGCTAGAACCTCCTGATGTCCCTTCTATTTTAGCTCCATTAGGTTTTTTTGAGCTCCTGTCCACAAACTAGTACAGTGCTTAAGACACACACCATAGTGAAATTAGTACTTGCTGACACAAACAAGAAATACTATAAAAAGAACTAAGGTTTTTATTTTTTGTCACAAACAAAGTTTGTTTACAAAACAACATCAAAAATAAAATTGTACCTATCTATTGCATGTCATGCTGGCAGTTTGAACTACATGCAAAAACAACAATAAGAACACTGATAATCATTACTGTACAAAAAATGATTAGGAAGATAATGAGGCCAAACAACACTTGTACTGAAAAAAAGTTTTTTTGCTCCAAACTGAGTCGTGTGTGTGAGAGAGAGAGAGATAAACAATGACAAAAGACCTAAAAATCACCTGGGGAGAAAGGGATGAGTGTGAAACTGTATTAAAAGACAGAGGGCGAAGAAAAGAGTGAGTGAAACAAATGTGGCGTGAGTGCTTGACTCAAGCGCGCACACACGGACACATTACACACAGTTAACCTATAAAGTGTGAAGCCCTTACAACATAGATTCATGCTTCATCATTAATGTTGAAAAACAACACAAAAAAGAAAGCACATGTAATTACCACTGAACCCTATAACCTCTCTTAAATTAGGTAAAACATCTGAGGTTTATGGCTTCATTAGATCCAACTATATATGACATACAATGAAAACAGTATGATTCGGATTTGTATAAAAAAAAAAAAAAAATCAGGAGGTGAAATATCCCATGACTTCTTACAACCACAGATAAGCCAATAGCAGGTCATGTAGACAGAGCGGACACTTTCCCAGGGAGCAGAGAAGATGACGGCAGAGCACACACACTTTTAGTTTTTAATGTTTAAAGGACATGCTGACTGTGGCAGTGGATGCACAAGCTCTGCAGAAATGTGTGTGATGGAAGTACAAAACTGTATCGAAGCATGGATACAACTGAAAAAAAACTGAGATTGTAAAAGAGTCCACCAGCATCCCTTTGGTTTTTGATCCAGTGTACTAAATCTATTACAAACAATGTGTGTCCCTCTTCTGAATGAGCAGTGCCTAGGTCAACGTTACGAAGCTTCCTTTGCCCAAAATGGTGGCACCTGCCTGCGTCATGTGGGCTGGTGTGTGTGTGTCTGTGTGTGTGTGTGTGGAGACAAGGTTCCTGGCTGGACTCAGTCGGTGGTAACCTGTGTGACCTGTGCGTCAGCCGTCTGGTTGGTGGACTGAATGAACATCGGTTGGGTCAGCTCCTGTCCTGCCTGCATTGTCACCTGCTGAATCTGATACAACTGCTGAGGGGCAAAGAGACAGAAAGACTTAGAGGCCTGGGGCTCAGAGATCCACTAGAACAGGATGACGTAGGCGATTGTTTTCAGGTGTTACCTGGCCATCAGTAAACTGATTGAATTGCTGCTGTCCTTGTACCTCTGTCTGTGTGATCTGAAAAACAAAATGTAAACAAGTTAGTAATAGAACAGATTGTCCTGAAACTGCTGAAACTGTATTAGTGTCCTTACTACCTGCTGGGTGTTGGCGAGAGTCTGGATCTGCCCTTGGACCACTTGCGCTCCAGAGACCGGCTGCGCTAAACGGATGTACTGTAGCTGGCCTGTGTTTAGTTGCACCTACAGTTGGTCAACACAAGGGGGAGACAAAGCTTGGTATGGAGCAAAGGTCATTCGAACACAGAGGTCACAGCCATTTTGCTCACAGCAAGGATAATCATTCACTTTCCCTCAGGTTAATTGTTTACCTTCAAGAGTTTAAATTTATTCCATTAAACAGTGAAGGATGGAATAACTGACTAAAGCCAGTTTATCCACCTCAACCTGAAGGTATCCATTCTATTATTTCAGTGGCCTTTTTATCTTATGCTTGAGCTTCTTTGCTTCATCATCAAATCTTCCCCTTGATTCACATAATTTTTCTATTCAAAGAAGCCATTTATTACCGGGATTTGCTGGATCTCTCCTGTATTGGTGATGATCTGCTGCATGACCTGCATGGTCTGGCCTTGGGCTTGAGCTGTCTGAGCTTGACCCTGGGCTGCTGCAGCCTGGACAATCTGTACCTGTTGTCCCTCACCCACCTGCATCACAGGGGCACTCTGGGAAAAAAAACAGAAATCGGTAAATCATTATTAGCTGAACACCATGTACAAAAATGCACGATTGACGCAAATGTATGACTGAAGTAACGAACAAAGAAAATCCCTAACTTCCCTGGAAATATTTTCACAAACAATAAGAAGCTCCTGTACCTTTTTTTCAAAAACAAAAAAAATCTGTTAAAAGATCATGGCGGGCGCAAACGAAACCGAGACGAAAGGTGACAATGCAAGTTTCAAGGCCTGTACAGTCTGTAAGACAATCCAGGAAAGGCCACCTAATATCAAGCTGCAGTCACCCCTACAGACCGCATTCACCTGAGCTTGTGGCCAGCAGGCATCTACACAGCTGAAGCACAAAGTGGCCTGCATGTCGGTTCAGTTAGTGAACATTAGATTGCACATGCACATGCGTGTTTACCGTGATGGGTGTGCCCTGCGACTGCACCTGCACTTGTTGCAACTGCTGCATGGCTGCACCTTGCAGCATCTGATGGCCGACAGCGACAGAACAGAATGAGAAAATGAGAGAAACACACGATGAGAAAGCAGCATTTGCAAAAACTTAAACACATGAATGCAGGCAGGTGTGGTTGTGGCATGGATGCACGGAAGGCTTAAATGTTAGCATGACAAACGTATATAAGACTTATAAGCAGCAAATGGCAATTAAAATGATAAAGACGTTTCGATGAGATGGCAAAACAAGTATAAAAGTACTGAACAGTGTGGATACGTTTTAAATAGGCATCACAGTGACGTTTACAGCATCGAGCTCCATGGTTTGGTAGCGTGGATACAAAGGACAAAAAAAAGCATAGCAGGGATGCAAGGAAGATTATGAAAGCACAAATCATATCCCTTTTTAGGTTGGTACAATTTAAACCTTGCAGGTAATACGCCATGGCCTACCTTTTACAGTACTACACCGTAAATAGTCTACACTGAGGTCTACATTAGGTGAGTGTCACAGTGTGACCTCCCTGCTCTCAGCAGGGACTGCAGCAATAGCAGCGCTGGTGAATCAGGCCAGGTCTAAATGAGTATGACAGCTCAGCTAAAGGCAGTCTGCTGAACCAGCATGAAGCACCACGGCAGCCCAGCAGCGCAACTGCATGACATGTACAGACTGAGCCGGAGAGAGACAGAGTGCACGTCAGAGCAAACGTAGCAGGATCCCGACAGTCACATGTGCTGTTTTTCTACGTTTGTGTTGTATTAAGAAACTACAGATGTTGTGGGGTTTTTTCCATAAAGATGCTGAAAAAACACAGTGAAAGTGAAAGTGTGTTACTAGTGACACATTTTCCTTAACATACAGGCAAAACATGTACTGAACCAAAGGTCACACGTTGTAAAGCTGGTCAGTTAGATGGTTCATTTATTTTCATTCATCAGCGTCTAAATCACAATTAGAAGACACCTTGAGCTGCTTAACACTATGTCCCTTAGTTGTTACACACAGACAGTACATTCAAACACTATACCTTTAGTACTGACGTTCAACCGCAATCTGTCATTCACGTACTTCACATTACTGAATTTCATCTTTCACACATCTGTGTGTTTCATTGTTACTATGAAGTGCTTGCGTCAAAGCCTGTGAAGAGCCCTTCTAACAAGGTGTTAGTGGTACCTGTCCTTGCTGCGGCTGTGCAATGATGATCTGTCCTGGCTGGATGGTCGTGGCTGTTTGTGCACCGGGTTGCTGCCCTTGTTGCGTTCCCTGCACCTGAACAGCCCCAGGCTGCTGGGCCAAGGTAAAGTAGTATTGCACTGGTTCAGCTGGAGCTACTGACTGACGCATCTCCTCCTGAACATGAGACGCAAACACAAACATCGAAGAAGGCCTATCAATCCATTACATCTCCATAAATTATTTTTGCAGGTAACGGTAGAGCAGAGCAGATCTGATAAATAACTGATGCGACACTACTGGGGAGGAGTAATGTAATCTGGATGCAGGATCCCTTACAGGCATCATACTGGTTAGTGCCACACTGCAGGACTGGAGGGTTTCTAGACTAGTGCGTGTCCGAAACCACTGACGGTAACAGATCACAGCTATGCTAAAAGTAATGCTATGACAACTGTCAATGTGTGAAAATGCTCTCTCCCTCCCATCCTCCACACATACAGTGTGCAGAGTTTGTTGGGATTTGTTTTTCGGGCACAGTAGGTTAGATGTTTTACTGATATTGGCACTCGCTCACTTCAGAGAAGTCTCAAATACCTAATCAATGAACACTAACCTGTGTTATCAGGCCTCATGACTGACTAATGAGCAGGGCTTCACCTTAATGAGGTTTCTCCATCACCAGAAGCGTAAACACCCCTCTCCCAGCTCCATGACAACACAGCTGAGAGTGTAGGATGTTTACATGCCTGGAGACAGTCTAGTTGACAACGAATTTAAATATCTCACTCATCCATCTGGTATAGAAAATTGTGGACAGTACATCACAGTCTTACGTGAGCAAAACTTGACATTTTGTTTTCTAGTTTAAACACGATACTTTTAGTAAGTACAGTATCTGGTAGTACTGTTGGCTGTCAGAGGCAATAAGATGCTGCAAACATCTGACTGAAAGCCCTCTCTGACCAAACATCAGCTTCCAGTCAAGGATGTTTACAGCCCCTCCAAGTTGCCAACAATCAATAACCATCTGAGTTTAAGACCCTTTTGCTTATGCTGACTTTAACATTTTTTAGGAAAGCAGGTGACTTGTCTGTGCACAGGTAACAATACCCTGGAAGTGTGTGCTTCCCTACCTGTCGTTTAGGAGGCTTCAAGTCGTCCCGCGGCACAATGTCAATCAGGAAGTCAAACTGGTCAAACTTCGTTATCGCCATGGCAATGTCATTCCTCTGTACACACAACAGTCACAGAAGGTCAAATGAGGAGGTCAGAGTTATATTACACCGACCCAACAGACACAGCAATCTGTATGTAAACACACCACGAGGCTTAAGGTCAACTCTCTCAAAACAGCAACACCAGAGGCTACACGGGAACGGAAATTTAGTTCCTACTATTACTGTTACGTTTATTTGCTCCAAACTGTGAGGTTAAAGAAGGAGAGTCAACGTTCGGAACTTAAAAGAGAAAATATATGTAGAAGACCGGCTTGTTCTAAATGATAAGGAGAGTTTGTTGGGTTTATAAGGATAGTAAATTTAATATATTTAGGCTTTTGACTGTCAGAGAAGACAAAACAAAGAATTTCATGATGTTCTTTTAACAACCTGTCAGACCTTTGAAAAACTGTTACCGTATATTAACTGAATTACAGCATTGAATGAAATTCCTGGCAGCACAACGATCTATGAAACAACAGCACTGGGAGCGCAATCGTATCATAGCATGTGTGAGAGAAGTAGAAATGACAGGAATGATATTTTCCTCTCTGCTATACAGCAGCCTATATCCACAGCACTGTGTTGTCTCTGTGGAATTTTCCACAGGATATTGGCTGTCAAGACCCCCATTGTGACCCCGGGCAACAGCCTATTTATAGAATCTTGATTAATATCTGGTAACACCAGGTCACATCTACACTTGTTTTATTGATGACCGTCGCTACGGTCACCCTAGTTGGCATTGCCTCTTCGCATTAGCACTGTGTGTGCGTGTGTAAGGAACTGTAGAAAATTAGCCCCACACATAACCAATAAGTCATCTCTGGTGTAAAATGTAATTAATATGTCAACCTATGCAGTAAATGACGTTTTGTCTTGAAACATTCAGTGTACACTTCATTACATTACTACACTAAGTCCAACAGCAGCAAAGCAAGCACACTTCCAAAGTTGGGGTTTACTTTAAAAGTTTCATGACAGGGATCACATTTTTTCCAGACACCTTTTCTTTTCTATCTGTGCTGGCATACACACACACACACACACACACACACACACACACACACACACACACGGGCTGCTAATCTCTCAGAACTATGTGAATGGATAAAGTGGACTTAAGGGATTCTGTGTTCAGCTCCACAGCCCCCTCCTAACATCCAGGTAAGACTAGCTGTAGCCAGATTTTCCCAACTGTTAACTTCACTGCTCTCAAGTTCCCTGCTTCTTTTCCCCATGACATGATTCCAGAGTCAATCTTATTCAGCTTTGGAACAGCAGAACAGGCAAAATGGCACCAGATGAGAAGTGGGTCACTGGTGCCCGCCTGGCTTTGCTTTCGAAGTCAATAGAGGGAGAAATAGCTAAACAGATGAAAGGACCTCAAGGGGGATGCGGGTATGGGACCTCTGCTTGTAGACTCGTACACACATGCACAGAAGAAAGGAACGCAAGAAAAAGAAAAGGAAAAGGTGTGAGAAAGTAAAAACATGTCACAAAATGATGTATATAAAAAAATACAACATAAAATAGAAAGAGGTGGTAAAAAGTGCCACGCTAAGAGGATGAGTTACAACTCAACATGTGCCTGACCTGTAGTGTGCGTCTCTTGTTGTCCTCCGTATGGATCCAGGCTCTCAGGGTGAGCTCTGTGATGAAGATCTGAGCTGCCTTGGCAAACAGGACTGGAGCCTCTGCACTAATCATCTATACAGAAGGGATGTAGTTACACTTGGTTACACACACCCCCACAAAGGTAAACATCAATCTTGCTTGACATGACTTGACATGAATTACCCTGGACCTGAGTAACGAATGGCTTCTGTCAGAAGTGCCACAGAATAAGCAATAAACGCATTAATTTGTTGCTATCATTACAAACAATATTGTTATTAGACAGCATTTATTTTGAATTAGCCATGTCAAACACCAACAACTCACCCCTGGTCTGCAGGCCTTTCTAGTTCCAAATGACTTAGCTTCATATTAAGTAGCATTCCATCCTTTCACCGAGTGATTGTTACCATAGAGCTTAAATTTACAAGACAGACTGTAACAATCACAAGGGCGTGCAAGCGTGCACTACAACACGTCAACGCGCACACAAGGGTCTTGTCTTTATGTTAGTGATCTCCTGATCCCTTTACCACTTTAAGCTGCTGCTTAACTAAGGGGATAGCGTCCTTGACACGACACAATGAAGTAAGCTACACATACACACAAACACAACCCAAAAGCCACCGAGGACGTGTGAAAGATTTGCATTACTATCGATGTGTACACACAGTGATGGCTATTAGTAACAATAAGCCCAATACAATTCAGGTTGTTATTTTATGTTATCTACATGCTGTACAGATTGTGACACTATAGTAAATGGTTTCAAGCATTTCAACAGCTACTTCTAATGACTGCAGTCCCAGTTTTTCCTAATATAGGAGAGTAACAGCTACTTGCGCCACAATACCTTTTGTAAGGACTCAATGATGCTTGATTATTACTGAATGCAAATTTTTTTTTTATTTCTTATCAACAGACACAACAGCAGCAACAGCTGATAATATTTTTCCATTAGTAAATAATCTTTGCTGTCGAGTTAGAAAACCATTCATGACATTTCGTGAGAACTGAGCAGCCTGAGCACTTACGACAAACACAATACGACACACGATGACTGCATGTACAAGAATACGCCTTCTTTCATTTCCATTTCCGACTGAGTTTTAAAGTCAACTTTTCTCTGCAAGTACAATTTGCATAAGTGTCATATGTATATCATACTTGATGTCTTAGTTTCACAAAGACAATTGTATGGCAGTGTAGTCTGGCTAAAAAAATATAGATATTCATTTAAGACTGAGCTTACTTTCACATCCTCATCCAGCTTCATGATTTTCTTGATTCGAGCTAGAGGCAACTCCTGCACACGGAAATCCTTCTGGAAAAAACAGGTGAGTTTTGTATTAGAAAACAAGGAACAAAAACAGAGCCTTTGTACCATACAATTACTTGAGCAGTAGGAGCCGTAAGTAAAAGTTTGTGGGACAGACACAAAAAAAACGTACCACAGTCAGGTTCCTGATCTCCTCCATGACACGAGGCCAGAAGGACTGGAGGGTTTGCTGGGCATCGCTCCCACCTGCTCCAAAAGCATCTGCAGACATCTTCTATACTGCTGAATGGAGGATGACAAAACAGATTAGAAAATTAAGACAAACACGTGGAATATTGATGCTGACACTCAAAACCACAGGAGACAGAATACAATGTCACACAACGTTAGGTCAGTACTAACAACATTTCTTCCTGTGAAATCTAAAATAGAATAGCATCGAAAATTCAGTTTGCACACCCGTCTGCAAACAAACGTGTCACATGCAGGTCAGCTGCTGCTGGTGACCCCATGCACTGATGATGCATGTGTCTCACAAGAAGTACTACTTCACAGTAGGCAACAAGAAAGTGTAAACGCTGTGTGGTGAAATAAATATGCACGCAGACATGAAAGTCAGGGATTCTAGCAGGGTTCTGGCGGTTTGAAAGAGGATCTAGCAGGTTACTATGGCATGCCAGGAATCTGCTGGGGGACATGTTGGCCTGCCTGTCTGAGCATGCAAAGTTTGTCTGGACTGAACTCTTTAACTCGCTCCCTTTTTCTCCAGGCCCAAGTGAAAATAAACGACAGAAGGGAGAAGAAAATGAAAAATGGGGAGCGTGCAAAGCTACATAAAAAAAAGCTATGGTGTGTGTTTGTGTATATTGTGGAGGGAAGGGGCTGTGCCTTGTCCAGTTCTGCATTAATCCAAGAGGCTTCAACAGGAGGAGATATAAAACAGACAGGACCACAGTCAGACTGCTGCGCAAACTAGCTATATGTCAAACAAGAAAAAACAAAACAAGACTCTGGTCCAACAATTATGAATGACTGCAGCTCAGGTCCAGCAGACAGACATCCAGCGGCTATCGTCTGCAGGTTCTGCTCCGTCACGGGCTTGTTACAAGCTTGCGTCCATGTCAGCTTCTTTAAAACATACCAGTTAAGTGCAGCTCTAAATATTTTATAGCGATAATTCAGTAAATCAGAAGACGGACCCTTTCCTGGATTGATTTTGGACGGGACCGATCTCTTGTGGGGCAGTTGCAGCTACTGCATAATAGACTAGAAGCACTGCTGCATCCTATTCTGTCAATTCAGTTTTTTGACAGAGTAGCCTAAATCAATAAGACAGAATGACGAAGGGGGGTGATGGGGATCGGTGGGTGGGGTTGGCTTTATATAAATCAATCAGGACGCTTGTAGCTATGGCATGCCAGGCTAGAGATTGACCTTGACAACGTCTCTCCTTCTCTGTCTGACGCTCCCGTGTCCAGTTGCATTTCAAGGTTGATTGAAATCCTGCAGTCACTAGAACAATCCCAGGATTCCACTGGGCAGGAATGACTTGTGGGAAATGTAGTTTTCCCCGTCTGATCTAACCTCTGCCAGTTCTTTGGCAGCATCCATGTATTACTTTGCAGCAGTATGATCGTGCAAATAGGCTAAACAAAACAAGACTAATACGAGCCACTGATCTTGGGCACTTGATCTTGTGATAATTTGGAACAAGACAGCCTTGTGTATCTGTGTGTCTGGGTTGTGTGACTCTCTCCAACCGGTAGCCTGATAAGAAACAATAATTAGGCAATTCACTTAACACTGTTACAGACCACCATGGGGCTAAATACCATGGTAACAACACGGTGGCCCAGAGGAAACAGAGTAGGAAGGAGTTGAAATAGCAAATGATTTGATTGATAAAAAGATAAGTAAAACACACAGCCCACACCAGCTCACTCACATATTTGGCTTCTCTTAACCTCCTGTCTTTGCTTTCAAAACACAGAGTGAGAGCTGTTATTAAATCAAACACGCACCCCAGCCCCCTCACTCTCTGACCCTGTGACCTTCAGTCTAAATGCACAGCCATGCACTAAGCAAGCAGCAGGAGGGAAGGGGGGCAGAGGGGAAGTCAACATGTAAGAAGAAATGAGAAAGAGAGTGTGATTAAGGGGAAGCTGCAGCTTGAGAAGAGAAAAAACAAAAACAACACATGTGAGAAAGAAGGGCTGAGTACCAACATGCCCTAGAGTGTTGTTCCTCCAGCCAGCTAGCGTCTACCTACATTAAACCAATATTACCATGTTTCCAAAGGCCCTGCATCGATGGAAAGTTCGCGTGGGAGAAGTGCAGAGTACAATGTATTCTGCTGACTTCATGCAACACCTTCTATGGTCTGGGTCTAGTCAAACAGCCTGAACGGGGCTATCCTCCACACAGAAAACCCATTTTAAAACTCCTTGAAAGCTAATAAACGTCAACATGACGTTGAAGCAGACTAGAGGGAGTCTGGTAATAAGTGCCGTTAGCTGTATTCAATCCTTTCATCTTGCTACTCTGGAACTCGGTTCTAAATCATTTCTTGAAGCTTGTCAGTCTGCTCCAGTTCTTACTGCACACGGTCACTGTTGTGACTATGTAGTAACTGTGATGCACTTTCATGGCTTGTTAGTCTAGAACATACGGTGCATAGTTCTGTACTATGCAGTGAACCTGTTCCTCTCCATTGTTTGTTCCAGGCTGCTACTGTATGCTACATTAGGGTACACAGTGCTGTTCTGCACTATGACTCTCTCCTCTCCCCTGCGGTTCTGTTGTCCTTCATCAGGTCATCGAGACAGAGAGATGCCGGTGTTGGGTTTCTTACGAACTCTGCTTTGTGTGTGTGTGTGTGTGTGTGTCTTTGAGGACAAGTGTGATGTCTGTGCTTTGTCAACAGAATCCAGCGCAGCAACTTGCTCTTCCTCCTTCTGCAGTTCTACACCTTCCCGTCTCTTTTCTTGTCCTTCCCATCTTTCTTTGTCACTAATGTGTGCTTCTCTTACACTGTCTTACTTTCACCCGATCCCCTTCTTCCAACTTCTCAGAGGGAGCCAATGCTGCTCCACTTGCAGCAGCTGAATCAGCGCTAATGTTCTGCCAGCCCAGTCCTGCGCGTCTCCTCTTTTGTTCCCTCCATCTCATCCTTCGCTCCCTCCCTTGCTCAGACACGTCACATTAAGTGACCACCCGCAGCATCACTGGCAACTCGCTCTGACATCACACCAACACATCAATTTCTTTCCAAATAAACCTGATACGAGGAAGAACAACCCCCACCCCCCAAAAAAAAGATGGCATCCCGTAGCTGTACACATATTCTGTATACATATTCCCTTGTTCCTTTAAAGGTTGGAATGGACAGAGGAACAGAACAAGTCGTCAGGGGAAAACTTTGCACATACAGCAAGTGTACATTGTGTAGAGCAGAATACAGTTGAGCTTCTGCAGTAATTGCCCTTTATGTGACCTGAGAGCTGTGCGTAAAGGAGGCTTAATTTTGCTGAGTGTTGATGATCGGTAATGGACCAAGGCGTTCTGGGACAAACCTGAAGGCCTCTTTGAGGCATAAGAACAAAGTCTTCTCAATCACTTTTCTGTTTCCTTTTAAGCACCAGTCAATGTTTATCTACAAAAAAAATGAAGGATAACATATTATAAGGGGGCACAAAAAGAATTAAAAAGAATTAGATCATTTATTTCCACTACATAATGACCTTAAGGTAACCTTTGACAGTTACAAACCGTTATCATGGCGTACCAAGAGCAAACATGCAGCAACATAGGCTGGTTACCAGCTGTACGTCACTATAAAGTAGGAAATAAACTACTACTATCATTCAAAAAAAGGAGACTTGTTTTGAATGATAGACTTCCCACTAAGGTTCTTGCTGCACTGCTGGTCTTTAGCAAAAGGTCAATGATGAAGAACGCACAGTTTTGCAGGGAGGTTACACAAAGCTGATAGCTATTAATTTTCATATTATTTGCTATTAATCAGATGTAATAAGCTTGCTTGCAAGTCAAACTCGCCCATTTCTTTAACATGATGGTCAAGTCTTGAGGTATTAAAGTGTTCACCTTGACAAAACCGATCTCACTCCACACTCCGGCTGGCACAGTTACAGCACACAGGGTAAATGATCTACTCAAGTAAAACAAAAAAACAAGAAGTTCCCAGGGAGAAATTACAGATTAACTCCTGGGATATGCAAGTTTTCACAGAAGTTGGTGCAAATAATTTGTGACTTGAAAACACAACAATGGTTACAATGGTGGACGTGTTCATTGTGGCCTGCAGTGTAACATCCTTTTGGTACGGCTGGACAGAACCAGCCAACCAAACAGGGCTGCAAACTTTGCCCTTGGTTCTGCTTCGAGCCAACTCCAGGAAGTGCTAGTCACTGATCTCCCAAGGTCATTTACAGAGGAGAGAAAGAGAGAGGGAGACCAATGAGGGAGGAGGGAGAGTGACAGAGATGAAAGAGAGAAGGGGAGGGACGAGAGAAAATAATAAGAGGACGGGTTTTTCAACTTTCACTGCAGCACCAATGTGACCCCAGTGACTCGGACAATGTACCTTCTAAGCCTAATAAAATACTGTACATTTGAACTATGTTCTGCATCCTCTGAGTTTCACTTCCTCTGTGTCTTCTCATCCCCCTCTACATGTTTTCTTCTCCTTGCTGACAGAGAGACTGCAGGAGCCGGTCTCACATTCCTGTGACCTTCATCCAATGCTGGGCACAGTCTCTGGCGTCAAAGTAGGCAGGGCTAGAGCTACCTGCATATTACACACTGGAACACAGCTGACTCCCCCTTTGCTGCCCACACAGTGGCTTTAGTGACAGTGTACACATGTACAAGCACAAGGGCAAAAGAATGAACACACAGCAGTAGTGGTCACCTTAGTGATAAGATTAAAGGCCTAGCTATATCAAGTGTTCTTCGTTTACTTTCCTCACACGGTTAGCCTCACACATTAGTCAGCGCATGGCAAAAATGATATTAAATCTCATGCATAAAAGGAGCCAAGGCTGGGATTTGGCAACATGGGCTTCAACTTAAAAGTTATTTTTAGTCTTCCTCTCTCAGTCTCTCTCTTTCCCCAACAGGAATTTGTTTTGTCAAAGGCACCAATGGGAACTTTCAATTATGAAGCAAGAGAGGTGAGAGAAGAGGGACTAAGAAGCAAGTGAGAGAAGAGGCACCCTCCAAAGATTCCATCAGAAGAGATCAGATCAAACTATTAGCCTCCTCTGCCCCTGCAGCTGACAGGCTGACAGTCTGTCCCATCTGGGTGTCTGGCACTGTCATGGTGGGGGCCGGAGGGTCCTGAGGTCACTGCAACCAGCTGCACCTCTACCCCTGGGGGACCCCTGACACCAAGACTAACAACAACACAGTGAGATTTCCTTTCGGAGATCTCCATATACAACAGATCTCCATTCAACATGGATGCCGTATTTGCTGCTCTACTCTACCCTGCGTCACTGGCTGGCGCTGACGTGTAAACAAGGACGTCAGGGGGAAGCGAGGTCGAGACCACCGTGAGACACTGCGGCCTCAGGCCTCTAGGACAGCGCCATCACAAAGATGAAGGCAGAGTCTAACAACTATGCACTTCCATGCACCTGGCAAAAGTGTATCTGTTGTAAAGTAAAAACAAATCAGAGGACACCAGTGGCAAACTTCACTCTATATCATAACTGTGGGGATGTCGACGTATTTTGCTTTTAAAACAAAATTCATTCTGTAAAATAATCATCAGTGACAATTGAAGTACACAGATGACAGTTACGCACATGCAAAACACTCAACTCCAGTCTCTCAAGGAGAGTACTACAGAACAGGAAAGGGAGGGGGACCGAGGACAGTCACAAAGGACACACAGCGTCTCATCACTGCACAACATCATGAAGAGAGAACAATCGGAAAGGGACAGAGATTAACTACTTATTCGTAGTCTAAAAGGCTAACCACCTTGACAAGTCGTCTGTGTATGTGTGCGTTTTCAGCAGTCGGACTTACCTCTGTGCCCTTCATGGTGAACAGCCTGCCCTGTTGGAGCAGAGCAGAACAGAGGGAAACAGATAGCCCTGCTCAAGTCTCCTTGAGAGCAGCAGCAGCAAGAAGAGGCACAGAGGTTGACAGAAAAACTCTGAAGCTCCTTCACTTCCTCCAGTTCCCTGATCATATCAATAAACAAAAGACACTCTGGTTCCACTGGACGGCTTTAAAAAGGCTCTCAGCCCGGACAGAGCAAGCCCCCCTTTTTCTACCCCTCCCCCCTTCTCTCTCCCAAACTCTCTTTACACATTGCCCCATCTCCTTCAGCAGCCCCCCAGCATTCACCTCCTGACTAAACATATAGCTCTCTCTCGCTCGTGTTTCTCTTCAGACCAAGTCCCCTCAACTCGCTGACCTTCTCATCTTCACGTTTCTTTTCACTCTCCAACCCGCCTCCCTGTCTCTTACCGGTGACCCGTGCATTTGTCTTTAAGCTGAACCCTGCTTGGCGCAGAGAAAAGGTTCAGAGGGAAGAAAAGGAGCATGGCAGCAGGCAAACAGTACCGCGGCACTCCCGACTCTCACAAAATTCTCTAGCCTCCTTCCCCTTTAACATTCAAGAGTAATCAATCTAGCATGCTACATGATACTTAAACTCCACCTCACACCTAGCTCCCACCTCGCACGGACACTTGTAACCAATGAGACGCCAGGGTCCTTCTACGCCACTGGATGCAGTACACACCAATCAGCTTCTGCTCCTCCCCTTTCCTCCACCCAACCCCCTTTCAGCGACAGCCAACTTCCTGCTCTAAGTTACCTTGAGCTGCAGGATAGGGGTCAGGGAAAAGAAAAGAGGAAGAGCGACTAGAGAGAACAGAAGAAAAACAGCGCATAAAGTTACGGAGACCTCTTCGTGGAGTGTGCGTGAGGGTGTTGTCGTGGTGGCTTGCCTCGGCATTGCTCGTCCTCAGGCAGGCTCTGCCTCTCTTGCTGCTGGACGAATGAGAAAGGTTCCACAGGCTGCTCTCTGACAACTGCTCTCTGCTTATTTACAATGTCAAGCTAAATGTCTCCCTCTGCCCCGCCTCCTCTCTGCCGCTACAGGCTGACAGAGCAGTGATGCACACAGCCTCAGTGGCCCCTCACTGGCTAAAAGAGGTGCCAGAATGGATGCCGCATGTTGCATCCACATGATCTTAAGTACAAAAGCATACTAGGCAGACTGGCTGTCTCATATGTGCACACGCATACGCATTATGCCCTTGCTTTCTCATTCATCTTTGCTCCATCGCAGGTACACACCACAAGCATGTACCCTGTAACCAGCTAACTCGTTAAAAAGATTATTATGACATTAAGACGATTATGATGCCAACAAACAAAAGTGTCTACTCCTATCACCAACCATGTATCACTCTGAATATTAATTAGTCAAATTAGATTTTATTCACCAATTTCTCATGACTCATGGAGCCATTTGGTTATGTAACTATAACATTAACCCAATCAAATTGGGGGAAAAAATGATGTCAATCAAATTTGCACAAAAACTAATAACTGCAAGTGAGATCATCACAGAGCCCTGCCTAAAATGAAAAACCAATGGATTAGCAAAGACGCCCAGAACAGAGGCTTGATTATCAGCTAATTTTTGCATAAACAAGATCTTAGAGATATGGGTGAAAATCTGTGTGATGAACAAAAATGTTAACCCTAAAAATGACTCTCGCAGCAACTTCAACAACTGAAACGTCATCAAAAATGTCAGCAATGTCACACAATGACCTTCTTGTTAGCTTGACAATTAACAGGAATGCTGTCTACACTAACCTTTACCTTGGAAAAACAAGATCACACACACTACTGGTCATATGTGACACTGACTGCATCAGTAATGGCACATTACTTATCTTAGACAATAAGGTGTTAAGAAGTTACAGAAACTGAAGGTAGGATAAAAATGACATTTTGGCAAGTGCACACAGCTTTAAAGCGGCAATTTGGATCGTGTTGTGGCCTGAATGCTGCATATTACTGCAAATCCTGGCTATATGATGAGAAACACAACAGCTTAAAAGAGCAGGAAAGAGAGCAAACCTGCCCCGTCAATGAAAAATCTAGAGGGGGAGGGGAACCGGAAGGATGGAGAAGGACAGAGAGGAGAGTTGTTCCAGGATGGGAGGGGTAGAACAAGTGGAGAGGGCGAGAGAACAAGATAGGGACTCAAGAGAAACAAAGCTAAATGTTCCCTTTTCTATTTTAGTGAAGAGCATGGGGACTAGAGCAGGTACTCCAGTCCTACAGTTAATGATTAGAGTGGAACTGCACTAAGATTAATCTCTCCAGCGTGGCTGCAATCCCAGAGTCCTTTTCACTGCAGGGGTATTCTGACTACCCAAAATGCCTCAGTAATGACCCCTGGCAAGGTCACTGTGCAAACGAGACCTTCCCATGACCTGCACTGCCCACAGCAGGGACGCTTGCTCAAACTGACAGTGTTTAGAGGTAAACACAAACCAGCTATACTGGGTTTCATAAACCCACAGCACCCTCAGGGAAGTAGGGCCACGCCACGCACTCACCCGCAAACATGCAAGAATACACGCACACCTGCTAGTTGACTGAACTGCCCCCTGCAGCGGCCAACACGGAGTCATCTTCACTACAACCACTAGATGAAACGCCTCACATATGTTGTTTTAAAGTACACAGAGGGCGCAAGGCTGCAAACTCACCATTCGCTTAAACAACACAAATAAAAAGCAAGCGACGACGCTTTATTCAGACTGTCCGCTTTAGCCTATCGTGGGTGGAAAGGTAGCCGATTTCAACAAGCCAAAAATGTCCATTTGGTTACGAGAGAAGACAAAGGAACAAATGCAACTTCGTGCGGGACAATGGTTTTACTGGTTTACCTATTGTCGGGCAGGTTACGTTTGAACGTGGTCTTTACACCGCTCTGCGTACGTGTATTTAGTGAACACGGCCACTTTTAACACGTCCAACTCTGCTACACTAGAAAGTAGCTAACGGGACACACTGCAGTCAACGGCACATAGAGCCGAGTCAAGTCAGCCCTGCGTTGTCGAGGAGACTAGAGTCACTAAAATAAACGGCACAACATTAAAACCAGCAGAATATAACGCGTCGACAACGTGATAAACGCTGCAACATACACACGCACACAATCAGCACTGGTAGCCGTTATTAATCACCGCTGACCGTGAGTTTGTGCTAACGTCAGTGAAGGTAATGTTAGCTTGTTGGAGGTGTTGTACAGCAGCAGTGCTCGTCTGTAGTATGTGTACTTTTAGTCACCGTTAGACAACGAGTCCTGTCACCAGATGAAAGTTTGCAAAGCTTTCCGAAGCTGGGAAGAAGCACTGTAACCAATAAAGACAACGTTTGGATCTGTCCTTCAGACCAATCAAACCTCGGACTAGATTCCACCAATCAAGGTTTTTAGGGCTAAGTTCGTTCTGCAACTGGCGCCATTCAGGGTCCAATAGAAGTGGCCAGTCCAGTTAACAAACCCGCCGAGTGGAGCCAACATGGCGGAAACAAAGCATCAGTTTCCTGCCCGCCTGTAATCCCTTCAGCGGGCCACCAATAAGCGGCTCAGAGAGCGGGGAGGGAAATGGCGCCTATGTTTATCTTCCAAAACAATCGTCTATTGGTCAAGAACAGCAAATGAAAAGAAGCGAAGTAATTGCACCGTCTTCCACCCGACATTGGGCCCTTTTTTAGTAAAAGGGCTACACACAAAACAAATTTAATTTCTTACTTACTTTGTTTTACGGATTCGAAGTCAAGTCCGGCTCAGCGTATTATTTATTTTATTTAGCTAGCAAGGGAAACAAGATGGCTGCAACCCGAACCGGAAAGAGTTGCACGTACGAACGTGATGACGCAAGCGTGACGCACTCGACCAGCGTCAGTTTACTACCTTTCAATTGCTTTATAGTTTTCCAGTGGTCTACGATCTATGCATCGAGTCCGTTGGTTTATTATACTATATACAAATTTAGACAAATTACAATTATTAATTATCATAATAAGACCCGTTGAGTAACACACACACAAGCACACATCAGACTTGAGTTTTACATCAGACTATCATGATAATCAACAATATCAAGTGCCTTAAAAAAAAACCCAAAATATTCTCTTTATTCCCTTCAAGCATCACAAACTCATTACTGGGTAAAAAACTACTATTGGCAATAGTAATACAAGCAACATAGTACTGCTGCAGAAAACAAAAGTTTTAAATGTTTACATATACAGTCAGTATTTTCAAGAACAAGAATGTGTCATGGATGTATAAGCTAAAAAGAGCAACAACAAGGACCACAAAAGCACAGTTTTAGATCAAACTATTACATTTGTGTATATACATTTTAAATTACAGAACTCATTTCCTAGCTACAAATTCAAGAAGGGTGGAGGTGATTTTGTCAATATTATTTGAATAACGAAATCCCCTGTCCATCCTGGGTTTTTGTTCCATGTGTAATGATGAAGCAGCAGAGTGGGCGTCAAAATCGTCCTCTGTGGCACGTTGGTAGTCAGGAGGATACATGGGTTCAGGATATGGTGGCTCATCTGAAACAAAATGTTTTAAAAAAAATGTAGAAACATATTGGACAAAGACACCCACAATCCATAACTTACACAAAAAAAAATGAAATTGCAAGATAACCTTACCAACAGGGCACATCATGCCTCTAGAATTATAACAAATATCCCCGAAAATAAGACGAAGATGGTTGCTAACATCAGACTAAAGTCGGAGGAGTTTCAGGGAATTATCCCTGTTTTGCCTGATATATGATTCCTCAGCTCAGCAACTCAGCAATCTTGGGTTTTTCGCATTTTCACATTGTCACAATATTAAGTTGGTACAATCACGTACATTACATTAGGTTTTTAAACAGTTTACCTTGATGATGACTTCTGTTTGAGTATCTGGGTTCTCCGTGCCCAAGGTGATTGTAATCTATGAACCTGTTGTCATGCTCCTTCTTGCCGATTCCTCTATGATCTTCTTCAAAGTAGATATCTGGTCGTCTAATGTCTGAATCTTCTCTGTGAGCCGTCTCGTACTCGTATCCCGGTGACAGATGCAAGTCTGCCCTTAAACTGCTGTAATTGTTGTTGACTGCTCGACCCAGGTTATTGTGCTACAACATTAAGAAATGCTTTTAAAATTTCTACCGATCTGCAAAGAATGTAACTACGTGTTCTGCTAGAAATAGTGGCTCTGTAGAAGGTCACACATACCATATTTTTCTCAGATTTTCTGGACTTGAACTCATTCAGAAGACGGCAAAGTTTGTTCTTCAGGAAGTCAGCATCTTCTGTAGTTTCAATTTCAATGCTTTTCTAGATGAGAAAAAGTGGCCCGTCTTCAAATGGCTGCACAACAAACGTTTCACTGCTGTGTGTGTTGCAAATACTCAATGAAAATCTTACCAGCATATCAAAGACATCACCTGTCCCTAGAGCCCCTTCCTGATAACTTTCATGATGAGGGTCCTACAAGGAAACAGGACTGATATCAAAACAAGCCTAACACTAAATGCAGTAAGTGAGTCCATGTCACTAGTTAATCACAACAAAAGGTGCCCATTGACCATTTGTGATTCCGTGTAGTGGTCAAGGTGTGTTCCCAGGATTTCAGATCTCAACGATACGCCAGCTCCTCTAGGACAACCGCCAAACTTTGGATCTGGAGGTCCATATTCATCACTAAACCTTAAAAAAAGACAAACCAAACACGTGCAGGAAAAAAAACAGGAAGCACTCAGTTTCATAGTTCAAAAGATTCACATTTTAAGCTTTGGCAGAGAACAATCTTTACAGATGAATGAGCAGAAACAAAATCACTCACATCTCTTTTGTCATTTCCACTTCCTCTGCAGTAGCATCAGAGAAGCGACTCTTTCTCTTCCTTTTGCTGCTCTCATCATTAGTGTCCCCTTTCAGGAAGCGCCTGAATGGTTCTGGGATGTTGCACATGGTTCTGGTGACGTCCACTTGTATCTGGGAGGTAGAGGGTCCAGAGTAGGACATAATTTCATTTTGCCGATAATCTCTGAAGCCCCCTCTCTTGGCCTCTGGCTCACTTGATCCCTGTCTGCCTGCTCTTATCATACTGTCATGTCTACCAGGTTCCCTCTCTAGAGACCACTGGCGTTCACCTTGATAGGCCCGCTGAGGAGGCTGATAGTCAGCAGACTGACCTCGCCTACGACGAACTTCCTCAGTGTAAAACTCCTTCAACGGATCATTTTCTGGGAAGGGTCTCCTGTTAGGAGGACCAATGTCTGGGTAATAGTTTACATGCTGAGTTTGGCCATGGGGCCTCTCCTGTCTGGAATTATATCTGGAGAAACCACTTGGCTCAAGATCAACCCTTGGAGGAGAGAGGTTCTGTGGATCTTCATACACCCTACGATTGTCTGGGTCCATATACTTTTCTCGGTACATATCACGTTCCCTACGTATCGTCTCCGCCAAGTAGTTTAGCCCGAGTGTGTCATCACGTTGAAGGATGTTTCGGTCTCGGTTTGGTTTAGGTTCTTCTGGGTGAAACTGCAGGGTCTTTTGGTAATCGGTGCCATACTTCACTCGACTGGAGTATTCGTTGCTGTAGCCTTTGAGTTCTGGTAAAAGTGGTGGAACGTTGTGTTCAGTTGACCTCTGGCCTCTGCTTTTATTTTGCCTCTCTCTTGGAGGAACTGTGGAAAAACATATGGAAAAATGTGAAATTCTATCTAAAAGTGTTTATTTCTATTAGAAGTGGTCTTTTTATCGATCTGCTTTGCAGTGTCGTATATACTTTCTTTTATGGTCATTTCCTTTATGTGAACTTGTATGGTTCACTAGAAGGGATAACGTGTTAATAGTTGTCTAATACAGATACTTCAGTGTGTATGTTGGTCTTAAAATAAGAAATTCCAAAGTCTTACAAAATATATCTCATGCAACATGTAGGAAGAAGAATCTGAATGTACCTCTACAGATGTTCAACCTGCCTTCAACCCCTCTTCTCACCAGTGCCTAAAACACAAGTAGGTAAACAGTAAAACATATCAGTCTCAAACTAATGATTTTAAAGGTACATATTACTGAGTATATTTAACGTCTTACCACTGGACTTCCTCGTCCATCTTGCCTCTCTATGATTTCTGCTCTGGCTCTTATGATCTTTCCTCCTTGGGTTATTATTGATTCCTTATCCCACGTAACCAAGTCTTGCCGTTTGAGCTCCTAAAGCAACACGAAGGAGCTACATTTTTAATTTGTTGCATCTTATTCATTAAAAAAAGCAAACAGACACTCAAACAGTTCCACATGGGTTTTCTGACAATGTTCAAGATGCTTTACCACATATTTCTGACGGTGTTTGCGCCCAATCACATGATGTACCATTTCAGCCAGGTTTGCAGTATGATGACAGAGCCTACACAAGTACCTGGGGCCCGTTTGTAGATCATTAGATGGTAGTTCATCCAAAAAGCTCAAACCTAGGAAGAAACAAGCAAAATTTTAACAGAAATAAAATAGTCATAGAAGAATATAACATTTGTTCGTGTTACGTACCAATGATGGGCTCATCGAGCTTTAGGTAATCCAGATAATGTACAATGTCCTTAAATTCCGGCACTGTGTGTTTTCTGACTGCACGGCCTGTGAAAACACTGACAATACTAAGAAAGACAAGTAAGTACATGCAAGTAATATTTATACTTTAAGTGTAGTAAATTTACTTCATATGTGTGAGACTGACTGGCTTTGCTCACATACGAATGCAAACTACTTCTTTTCCTTCACACTAGTGTGAGCTTGACAAGAGATTGGGCTACTTTCATGAGCTTCATTGAGAATTAAGGGAAGCAAGAGGCCTTTATATAGGATGACCTCAAATCCCATAAAAGGCATAAAAAGTGAAGCGATACTAATGTAGCTGCAGATAATAGGTTCGAACCCAACAGTTTAAACACCATGGCCAGATTACTGCAAATGAGTAACCACACAGTGTTTTTAACGGTGATCACCACCAGTTCAGCTTCTTTCTGCTCAACTTACAGCCACAGGATAATGACCTCTTAGAATAGTGCAATCTTCTGTATGTTTGTCGCAGGCGTACAGTAGTAATGTCTGGTAAGTTATTAGTACCTGTGAACAAAAGACCTCCACCTAAACTCCATGGGGGACATCAATGTTCACACACAGATAAGCTTGTCACAGTTGTCCATACTGTGTACCACTGCACTTCACGTGTTAAGATGACCGATGCATTTTCTGTGGCTGTGTTTTACAGCCACCCACCCCAGCTCACCTACAACCAGCCCTTGATGAACCTGCATCCAATGCTCAATTCATCAATTTTATATTACCATTCATTACCGGGCATCCTTCTTTCGTGCATCTGTTAAGGTATATTAGCTATGTGAAAACTTTCCCCCTCCGATTGCTCAGTACAGCTTCCTGCAAAAACGTCCCTCAAAAGCCACCGTTTCATCTTTGTTGGCAACAATGTCAGGAAATTCAGCACTGCCATTACAAAATAATCCTCCAGAAATTTGTACTTGAAGTTGCAGTAAACTGCACTCGTCAATTTTAAAAGAAGGGTTGTTGTGCTTCTCACAAAATGTGGCTGTGCTGAATAGCTGCCCAACACGTGCTATAACTGATAACCGATTAGAAGTTTTTCTATTTCTGCACAGATATGACCTAAAATGATGACCACATCCCCATGTCAGTACATGTGTGGTCTGGTTAGTAGAAGGCAGGCTCCACCCACCTGTGAAGGCTTTACGGTCAAATACGGTAGCATTTGCCGTTCACTACTTACCTGTCTGAGGGGAGGTGGGTTTGTCCTAGGTTTGCAGGTTTTCAAATGATAACCTCCACTATATAGTGCATATCCATTCTTACAAGGTAGCTGTTCCAATAGGCCCATAAGAAGCTGTGGAATTCCTCCAACACCATTTATCCAACGGCATATTTTTTCCAATTTTGCCAATGCCTGAAGATGAAGTAAACCTCTGCTGAACGTGTCACCAAAGGATCCGAGGGGATCTGTACACTTACCTTTGACCTACAAGAGCTGAGCCACTTTCAAACAAATAGAAGGACCATCTGACACACTGTTAGGTTGTGTGTTAGATGCTGTAGGCAGCCTTCAAGAGATACAGGCTGCTGGTGTGTTACTGTGGAAACACCTTGACAGCTGAAAAAGGGCTGAGATCTGTACGGGCCATGCAGTTTGTCTAATGTGCACTACCAGTCGAAAGTTTAGAAGCACCTTCTCCTTTAGTGTTTTGTTTTTGTTGTATTTAACGTTTTACAATAATAAAGAGAGACAATCTAGATGAAAGTAATAGATGGAGAACTAATATAGTTAACAAAAAGAGAGTTTTAGATATGTTTAGATTGCTCTAAATTTAGTTATCAACCCTTTCAATAATGCCGGGGGAAGAACTGTTACAGGCAGCTTGTGGATGGAAAATATTTATGCAGAAATAGAGAAAATTCACAAATGTCTTTTTTTTTCTCCTTTTTTTTTTTTTAACTATAGGCATTAATCAGCAGCTATAACAACCGCTACTGCTCTGGGGAGGCTCTCCCATAAATTCAAAGGCAATTCAACAAGAGAATTAGTAAGGCCACGTATAGGTCCTGGATTAGAAGACGTCAGAGCTGGTGTTCCCTTTCATCCCAATTCTTTTTGGATGGAAAGGTGCAGAGCTCTGTCAAGTTCCCCCTTACCTGTATTTAAGGGGCATATGTTTTGAAAAATTACCCCAATAAAGGTAAGTGGATATAAAATTGTCCAACGTGTACCAAGTGATAGCTTCACCACAGTACAGAATAGTCCAAACCATGACAAGTCCTTCAACAAAGAAAAATGTCTTCCAATAAAACCAGACAACAGAGTTAGAGTGAACCCTCCTACTCCCAAGTAAGTAGGTGAGCAGACTGAATTGTCTGTCAGAAGCAGACAGCAAATGTTTATTGATCTACTCGCCAGAACAGAACAATATGACTGAAGATTACTCTACTTACCGGCAGCAACAAGGGCATCCTCTTTCTGCCAGAAATGAGAGGAAAGCAATTAATCAATTAATTAAATAAGTACTGTGTAAACAGAGATGATATCGCTATAAAAACAGAAAAGTGATCTTTATTAAATAACTAAGCAAACCCAGAGCTCACCTTACCTGAATAAATGTTTTTCACAGTGAGGTGTGTCGTCTTGCAATTCATATATATCAAATATCATTTTCAAACACAACTAACTACACTAAGCAGCTGTAAGAAAGTTCTAATAACGTTTTAAAAAAAAACAAAGTTGTTCATCTCCATGTGAAGCAACAGCATCCATTTCTTCCCCAAGACAAACAAAATACAAAAAAAATTGATAATGGAAATTTTTAACACTTTTCACACAGAACTAGATTCCAGTGTAAGCAGCTGAGACTTGTGAAGACGCTGCAGATATTTGGTGATTTAAGCTGATGATTTGCCAAAAAAAGCATTTCCTATTTACAAACACAACATCCTCTCACCAGAGAAGGTTTACTGTCACCTGGGTACTTAAGGGCAGGTAAACGTACTTATGAAAAAATAAGCTCCTCTCTCCTGCAGTAGAGTTCCACATAATGACCAAGAAAACAGTCAAGACAAAGCCATAAACAACCATTTCATGTTGTGTTGCCTTGGCTCTTAATACTGCAGTGACTAATTAAAGGACCACACTAATGGTGCAGTGGTTGGCAAGGTCACTCCAAACTTTGCATATTCATGTGGTGTGGGTTTCCGCTTTGTGAACTGGTTTCCTCACAAAACCCACAAATATGCAGGTTAGGTTCAAACGGCAACTCTAAGGGCAATAACTATCTCTCAATAAAGGTCATCACTGGACAGTCAAGTCCAAAGATCAGTGCAGCTCCTTCCGCCTCCACAGACACAGAAAAGACAGATCAAGCTCAAGAATGACTGACTTGATATGGCCAAGAAAAAAGTTTGGATGCTATTACTAAATTAGGAAATATTTTGATGTAGAGCATAAAGCGTGTTGTAAGTCCATCGCAGTTGCTCGCATATGATGGTGAAAGACAGAGAGCGAAGATCAAGTTGTTCCAGTCAGTCGGACAGAAATGTGTTTAAGTCAAGCCTTGTCGTGCGTAGCTAACTACAGAGCACAAAGGCAGAGCAGCCCCGCTGCACAAAGACAAACGATGGTAAACACTACTTGCATCCGGTTTCTTGCTGCCACCAAAAAAGCAACTCACCATTTCCACATCTTGGTAGCAAGAACACAGGTATGTATATGCAACACGCTGTTACAGCTTCAAGGTTGATAAAGAACAACTTGCCTGCTGGTGTGGTACTTACTATTCTGCCTGTTTAGCGCTGACTAAATGCTTTCAGTTGGGAGGAAAGGTTAGAGGATAAACTGGGGGCAGGAAACGTCAAACGTTGCCAAGAGAGCAAAAAGATCCGTTTGCTTTCTTTTCACGTGGTGCTTTGAGCCTTATCTTCAATTTGTGAACTGGGAACTAAACTTAAAATAAACTCATAAAGACTCGTCACAGTGGATTAGCTTTTAGTTACATCTATATCAAACAACATCGTTTTACGAACTGAAATCTTCTGCACCATTAATCGGCGTTTCGTACCTTGATGTGCGCTGGTGTAGTCAGATGTATCTTGTACAAGGTGTCGCCCCTTAAAGATTTTTCACAGACCTGAAGTGAAATCAGGAACATGTCTCTGTTAAGACCAAGGGTTCAGGGGATAACACACAGTCAGGTTCCTGTCTGACTGCAAACAGCAACACTATGAAACTGAGCCTTACACCTTTGCAGATCAACAATAACCTCAAGGGTCGTTTTCGTTTTCCAAGCAGTCACAGCCTTTTAGCTTAGCGAAGCCAACACAAGCCGTCTTACCGTGCACTCAATAAACTCTGTCTCCACCTCGTACGGTGTTTCAAGTTTTTCCATTTCGTTGATACTTGGTGGTTACCGTTAAGGTAGGTTAGAAGCAGAGGCTAAGCTAACGCTAGCTTAAAGGCTCCTTTTGCTAGGTAGCGAACGTACAGGCGGTACGCGTCCTAATCACTTAAACTGAACATTTGCAACATGCAAAACATTTTACAAACATTTGTAAAATTAGTTCACAAATATTATTTAAAGATGCTCTGAACTATTATTAAACTACTTAGATTTGCATTACAGTAAATAGCTTTGACGGAAGTGAGAATATTTAACTTCCTGTGTGTTGATTTTTTTTCTTTCTTCCTTGATTATTTCGAAGCGGTTACAAATCAAGTGTCGCCCTCTACTGTACTGGAGGGTGCAGCGTCTTTAGCATAATAACCAGACTATATGATCAGACAAACCTTTATTACACAAAAAAAACGGTATGAGGTGAAAACGAGAGTAAGAGTTTCAAGTATACACATGTGTTTTACAAATATAGAGTTTAAAACATATACAAAATGGACAAGAAGATAAATAACATATGATCCCATAGCAGACAGAGGTTAAGGAGAAGTCGTGTATCACACCTCAACCATATGAATCCATTTGTATCATAACTTGCTGAGACAAAATCTGCCTTTAATAAACGAAATAATATGGCAAAAAACCTTTTGGAGATTTTGTTAAAAACTTAAACAAATAAATATCTCATTTTCAAAAGCTTGAATTTTCTGGTAGTTGTTGTTAATGTTGTTTTTAACATGGAATCAGCCAACACAAAACCAAGCAAACTGCTGCGTTTGCACTGTAAGTTACCTAACAGAGAGAGACGGACTACAAAGAATAACCAGACGTTTTAACCTGACTCGTCCTGTCTCCACAGATGCTGGACACTGATTATCGGTACGTGCATTAATGTGTCCGGGATAAGACTGATGATTATGCTTACTTTTACCGTAATCCTACGGTATATTCTACACAGAGGACAGCAAACATTTTTTTCTTGGTTCTAAGTAGTTTAATTTATATTTACAAAACAGCTGCAGTTTTAATGTCCGGGTTTGGGAACGGGGGCACTTCTTGATCTGTGTGAGGCAGCATTCAGTAGAATATTTGATAAAACTATGAAGTAGTATGAGCAGTGACACAGTGACCAAGACAACAGAGTCCTTCAGTATTTCAGAACCATTTCACAGAGCTTTGTTGACATGGACTCCAATCATGAGCAAGATCATATATACATGCAATTTTGAATATGTACAATGAACTATGGTTTGTCACAAACAGGTTTGGTGTAAATTATACATATAAATGTTTGCTTTTAATAACATGGCTTATGACGCGACTTCAGAAGATGGTTTCCTCGTAAGATTCCCTCAATACCTGTATCACACAGCATAAAAACAAGAGCTACTAGAGCTAGACAGATGCACTCACAACAAAAAAGTGTAAAACAAGACCAGCATCTCAAAACACCACTCATCAAGTTGAAGGGTCACATTAAGGAATATACTCTGGATCACACACTAAAGCTGTAAAAGTTAGATGGACCGAGCATGTGTCTGATGGGTATAAACCTTAATGTAGTTTACCAGTAACATAACGGCAGAACGAAAGGAGTTGTCAACAAAACACTTGTTACTAAAAGCCATGTGGGTAAATGCAAATTGTGAGACATGGACACTTTCAGTCAATAGCAGACAATTACAGACAGGTTGAGATGGTTCTTCAGTTCGAGGTGTTGTACAGTTCTCCGGGCAGATTGTTCAGACGTGAGCGCAGCTCCTTGCGGACCTGGGTCACCCTCGCTAGTTTACGTTTGTACTCCTAAAAAAAAAAGAAAATGTCAGTTGAATCTCAAGAAGTGCGATAAGGTTTCAGGTCAAGAGCAATGTTACAAGACGTTACAAGGACAGTTTGCAGCAAGTGAAGTGTAGATGACAAAGGGAAGAAAAATGAACACTGTGCTTAGAGGTCTGCTAAGACTGAGACCTTCTAATGCAGTTCACCACTGTATTGTTTTGTTGAAGGGGAAGTCTAAATATTTTAAGCACACTTTGATTATTGACCAAAAATTGAATGTCACACATGGTGCATATGTTGTCCGACGACTCATTGGAAATGACAACTAAGAGGAGCCTGTAGACACTTTTTAATCCAGCGCACGCATGATGAGGTTTAACATAAAAATGTTCCTCCACAGGTACTTGGTCTGAGTGTACGTATAAAGCATGTCCAAATTGTGAATTACTCTATAAAATGTGTAAATATCTTTCTGAACAAAACAGCAAGAAGGAAATCAATGAAGTTTACTGATGTCACAGCTACAAAACTAAAATCAGATGTTCAGCAAAGGCAAAACTTTCCACCATCTCTGCTCCAGGGTGAGTATGAGCATGTGTGACAGGTTGTGTTTCCCCTGTAATAGCAGCATTTTCCTCCATCTCGGCACATCTGCATCTACCGAACGGAGCTTCTTAATCTTCTAAAGTGAAAATGTACATGCATCTACCAGGAGCTATCAATGTTAGAGCAAAATAAAAGCACTCACAAAATCATTTTTAATTTTTATTTTGAATTTTTTTTATTGCAAAATACTGAATGAAAACACATCTTTATAAAACTTTATCCTCCTGACACCCTGTGAATAAAGGCGAGACAGTTATTGCCTCCACAAAAGGTCTATGAGAACACAAGAAAGTGATCAGCGAGTCCAAACCAAAAACTACAAAATAACTAACTTTCAGTTGATACTTACCTCATGGGAAGCACATACCATGAACTAAGCTAAACGATCAGCCAGAAGAGAAAATCTCACTTGCTTGTCAAGCATGTACCTAATTAGTAATTATTCTTCTACTTGTGGTGGCACCAGAGCTAAGATTGTGTGAAATCTGCCAGTCTGGGGTAAAGGCAAAATCAGGTTAAAATGCTGAAATTCATGAAAAGCACATGTTAATTCAAACATTCACAAGATGTGTGAGGGTGAACGAATAAGTGAGGTAGACAAGACATACAGACTGAATAGAAAAATGATGTACGCACTTCAAGCTTCTGCTCGTTCTGGGCCAAGCCGTCCTTCTGGCTTTGTAGGAAAACGGTTAGTGTGCGAGTGAGCTGCCTCCGATCGTCAATTTCTGCTGCCAAACGACCGCTGTAGTCCGCTAGCAGCATGCAGGCCTCCTCCACCAGCCGCGAAAGCCGCTCCCCTGATTCTTTATCTAAATCACAAACCACACACAGAGCAGGGAACCATGCTTTAAGATAAGCTGCCCAGAGGGTTCAGTCTATCAGCTACAATGTCACTGACACATGCAAGCTGGTTGCCATTAGGGGTAGAGACTCACATTTTTCCCCCCTCGGTTTTCTCTGAGTATGGGGATTACGCTATAATGTCACCATGTAACCAGGTTTCTTATTCATTGCATGATTGCTTTCATCTGTAGTGGCCCTAAGTGGCGGAATAGTAAACAGCTTGTTTTTAAATTAAACCTACAATAAATTGCTGGTTTGTATAAAGATCACAGAAACTGATTGTTCAAATGAAATCTGCCTGGCGGGATCAGGTAAGATACAAACAGCTCTGAAAGATATTCAGTACTGTGCAAAGGTTTTAGGCAGGTGTGAAAAAGTGTTGTAAACAAAGAAGGTTTTCAAAAATGGAAGTGTTAAACATTTATTTTCATAAATGAACAAAATGCAGTGAATGAGCAACAGAGAAATCTAAACCACATCAACGTTTGGTGCGACCACCCTCTGCCTTTAAAACAGCAGCAGGGTCATTTGCTCACAGTGTTTGAAGGAACTCGGCTGTAGGTTGTTCAAAAATCTTGGAGAACTAACCACAGATCTTCTGTGGATGTAGGGTTTCTCACATCCCTCTGTCTCTTCATGTGATCCCAGACACTCCATGATGCTGAGATCAGGGCTGTGGGGGCCGTGCCATCACTTCCAGTACTGACGTAGTGACACCAAATATTGATTTGATTTAGATTTTCCTTTTTTCGCTCACTTTGCATTTTGTAAATTTCACACCTAAAACTTTTGCACAGTACTGTAACTTATTCCCCAATTAGTCTTTGCAGAACTGGTAATGAGTTGAATGAACTATATTTTCACTGTTTAGCGATGTAGTTAAAGGCTATTAAAGCCAAATTGTGCAGATCATTTTAGTGGGGCAGGTACGGGTTAGGTTCATTCTGTTTCTCTACTCTTTTTTTCTTCCTACCTGTAATCCTCTGTAGCAGTGACGCGTCCTGCACCTCAGCAGGAAGGGAGGAGATGCGCTGACGCAGCACTGAGTCGCCAGATGCTGCATTCTCCAGCTCCTGCAGAGCTCGGATTAACTCTGCGGTCTGACACAGGCCGAGAGAAGCAAAACAGAAAAGTAAAGAGGGGAACCAAAAGGAGAGAGTTAAAAGAAACACAGCTTCTTGTAAATCAGCAGTTAATGATGTGTCAAATATGAACACGGGAAAAGATAACTATAACGTCATCACTAGCCTATATTTATTGTTAAACCTGTGGGGCTTCGGTTGGGGAGCTCTGGGAGGCAAAGTCTGCATCATCTGGTTGAATCTCCTCATATGTCCTCTTCTTAGCTTTCTTGTCTCCGTCTGAGATTTTCAAGAAAGGTGTAATGTAAATCACTGTATTTTGTACAGAACAACTGTTTTCTAGCTCAATGCATATTTGAGATATTTAACATGACGGCGGAACTTTAAAGCTTCACGTTGAGCACAATGTGTCCTTCAACCAGAAACAATCAATGCGGAGAAGTTTCAACTAGTGCTTGACAGGCAGGTCATTAAGGGATGGGTGCAGGTTACAGGTTAGTGTAGTGTGAACTTACACAGAACTTGAGAGAGCTGATCCAGCAGGTTGTTCTCATACACACCTCTCTCCTGCCAGATGGACAACACACGGCCTAACTGTTTCTTACAACCCTCCTCACCATCTCTGGACAGAACAAGACAGAACAGCAGCACAGAATGAAACCAGTGAAACACACTTTGCTCTCTTATGATTGGACAATGCAAAGACGTTTCAACATCACTAGCCATCTCAATGGTAAGTGCAAAATAAATCACAAATGACTGTATGCTTTATTTGTTGCCATTCTTTCATTTTACAAATGTAAATTAATTAATTTAAAATTAAATTAAAGCTAACAACAGAATTTTGTATTGTGGTAATGTTGAATCTGACCTGTACACATGTTTGAACGCATCAACGATGATTGGTGCAAAGTCCTGGGTGAATTCTGGTCCTTTCCTCTTGCTGTTCTGAATGACGTCATTGGCCAAGTAAAGGAAGGTCAGCTTGCGTGATACCTGAGCTGCATGCAGACAATTGTACAAGTGCATATATTATATTATAAAGTGTTGCAAATCAATGCAGATGCCTCATGAAACAAAACTATGATGTATTGTTTCTCCCTTTTCTGTTGATAAAGTCCCAACTACTTTAAACTCTACATATAAACGATGTTCATTTTCCACAATAACAGCTGTATAAGAGTACGCAACTTTGGCCTCTGGTCAGAAGTTGTACATGTTCAAAAATAAATTGTTCAAGGCCAAGAAAAAAAAAAAAAAAAAAAAAAAACAGGATTGAAATAACCAATTTATTCCTTTTTTGGGTTTTTGTGTCTATATTCTAAGTAGACTATAATCTGTTTGTTTTTGATTATAGAATCAGGAAACCCACTGTTCAACTAAAAGGTGTTAGTGTAAACTAAACAGCCACTAACATAATGTGTGTCACGCCTCATTGGCATTATACTACTAGTGGTGCATGTGTCTCCAGACTCATAACAGAGCTGAGCTTTAAAGCTCCAGAGAAATGTGCTTTCTCTATCCCCATTGCTGTTTAAACTCGTAGCTCCTAAAATACAACATCCACCTGAGATATCATTAGGTTGTTGACAAGCACCCTAAGGAAAAGTGTGCCACAAAAGCGAAATATCCTTTATTTTTTTGTTTCATATCTTCAACATGATTAGGTTTTCACAACCTCAGGTTTGTACAGCTTCAGCGACACCTGCATCACAAATTAACAGGCCACCTTTTACATTTTAGTTACACAGCAATGCTTAATTGTTTATTGTTCTGCGTCCAGCTTGTTTGTTGCAGTAGCACAGTATTTAAAATTAAACCTCCCACAAAGAAACAAATCAGTGGTCATAACACATTTATAATTTGATTTGTTTGTCAGAGAACCCTTTGTTGTCAATGTGGCATCTTCATTACTTGCAGCTGAGCGTTTACAAGTGAACAGTAGGTCCATGAACATGAACTTGACTATATACGAGATGCTTGAGAAATGCCAGAGCAGAGAAAATACAGGCAGGTAGCTACTGACCAACTCGTTTTTAAATGAGCATTGCTTTGACGTTTTGATCCATCTGGATGCTATGCTGCGGTTTCAAGTGTGGGTGGTGTTAGCAGGCCAGACAACAACAACGGTCTGGGTGGAAGCCACACTGCTTCTCTGCCTCTGCATAGCGGAGAGCAGTCAGGCGATTGTTTGATAACTCTCCCTGGGCTCATCACTGCAGGTCGCCCTTCTCACATTACACACAAATGAGCTCAGCCGTAAGTACAGCCGCCTTTATTAGAGCAGCTTGAAGACTTCCTGCATAATGAGAACGTAATGTTTGCAAAGAGGCTTAGTGTTAGAGTGCTGATATACACGTCACTGCCTCATCCAGCGCATTTATGCTGTAAATAAAAAGGAAATTCTGCTCCTGTGACGTTAAAAGCCACAAATATTATCGCCAGACAACGCTGGTAAACTAATGCTAGTGTTAAAAGTTGGCTAGCGTTAGCAGTTAGCTTCACCAACTTCGCGTGACACACAGGGTGTTAACTTTATAATTAACTAGCTCAAGGAGTTTGCTGTTACAATAAGCACTTGACCAGAGCTGCTAACCAAGGCTACAAACTACCAGGCTGACCTGTACAAGCCCAGTACAAGTCAACCAAGTTAGCAGCGCTCAGGACGAGCTAGCTCGAGTCACACTTACCCTTCTTCAGTTCGTTGAACCAGACGGTAACGATGGTCTTCGAGTGTTTTCTGTGGTGAATGAGCCACAACGACAGCGTCTGCACACTTTGCTGAGAGTTGCTCAGCTCGGATAATTTCTTTTCTAAAGCCGCCTCAGAGAAGGCGGACATGTCGACGGGACAGCGGGAGTGCGCGACGCCGGGCGAAGCGGCTGCGAGGTTTCTCCCAGATGCCTTAACTACTACTAAATAACCAGTGGCAGCAACAGTTGAGCCATGCAGAGTAAAGCCACGCGTCCCTGCGCTGAAAACTAAGGGCTCTTCTGTTCCCACGTAGCTGCTGTCGAGGAGCCGCGTCCTGCCTCGAACACACCACGGCAGCAGCTCCTCGCTACGCTTTACGACAGTTACGCGGCGTTCACGTCCGGCGGAAATGTCACTTCAGGCTCTTGAAATCGCCGTGACCGCCAGCGACTGGGCTTCAAGCTCTAGATCACATATACGATCAGACCAGGTTTCACTTTCGTATTGTCAGAGAGATTCCAACCAAGATGAAACCAATCAGACGCAGAGTGAGGTTAAATAATTACACATGGGTTTATTCTCAGTGGTAGATGAAGGATCTGTACAGAGGAAGGCAAACGAAAGACCCAAGATGCGCAGGGAGACACAAGCTGCGTCTCCCCGCCAGGCCCAGGACCCCCAACCCCCAACCGAGGCTCAACTTGTGTTGTAGACTTTAGATTCGACTGTGTTTATCTGAAAGTAAGGTCACTTCGACCTGACATGCTCCTGGGGCCTAGAACTTGTACAACTTAGATTTCCTGGAACTGAGAGAACAGCCTGTTTTTGCCAGAATGTGAGAGAAACCCAGCCTCAAAAACAATAGTACAATAACAACCCAAACGAAGACCGTTGACAAGAGTCACAAAACTCATTATGTGCAATAACGACTCATATGTTAGTGTTACATCAGTTTATAACTTCAAAATATAAAGTGTACAGGGATGATGACTTGATCAGTCACGTGGATTCTTTCATTTTTGCAGCTCAGTTCATCATGTTACTGATCAGACTTTAGCTGGATTCATTTGTTTAACTAAACCCGCATAATTTAATCTTATCCTGAATGGCAGCAGCTGCGGTACATTTATACTTGTTTTGTCAGTACAAAAACACAAAAGTATGATTTATGTAAACTGGGATATGATAGGAGTTCATCCATTCAAAGCTAGAGAACACAGAAAGGTAAGCACAATACTCAACGTGTTTTAATACCTGGATTCCAGTGAAACCAAACTCAAACTGCAAACAACTTTGTAGAATGTTTAAAGCCTGAACCACAGCTAAACATAATTAACTATACTTGATCTCATAGCGTTTGATCAGTCTGATTATACATGACAGTGAACTTGAATGGATGATTTTTATTGGTGAACAAAATCAACAGTAATACTGATGCAAATAATGCTTACGAATAACAGTGTAAATACTTCTACCAGATACAGTTTATACATAGATGCTTTCATATTGGTATAAGGAATGTATAATTATGGAGTAGTTGGTGATTTTATCATTTTGTTGCATAATAATCACCTTTCTTCATGTTTCTCAGGCTCACTTGGTTAGGAAGCATCCAGAACCTACATGTACAACCCCCCCCCCCAAATATCTGTACAACTAATGGAGCAAATGTGACTTTTAATGTAAATTTTCAACAAAAATGAGAATGTGTCATTTAAAGCGCAGTTTAAAGTCAAGGAGGGGAGTTGCACTGCGTGAGCTGAACTGTTCCTGTGTCACCTCATGAACTCATTACACCTGGCTGTGACAGTCACATTGGTCTGAGCTCCATAATATGCTTGCGATGGTGGGACGTAAGCATTTGATTGGTACATAGCACCAACACCATTACCACCACTGACTGGATGAGGAAAGGGCTGGCTCTCATTTAATCTAGGTCTAATATTGGGGTTGGGGTCAGCCGTAGACCCATAGCCAAACTGACCGGCTTGATAAACAGTAGGCTGGGTCATAAAGTTATAAGGAGCTGAGTGAACATAGTCAACAGTGAACTGTGCGTATGGTTGCATTTGAAACTGTGTTCTAGGCTCTGGAGCAGCGCTGGCACTGTGTGGATAGGAATAGCCAAAGTAAGGATACGTACCCATCCTGTTTGCATCGACATGAGGAACCGATTCATCAGATGAACCATGATGTCCCACACTGAGATTTGCATAATCTGGTGCCATGTACTGGGGCAGTTGTTGGTAATGATGCCAAGCTGCATCTGAACTCATTTCCTTTTGTCTATTTTCACTTGATCCTTGAACTTCTGTGCCAGTTTTACTTTGTGCCACTGCCTTGTAACACTGTTCGACATAACCCTCTTTACATGCATAAGAAGGGTTATAATGGTCATGCTCATTATTCCAAAAGTAATCGCCCACACCCCGATGCACACTCACTGTGTTTTCTTCTTGTCCCACATATTGACAAGCGCCTCTGTCATTGTTATAGACGTCTTGCAGAAGCTGTGAGGTTCTGCACCCTGATGCAGGGTCGGTATCGTTAACTACAAACAACTTAAAGCCATTGTCCAACTTGGATTGCTCTGTCTGGGACTCTGGGTCAGATGAAGGTGAGAATGTACACGGCAGAGGGAGACGATCCTTGCTGAAAGATGTTCTCTCCAGGAGCACGGGACCGTTGGTAAAAGGCAGGCTTACGTTAAACACAGTATCAATCACTTTCTTTTTATTCTTCTTCCTCCATGTCATCGTTTGTGCCCAGTTTGAAGATGCATCATGAATGTTTGACATGTCTTGAACAGAGCTTGTATTTACCTTTGGCCCTAAAATAAAAACATAGGTCAAACACAGGGAGGTTGAAGGGCAAAATATTTAAATTACTAAAGGAAAAGGTCCTCGTCAAGCAAACTAAAACTTTACACACACCTTTAAAAGCTACTTTCTGTTGTTGGTTGTTAGTGCTGATTGATGATCTACACAACATCCTTACACCTGGAAAAAAAGAGAACAGTAAAGATGGTATACAAATAATAAAACAACAAATGTATCCACAAACATAATCTTGGCAAGATATTTAGTTACAAAAGCTTAATGGAGAACGGAGGCAATCAAGCTGGAGCAGTAAAAACTATACTTGGATCACAAATAATTCCTGATGAGCAGAAGGTTGGAGCAAGGAAGGTGAGAGTTGGGGCTATAATGACCAAAAAAAACATGCATCTATACTTACACCAGTTATAACTTTTTTTTTCCATACGGTTACAGATGGATTCCGGTGCAGTTACAACCTGAGAACAAAAGGTGTTTGAGAAATGATCAGTTGAGCCCATGGTGGCCTGTGCCAGGAGACGAGCTACCTAGCACATTCAGGGCAGGATAATCTGTGCATGAAAATGAACGTGACACCTTTGGATTTCCCCTTCCCTCATCTTCCTCCACTTTCTCTGCCAAAGACTGGAGCAACTCAATGCTGTCATTATCAGCCGCCGTCACAAACCTCACTTTCTCAGGATGAGTTTCCATCTACACATAAATGTTTTCAATTAACTTGTGATAATCTTGCATTGTTGCATGTTTTCCCACTAGAAAAATTAAATTTGAACAATCAGTGCTCATATCCACTGGTAACTGTCATACAGGCTGACCAAGTAGTTGAAGAGATGGGAAGAGCTGGTTAGATGATCAGTGATGCCTCTTCTCTTTGTACGAGTGCGGCAGCAGTGGCATAAGAAACCGCATGTTTGCCCATCCTCATTTTTACACTCAACCACACAGCAAAGACCTGCGTAAACATATATAGACAGAGTTCTATTCATTGCGCAAGAAACCATAATTTAATAGATTTTAGTCTGTTCTAAACAGATTCCATACATTAAACCCATATCAGCACATGGAGAACTGTTTAGTAAAGTTTTTAAACACACTCATCTGTACTGCAGTGCCAACTGTTGTCCTCACCAATAAGAGGCTTGGTTCCTGTGTAGCCTTCAAAATAGCAGCTGCTCCTTCCAGAAAGCCTGGACAGTTCAGACAACACCTGATGTTTTGTCTTAAGTGATCTCATGGCAGCCTTGAAGGATTTCTCAGATGGTGGGCGCCTAGCAAGCAATACTATCCTCTGTGACTGGCTGGGGGCAGTCTCTGGATCGCTCTCAGGTTCTCCTCTTAAGGAACTTATAATGGTTATTGCTGTGGTGTAGAAGATGATGAATTAATACAGTAAAACGGCATTTACATGTAAATATGAAGCCAGAAACATTTTAACAGCAGCAGACATGGTTAATGAAATAAGCAACAGAGTTTAAAACCAACAGTCACTGACCGTCATTCTCACTGTGTGTTGCTATCTTCTGATATACGTCATCTTCAACCTTGATCAACTTCATTTCGAGGCGGAAACAGATGTCAGTACTCATTCCCAAAACACTGGTTGGTGGCTCCAAACAAAAACATGTGAAGTCCAAAAACCATACCTGAACATCTCCAGGTCCCTCCTTTCCCTCAAGATTCTTGGCCATATCCATCAGTGGCCTGGCCAGTTTAGAAAGGTCGGAGCTCTCCTCCCATCCAGACACCAAGTGAGGGTACCAGCTTTTCTGTCAAGAAACACATAACGTCTTAACACACTTCAAACCAGGGGACACACAAACTTGCCAGTGTGACTTCTTCTATAGTGCCACTTACAATATAGTTGTATCTGTGCAGACTTCCCATAATGTGGTTCCGCATGTCAGATTTACTAAGTCGACATATACACACCTCACACAAGTACAACGCTTGCTTGTTGTGTGCATCTGCCTTCACACATTCTATAATACTACCCAGACCTAAATGTTCATACAATGACAAATTATTTAAACCAGCATACAGAGGAAAAATACTGCATGAACTTAAACCAAGGGTGTTGCTACAGACCAATTATAGGTTGCAATCTGTTGCTGTTGTCCAGATAAAGCCTCAGAGAATCAAACAGCTCACTTTTGCTAGAAGGCCCTATAAACAGAAAGGGGCATGGTTTAAAGTGTGTGTGGGGGGTTTACAGGGTGAACAGATACAACAATATACAACTGCAAACAACATATAAAGGTTGGATTAAGCACAGACAGAATGAAGTCATACCTTTCTGTTCATCTCCAGGCAGCATGGTGAGGTTGTAAAATTACCACCTGCATATAGTAGATGTTGGACTTGAAAAAAAACATAATTAAGGTTCATTTTGTTACGGGCAGATAAGTGTGTATGAAGTCGGTTAGTCCTGATTCACACAACCAGGACTAAGAGGCGTCCACAGCAGCTGTATCTCTGAACAGTAGGTGGCTCCAACGCTGTAGAAACTTCAGAAACGACACACTCCCAGAAGGTCTCAAAATACATATAGACTCATTTTCATTACTAGGGAGTTTGTAAAATATGGTTTATGGTTGTCATTAAAAAGACACATAAGACCCTGAGCTAATATTTCATAAGAAACCTCCCCCAGAATCAGTCATCTTCTCCTGTAGAGTCATGGCCAGAAAACAATCGCATTTTTGTGACAGTGGGAGGGATAAAACACATTATTCTCTTTCTATTTTAACACTACGCTCACAGAAAACCCTCAGATCCCGTAATCTTCACACGGCAGCCCTACAGGATGTTGATCGGTATGTTTCTGTGCCAGCGACAGTGTGAAGAAATTGACCTTTTAAGGGCAGCAAATACAACCAGTGCTAAATATTATGAACGTAAATGTCCTTAACGGCCAATGAAAATTATATGGCTTTCAAATGATTAGTAAAAGTTTGGCTACTTAACCATTGTTGAACCAATAAGTCTAACTTCCTTTATATCATCTGCAAGTCGCTTTAGTTTAAGCTAACTAATTGTCAGTTAGTTGAAACGTCGTTAGCCGTAGACTTGATGCATATATAACGTTAGTTGGCTACAACAAAAATGAAAGCCCCTGACAAACTACTCCACTAATTAACGTCACATAAACATAAACATTTTAAAAGGCTAACTCAGCTAAACAACCAAAGTCTATTAACTTTACATCGACGTAACGTTTCCTGCGCAACAACCACCGTAAACTGCGGACCCACTGCTTTAGACTGTGGATGGCTTTACCTTCAGCTAGAACAGTAGACACCTAAGCAAACAACGCTGACGCCTGTGCAGGGATGATAAGAAGAGTCGTGGATAAAGTTTGGAGACACACTGACCGTTTTCCTGCAGCTGTGGGCCGCAGGAAGTCCGACTTGGCGACTTAGCCCCGCCCCAAAGGTTAGGCCCCGCCCCCAAGGTTAGCGAGGGAGACGCGTCTCTGTTTGTTGTACTGTTACACTGTGGTTGTCGACTAACCCCCTGAACTGGTGCTGGTCTGTGTCCACATTTGTCTAGTCCAGAGACTACAATGAAAGCTGGGTCTGAGTCTAGACTGACTGTTTGCAACCCAGTGAGTGAATGTCTGAAGTTTGTCTCCATACATATGTTGCTGAACCTTTTCTATTCCCTTCAGCTTTTGTTTCCAAACCCAAAGACTTGTTACCATAATTTTGCATTATATTCTTCTCGTTGCTCTCCCTCTTTTTTGTGCCCACATTTGGCCTGGGGACAAGATGTGCCCCTGGCTCTCTCTAGTTTTTGTTGCAAAGTCTTTGGTCCGCACTCCGAGTTCTTACGTGGAATTTATCAATATGACTGAAAAAAACAAAACAAGAGTTGTCTTTTTACTCGAGCCCAAAGGTACAGGTTCAAACCTTCTCTCATCTGCATGGGTATTTATATATTGACATTCATACATGAGCAGACAATCAGGAAACAGACAAAGTCACTGAGCTGAAACTGAACTTTCTCTGTCTCGTAAGCAACAGTTGACTGGTGCCTTATAAGCAAACTCTTCAGTCAGAGCATAACAGGAAGCATCTACTGTATCACCTCCTACCTGCCGTCTGTACAAGATAGTTTCAAGGTGTTGCATTTTGTAAAAGTTACACTTCTTACCGCGTAAATCAAGAAAACTTGATAAACAAATCACAGTAATTTTCCACTGAGGATGCACATGGATACAGAATAAATTACTATCAGACTTCCAGCCAAAACATCACACAGTGTGGCTGCAGGCTTCTGTTTCGCCCCCACACCAAGGATTCACACAAGATTTGTAGTTTGCTTAGCATATGTGCCATTTTATTAACAAGAATAACTTTAATACATTTTTCCACAAGGCCTCTACAAAATATATCTCCAATAAACAGATTGTTACCCATTTTCACAGTTTCTTACAAAAATGTAACCGATGGAGCTTCAGAAGTAAGCAAGTGAAAGAACGACTGGCATCTAATATAAAACGTCTGTCTCCATTTTACAACAACAGCTTATAAAAATAAACAAAATGAGTATAAAACTGACAAATGCTGAAAATGTTACATTAAAATGTAAAAACAAAAGAACATTAGCTTAGAATATGTTCCTGTTTAAACAGTTTTCAAACCAAATCTTCACATTTAAAGCTAGCAGCTGTCTCAAATACTCAGTCAGTATGCTACAGAAAATCACTTACACTAAAGTTTCAAGGTTTTAAACTCTTATCACTTGATAATTTCCCAAATGTGGCAACAAAGCAACTCCTACATGTATAAAACGTGTAAGGATAGTGAAAGCAGTGATTTACATTTCTAGGTAATAAAACAATTCTGACCAAGGTTTCATAACCTGTGTGTAGGCCATTTCATTGGTCACTTTCCCATCTCCAGCAGGAAGAGTAATGCTGGTCGAAGGGGACTAGCGCTGCTGCATCATCGGCTATGGCTGCTGGTACATTTCTAGGTTCACCCAGTCCCTGGGCATCTGAGTTGCTAAGCTGTTACCAGTCTGACCCACATAGGGCGTCTCTGCAGGATACCCTTTACTGTGGTAGAAACTCCCCAAGTGAACAGAGGCGTTGTTTGGTGGGATGTAACCTACACCAGCCTGAGGGGAAGCATAACCTGAAAGGCCATTTCCCACATAAGCGTTTTGACTGTATTGCCCACACTCCCCTGAAGCTGCCACAGTGCCACTGGGGTTTGCTGTAGTAACTGGGACACTGTGAGGGACTTTAATGATTCTTTTCACCTCTGTGTGGTTCTGTCCTTCATAGAACCTCTTTCTGATGGTGTCTGGCCTGACAGTTATGACTGAGGTAATGGGCATCGGACAAACCCCGGTGCTTGTAGTCTCTTTGTTGCACTGCTGTACATCCTGGCCTGTGCTCGGGTTGGTGGCTGTGGAATGCACTGACCCAGGCCTGAGCTGGCTCACATTCTGATCAAAGGTGCTGCTCTGGTGTTGTAGGTCACAGGGGTCAGCAGAGCTGGCACAGTTTAACAGGATACCATCTGCACTGGCAGAAGGGTTGACCGTCATCGAGCTCCCAGGAGACGAGTTAACATTTGGAACAGAGGCGGGATGGTGGAGAGGTGCTACAGAAAATGTCCCTTCCAACGATTTAGAGGAAGGTGAATTTGTTTTCGCTTCAATACACTTTGAATCCAATCTCTGTTCCACATTAATTTCAGACAAACTGTTAGAGGTCTTAGTTGTATCCAACTTGTCTTGTTTTGTCTGTTTAACTAGATTAATCAATTCATTGTATGTGTACAGGTTTAGATCTTTAGCTCCTGCGTCTTTGTCTTCAGGAGACACCAGGGTAGACACTGAAGGCTCCAAGGCTGATTCAGGAATGCCCTGACTGACAGGTTCCAGTGAACTACGTGCATATTTGGCTTGCCGAGGACCTTTGAGTTGGGGTTTAGTGGAATACGTTTCAACAGATGGAGGAGCTGGCCTTTTCTTGCTTTGAAGGCATGCATCACTGGGAGACACTGACTTGGTTTGTGTTGCTTTGTGTTGATTATCAGAGAAAGACGGGGACTCTGAGTGCACTTCAGCTTGTTGCGCTTGCAACTCGGGGACAGGTCTTTGATGCGGAGGGACTGATTGTGAGAGGTCTGGATGTACAGAGAAAATCCTGAGAGCCTCTGTTGAATCATCCTTCGAGAAGACACTGTTCACATCCACAGGCTCTGAGATTCTTTTAGTTTTGGCTTCATCTATACCTCTGACTATCACAGTCTTGTCCAAATGACACTTTTCTGGTTCGTTTCTTGCTTCTATTAGAAACAGCAGAACATTATTTAGCACTTTTCAACGGGTTACAAACTTCAAAATGTAGAACGAAACAGATGCAAAATCAGAGACCTTTAAAACAATAAAACAAATAATTCAAGCAAGCTAGGACCTTAAATTAAGGAAAGAGCTCCAAAGATGTAAGAATAACACTAAACAATACCATTATCACATTGGTGGTCTGTCTGTTCCAGTGCTGAACTCGTCTCCATTTGATAACATTCATTTCCACCGTGCTTGTCCTCAGGCTGTTTGTCTGTGCAACAGAAACAAAGTCCTGGAGCTTGACTTATATTGTATCCAGATTACTCACTTTAGAGAGCTGATGGGACTCACCCTTCTGTTGTGAAGTTCTGGGAGAACAACTCAAGGCGCTCTGTTTCTGTCCTTTCGTGTTTTGCAGCATTTCTAAAGCTATGAAAATCAATCAGCACAGTTGACATAAATTACTCTACACGTTCAGCCTCAATAAATAGTGATGTTTGCAGGGTAAGCTTACTGCTACCTTTGCTGAACGGCGCTGCCCGAACAATTTTATACCCCTCAGGTGTGAGAATCACAACCTTTGAATTAGAAAACACAAACAGGGTGTCAATTACATTGGAAACTACCATGTTCACTACCATGTCACAAGATAGATGATAGCTGTGAAATGTTCAATGCTTTTCAGCCATCAATGACCATTATCCCTGCCAATAATCAACATATTTTAACACACAACACTATAATACTAATTACAGATATACTATAAAAAACGTTGAAGTCATTAAATATGTATTTTCCGACACATGGTCCTGACAGGTTACCTGTGCATCAATCTTCTTGAAACGCTCCTGGGCTGAGAACATTCCCCCAATGCTCATTAAAATGTTGTGTTTTAACTCATCAGGCACATTCTCCATGTCCAAGAAATACAAAAATTGAGGATAATCTACCTTCTGAAAGATACACACGCATACATAATCAGACACCATTAAAAATCTCTGAGACGATTTTAGCACAGGGAGACATTACTCACCATGCAATTGAGTTGGTGATCGTCGCTGAGTATATGCTCACAGATGTCAGTGGAGGAGAGCATGGTCCTGCAGTACTCGCACAGATAGAATGTACTTTTAGATATCCCTTGACACTCCCACACGGAACGCATACCTGATGACAACAAGGTGTGTTTAATGTATTGTGTGAGTTTGTGAAATGGGAGCTTAATGTAGAAAGGTGGACACCTACCTATGATTGGTTTGGTCTCCAGGTTTTTCACCGTCAAGTATATGGACAAATTACTGGGGCTCGTGGTGAATGTTCCTAAGACATCAAACCAATATAACACCAGTGAATTTCATGCTTAAACAAACACACACACACCATCATTGTCAGAGCAAAACACCTACCTACTGGAATTCTTCCAGGTACCTGTGCTGCACTTTGATGCCCAGGTCCAGAATATTCTATTAAACAGAACAGATTTATAGGTCCAGCAGTAAATACATACATTAGTGACACTGTAGGTAAATGACTTGGTGGAGGATGTAACAAACATATTGTACCTTGTGTGTTTGGTTTTGTAATGCTAGGAGCAGGGGTGGGCTCTGGGTTGTTTCTGCTAAGATGTGAGTGAAGCTGTTGATTCAGGCCATTAGCTCCCGAGCCTTCTGTCCACTTATGAAGCTCCTTTGTGATCACCTGCTTATGTTGGTGATTAGAAGAAGACCCCGATACTTCAATCGGTGGCAGGTTTATCTCTGCAAAACAAGAGGTACAGCAAAAGGTCTTAGAAAGTTACAAGACGATGTGCTCTATTAATCAAACTACAGAAACTAGAACAACAATCTTTACTCTGTATTGTGTGATTCTGTGGCGAGAGACTCTCTGCTTGGGAAATTATGGTTTGTAAAGTCTATAATTCCAACAGTCGAAACACAGTAAGTCAGGTGATTGTACAGCACGAGGTAGGAAGCAACGTCCTGTAGCCAGTTTGTCTGTGTTTGGTGTGATGGTTGCACAGAGTCAGCTAAAAAGTATGATATAAGCAACTGCACAGGAAGACTGTGGCGAACTGTCAGTACAGGTCAAATATAAATATTTATTGAAAAACATCAAGCGTGGGAACAAATTAAACTGCTTGATACAAAATACTAACTCATTTTAAAATTGTGCCACAAAAATGAAAACTTACCACCATCTGGGCTCGAAATTTCAAACGAACTGGTGGAGGACACAACATAACCCTGTGTCACAGCCTCTGCATCAGTTGTGGGGGAGGACGTCTCCCATAAGGCCCTTTGTTTCAGCATTAGCTTTAGTTTCTCAATAGCTGAGCAGAAAACGGAGGAAGATATTCAATAACCAAATATCCTAGAACATTTGTAAAATGGACAAATAAAGTAATCGTAATCATTTTTACTGTGTGTTACATAATAAAGGTACAGTATGTGTACAGACCTTTATTTTATTTCACAGAATGTGTTCAAGCTTTTTAATCGATTTCCAGTCATTGCAAAGCAAAGCATCACAAGACCTGAACTTGCTGCTCTAGAATTAAACTTTCTTGTTTAGTATGTTAGGATCAGGATACCTTTGTCCCCTGGAAGTGCACCCAGCTCCTTGTACACATCGTGCTTGACTTGTATGCTCTAGTGAGAAACACAGGCACTGTTAGTCACACAATCGTAATTTAAAAAAAACAAAACACTGCCAAAATCCTTAACTAACGTTTTGCTTATTTATGGAACCTCTATGATAAAATATTATGTTACAACCATAACAACCCTGGCAACTATTGCAGTGAAAAGTAAATATAATCATGATGGTCACCTGGCTCTTCCGATGCGTTACATCTTTCTCCACCTCAGCCAAGTGGGCCACTATGTTGTCCAGTTTGCTATGCAACTCCAATGGCTCCGCGTTCCACTCGGGGTACTTCAATTTCTAGTCAGGAAATGGCACACGGTCATAGTTGTTAATATGGCCTGGTTTTACATATTGCCTACATTTTGTACAATAATAGGTATGAAGCACGCACCACGTAGTTTAACCTGTGGGTATCACTGTATGTGTGACCGGAATTTTTAAACCTGACCGAACACAGCTCACAGTAGACCTGCTGCTTTCCTTCACACGACACTATAATAAGATAATTTACACCTACAAATGCAAAACAGAAACATATGTGATTTAAGCAAAGGGGTTGACAAGTGGTATTGTTACTACACAATTGAATATATTTACCAACTTTAGGAGGGTTTTCATTTGGTTTCGTCTTAGTCGTGGAGGAATGTGCCGGGTCTGTGTGTGAGGTCTTGTGTTCAAACCAATCAGATAAGGCTGAAGGCCGGTGGGGCACAGCAGAGGGGGTTTTCACGTTAATATGAGGTGCAACATAAGCGTCTGAATTTTTTGAAGCTTCAGTGTTTTCACACTTTTTCATTATTTTAGCAGCAGTTATTGACATAGTTGATGATGAGACTGTATTTCTGGAGCTTGAAGTACTGCTGGCAGTCGTGTGTTTTGCTGAAGTCAGTTGCATGGTGGTTACACTGGAACCAACTGGAGACTGAGAACTCGCCAATGTTTTAGAAGTGGTTGCTATTTTCAGTGGTTCCTTATTTTTGCTTGAACAAAAGTTATCTTTCAATCTTTCTCTCGTGGAATCAGGAACCACATTGGTTGGGTTTGTCTCACTGTTGGACTCCTGTAAGCCAAGTCTCAATTTGTTTTCTGAATCGGCATTAAACTCCACCACCTGGAACCAAAACACATACATTTAGTGGATGGTTTATTAGCTAGTTCATCCACAACATTTACGTGAATTAACGCCATTCAAATGTGGGCACAGGCATTATAATAATTACTTGCGTACCATTTAGGTTGTTTTTAAAAATACATTGTTTGAGCATTAATCTGAGCAAATTGTCACATTGCTGTCATTTCAAGTACTATTAAGACAAATTGACTGACCTGCATGTTTTCAGTCATGCATTGTTCTTTTTGCTGAGCTTGAAGACCCATTGATGTGTCCATAGGTTCAACATCAACATGGCTACTTTCATTCTTAGGCTGCTTGATTGTCTGCAGGGCTGTGAAGAAATAAAAAAAAAACCACACAAAATAAACTGTAATAATCACAGCAAAATTAACAAAATGGTTTATTTAATGTATAATGAAAGATGCCAGCTCTAAATATAGGCAAAGGGCACCATTACCTGATTTAAAGTCTTGTTTTAAGATTTTATTGTAAATGTCTTCCTCTAGTTCAACAGTCTGAAATAGAAAAAAGGAAACATCACCAACAAACGTATAAATAAATTCTGTGTGGAACGTTTTGCTAAGTTGTGTAAAATCTGTCAAAAATAAAAGCCCAGAACTAACCTGAGCTTCTCCATAACCATTAAGGGATTCAAACGTCTTAGCCAAATGTCTGATTTCCTCCGTCTGTGGTTCAGGTGGCAGCGACTGAAACCCCTCATGTCAGAAACACAAACAGGTAAAAACAGAAGCTTGCAGTGTAAATGTAACCCTTGAAATCTTTCGCTAGCTGGAAAGTACAGATAAAACTAGACTGGAAGAAATCCAGACCATGTTTTCCATATGTACTCACCACCATGTACATCTTCCAGTGATGAAACCCAGTAACATGGTTTATGATATTCTTCCCTAGGACCATCAGAGAGCAGCACTGACAGAGGTAGACAGTGTCATGCTGATCACAGATGCATTCGAAAAGGGCAGTTAAGCCTAGAAAAAGAATTGTGGAAATGAAAAGTTAATGATGAACTTTCTTGCATTTGTCCCATATTGAAAATGCTAACTCTTCAAAAATTAAGACAGCGTTTGATTGATAGAAATATACTGTTGACATTATATTAGGACATTCATTCATCTTAAACATAACATAGTTCATATGTAATATGTTTAGTATTAATGTAGTATTATTTGTTATTGATGTAAGTGTGTCCACATAGGAGGAATAGGAATAGGCTCTCATGAAGTGCAGGCTAGCCAGTCAGGCTGTGAGGTGATGGAGTTTCTGTGTCCAGGATGTGAACCTCTTATGTTGGCAATAACATCCCACATCTGGAAAAGTTCTTGGCGAGTGGGGCTGCTCCGGGAACACGCTAGGTCGAAGTGACCTGTTGATAACTTTCCCGTAAACAGAGTCATTAGTCTAAACTATCCAGATCCGAAGACCAAAATTGGTCTTTCTACTGACGCAAGTTGACGGTTTAAAAACCAACACCCCAACTAGGAAACTAGGAGAGTTTCTTCCCCTGCCTAGGAGATAACTTGTTCTCTGTGGTCAGGCCCGGAGCTCCCCCACGCGCCAGCGAGCTCTACCACTGCAGGGAGGAAACAGGTGACTTCGTATATCTGCCTTTCATATATTTTACACCACTTATGAGAAATAAATCATTTGTATTATTTTGAATCTCAGTACTGTGTTTGACTGAATTCTTTCAGTGGGAAATCTCTGTAACAACTACAGTATAAAAAGACAGCACTGACCAATCACAGGCTCTCTGTTCGTCTGCTTGACGTACTGCCATAATTGATCAGGTTTCTCATGGCTCATGTCAGAAGACACTAAAAAAGAGACGGAGACAACAGACTGAGCCAGTTTCACAAAAACAATGAAAACAAGCCTTAAACTAGGATGTTGACGTACCTTTGTCCTCGTTCATGTCACGCCATGGTTTGCCAGTTTCTTTGTGTTCTGAGGTCCCTTGTTTTAATCCACCATTTGGCATAGTCTGAAGTTCTGAAAAAGAGAAGTCATCTTTGATGGACAATTGCTGACTTTTAAGTCCCATTTGTTTCGCCGCATTTTCATCAGGGTATGCGTCCTTTGCTTTTACAGACACGGCTTTCCCACCATCTGTACTGCTTCTGAGCTTTTCCTTTCCGTTATCTTTTTCTGTGTTATGGCTTCTTTCTCTGCAGTCCCCATTTGGTTTTGTTGTTGTAGGTCCTTCTGTCCTCTCTTCCATCAGTTTCCACGTGTTCTTTATCTCCCCTGATGTAGTTTCTGAAAACAGTTCTTTTCCCTTGTCAGATTTCTTTTCCCATGGTGCAAGAATATCATTCTTGATTTCCTCTTCTTCATGTTTGATGATTTCGACTGGTTTTATTTTCAGGATAGCATCACTGTTATCTGTACATTTCATAGAAGTCACAGTCTGAGGGTCTTTCATGAAGGTGATGGAGCTGGTTGCTGGTTGAATGTTGTTGTTTTTCTGACTATTCACATTGTCCTTGGCCATTTCTTTCCCAGTTTCCCTAGGAACTGAGAAAACACAATTCCATAATGCTTCCACAGAAACCCAAGTTTTAAGTATTAAATTAACAGATATAAACTCACCTAGCTTCATTTTAGGTTGTATTGGGGGTTCAAGAGCTCCTTTCGCATGTCTTCGCTTTGCAGATCCCAAAATAGCTATTGCTAAAAGAAAACAGCATAAGAATAAAAAAGTAATTTACAACTGCAGACAATGCGGAAGACTAATTGCAATCTACATACCTTTATGGTAGGTGTATGGCTCCCAGATGGGCCTTTCCGTTTTTATTACCTTTGAGGGACAACATTTTAACAACAGGATGGATACATGGACAGAGAAAATGTTACATGAAGATGGAAACATTTGTGGTATCAATTACCTGCACATTTGATATGGAGTGAATACGCGCTGCCTGTTTTGCCAAGTCTAGTAAGGTTTCTGCATCAGTGTCTGGCGTCAGCGACCCTGGATGAAAACGATCCTACAAACAGACGATTATATTAGCACATTACTATACTTTGCTAGAGCTTATAAACAGTAAGGACAGAAAGTTATGTAGTTAAGTGTCAGGTTCACTTCACACAATGAGATAAAAGGGAACCAACCTTACGTCACAAAAAACAAAGACAACAGTGTTGCAAATTATGAAATAAATAATTTAATACAAGTGTTAATGGTGTAGATACTTACCAGAAAGTTTGCAACATGTTCCCGACTGAACACATGAGCACAAAACTCATCGTCTGACAATGTCCTTTCACACAGCAAACAAAGAGAAGCCTTTCTGGTGTGATTATCATTTCCGACATCATACATGACCATGAACTGTTTGCCTGTAATAATAATAATAATAATAATAATAATAATGCAACAAAAGTGAAAAAAATCCACAGTAATATTTTCCATGTCTTTTAGCACTGACCGAGTAGTGGGAATCTCTCATTCTGTTTGAGTTTGCTGTACGTTTCTCGATGTGGAACTGCACAAGCATAAAACCAGTTAACATGCACAAAACAGAAGGTGGTAATAAATAAGTAATAATAAATAATTTTATCACCAACCAGCATTCTTAATGACAGTGTGGTATAGTTGCAGCTTTGTCATCACTGAAGCAAAAAAGAAAATGAAATCAGAATAACATTACATCATATTGCTTCAAAATAGACAGACAAGGACGGGTGCAACAAAATAGTTTCAAAAGAAAGACTTCAGACCTTTATGCAGTGTCAAGAAAAAATAACTTAACGACTTCAACTTCCTAGTTTATGCATAACTACATCATATAAATCAGTGGTGTTAAAAGTACAGTATGTGAAGCCTTTAAATAACTGAGCCACCTTTGGCAGCAGTAATGTTAATGGATGACTTCCTGTAAATCTAATGAGTCTCTGTATCCATGTTTCAACACTAGTTTATGCAGAAAACTAGGACATACACGTTCAAAAAGGAAAAGCACAAAGTATGTTTTTTGAACCATCATTACCTTAATACCAGAACACTTACCTTTTTCATAAGTAGGTGGGAGGAGGCCCCAAAATACCATGTGTGGTATATCAAAAACCTGAGAAAAATAAAATTCACAATTAGTAATGAATAGGGAAGTTAATGCAGAAAACCATTCTTTTGAGTTATTGTTTTAGTTCAATCATAGTTTCTTTCACCAATCTCTGTAGAAAGTTAAACAAATTTAAACTTATTTGTTAAAGTTCTATGAACTGGTATTTTACCTTCATCGTGATCACATGGTTTGGTCTCCGTTCCTTCTCCTCTTCCCATGCCAGCGCCTTCAACTCTGTCACATTCAAGTGGTCTGCCCAGGCAAAAGGAAGCCGCCAGGGATTCTGGTACAGCTAAAAAAAACAAGGCCAAAGCTGTAAAGTCACAGCTAACAACTTAAGCGGTGAATGTGTTGTGTTCTACAAGTTTCCCTCAGATGTAGAAAACTTAGTTTCAGGGCCGCATGTAACTAAGCACACAGATTTTTTTTTATTGTCCCAGGCAGATTTTCCTTTTAAGACCAATCTTAGTGCAACAATAATATACAACAATAAGAAAAATCATGTTTCTACATTATGAAAGGTTACCTCTCATACATGTACATAGAACCAAGAGATTGTAGTAGTAGTGTCTAGTTGAAAACACACATACACAGCAGATTAAAACAGAACCTCACCAATGTGTTTATGAGATGGTTTTTAGATCCTAGGTGCTTCTTAAGAACAGACTCAGAGAAAGATTCCTCACAAGCAAAGCAAACATAGATGCAGTCTTCCTTAATTTCAGTGTTGATGAATGTCACAATCAGGGAGACACCTAAGCAAATACACAAAACAAATTATTCCTGGTGTACAGAAGATAAACACAATCTGATTTAATAATTGGACACTTCAGAAACAAAGACAACTGTACCACAATGAATACATAAAACTAGGTCAGTCCAAAGAATGCACAAGCTTTTAAATCTGTATAAAATGTGGTTTAGCTCACCAATAACTGGTTGGTTTTTCTTTGAGCTCTCTTTGAGGCAACCGTATAAGCCCAGATAAGGTATCAAGGCTAAGGTAAATAAAGAACAAAGACAAATGAGAAAAAAAGCTTAAGCCTGCAATTTCTGCATAGCAGCAAGTAAATATGTAGCATTTTGTGTGTAAGAAGTTCATTGAAGGAGTTTAAATGACTATATGTATCTTTTAAGTGTGTACCTGTTTTTTCTCCACCATCCTCTCTTTTAGCTACAAGAAAAATAGCCCCTAATTAAACTTCACAAAACAAATAAGTGTAAAATATTACTTGAAATAATAGGTAATAGGTACCTTGACCAAAGCATTTCATGAGCATCTGGAGGAAAACATTACAGAGATTTTGTAGTAATCATGAACAGTCACTATTTACTGTTTTGTGGTTTTCTAGAAAGAAATAAACCAACGTACCGTTTTATGTTTAAACTGTGACAAATGATTTAAATACAGACGAATGGTGTTAAAGATCAGACAGCAGTCCTGCCATGAGAGAGACAATGTTTGCATCTTAAAAGTAGCTTTCAGTGTTACACACAACTTAAAATGTACTCACAGAATATCAAATATAAACTCATATCAAAGTGTTAAAGTACTAACCTGGCAGCGTAGAACTATGTTGTAGGACAGACTGCTCTTTTCAGTACGCTGAGCACAATATTCTACAAAAAAAACAAAACATGACATAACAGAAACCACTAATAAGTGACTGTACTTGCAGTATTTCAGTAAATGTACTTTACACTACTGTACATCTGAACCTTTTCTTTATTTAGAGTTTTACTTTTCCATGATTACTAGAAACTAAAAAGCAACTTTTGAAAAGAATATGAGAGCCCAGTATTTAGGGTCCAATTTTTGTTTAATCACTCAAAACACAATAAGCTTCCTGAGATGGACTAAATGCGTTGCCTCAAAGATGCAGCTTTATACTATTGTCCAGAGGACGGGTCTTGAACCCCTGGACCTCCCGTTTTTGGGGGTCTTTCAGGTGTTTTCCACTATTACAAACAGAAAAATTTACCAAACAAGCTCCATGTACGTAGGTCTTACAGAAGGAGCACATGGCTGTTGGTCATCAACACAATTAGAACACAAAGAATATTGAACCTACTCAAAGATTACATTTCTCTGAAGTAATACATACCCAACTTGCGCCCTGGATTAATGCTTACAATCAGGCTGCCTTGCTTGTTCTCATTTGTTTTTGATTCCAGCTTCTTCAAAGCTATAAATGTTACAGCAGACATACAGCATTCTGAGTTCAGCAGGTACAACGTTAAGATATGACTTTGTAAAAAAATAACATATTATAAAACCTTCCCACCGTCTGCATAACAAGCAAAATTCACTGATGAATACTCAGCAGGATCCAGGATCACTTGCTGCAAGACAAAGACGCATAGTGAAACCAATGCAGCGGTTATCTAGCACAAAGCACTTTAGACTTACAAATTACCTTAATCTCAGTGTTTGCAGTTCCGTGGATTTCTTCTGTTTGCCTTGAAAACTCTAGTATCTCACAGGCAAACGCCTTGTGATTAGTGTAGCATTCCTTTGACAGTAAAGTAGATGGATGCCACTCTTTCTGCACATACAAAACACGATACAAGAAGACAAAGAGTGATCAGATCACAATTTCTTTTCTTCCATTATTAAGAAGAAAGAGCATGTATATGTTAAAGTCAAAGTATAAATAATGTCTCAGTGATTTGTAACTGTATAATCCAGTATTACACTGGGAAATCCCCTAAAGTCAGCTGTAATGTGTCTGGCAAGAGTCAGCTCTGCAGGATGATGTGATCCAAGAACCAGCAATGTTCAGCTGTACAGCAACACGGTAGGATGAGAGTTGGCAGGAGTAGTTGAATATGCAGCAAGGTTTATTCCTGAGTAAATAGAGCGCTGAAATTTGACACTATGTAATGAGCATCGGGGAGGAGGGCAGTGACCTTCCCATGAACTCTAAATATTTGGGGCCACTGTGACCAAATAAAGCTAAAGGAATGCAGACTCCAAGTTGTTTTATTGCTGACCAAGCATGAGGCAACAGTGGAGCGTCAGTACAACTCTAGAAAACACTAGCGCTGGAACAACGCAGAACACTGTACGTTTCCTTCCTGACAGTATTAGCAGTATTGGCATGGAAGGAAGCATACTGTGTTGGTGAGGTAACGGTCTCCTCAGAGCTCAGGACTGCTAAAGCGTTTGTTGGACGAAAACAATAATTTCGTATCTACTTACAAAGTAATAGAAGATGTGGTCAAAGCTCAGGACATGTTTGATAATCATGTGGGCAGCTAACGTGAGTTTGCATAGAGTGCAGAGGTAGTGTCTCATCTCTGGTGCTCCATCACAAACGCATTCCACAAGGTGCTGCAAGCCTACAGAAAGAAAAGGAGGAGAAGGTTTGGTTCACAACACAACGCTGAAGAACAATGACGCCGCAAAAACACGACAGAGAATTTAATATTACACTGCAAACGGATTATTTCATTAGATTGTATTACGTAACAATCACTGACCAAGAAGTGGGTGTTTTCTGTTGCGGTCTCTTTGGTATGTTTGGATTATTGCCCTCTTTGGCTTCACTGCTACAGGGGAAAAACAGAGGGTTAGGAGAAAAATAAAGATAACAGACGTAGGTCACACAAAGGTCAAAGGTCTGGTACAATGGTACATTATATACCATGCTTTCAACATTAAGGCTGCAAATATTGTGTGCATACCTTCAAGTAGTCTGCTAAGATCATTATATTCTCTGAGTGTGTTCATAACTGGGGAAGAATCAGATCATTTTCATTACAACACAAATTTGTCACACAAGACATTTGATGAATCTAGAGAATCGTATACCTTCAGAGTAGGTGCCTGTTACAAGCTTTTTCATTACTTTTTCAGGCAATTCCAACAACTGCAAAAGGAAAAGTGGTTGAAACACATTTGAAAACACCCCATTATTCATCTGAGGTTGCTACACAAGGACTTTTTTCTGCTGAAACGCAACTGAGCCAAGTGAGTAAAGTGGCTTAAAGACATTACAAAAAATTGATCTACATTTGTGATTGCCATGCTCTGGATACAAACCTGTAATGTTCCAGGGCCGTTTTCTTTCATTACTTGTGTGAGCTGAGGCTTCAGTATAGCACGCATGTCCATGCTAGGCAGCCAGGAATAACTCAGTATATTGGGGTCTGTGTAGTTCTGAAATAGAAAGTATGAATGAAACTGTCCCAAGTTTCAATACCTGGTCTATATTTATTTCTGTTACTTACAAAGTAATTGCTGCAGTGGTTACCAGTGGAGAGGTGCCACAAAATTTTGTCAGCTGGACACGTTTCTCCACAAACATGGCACAGGTACAATAAAGACTCAAACTCTTTATTGAAACATAGAGTCAGTAAAGACAAGCCTAGAAAACATAACAATTAAAACTGAGTAAATGCTTTGCAAACATGGCAAATCTTCATAGCAGTGCTGACCATAAGCCAGACATTCAAAAGCAATGGAAGCAAAGCAAATAGTTTACCAACCTGTGATAGGGTGACCATGGTTTTGTTTGGATATTGCATTTATTAAAAGAATGGAGGGAAAGGAACCTGTAGAACAAATTAAATGGGGGGAAAAAGATTAACCTGGAGCAATGTGCCTTCCAAGAATGCAGTCAGCAATTAGAAAAAGAAATGGAAAAAGAATAGAAGGTCTCTTTGCTTGGGTGGGGTAGAAACATCAATGTCACCTTATAAAACAACATTTAAATTGTCAAACTTTATTTTGACAATTATTAATTTTATTCTTATTTTGAGAACACACATAGCACATAAAACAGCCTTGAATGGAAAAGTGAAGACTGCTTTCAGGTGATTTAACAAAGCTAAAAGAACAATGCTTACCATTGCCACTAGGCACATCTGGAAAAAGAAAACATAAATTAATGAACTGAACATAAAAGCTAAACAAAAAACTGCAACATTAAGAAGGTAAACTAAAACAAATGAGGCATTACCGCTTTTGAAGACCTGCGTCATTTTCTGTGGGCAAAGAGAGGGGAAACGTTTGCCAACGTAAACATAGCAATAACAATAACAGGATACAACAAATCACAGTTAACGCCACATCCGGAACCACAGGGACTTTGCATCAGTACAATTCTTTGTGCATCATGTTTAAGGCTTACCTGTCGATGTTCCTGCGAGTGGAAATGTTTCTTCAGGGGTAGCATCCGCTGAAAAGTGGTCAGGCAAACCTGCAACATGGAGAAAAAAAAAAAGATCCTGCTGTGATAGAAATTCGCTGTGGTCCAAAAACATAGATGTAACATTCAATGTACATTGAAAGATAACAGGCAGATAACTAGGTAGAGAAGCACTGAACTGGTCATGTGGACAGTGATTTGCACTGCCAAGACCAACGGACAAATAACAGGACAAGCTCGACCCGCCTGCTAGTTACCGCAGCTGCGGTGGAGTCTGTTTGGGGCACGTAGCTAGGACACGGCTCCAAAATGCCTCGTTCTCACCAAGAACCTGTTTAAAGAGCTGAAGCATGTGAGAAGCAGGCACAAACTGCACAAACTGACTAAACTGACTAACCTGACAGCTGAGTGAACAGTCCCCCATTTCTCCACAGTCGCTTCCGCTCAGAAAAAAGCGAAGATGCCTCTTTACAAAAAAAAAAAAGACAACAACAACAACCGAGGCGCTAAGTTTTAAACGAGCTCATCGTACATAACATCTTTTGGTGTATTGCAGAGGAAACACAAACAGAGTGCAGGCAAAAAAAGAAATGTGTGGCGTCGCTCCTTTGTCAGAAGAAGTTTGGACTGTTTGCCTTCAAAAAAAAAACCAGCGCGCGAGACCTGCGTTGGTTTTGAAGGGACCGTGAAACAGACAACCTCCCCCAACACGTGACGCCCGGAAGTTAGCCTGAAAGCTATGGAAACCGTTTAGCCTTGATTACACAGCGCTGCTATCAGTCTGCAACACTAGTTGTCCACGTGTACGCACTAGTCAGATATAGCAGCGCCGTGGTTGGCGGTCGGGCCATACTAGTTACACAAAAAGCCTTGCTAGTTAACTTGTGGGAGCCAAAATGTCACACTAGTTAACTAGTTAAAAAAGACAACCCACACTAGTTAACTAGTTAAAAAAAAGACAACCCACACTAGTTAACTACTTAAAAAAGACAACCCACACTAGTTAACTACTTAAAAAAGACAACCTACACTAGTTAACTACTTAAAAAAGACAACCCACACTAGTTAACTAGTTAAAAAAAGACAATCCACACTAGTTAACTACTTAAAAAAGACAACCCACACTAGTTAACTAGTTAAAAAAAGACAACCCGCACTAGTTAACTAGTTAAAAAAAGACAACCCACAATAGTTAACTACTTAAAAAAGACAACCCACACTAGTTAACTAGTTGAAGCCATGTAGACCACACTTTTTACCCAGTGGAAAAAATTCACACTAGTTACCTAGTTAACTGACTAGTGCATTGTTTGTTACCCTGACCCGCTAGTACAGGAGAGTAGGCCAGCCATCACATTAAAGTGGTTCATTTATCAGCCGGCCTGGGGTTTAACAGGTTTCTATTCTAGGCTGAGGCGAAGGAATTCATCCAGCTAATTCACTACCTCCATCCCAGTTCCCCCTGCTGGCACTAACATCAGCACCTGTACAGACCAGAAAATTACAAATACCAACGGGTCACCCTGGTTAACGGCAGCTTCCTTCTGAAAGTAACAGTTGTTGTGGTTGCTGGAATAGGTTTTGGTGATAAGTATACTTTTATCACACAGGAGGTATTAATTTTGGGTCTAGACTAAACCGACAAGAGCTTTCATCATGTGAGCCTGGCTTAGTCACACACGACTGGATACTTTTATATCAACGAGGAGAAGCTACGAGCACTTTATAGAAACCCTTATAAAATACAATTAAAGCAAGGAAGCTTTTACTTTAACTGCAGATGTTGTACTTTATTTAGCAAATGCAAAAACGTAACAGCAGATAATATATATGTGACTATTCTTTCCCTATGGTGCTATTCTACTCACAACCCGTTTGGCTTTTGAAGATTAAGGCTGGTTGAAGAGTGGGCACGACACAGGTGTGAAGATGGTTGGCTGAGAGTCTCTGAGTTGGAAGCTGAGGCCCAGCTGTAGATCTTCTCTGTGATGCTTCATTCCTCGTCACACGCCGGAGCAAAACTGCACAAAGGCACTTAGGCTGTGCAGCAGTATCTGCTTTGGATCTCCTTTCTTCCTCTACTTCCCAGTTTCTGCTTCAGACTGTGACCCCCTGCAACAGTGATCATCCTGCCCAACCAGCCAAAATCCAGGGGTTTTATACAAAATTATGTCATCCTCCTCTCTCCTCCTTAACATAAACATAAAAGTACATCTGTGGCATCATTGGTGGTTTCCAGGCACAGTAAGGTGATGCTAGTTGCGTGTTCAACATCCATCAACCAATGGCCAGAGAGCATACACACGTGAACAGACATGATCTAATACTTGTCTCCTCCTTGACCAGAGATGCTGCTCTTCATGTTCTCCCCAGCTCCCATCACATCCTCCGGTCCTTCGGGTACTTTCCACTGGCCCTGTACTTCCTTAATAATTAGCTGATGCACACAGAAATAATTTTGATTCTAACACAGACGAGTCTTTTGACCCTTACTTCACAAGTTTAACACTTTTGAACTTTGTTTCATCCTGATTACAGTTCATTTGATTTCAACCTTCACAATCAAATACATTTGATTAACAAACATCATTTTTGATAAGGAATCAGTATAAGTAATCATTCCGAGTAATTATAAAACTCATGTTTGCTTGCACAGACTCTTCTCCCTCCTCTCTAGTTTTGGGTTCTGATGTTTTCGACTTGGGTGACAGGCAGCCGACTTCCATCACAACATCTTCTTCCTCTAGCTGCTGCTGGGGTCGCACCGCCCTCTCCATGGCAACCACTTTATCAGGGGATATGTGCGTGGGATGACCATGTTGTTTCCTCTGTAAAGGCTTCTTATAACGCATACTCTCCCTTTGCTCCCACCATCTGCTCCTTTTAGGCCAGACGGGCTCTTGCTTGCCATTTCCCCTTTCTCCCTTCTTGCTCTGAGGCTGATAAGGCCTGAAATGAGTAAAAAAGAAAAAAGAAGTTCACTAGTTAAAATCCCTTTAGCTCATCTTAACTAGTAATAGCAACAACAAAAAAGCAACTTGTTATTTAGTGAAAGCCATTTTGTCAAACTAGGAGTCATACATGTCAACTAGTCAAGTGTTAAGCACTTACTAGTTCACTATGCATGTGAAGTTAGTAAGCTTGTTAAACTCCACTAGTCAACTAGTAAGGGCAAAAAATAAATGACTAGTTAACTAGTTCATGTTAGACCCACATGTCCAACTAGTAAGTGTTTATAGGCAAAGTAGTATTTAAAAATGTACTCTGATATCAGTGATATGCGTTGTGGTGGCTAAAAGTTGTCAGTTCGCTAAAAATGGCTCATGTTCATGGTGAGTGTGTGCAAATAAGAGAGATAAGACCAGAGACCAGAGTTTTAGCCAAAACAAAACGTGTTAAAACTCAAAGCAAACAGACAAAAAGTTTAGATCATTTATTTTAGGTCAGGTCACTTTATTTAAACAAACAAATCAAACTTTGCTCTGACACTGAATCATGAAGCCTCAGTGTTCGCCTGAATGAAAAAGTAAAACATATTCACATACACCTTTCTCTCTCGCGGACACACACATGCACACTAAAGCACAAAGTCCGAAATGACAGTGATGTCTGGATGAAGACTAAATCAAACTATGAAACAACTGGTCGACCCAAAGTGACTGCAAAACAAAAAATACAACAACTATGGGGATTTTGTAACTTCTTAGTGTTGGCTGGTTGAACAAAGACAGACTGTTGTTGATACCCAGTGAAAAAGAAAGTTTCACACACAACAAACAGCTTTCAAAAGTCCAAGTTGAATGTAAAGACTGTTGAGTGAGGTCTTGGTTTGTTCGCACACAGGAGTGTGTTTGTGCCTTTAAAAATTCGTCACATAAAATACATTAAGAACTCGATGACAGAAGAGGTAAAAAGGTTGTTCACTATCATCATAGTTCTTAAAAATTAGGTGTCAAATCCCCTTTTTATTCTTCTTTGGCCCTTTGACCATGAGCTCACATAAAAAAGCTACATCTCTGAGCACATCTCCCCCACTTGTTTACCTTGCACACGTAACCCCATCCCCCACCTCGTGCTCTCCATCGTTACCTCGACTGACCCTTCCCCCAGCACCTCGATCTGAGTTACGACATTCAGTCCCATCATAGCTCGTCGTGCGCAGAGGTTTCATCTGCTTTGAGTTTGAACTCTTCTGCTGTGATTTTTCCATCTCCGTTTCTGTCCTGGTTGGAGAACATGTTGTCGATGATGCGATAAGGATCGAAGCCAGGGGCCAGACGGCCTCTACCCTCGTTTACCTGCCGTGTGATGTAGTCGGTGAACTGTGGAAACCAAAGGGACTTGTTCAAATGAGAGTTTCCAGCTTCCAGTGTTAAGGATAAATGAATATAACAAATGTGAAATAATCAACCCAGCTGACACACCTCTGAGGGCTCCACTTGCTCATCATGGTTATTGTCCATTTCAGCGAACAGGTCGGGCGACACATCTTCGTTCCAGATGAACATGTAGCCTTCGGGAAGACCTTCCTCCATTTCCACCAGCTCAATGTCAAACACTAGCACAGCACTGCCTGGAACTTCATCAGCTACACACACAGACACACACAGTATTACTTTCATCTGTGGTGGAGTTCAGGCTCAGTCTGACCCATAAATTTACTTGAGCACATTTCAGAGTTCGTAGTTCTGGGACAGCAGAGCCAGAATCCTACTTCTGATAAAGACTAAGTGACAAGTGAGTTTCACAGCAGTTAGTTTACATATAAAAGCTTGTGTTAGGAAGCAGAATGCAATGATTTGCAAACCCACAATCCTCCGCTCGCTGTGTGAACATGCTTAGATCAGCCAGCTGGCAGTAAATAAGAGTCTGGAGTGTTCAGGCCTCGCGTGGTTCTCTGTGTGTGTGTGAGTGTGTGACTTACCGACTCCTCGCTCCCCGTAGCCCAAGTGAGGAGGAATGATCACGTGTCTTTTCTCTCCCACACACATGTCCATTAGTCCTTCCTCCATGCCTGGGACTACCTGGTTGGCTCCCAGGACAACATTGTAGGTCTTTCCATAATTATACCTAAAACAGTGTGAAACATAGACAGCAACCAGCGCTGGTTAAGTGAAAAGATCAAACGAGTAAATGAATGCGGGTGCAGTTCTGAGAAGATAAACCATGAACATAAAACTGTCAGAAAGTCACGGTCAAGCAATTATTTCTCGTGCCTGGTTTCTGAAGGGACAGACATCCCCCCACTCTTATCTCTGCCTACTGACCTTACCGGAATTTGTTCTGTAGCCTTATGCTTGTTTATTTTTGAAGACTAAATGACGAGTTCTTTTTTTATTTTAAGATATTTTAACTGAATGTTTTCTTTTACTCACGTGGAGTCGATGGACGTGCCATCCATCAGAGAGGCGTTGTAGTGGTATTTTATAAAGTCTCCCTTCTTCGTTATCTTATCACACTCTGCTGGTTTGCGAGTCACGGTGACCTCAGTATTATCTGAGGGGTTGTGGAAGTCGATGATGTGAATGTCAAACACCAGCACAGCTGAACCAGGGATTTTAGTACCTGAGAATAAATTAGACAAAAGATCTGACGATATGCTAAAAAGCCCAGATCACCAACTACGCCTCCATCATAAATGTAATCTTGTCTCATAATAATAAGCTTCAAAATTGAATCTGCTCATTCATTGAAACTCTTGTAACACTCTTATCACACTCGCACACCTGTGCCCTCCTCTCCGTAACCAAGATGCGGGGGGATGGTGACGGTGCGCCGCTCTCCCACACAGACTCCAATGAGCCCCTCGTCCATGCCAGCAATCACATAGCCTCGGCCAACATAGGTGTCATAGGTACGGTTACGGGAGTAGCTGTGGAAGGATTAATAAATATATTTTTAGTTGGTTGCTTTGGAAAACACATTCAGGATGTTGACAATTTATAATATCAAGAATTTCTGTAAGACGTAGGAGTTGACAAGAATTTTCTTGTGAAAAACAGACCTTGACATTTGTTAGCAGGTAACAGTTCTTCAAGATAAGAAATGCTACAAGGCTGAGGCTAAGTATCAAAAGGCTTCCACTGAATGGTCAGTAACAAAACATCCTGGAAGTATTAAAGTAGGCGTTCAAGTATCATGGAGGAAACTGCTTACATCACTACTCAGACATGTTGTTTTCTGTTCCGCTCACTAAGTAGCCTCTCCTCCACAGAGAGCTGCTGCCACCATGCGGCCACATGAAGTACAGCGAACACTGAACAGTAAACAGATTTATTATGACACACCTGGAATCAAAAAATGTCCCATCGAGCAGACTGCCGTTGTAGTGGTATCGTACAAAGTCTCCAGCGACAGTCTTCCTCGTGCAGGACTCTGGCACTTCCTGATTGGTCACTGCGATCGCATCTCTGGGGTTGTGGAGGTCCAGAAGTACTACATCAAACACCAGCGACGCCTGTCCTGGGATATCACTACCTGAAGGACGAAGAAAGAGACGACGAGTAAAGGGGTGAGTACTAAGACAGAGAGAAACGAGACAACTCATCTTAAGATCCATTCATAAATTTCTGACTATGATGAGAAACTTTCTAAATATAATCATAAGAGTTGTTCATTAATAAAACATCTCTAATGTGAGAGTGACACAAACATATGGTGATATGTTCATCAGCCACAGAAATTGTTGTTCGTGTCTTTATATTTTATAATGTTACCATTGCACTATAATTTAGAATTAGATAATGTGCCTCTGATTGTATGGAATTTATGTTTCTTTATTGTTGGATGTTATCTTAAAATATCCAGAAATAAAATGAAAAAAATAGATAGTGAATTAAGTGTAAATAATTAAATCTAAAACCATAAACACCAAAAGAATAAAATACATTTTTGCACACTTTAGGCAATGTATTTATATTCCCGGACTAACACTAACTCATAGATTATATATTTTTTTTTTCATTCCTTGCCATATTTGAAATTGTCCATGTTGCACATATTTATGCTTTTATACATTTTTTAAATACATTTTTATGCTTTTAAATGTGCAATAAAGACCTCTGTATGTGGTTTTACTATAAATATATATAAAACAGACAATATTAATAATCTAGTTCTAACAAAGCTTCTTTAAGTGTTTAAGGACCTTAGTAGCTTCAGAACTGGTTTTGTCAGCTCACAGTAAATAAGGTCGTAACACTCACCGTCCCCGTTTTCTCCATATCCCAGTGACGGCGGCATAGTGATGATCCGTCTTTCTCCAACACACATTCCCAGCAGACCTTGATCCATACCAGCAATCAGCCAACCAATCCCGACGTACGTGTCGTAGGTTCGCATACGGGTGTGACTACAGGAAAAGACGGAGGAGACGATTAAAGAGCTACATGCATTTCTTTGCATCTATGTCAATAAAGGATTTTTTTGAAATGCACCTGGAGTCAAAGAGCGTCCCATCGAGCAGCGTGCCGTTGTAGTGATAGCGGACAAAGTCGGACACCTCCACCTTTCTGGAGCAGGTCGTGGGTGTGTGATAGGTGTTGATCTGTACGCTGTCCTCCAGGTTCCACACATCCAGCAGCAGGACGTCAAAATGGAGGATGGAGTCAGGGGGGATGATGTCGCCTGGTGAAGAAACAAGTCTGGCCTGTCAGGTGTTTATATAACCTTGTATCTGCATCAAGGGAAATCATTACACTCAGCTTTTTTCTACATCACTGATAATCGATTCCACAGACAATAATCTCCCATCATGTTGACAATCCACTGGTTAGTTTTGGTTGATTTTAGGTGGATTGGCAAAGATGGTCATTACCTCAAGAAGCTGTGGCTGCCAACATGACTCACGAGCTGTTATTTACCTTCTATTCTGTTTATAGAATGTGTAAACAGTTGACACTTTCTGTTGTCTTGATGGATGTGAAGTTGCCTTTTAGGCCTAGAAACTCCCCAAGAGTAGGAGCGTGTGAAGCTGATTTGATATTGGGGGGAGAGGCAGGAGGAGCTGATGAGCTGGACCTGGAGCTCCACCTCCTTTACAATCTCACCTTTCCCTCCTTCCTCTCATTCACACTGGTAGTTGAGGACACGGCATCAGCGTCAACCTGTCCACACATGCCCCCTCTCTTCTCTCTCTGCCATTATCCCACTATCTAAATATTTACACTTGCACGCACACAGGGACAAATGCAGCACATACTCTGACGCACTAACAACGTAAAATCATATACTGATAGTTCATTATGCTGCTGCCGACGTGCTACCATTTGCAAAGAACAAATGAAAAAATATAAACCAAAGCAGTTTCCTCTGACCTGCTTCCTGGTTAACATGGACGTAGGGGAGCAGCTCACTTCCTCTGGGATTCAACATTTCTTGGACAACTATAACGTCAAACATACACACCATATCCCTGCTTCCCATAGGCGAGTTGTGGCGGGATCTTCACAAGTCTTCTCTCATTCACACACATCCCGACCAGAGCTTTGTCCATCCCTTCGATCAGCTGCTTCTTACCCACAAACACATTGTAGGTGCTGCCACGGTCATAGCTGAAACAGATGCACAACAACAAATAAGCCGACAGCAAATCCTATCAAATTAACAGAAACAATGATCGTATTAACATTTTGTGCTTGAAGTCATGTTATTCACGTTGGATTACTGTGTTATTGGGAGAAATGTCAGGGTCCTAATTTGAGATATTTATTCTTTATTAAGCAACATGTATTACTGAGTATGCATGTATTAATACTGCATGGCAGGTATTGGTTGATTTGCCAGTTCAGCCTCCTGGGTTCACTCTTATTCTTAAAGCAGTATCTCTCAAAGCACAATCCCACTAGTGGTGAACGTGAACTCCACCTTAAAGGAATCACCAGGGACTTTATTAATCCCTGTCTTCATTAATCTGGGGTCATTTGCAGAGTCTCTCGGGGTCGTTGATATGAAAAGGTTTCGTGGTCATGGATCCACAGCTCAGCCTGCTTGCCTGCGTGGCTCACTGGGGCGAACCACTGGACGCGCACTTTTACGCATCGCGCACGCAGTTCGCGGCGCGCACTCGTCCTGGGCTGCACAGGGAGAAAGACGTGTTTTTTTGGGGTCCACTCACCTGGAGTCGAACTTCTTGCCGTCCGGAAACATACCGATGTAGTGGTACCTGACATAGTCCCCTACTTTGACGGCGCGCGCGCACTGCTCTGGCACGAAGGTTTTCTCAATGAGGATGTCGTCTAACGGTACAGGAGGAGCGTCGCAGGCGGCGAACGACACGAGAACCGACAGATACAACACGTGCAGCACGCAGTGAATCATTTTCACAGCCGACAGACGAAAAACTACGATAACTGCGCTCTTGTCCTGTGAGTGTCTGCGGTGCCTGCCTGGTCCCTGGTGCGTTCGTTTCCTCTGCTCCGACTTGGATTAAAGTCCTGCCCCTGGTCCCAAGAAACGATCACGTGTCAAGTCAGGAAAAAAGTACAACATCCGGTTAAAAATTAACTATGAACTCTTAAATGTATACATTGTTGCCTCGTTTTATCTATAATATTGGAATAAATACGATGCTGAAACAGATCAACCTTTACAATCCCTTACTTGCGCGAGAATCGGACGCAAACAAGCACCGTTTAACGGAATCGTGTACTCTTATTTTGAAGTGTTTCCTGTCTCGCTGGACTCTTTGTCGGCTGACTTGACGCACCCCGGGATTGAATGGGACAGCCCGGGCACCACGTATTGCTCTTGCGCAGTACAGCCTCTGATTTGTGTCAACGTGGTAACGCAGGGGTCTCTTCACAGCTGCAGACACATCCCCCTCTGGATCCAACCGAATCAGAACCACACGTCTCAACCGCAGTCAGTGTTTAAGCGCCACGCCGGACACATAAAGTTCCTACAAGATGATGTTATACACGGATTCCGTTGTGATTATGGGACTCGGGCCCTTGGAGGGGGAGACCGGACAGGAATGCCTCTACGTGGCAGTGGAAGGGGGAGGGACACTCCACCTCACCCCGGGGGTCCAATTAGTGGCCCGGGGGGAACAGCCTTTAACTTTAGTGAGAGAGCGTTGGTGAAGAATATCTTTCCTTGGAGAAAGGGGAAGTTATTGTGAATTCAAAGGTGTCCCATAAACAGTTTTCTTAGGTTCTTCTCTATCTGATATAGTTCCTCTCTAGTGTATGCTCGTACTGTAGATGGACAGAATACCAGCAGAGATCTACTTTAGTGGGAGGAGCAGCTCCAGCAGCCCCCACCAGCCGGAGCAGCCGACCCTGCCTTGCGCCCGAGGGAGGGCAGGCTGTGTCTGGATACGTGGAGGAACTTAAGGCGGTCCCAGAGACCCAGGCACTCCGACGATCCGGGACCGTCCCCACAAGCCCCTCCACTATCTCGTCCAAACTTTAAAATGGCACCCGCCACTTCTTCTCCAATCCTCTCCGCGCTTTTGGTCGCATGTTTCACCTGTGTAGTGAACTCACAGTACGAAAAATACAGCTTCAGGAGTTTCCCCAGGCATGAGCTGATGCCTCTGGAGTCCGCCTACAAGTACGCGCTGGACCAGTACACCGGGGAGAAGTGGCAGGAGACGGTGGAGTACATGGAGGTGTCCCTGCGGCTGTACCGCCTGCTGCGGGACAGCGAGGCCTTCTGCAACCTCAACTGCAGCTCCGTGCGGCTGGACGACGAGCAGAAGTTTGCCGAGTTCCCAGAGCTGCGGGCGTTTGGAAACGTCATGAAAAGAGCGCAGTGCCTGAAGCGCTGCAAACAGGGCCTGCCCGCGTTCAGGCAGACGATGCCCAGCAGGGACACGATAGATGAGTTTGACCGGAGGGAGCCCTACAGATACCTGCAGTACGCCTACTTCAAGGTAAGGAGCCCCAGTCACCCAAAGGTCCAACCACTATCACTCTCCGCGTTTGTTTCAGTTACTAGTTGCCAGTAAAACCAGAGGCTGCTTTTTCCCAAACTGATATCTTTTTTTCTACCTATTACGTCCTGACGTCACGTATGTACGTGCCACGGATACACGAGGGGGGGGAGGGTCCTTGGCAGAGGGAGAACTCAACCCCGTCGTTAAAGCATCATTGTTTAATTTGTCATTTCACCTTGTCCCCAATCCAGAGTTACTTCATTGTGATTTATCAGGTTTTAGATCACGGGGGGGGGGGGGGGGGGCTGAATGTTCTAGGAGTGTGTTGCAGCAGTTTACAGTGTGTGTTTGTGTCAGTCGGACAACCTGGCCAAGGCCGTGTCTGCTGCCCACACCTTCCTGCTGAAACACCCGAATGATGAGATGATGCAGAGGAACATGGCCTACTACAAGAGTCTGCCTGGGGCGGAGGATCACCTCAAAGACCTGGAGACCAAATCCTACGAGGTATACCGGCAGGCACGCTGTTCAGGTGTCGCCCTGTGAGCGAGCCCTCATGCGTCTTGTGTTGTTGCAGACACTGTTTGTGCGTGCGGTCAGGGCGTATAACGGGGACAACTACCGCACGTCGGTGTCCGACATGGAGCTGGCTCTGCGAGACTTCTTCAAGGTCTACGACGAGTGTCTGGCTGCATCTGAGGGCCCCAGGGATGTGAAGGACTTCAAGGACTTCTACCCGTCCATAGCTGGTTGGTTCAGGCCTGTAAGTGTATGCTGTTATTTCTCAGCACTTCGAAAATGTAATAATCCGCCGTTGCTTTCGTGTCTCTCTCCAGATCACTACATCGAAGTCCTAGAGAGGAAAGTGAGCTGTGAAAGTGACCTGACACCTGTTGTGGGGGGGTTTGTTGTGGAGAAGTTTGTGGCCACCATGTACCACTACCTGCAGTTCTCCTATTACAAACGTAAGCAACATCTGTGCTATTGTTTTGTCACTGACACACTTTTCGTTGACCGTGTGGCATCGGTGTTGTTTGTTTCCAGTGAATGACCTGAAGAATGCAGTGCCATGTGCAGCTAGCTACATGCTGTTTGACCCCAGTGATGAGGTTATGAAGAATAACGTGGCCTATTACAAGTACCACAACACCCGGTGGGGACTGACGGAGGACGACTTTCTCCCCAGATCAGTAAGACACAAAACGTAACCCGCACCTTCTGTTGCAACCAGATCGAAGACAGGCAGCTGTGGTATTGTTTCGTTAACTTAACTAGTTTAGTATCAAAGTTTGCTTATTATTGCTGACACACTCACACTAAATTGTTGCTACAGGAGGCAGTGCGGTACCACAATCAGACCACCATGCAGGTACAGATGTTGGAGTTTGCCAGACAGCGCCTGGTGAGCGACGACGAGGTGCGTGCTTGTGTTTTTTGTGCGTTTGTGCATCACAGGGTGGCCAACAAACTAGACCTGCACCGTTCCCATGAACCCAGTCTGGGTTTTCGGCTCTCACAGCCTTTGTCCTTGTGTAACTTATGGAAAAACCCTGGATTCTTCAGTCTGGTCACATGACGCCTCAGGACAATGTGGGCCCTGTTTTTTGATCGGGGTGCAACGTCTCAGACCACCATGGGATGGCAGCATGACACCAACGTTTGTAAAAGCTATTGGATGCAGCACAAGGACTGTGGTCATCAGGCCAATGCAACATAAGCCAGGATTACAAGCTGTATGTGGAAAATACCATTCAGTTTTGACTGTAATCTCATTAGTGATGCCAGTTATGAGAAATCACAGATAAAGCCGTAAATGGGGTCGATTTACTCAAAGCAAAATGTCACTTTGAATCCAAACGGCCTCCGGACTCGTGTGGTTAATTCTTGTTCATGTATGTGTCTCCACACAGGGGGAGGTGGTGGAGTTTATAGATGAGTTCCTGGACGGGGATGAATAGCCCAAGTTGGAAACTACACTGAAAACGAACAACAGAACAGCACCAATACTCCTCAAGTTTCTATTTATTGGATTTTGTAAGAGCTTATGATGTGTTGGTGATGTGTGCACATCTGGAGAATTTGTGTAATTTCTCGTTTTGTGCACTAAATGACGAGGGCACAGATACACAACACAGTGACTACATGATCATGTGATAATAGACATTTGTGTCACGAATCATTCCACCAAAGTGAATCACGTCTGCTGTCTTTAAAATAGTATTTTTTTCAATAAAACCTCTCTAAAATGTGCCAAACATCAGACTTGATCATTTCTCTGCTGTTTGTATGTAAGAGTGACAGACTTAATCGAACTCTTAGATGTTTGACTCCATTAAAACGAGAGGAAAGAAGGCAGGGACAGAGCAGCGCGGCGTCTGAGCGTGTCCTCTGGATGAAACCTGGTCTTGGGCTGTGCTGAGCTGGGATACATGGCTTGGAAAACACTGAAGTTGTTTAATAATGTTTGAACATTGAGTCTCTGTGTAGTTTGTCACACAGTGATGTTAAAACCCCACAGGGGAACATTCCCTCAGTGTTACTGTGTCTCTGTCTGCAACTCTGCGCTTCTCTCCCGTCTGTGTTGAAATGTCTTTTATTGCTCGTTGTTCTCCCTGATCAGTTCTTTGTTTTTCATCTCTTATCTATACTTTTTCCGAGAACATGTCACAGAGGCTCATAAAGGAAATTGACTCTCTCGGCTAAAGGGCTGGTTGCTAGTCAGGGTCACAGGTCACCTTGAGACAAATCGGTCACTTTCACACATTCAGTGACTTATAAATTGGAAATGCAACCATGCAATTTCCTTATCACACCTTTAGTCAGACCAACATTAAAATAAAACTAGAAAATAACCACAGAGCCGCACATGTATGAATTTATTGGCATTTGACAGTACACACTTCAACATGATTATCCCAACACACCGGGACGTATGAGATGACGAAGACGCACTGAAGTGTCACGTTTATATCCTGTTGGCTTGAGAGTGATACATTTACAGTTCTTCCGTGTGAAATCTGAGCCTTTTAACTTCCAAAGGAGTCATTTCTCCGCCGCCTGGTCTTTACTTCATCCTTCCTGTGCCAGCTGACTACTGAGAGGACAGTACGATTTAATAATATCACTGCAGGATAATAACAGCTGTCTGTCTTGGTGAGGTGATTTTCTAGATACTTGCCTACGCTTCCATATGTACAGCAATAAAGTGTCTAATTAATATTTACAGAAACACTTAGATTACACATGCGTCATCCTTAGTGCCCTCACTCATGATTAGTGTCTCACAGTAATAAAACAGTAAACGGAATTTGAATTGATGCACGTTTATGAGAAAATCTATGACTCTGATTCGTTTTCATCACCCACCGCTGACACGTAAAACCCAAACATTACTATCTACACTTTCGCTATTTTTAATTGAATGTATTTACATGTGCACGTCTTGAATGTTAAGCTTGTTCTCAAGTATTCGGCACAACACCATGGAAACAACAAATGTAATACAGAGAGACTAGACTGTAAAAACTAGGCCAGATACAAAGCAAAATTAAACAATAACAATAACTAAGCTAAAATTACTTACATTGCTAATTTTGAATTAAGATGCTGTGTGACAGGTCCTTCAGCCAGTATTTAACAGTGATGCTTCAGACGTTTGATCTCCGGCTCGTCTGAATGCCGCCAGCATTCACTTCACTGGAAAACGTCAAACACAACATACTGCAGACTAACAACAGATTGCATGGACCTGACACACACTCTCTTTCTATCACGCACACACACACACACACACGGCTGAGTGTGCAGTTTGGATGCAGGCCCTACATCGCTCACAGCCGCCTGTGGAAACCCAACAGAGGCAGAGCAGTTCAAACTCATTATTCTTACTCCCACCTCGTCTCTGCCTCTTTTTTCTTTCCTTTCTTACCCCTCTGTTCTCCTCATACCACTACTCATCCCACTCTCTCATCTGGTCTAATTGATTTACGCTGGTCTGACAGATGCCAGGCTGTCGCGTTAGGAGGACCTGCCTAGATCTGCTGTGATGATTTCAAGAGTTCTGAACTGCAGATCGAGACTAGCTCACAAGTGGGGCACAGTTTTATGAACAACAATTAAAACACTGAGATTGATTAATTCAGACAGAGTCACACCAACCATCAACAAAGCACTCAATAAAATAACACAAAGAACCTTTCCCACAATGTCCTCGAACTCTCACACAGGCAAGCATGTCTTCTTCTGGATTCCATTTTCACTTCCTGGGGGTGTGGCCAGTTCAGGTACAGCCAATCAACCTGTCCAGTGAGATGCCAGAACTTTGAAAATAATGGATAGGTATAACAAACATAAGCACAGAGAACTGTCACCACCATGTTTCACTCAGATTTCACTCTGCCTCCCATCCAACATTCTCAAACACGTAGTAGCTCTCTGCGATCCGGGGCCGTTAAATCCGAAACGTCTCAGCCCCTTCATTGTCCGTCGCTCTTTCTCCATCTCACACCTTCTGCTGCATCTCCATTTGTTGGCCCGCTCTGCTCTGACTCTGCCCCTTCCCATTCATCTCGTACACTGAGCTCTTCTGCTGTTGCCTTCGGTAACACCACACGCCAACGAGGACTGCTGTGGCGACGGCAAGCACCGCCACGATTATTGCTGCCACTTTGGGACCTCGGCCGAAGGTACGCGGAGGGCAGTCCTCGCCTGTGCAGGTGGCCTCGCCCCTCTCGCCCTCCATTTCACCCCTCTCGCCGGTCTCACCGGGCAGGTTGTGCATCGTGTGCTCCTCCATGACTCCAGCGAGGATGTCGTTGTTGTGCACTGGAGGAGCTGGATCGTGATTGAGGAAGGGGCGCTTGGTGAGGTCCCACAGCCAGGAGTCAGTGGGAGTTGCTTGTTGAGTGTCATAGTCCGAGATGTCAGGGTCTGCGTGGGAGTCTGAGGGGGGAGCAGCAGTGGGGATTAAGCTGCTCCACACCTCCTCCATAGCGTGACTGAATTCAGATTCTGTAGGAGACTCAGGTTTTCCTGGTGAGCTTGTGAAAGGGGCAGGTCTACGAATTTCCACCTCGTTGGGTCTGTCTGTAGACCTCAAAGCCGACCCCCTCTGTCTGTGATCTGGTCTCAGTCTATCTATCGCTGAGTCATCTCTTCCTGTTTCCTCTGGAACCACAGGATAACCATCCAGCCAGGTCTCATCTGTGGTGGCCTTCACTCCTGCTTGTTTCTGGGTAATGTTCTGCCTTTGATCAGTTGCTATAGAAAAGATCACACGCTTATGACCATCGTTGTCATATTCATGACTATCCAGATCATCATAGTGGTCATCGTGTTTGTGATCATCGTGATCAGTGTCACGGTCGTTATCGTTCTCATCCAGGTCACCGTCGTGGTCGTCATGGTCTGGATGCTCTTCAGACGCATGAAGATCATCATCCTCAGTTATATCGCCTTGATCCTCGTCGCTCTCATGTTTATCGTCAGTATCATGTCGATCATCATTTTCCTGGCTGTTGTTGTGAGTGTGATCGTCTTCGTGATCACCATCGCGTCTTTCGTGGCTGTCTCGACCGTTCAAATCATCACTCTGAGCTGGAATGTAGTGTTTCACGTGATCATGGTGGTCGTCCTCATCCTGGCGACTGTCATGGTGATCCTGACCATGGTGGCTGTCATTATGGTCATCTTGGTCATCTGCATCATGGTCATCATACCCGTCTGCATCATGATCGTGGTCATCACCATCTATTGGATGCTGTTGTCTTTCTTGGCTCTCCTGTTCTTTGCTCTCTTCTGATTGGGCGCCAGAAGCTCTCTGCGTACTCTGTGTGACTGGATTTCTGGATGCAGGAAGTCCCTCCTCCTGGAAGGCCTCCGAGGGAAACCAGAACATATGTTTCTGAGAGAGAAGAGAGACAGGTGCTTCTGTGGCTGCAGGTGCGTCAGTCCTGACAACCTCTCTGCTCCCCTGCTGCCATGTTGGATGACCTGTGAAGTCTTGAACAGCTCGTTCCTCGTCTTTTACTTTTCCCTCTGTAGCTTCTTCAAAACCCATCACCTCTCCTCTGACCTCCTGTTCTCCATGCTGCTCCTCTACACCAAGGCCAGTCTCTTGCTGCTTGTGACTCATCTTTCCTTTCCAGTGAGCAGCTCTATCCATGTCCTCATACATACGTACATGAGCCTCCTCTGATTTCTCTTCAAGGTGATCTGCTTCTTCATGAGGATCCGTGAATCTGTCCTCGTAATCAACATGAATTTCAGACCCATCTGAGGACAGCAAGGAGAAAACATTTGCTTCAGGACATGCTAACAGAAAAGCATGGTGTTATTTGCTTTACTGTCAAGCCATCAGTCTTGTATGAGCCTTTCAGTAAAGCACTGTACAGAGGGTGACACTTAATAAAGTCCAGGCAATCAAGCATCAGGATTTTATAAGAGAAATGTTGTTCTACCTCTTGGCCCTCAGCTCTGGCTACGTCTCTTACCAAACTATGGACACAGGTTGGCATCAAGCCTACACGGACACATTCTCTCTCTGCTATGACCTGAGCCACAGTGGGGCATGTCGCACTGAGGCGTCAGCCGCCATTTTCTTCCCATGTCACAATAAAGACACTGTTTCCCAAAAGCCAGGAATCAGTCACAAGCCACCTAACAACACTGAGCGCAAAGAAGAAGATAGAGCTCAGTCTGTGAGTCTGGGTCAAAGCTCAAAACTTTGAAGAGGATGAGTAAAAGCGTGGATTTGTCTCTCTGCCCTTTTCTCGTTACTTTTCTGCTCTTCAGCAGTTTTGACACCTTCTTACCTTTGACACATATCTGCACCAGTCCATACCACTCCCCACAGCTGTCACACAGCAGGCTGAAGGCGCTCTGTCCACTGGGCATCACGTAGCCTGGCACACACATGTACAGCAGCTCATCGCCCATCTCAAACCCAGTGTGACCCTGCAGATGTGCATTAGGGAAGGATGGAGGGTCTCCACATGGCCCGCCTTCCCACAAGAGCCACGGAGACACAGCGAATGCACAAAAAAAGAAACATACAAAGTAAGATGCAAATAATTTTCGCCATTAGATAAAGATGGTGCTGCTCCTATTCCACAGTCTGGACAATGAAACATGACTCATCATTATTATCCAGCTTTACAGCGTGATTATCCCATTTGTAAACAGAAAGCGATAAGAATGACTCAAGGGACAGGAGGCAATAAGCTTTTTTGAAAGTGTGGATGTAATTCTGAAAAACACAACCATTAACAATGCCACTGGGATGAGATAACAGCCAGACATTGTCTTGACTCTCCTCTAATGGTTTATAGTATTTAAACAAAGGCGTCAAACTGTACGTTTTTAACTTATCTATAATCTCGAACAAGCACCTCAGATGTCGTTTTATTGCAACATTACACAATGAACAATGTAAATTCTGTCTAATGAAGGTTCAGTATTTTAAAATCAATCTACTCAGTTTACAGTAGCACCATTGTCTGATGAAGACATTTTGCACACAAACACTTGAACAACATTGAAAGTATTTCACCGTTTACGTTATAAAAGAACAACAACATACCATCATTATTACATATACAGTATCATAATATATAATATATGCATTTTTAAAATTATTGTTACCAAGTACCTCAACACGTTCTGATTACAGCTGTATATACTAATAAATGATTTACTGATCACAACAGTATTTGTGATGTGTGTTTGTTGCACCAACCGTTGTCTTTGATACAAAAGGCGTCCAGGTGGGCCGTGTCTTCTGTGGCATTTTGTGCTTCCACATCCACTGCTTTCAGTGCACTACCCACAGTGTCACACACCGTGGTCCTACAAAAAATAAATAAATAAATACACAAATTATTGCAAAACATGTGGTAATAGCCACATACCCACAAACTGGCCTACAGAGACACTGATGACAACTTTTATATTAATATTATGCCTCAATCACACTCTTTCTATACTTCTATGTTACTTAGGTAAACTCTCTGGGTTCCCATCAGATTGGCTGCTCATTTCACAGCATGACATCAGAGGCAGGAACAGGCATCATGGCCAAAACATGCTGCAGTATCAGCATTGTAGCCTGTGGCACAACATTATCACAGCGTGACTATTAATACACATAGTAAACTCAGCGTTAACCACATATAGAACAATCATAACGTCAGAGACCCGATATGTAGTCCACAGGGACCAGAGGAATAATGGTGTGGGTGCACCACGCCTGCTTTATTATTACAGTGCTCTGAAGCCTCATCAGCCCATTTATCATCCAAAAGCACCAGATAAGATTTCTCAGGCGAATCGTGTTCTCACAGCAGCTGCTAAAATCCACCCAGCACATGTGGGAAGAAAACCCAAAGTTTGACTGTGTTCAGAAACGTCACCAGAGGACAGTTCAGATTATAATGACCAGGTAATAATTAGAACTATCATTAAATGCTAAATGGTAAAGTATCTGCCCAGACTTGAGTATGTGTGTGTGTTAATCAAAGCATCAGTAATGGGAAGGAATGTGACTGGCAGTGCAGTGAAACAGTGAGACGTGAGCGGTGTGAGTCATACTGCTTTTGCCATGCTCACTTCAGCTTATAAGGACAAAAGTCTGAGCGATCGAGCAGCAAAACAGAAATCACCAAGAAAACACTCTGGGAGACGAAACCCACAAAGACTGTTTTCACATTAGGCTCTAGCTTCCATGAGTGTGTGAGACATGGACAGTGAGATAGGTGCATCTCACCTAAACACGTTTCTCACATGTCAGAACTATTGCGGGGGAAAAAACCCAGTGGCACAAGTCTGGCAGGACACGACCCTACTGGCCATTGTTGTGTTTGGTTACTGGGGCAGCAGATGTCTGATTGACAGCTATGACCAAGATGTTAAGAGAGTCAATCTGAGAAGCGTTTGTTATTACACAGCAGACCTGAAAATGAGGTTAGTTCAGTGTGACCCACTGGAAAACTGTCAAAATGGCAAAAACACAACCACATAATAATTTAAAAGAAATGATCATTATTTAACTCACATAATCTAGTTTCAAATCTCATAACATCTAAAAAATCAGGACCAAACAGGCAGGGAAACGATTGAAACGTTAAGGAAGGGTCTTCTGCACATCAGCTCTTTAGTGCTGGAATGTTAAGTTGATCCAGAGTCAGGTTCTGGTGTGGCCAGACCTTTCCTCATGTTAAAACAATGAGCGCTGCTGAAGATGAATAATCTCCATTGTCCACTGCACCGTCTGTGTTTGCTGTAGCCTATGAGCTCTAGAGTTAAAACCCTAATAAATAGACATTTTACTCATCAGTGTTAATGCAGGCTCCCACAAATCTGACCAGTCAATCAGGCCTGAACTTTGTTTACCAGACTCCGAGGACCAGAGCTAGCAGCAGCGATTAGGAGGGACTGCTCCTACATTCCTCGAAAGAAATGGTTTCATCATGCCAAAAAGTTAAAAAATAGCCAGTCTGGAACTCAGAAGGCAGATAGTGGAGAGTCGGCCATTTCACAATATCATCACTGAAAAGCATCACTGAAAAGCACAAAGAGACTAATTCTGTTAGAAACGAACCTGCTCACGATACAAAGTGAGGAAAATAGTCAGAGACGTCAACAAGAACTCCTGACTTTTCGACACCTTGAAGTGACGTATAAAAGAACATGAATATTATTGTTATTGTTATTAATGGTTTGCTCGGTGTGTTCCTGTAATGAAACACCTGGCTGCATAACCGTGCAGAGGTCTTCCCCTATAGGCTCAGCTCCGTCTGCTCACTGTCTGCCTCTGTGTTTCATGTTACTGTGGAGATGAGAGGTGTAAATGGAGGCAGTTGTCGACATGACACCCCAGCTCTGAATTCCCTCCTCCTTCAGAAAGGAACAGAGGAGGCTTTCTCCCACTCCTCCTCTCTGCTTTTTCTCTTTCCCTCCTGAAATGTGTCACTCCCTCTATCTGCCTGCTCTGCCTTTATTTGCCGCTCCCTACCTCTTTCACCCATTCCCGTCTCCATCACACACACACAGACGCACGCACAGCAAAACAGCAAACCGTGAAGGCGAATAGTTCCCCTTACCCCACCGCGCCTCCGTGTAGCCACCCACGCGTGCATGAGGAGAAGAAGCACTCCACCACAGAGTGACGGAGCTCCTCTGCTGATGCCAAGCGGGCATGCCGGGAGGCACAGGCCTGCTCAGCATCTCTGACGCCCTGCAGGCCAGAGGAGTTCCTCAGATCCAACACAAACACTCGACCTGTCAGAATAGAAAGCGGAGACTACTTCTCATTAACTTCAATCTTACACTGCAAGTCATTAGGTTACAGACGAAAATCGGGACTAACAGGTCTGCTACTGATCTATACTAACAATCTAGTAATAGCTAGAGACAATAAAAAGCTGGGTGCCAACACAGAAAATTTTATTAATTAAATGAATTAATTAAATACTTTATATCACATTTTACTGCCATTGTCACACCAAAGCATTCAAATCCATTACGCACAGGGCTACTTGACATTTAAAGCTGTTTTTTAAATGAACTTTTATTTCAGCCAAGGTAAAGACCGGCGCTTTACTGCAATACTCGCGAGATAAAATGTGCGACTGAAAAGTTAAGTTAATCATGATCATGACCATGTTGCCACTTTTGTATGAAGTTCTAATATGCGGAAGTGGCTAAAACATTGAAACTTACCGTCTGCATGTACAACAGTGGTCATCAGAAGACAAGCCAAGCATCTAACCAGTAGTGACTGAACTGTTTGGTCACAGCGGTCCAGCATCTTTGCGCGTCCTCGGCTCCCAGTTAAAGCTCACGTTTTATGTTGGAGGAAAAAAAAGAACTTCCAGATGACTTGGTTTCCTGAGCCTGGGTCAAAACCCCTGCTGCGTCTCTCCTGTTGGTCAGAGCTGGACTGAGCAGCAAGGAGCTGCCTGACAAGTGCGAGCGTCAGAGCGGCTCCGGAGCGAGGCGCAGTTTATCTGCCCAAATAGTCGCCCTCGCAAGCGGATGGAGCGCCGGTGTGAGAATTCGCGCGTCCCCGTTAGTAAATACGTCACGGCTCAAAATGTCCAGGGTGCGTAAAGATGGTCCGAGAGACTGGCGAAATGCTCCTTTAGTATGAGAAAGGCGGGTACAGTAACGCTGCTGCTGCTCAAGTGTCCTCTAGCAAGACACAGCACTCAGCAGACAGCTCGTTGTCATGATTTGACGAGTAAAAGCCTTATAAAAATGAGAATTAATTTGGAAGAATAACAAATTGACACCGTGCTGTGAGACCATTTATACCCCAGGTGCTAATAAGGAACATCCAGTCCATGATCCATCCATGGATTCAACCCGTAAAGGTTATTTCTACCAGATGTGATGTGTGTGTGCTGTCTCCTTTGGTGAGGGAGATAAAGATGCTTTGTTTCAGGGTCTGCAGCTGTAGATAACCTCAACCCTTATAATAAAGGAGCCACAGCAAACCTAAATCTGTGTGTTACAACCTATAGAAACGCTGCACACCGACATCAGTCTTTATCAGTGTGCACATACGTTTGCTAAACACACATATAGTTCTTCAAATGCACTTAAGCAGCTAAATCTAATTTCTTGTTTGCACGTTCAGAGGATGGTTGTGCAAAAGGGTGTGAAACGTGCATGAATTTCAACCCGACTGGATGTTTGGGCATTTTCTCAGGCGGCGAGAATGAGGCATTGAGAAGTTACAAGGTCATTGCTGACCTGGGTGACCACACTTGAACTTGGTAACAGTAACCAATAAACAAATCCCGCTAATATGACCAGATGCCACAAGGCAGGTCAACAGTCCAGTCCCAGAGACACCTGTGGCTGATTCACAGTCTCCAGTCTGTGGCGGAGGAAGTCAGAGTACGACAACACGCGGAGAACACGAACTCCACAGCAACTCCACCCATATATCACTCATGTGATTTAAGATGAAGAAACAAACGCTCACATTTAATAAGCACATTTATTTCATTTTTTATTTCATTTACTGCAAATTAATTCCATCTAAAAGTGTGTTGTATTAGATGTTGATATATTCTATAATTAAAGTGGTAACTTATAAAGTACCTAATAATTATATCTGCCAGGAAATTAGTGCAATTATGTAGTGAAAAGGTTATGAAAAGCAATAAATGTTAGCATAAAAATAGTAAAACGTAAGAAATAACAAAATCAGACAGTCTAGAAAATGAGGAGCGTAAAATCAAGTGAGACTAAACTGCAGACAGTCGGGGGACAGGAGCAATATGTAAGTGTGCAAGCCTCTATCCTCTGAGGAGTGATATTAATACTGAACATTCACACTTTGTCATTTTTCCTTTCCTTCATTCACAGTCTACCTTTTCCATTTTCATAATTCTCCATTTTCCCTGTCGGACATGCTGTTACTTCATTCGGTCTTTAAATGGCAAAAAGCTGTTTTCCCTGTTTCACTTCACTGTACGTACACCATACGAATGCTGACTTCAGATGTTATGGAGGACGGGGAGGTGAAGGTGGGCTGGGGTCCGGGCTGGTGACAGAGGCTATTTCTGGAGAGGCTGGGGGTCGTTCGGAAGAGGCTTGTCAAGAAGGAGAGAAGCAGTGATTCACGCCTGCACCATCTCAGGCTGGTGAGAATTATGTTTGCCGCAGGTGTCCGCGGGGGCAGACGTGCGTTCAGACATCACGCAGGTGTGTAATCTCACAGGACAAACCCTGCAGACGATCCGTAGAAGTAAACACATGTGCAAACACACACACATGCCCATGTCGACCCACGAGGGTGTTCTGAGAATGTGTGAGACAAGTGACTTCCCATTTGAGACGTATCCTGACAGAATGAGGTATCGTGCAGGTGTGTGATTGACTCAGAGGAAATCATTGGTCATACTGGTGAAGCTAGGGACAAAGGGAGAACTGGCTCTGTCTCCATGGCAACAGCCTCCTAAACTTCCATGAGGGCTGGGGTCCAGCAAAACAGGAACAGTTCTGAAAACCAAAAGCTGCAAGCAGGAGAAATGTGGTTTTGGGTGAAATTGATGTGTGAGTCTGTGTGCTAGGACACCTGTCAGGTGGTTCATCTAGATTATTACTGAATGCATAAGACAAACTGCAGAGAATAGAACCAGATCTATAGAAACATTATGTGTTTAGAAAAGCTTTGCTGACCTTTACTGGAGTCCTGTGATTGTCAGGACACATTCAACAAGGAGCTGCCAGCCACAGTTGAGTCAGGATGTAACAGCATGAAGCTATTGAAAAAGAACAGACTTAATTAATTTGACTTTTGATGAGAGATTGCTAATTACTATGAAATGCGGTGAAGGGGTGACACAAGGACTAAAACTGTGCTGCACCCTGATGAAAGGTGACATTTGAGCATCATGAAGCGCATTTTATATATATCTGAGTCACCTCTGCTCAATGATTCTGTTGTGTAGCAAACTCTATGATGCATACAGTTCCAAACTTTTAATATGATTGTTAATAACTATAACTAATATTATAATCCAGTTAAACCAGCACTTTGTTTAAAGCATATCAATAAAGACACATAAGTATAGTATAACATAAGCAGTTTTTGTCCATTTTAAACTAAAACCTACTTTTTGATGTTTGCACCAAAATAGAATCATAATAAACACTGAGAACATGTTTTGTGCGCTTAAGATAAGAGAAGGTCAGAGAAAATAAGGAATAGTTTCATTTCAGTCCAAAGAAATTATGAAAAAATATATTTCTATGTCTCCACTTATATTCCTACTTTTTAAACAGCTCAATTCAGTATTAACCTTTAACAAAGACGGTGCAAAATGCTTCAAAGAGTCCCTGCTATTTTGGGAACCCCTGACAGAAAAAGCAGTGAAGGCACAATGAGATGCATGAGACAACATCCCCAGCCCACCACCCCAAACAATCTTCCCTCTGTCCGCCATCAGACAGGTGGATACTGTTAGTTAGGACTCTCTGCTACCTCACCTGTTACTGGCATGTGTAGAACAACCAGCAGCAGAGTGGTGGCCTTCTTTGCCTTGTCTACGGTGACCACTGTGTGAAAGACACTGCCTTTAAAGAGAAGTGTAAACCATGTGTTGCTATATATTGCATGTGCTAGAGGAGGTTCTCAGATCCTTTCTTCCTTCACAAGTCTGCTCAACTGCGGTTTTATCAGCCATTTTAAAGATTGAAAGTAAAAGCGAACCAGTGTTTGTTAAAAGTATCAAGTACATAATGAAGTTAAATGTGTAGGTAGTTCCTATAAAATGTGGACTTGTATTCTCACTTAGTTACAACATGAATTCAACTTCATCTGTTACATATTTTGTAGGTAAAATCAGGTTTGCACAGTAACTGTAGCAGTCTGTTCACTGCATGACGTGTGCTAGTCCCTCAGAGTTGTGCTATGCCTGGACGCACAGGAGTAAACGTTGTGTATAATTGATTGTGTCCTTGTGACTGTACGGGATGAGCGGAGCACACTGTCTGTGTTCTAGCGCCCTCTACCGGCAGAGTCACCCGCGAAGATATTTCAGTCTGGATCTTTGACTCACGTTTAAGTCTGTCTGCAGCTCTGTCAACAAAACCTGCAATAACAGCGGTCTTTAAATTCTTTACTTTATGAATTCCAATTTAATATGTTACTTCATCAGGAAATAACGTAGCATAAGTAAATTGTTTATTTAAGAGAAGCAAAATCGTATAACAGGATAACAGTATTTGGCTTTTAAACTGTCTACAGCTCAATCCTTTTTAAATTAGTTAAACAATAAATTAAATTGTTCATTGTTATTTATTTTTTTAGAAAAATAGACGCCAACATGAATAAACGCTAAACATAATTCCACATTTTTATTTCAAGGTGGATACTTTTCGTCTCTGTGTTGGTGTGTAAACAGTTGACATAATGCAGGAGGAAGAGGCAGCGCGACGTGTGTGTCTGCAGGTTGAAGCCCGAGTGCGACGGTGTGGAGCATCTCCACCGCAGAGACGATCCTGGAGCCTGGACCTGGCGTCCACGGCTGCGAGTGTTTCCTCGCCTTAATCGGACGCTCGGTTCGTGTCAGGTCACGTCTCGGTGCTGCTTCACGCCCGCCTGCGTCGGCGAATGCGGCCGAACCCCCCCTTCGACCCTTACTCTGCCAAATATCCGCAAGACCCCACAATCAAAACAAATCGACCACGCGTGCTTTTCCCGCAGCAATGACGTCACGTGCGCCCTCCCCCTTCCCCGCAAGTAAACAGAAAACTGAGAGGAAAACGACCGTGTCAGCCGCCACAAGAGGCTTCGATGAGTGAAATACGCAACGGGGGAGACGAAGACAGATTCATACTCCGTTTCAGGGGTGTTTACAGTCAACTTGTGAGACTCGGGGCCAGCTGACTTGCGCTCGAGCGATGAAGGGAGAGGCGGAAGTGAAGTCACTTGACAGACCGTCCATGTTATTATTGTTATTTTGGTAGCCCTGTGATGAGACGGGCTGCGAGCCGTCGGTCTCCGAGACAACGACCGTTGCCGTCACCGCAGGCCGCGACGGACCGACACCACCCTCAGCACCAGCACCAGCACCACCCCGCTGACCCGGAGACGGGAGCCTCGCTGACGGCTGGGGGGAGGGTGTGAGGACCCAGCTCCAGCTCGGCTCCTACACTCCGAGCGACCAAAAATAAAACGGCGACAAAAACAATAACGGCTCGACTGGTGCCTGCGCGCGTAGGAGCAGGGACGAGCCGCCGCAGACATGAACGGTATCACCAAGGGCCGGTTCGAGGTATGACCGAGGGAGTGGACCACCAGCGGGGGGACTGTTTGTTTCTAGTAGACGTGGGAGTCACGGGCTTGTATAAGCAACGTGTGTGTGTTAGTGTGTGTGTGTGCGCGCGCTCGTGCGCGCTCCTACGTGTCCATGCAGCGGGAGTCGAGGCGTTGTGTCGGTCAAGGGTAATCCGAAATCCTGTTATTGTCCTGCAGCGGTAGGCAGCGACAGCATGGAGCTCAGGACTGCGGGGCAGGAGGGCTGTGGCTCAGGGTAGTCAGTATATCAGGGCCGAGGCTGGCTGGCACTGTCGCCCGAGGTTCAGGCTTCCAGGAGGGGGCTGCAGATGGAGAGGGCTGCTGTAGATCCCACTCATCCCCTGCAAAGCCTGTGGCACCTCCTGGGAGCCCTGTGAACGGCAGGTGCCTCGGGAGCTGTGACTGGGTTTGGCTCTCACCGGTTTTCACCGACACACCACAGCAGCTGCTTCCGTGATCGACACTGTATTAATAATAGTAATATAAATCATCTGGTTTCCCCCAGAGCATCTTCTGTGCAGTGGTAAACACATCCTTGCTTTATTGCCTGTTATAGCTCAGTGCTCTAATGCAGCAGCTGCACAGGTTTATTAGCAGTAACATGTAAAATAAACTCGGACAGTGCCCAGATGACCTCCTGTCCATTTTTATGCCAAGCATTTCACTCTGTGGCTTGTTAAAGCGAAGCATTATTTACTACTGTTGAAGAATTTATTATCTTATTTTATACAGTATCGTCCAGTTTTATGCTCCTTCATCCTTGAACAAGCCATAAACAGTAAAACATGTCTTTTACCCAAATGTCCAACATCTGCTACTGAACAGTGCTAAGTATAAATAGTCACAATACTGTACATTGCTCTGCTTCGCAACACAACTTAGCACATAAGCCTATATTTGCAACCTAATGCCTGTGGTGCAATATTTACCATGTTCTGCATTGTCAGCATTGTCTCCGTGATAGTGTACAAACTTAAACGCTCTTGTCCAACTGGTTGTGACTCCCAGTAGCTGTCGGCATTGTTTATGTAAATTATCATTCGTACATAATTGAGATTCTTTGTGGCTTGACTTGATGGTACTTGACTTCCATCAGGTGTTCAGCTGCTTGTTGCAGTAGTACCAACATGTGTTTCTACATGTGAGGGACCAGGACCTGAAGGTGGTACAGGACTTGTGCTGATGTGTGTTGCCATGTTGGTGGATTTCACAACAGAGCTGTAAGCTTCTTAGAAGAAAACCAGTGTATGGTGGGAAACAAGCTGGTATGAGACTGACGGGCTGTTGACAGGATCATGGATGATGTCTTAGTAGCAAGCACCTGGCACAAGCTCTTTTTGTTGATGCGTTGAATGACAACCATTTATCCATGTGACCCAGATCCAGTATCTTGACAGTTGCTTTACTTATAAAAAAGCTGAAACGTAAACTAGATTAGCATATCCACCCTGTTCACTGTCAAGGAATAGGAGTTTGACTGCAGAGAGGAACTCCCTGCTGAGGAATGCCACTCTGCTGACACAGGGAACCAGAATGCAGAGGTGATCACCACAGTGAAGCATGTGCCTCAGACATGATTCTCAAACTAGTTGTCATTATGCCAAATTTCTCCGTGTAGTTTGGGTGACATAACGCAGAGGGACTTGCAGGATGCTAACATGCTGTCAACTTGTTCATTGGTTTCCCCTGGCACACAAATTAAAATATGATATAAAGTAGATCTTTGATAGTCTTTGTTTTGCTGTGTATAAAACCAGGAAATTATTAAGTGTCATATTAGTAAATCGTCATTGTTTTGGTGTTTTTAGACTGAAGCTTGAACAAAAACTGAAAATTAGCACAAATTGCTGAGTATATAATCATAGGTTGAGATTGTAATGAAAGTAATAAGTAGCAACAGTTCTATGTGAAATAGGGAGAATAACAGCAAAACATCACAGTTGAGAAGCTTGAATCTTCCCAAAACTTCGCCAGTTTATTCAAGACATGACTGAATAGATTACTTAACTGTTAACTTTATAGCTTTACTTGGATTCACCATTGTATCGTTTGTTTCAGCTGTGCTCTGATTGAATATTTTTGTTGTCTAGCTCGTCTGGTCAGTATTGACAGGATGTTGTTACAGAGAGCAGCATACAGTGTCGGGTTATCTAAAACCCAACAGTCACTCGGGAGAGCTAGTAAGCATGTGAGGTCAAAGGTGAGTGATGTGTTGCAGAGGTGGTTCGGAATTAAATCTAAATTTAGTCCTAAATCCTAAGCCACCTCTGTTGTTAGAGAGACACTGAGTCAATATACTGTCGGCTTGATCTCATTCTCTAAGTTTCAACACATACAGTATTGTACAATCAAGGTCAGTTTACCATATGATTAGTGCTAAATGCAACTGAAACACTTGTGGTAATAACAAGAGCTTAACTCTGAAGCAGCATTTGTGTTTGCTGAAACAATATTAAGCCTCCAGTAGCGATAGCTGGCCCCAGTCCTCATGGTTTGTGTGTATGCTGTGTTGGTCATTACCGGGGTATGTGGGGACCAGTGATGGAAAAGGGTTTAACTGTATCCTCTAGCTATTATTGGATGTAGTTAATCAGTAGGTTCAGATTAAGGATCTGTTTCAAAGCACCGTGTCTGTTGTGTGGTTACCTGAACACTGAGGTTAAAACTCAAACCAGTTACTCTTTTGCTTGACCCTGACTGGAGCAGCTCCCTCTCTTTTGTCTTGTTGACCCCACTTCCTCTCAGATGGCCTTTACTTCCTCCTCTGTTCCTCAGCTCCTTCCCTCTCACTCTTGTTTATCTTTTTGCTTAGAAAATGTGACCTTTGCACATTTTGTAACACTGGTCCTGTCTGGGGCACCAGTTTTTTTCTTACCTCTACTCTTCCCCCCTTGTTCTCCCATCTTTCTTCTCTTTTACTGCTTTCTCTTGCGGCTGTCATAGAGCTACCTGGTGCCAAGACATTTTCAGGACCAACCTTTGCTCCTTCTGTGCGTTTTCCTCGCTTCCCTTTGTGCTCCCCACATTTCAGTGTTTGGGTTCCCGTGTGAGCAGCGGGGAGTCCCCCTCATTAGATACAGTTACTGAGACTTTGAGGATACAAATGTGTCACTGGCAAGATGTGTGTCTGCAGAGGCAAAGCGAATGTGGGCGTTAGTCGTAATTTAAATTCACAGCTGAATGCAGCCCACCTGATCTAGAATGTTCTGCCTCTGTTCTTCACACAGAGAGGTCTGACTTGAATCACCTGCGAGCATGTAAGGGTGTGTGTGTGTGTGTGTGTGTGTGTGTGTGTGTCTGTGTCCCGCTTAGCAGATGGCCAGACAACCAGTGAGTAGACTAATTGCGATAAGCATGCCAACAAGCTGACCAGGCTAAATGAATTATAAGCTTGTAAGGAGGAGACATGGTTTATTAAGGGATAAAGCTTGTTTCCCGTTATTATCAACAAAGATACTGTATGTGTCAAACTGTATTAAGCATATTTTATTGTCGAAGAATTAGCTCCTAGTTTAGTTTAGGTCCTATCTGCAGTGTTCTTGTGATGATGCTAGTATAAATAGTATTTCGAATAGTGCTGTCATGTTAACAGCCTGTGTTTTGTTTCTGTCTCAATGCTCTTAGTCACCTTAAACACACCATCACCATCGTTCAGTTTTGTTTGTCTTGTGTCTCAGCAGGTGTTCTCAAACAGCGAGGAAGCCCCCATTAACAAGAAGCTCCCCAAAGAGCTTCTTCTTAGGTAAGATTAATAATACACAACACATGTGCACACTAATACACAACACAGCATACCCTGGGACAAGGACTCGGGTCGGGGTTACTCATTAGCTGAAGCAACCTTGAAAAAAGTGTAGGAGTGTGTTTGTTTTGTCACTAGTGTGTGTGTTGTCTGTTGTAGGTGCCTTTTTGTGTCGTAAACTGTATGTTGGTCACAAGTCTGAAATAAGCTCTGCTAACTGTGTGACCTGCAGACCAGTATGTTTTCATCTGAACATGACCCATAACTCTGACATCATGTGTGCACTCTTCTGTATGGATTTTGTCTGTGAGTCTCTGTCTATCTGAACTGTTCTTCTCCACTTGCACGCTGCTTGTGTGTGTGTTTCTATGTGTGCATCTGTTAAACACTCCCGGCCTATGCAAACTGTATGTCTGTTATGTTTGCTATAAATAGCTCGTCTTAGCTGGTGGGGAATTCCGCAGTGCTTTGCTCTTCTGCTGCTCCAGCTGTGATCCACTGAGACTACCAGTACACCCCTTACCACCGGCTCACTTTCACTGGTGGACGGAAAAAAGCTCTCGCGGCCTGCAGGACATGACCCACTGTCACGTGTCATGTTGAGCTTTAATGCAACATCATCTGTGAGGAAGTCTCTGTGCTGACAGTAAATCTTGTATTTAAACCATAGAAAGTTGTTTTCTTGTCTTTTTCACATCAAATTGCATTATTCTGTATAGCGATAATATTGGCATTTGAATAATGGTGCAACACAGGCTATGCTGCTTTAAACAGTAGTGTGATTGGGAGTTTAGAGTAACATATAAAATTAGAAAATGAAAACAGCCAAGTTTAATTTCCCTCCGCCCATGAAATATTAAGACATTATCTGCTAAAGTTCAGCACCGTTAAATAGCGACAATAATGAAACCATTTGATTTCAATGTTCAGTTAACTGAGTCATTTTACTGTCGTTCAGGTTCACAGCTTGTAAACATATAGAGCCAAGCTGTTAGACGCACAGTATCACTCATTCATGTTGGCAAGTATGTTGCTGTAGGAATATCGTCCAATTAATTTGTTAATGGCTGTTTGCGTTAGCGTTACGTCTGCGTGTCAGTTCCTGACTTGTGTCTGCGTGTGTCCCTTTCAGCGGAGGCATCGTGAGCAGCTGTTATCTAGGCCTGTGCAGCAGTTTTCTAAACAGTAAGAGCTGGGCTGTGATATAGATGAACGTTGCTTGACAGACAAGCTACAGAGCAAGTACTGAGTTCAGGGTCCTCTTACCCACAAGCACTGACTCAGCACCCTCCCCACCACCCAAATACATGTCTGACTGGAGTTCCTATGGCAACCAGTTTCAGACTTATGGTGAAGGCCCGACTCTCTCTTATCTAGCCACGCTTGAAGGACCAGGTGTACATTTTGTCAACAAATGACACTGCGTTCTATTAAAATCCTGCCATGTACCATGTTGGACAAAAGCAGGCGCAAGCACAATTTGACCGAGCAATCGAAGACAAATTAACTTATTTTCTGTTCTCTGTGTTCAGAGGCTTTTATTATTGACTAATATGTGGAAAAACACAGTGTACTCACAGTGTTGTGCTTCTGACTTTGGCTTTGTTATGTCACCTCCTCTGTTCCTGTTTGCTTTCTTGTTCTTACGTCTAAAAAGGTCCATGTCATGTATAATCGAGCCTTATTCAACAAACTCTTGTCAAATGCAAAGTCCCGGTTGCTAGAGGCTGCCCTTTTATTTTTAAGTGCAAATGTCAAATGGTTTAATGGGACTTAGAATCAGATGGACTGATTGCTTCCCTGTGAGTACAATTAAGAGAATTTTCTGACGATAGTAATAGGCCTCTCTCAAACATAATGGAAAATCAGATTCTCTTTGATTAAATCAGACAGTCAATCAATGATCAGCGTCACAGCCATTAACTAGTTATTAGAACAAAGATCAATGAGCACCCACATGCTTGGTCAGCTTCCCTGGTGGCCCACAATCCCTACAAGGGCTGTGTGTGTGTGCATGCGAGCCATGTCAGTCTTGTTTTTGCCTTGTATATTGTATGCATGTACTCCCTGACACCAGAGCAGTATGGATTAAACAGGCATGTCCCAGCATGCCCAGGCCTAACGCACATCAAAACACACGGCCTTTGTCTATGTCTGTATGAAGGAAACAATGGGCCGCTCCTGTTTCCAAGGGTTAAAAGGCCGTTCAGACCCCAGTTGCACTCAAAGCATTGGCACCCTGACAACTCTCTGAATACCTCAATGTTTCTGTAGACTGTCCTTTTACGCCTCTGAGCAATGGCAGACAGTTTAATCCGTGAGAACTCAGGGAAGGTTTGTGTGAATGTATATACAGTATGTCTGTCTGTCCTGCCTGTAGCCTTGCATGTCTGACTGCCAGAGATTACTCATTGGCAGATTAATGGATTGAGCTGACCCAGTAGCCTGCTGCATGCAGCCCTTTGTGGCTGACCGGCCCACAGCTCTAACACTGGCCGTCTGTGGGGCGCTGCTGCTACACACACAGGGTTGTTCTGTTTTCTGCAAACATATACTCACAGTGCAAAAGGTTCCTGACCAAAACTCTTCATCTGGTATCATCTCGATGATGACACAAACTATTCTGTCCTTTCTCTCTCTAGAATATTCTCCTATCTAGATGTGGTTACACTCTGTAGGTGTGCCCAAGTATCGAAGGTAAGTATGTTGCTCTCTGCACCTCCAAACCCACTCACTGTGAACTAACATGCTCATTGTTTCAAACCAATGGACTGATGTAATTATGAACTGTGCTGTGGTTAAAATAAAACCAGCTACTAGATTCTCTAGAGTAGTCTGGAAGACAGTGCCATCTGCTGGTCATGTGCAGGGAACCTCTGCTCTGGCATAGTGCAATGTAGCTCAGAGCCATTTATGAATGAGCTGTCTGTGCATAGTAACAAGGACTTGGCATGAAGGGCGTGAATGCAGAGCTGTGGCTGCTTCTCTTTTAACAGCTTTAATGTCTTCCTCTGAGGAAAATGTTAGTCTGTACCTCAGACAAAGCCAAAAGTTGAATTTCATCTTTAAGAAAGAACTTCAAACTAATAGTAGCTTTAGGCAGTTTGCTCTCGTCTGCTAAGGTTCATGCAGCTCTAGTGTTGTGTAGTCTAGTGTAATGGTTTCAGTAATCACTGGTCTGCATCTTGTCTAATTAATATTTGAGTTGGTGTTAAAGTACCAGAGTTATGATTTTCAAGACACAAGAGAAGGTGACACTTAAAGTGTTTCACATAAACCTGAATAAAAGCAAATCCTCCCTCTAGAGAGACGGATGGAAGAGCTACAGACAGCTACTGCTGCACCTGCACAGAAACGAACTGATGTGTACACAAACCCACAGAGAGATGTGCAGTTAGGATAAAGTCATCTTCCCCCACTTCTGTCTGACTCACAACAACCTGTCTGTGACCCTCTCAGGCGTGGAATGTTCTGGCCCTAGATGGCAGCAACTGGCAGAAGATCGACTTGTTCAACTTCCAGACAGACATAGAGGTGAGGGGTGTGTTGTACTTTCATGTGTGTGTGCTTGGCACGTGTGTGTGTGTGTGTGTGCTGTTAAGTAGCATTATCCAGCTTAGTGCCAACTGTGACGTCACAGCTGAACGTCCGCGCTGTGGCCCAAGTGATGTGTGTGTCTCTGTGTCTCTCAGGGCAGGGTGGTGGAGAACATTTCGAAGCGTTGTGGAGGCTTCCTGAGGCAGCTGAGCCTCAGGGGCTGCTTAAGTGTGGGAGATGCCTCCATGAAGTGAGATTCTCATCTTCTCTCCGACACACGCTGATATGATAAATGTGCTTCTCCTTTGACTTTCACTTTTATTGTTTTGATTACATGCTGTTCTAGTCCCAGTGTGATTATGTTTAAAGCAGCTTGTGCTTTTATAGTCCCAGGGGTTTTGCTTTTTTCTTTTTAAAAGAAAATTCATTTATTCTAATGTTGAAGTGTAAACAAATAGGAGAAGGAGAAAAGAGGAGTAATGGTGGTGTCAGTTTCTTTTTACACCACTTGATGCATGGTTTTACTTGTAATTTGTTTCACATCTACAACCAAAGCATTTGAAAAATGTAATTCTTGGAAAACAAAGATTTAATTTAACAACAGCTGAAGAAACAAAGAAACATGTACTAAAATCTCCCATGGGACTGTGTTAATTGGCCCCTGAGCAGCTCCCAGCATCTGACTTCTTATTTATGCAACGAAGCACTAATTCACCTTCTCCCTGCTCACTGTTCGACTGTTTCCTAGGACATTCGCACAGAACTGCAGAAACATTGAAGTGTTGAACCTGAATGGCTGCACCAAGATCACAGACAGCACCTGCCTCAGTCTCAGCAAATTTTGTTCCAAACTCAAACACTTAGATCTCACCTCCTGTGTGTCCATCAGCAACCACTCCCTCAAGGCTCTCAGGTAGCACCCACACACCAACAACAACCTGTCAGCTCCTTCACAAAGCCCTCACCTCTTACATCCTGAGAAACTCTTGTACGATCATACACATCCTTAACACACACAGAAACACAAACATGCATTCTCTTGTGTGTGTTGTGATGGCACATATAGACTCTGCGTGCTTGTCCAGGTGTGTATTGTGACTGCTGTGGTTGTTCGTGCTCAGTGATGGCTGCAGGATGCTGGAGATGCTGAACCTGTCATGGTGTGACCAGATCACTCGCGATGGCATTGAAGCTCTGGCTAGAGGCTGCGCAGGTTTACGAGCACTGTTCCTCCGAGGCTGCACACAGGTACAGTACCTAACACGTACAGGTGAAGCAGCTGTTTGATTCTTTTTTCACTAAAATGCCAGTACCTTTTAAAAAGGACTAGATTGGTTTAAAAACATTACAAAACTATTGAAAAGCAAACAAAATCTGAGTTTATTTTAAAATGAAAGCCATCTCTTCAGTGCAGCAGAGAAATGTGCCCTTTCCTCCACTTACTGTTGCCAACAAACTACATTTTCCATCCAGTCATCCAACTATATTCTAACTTCGTTTCCATCGAGGGGGTGGGGGTTGGTCATGTAGTGGTTTGTGTTAGACAGGCATATTATTTTCTGGTGCTTTTGTAAAGACATTTTTTGTTTCTTCCTGATTTCTAGTCTGGTTTACTTCCTGTAAAATAACATTGAGTAACCACAGTGAATTATCTTTTGGGGCTAATGGGACATTGGTCGCACATATCATGATAATCCCCAAATTTAATCAAATGTACGACTCAGTTTTAAGTAGTCAATCAGTTACAAGCATAGTTTGATTGTTGTTTATCTATTACATAGACATTATGTTGGTCTCCGTCATGGCTGATATTGTGAATTTTTATTCTAACACAGCTGGATGATGGAGCCCTGAAACACCTTCAGAAACATTGCCCGGAACTCACCACCATCAACATGCAGTCTTGCACAGTAGGAATCATTTTTGAAATAGAAGGATACTGATAATATTGTATGAGGGATGTTTAGGTGTGTCTCTGTGGTTTTATAATTTGTTGTGAACATCTTGTTGCTTTCAGCAAATCACAGATGAAGGGCTGGTCAGTCTTTGCAGAGGATGCCACAAGCTACAGATCCTCTGTGTGTCTGGCTGTAGTAACATCACTGATGCCTCCCTCACTGCACTGGGACTCAACTGTCCTCGACTCAAGTGAGAAACACAGAAACAGCAACAGGACATCAAATGTGTGGTTCAGCCTGCTGGGTCCTTCAGTCGGTTTCAGTACCCATCCATAGCTAATCAAATGTTAAAATGAGCAAGCAGCCGCACAGCAATGCTCACAGTTGACCTATTCGTCTGTTTCTGCTTTCAGGATCCTTGAAGCTGCACGTTGCTCACATGTCACAGATGCTGGGTTCACTGTGCTGGCCAGGGTGACTTTCATTCGTATTTACTGCCACCTTAGATTTATGAGAACAAAATACCTTTGCCACCAAAGCTAGAACTGTTTATTTTTCTTCACAGAATTGTCACGAGCTTGAAAAAATGGACTTAGAAGAATGTATTTTGGTAAGAGTTTGAGGAATGTTTTTAGAAAAATAATGTGAGGTAGTCAGTATTTGTTGTTTTTGAGAAAATGCAGGTAACAAGAAAGAAAAATTGAATGTGATTAGAAATGAATGACCTTGTAACATGTCACCAAATACTGAAAATGGAGCTTCTCAGCTGCCTCTAGACATGTGAGAACAGTACCTTAATAAAGTCTGTCCTCCCCTCAGGTGACAGATAATACCCTGGTTCAGCTGTCCATCCACTGTCCTCGTCTGCAAGCGCTGGTAAACATTACCCTCTGAAGTTAGAGTTTGTGCCAGGTTCTGCATGGTTAGAGTTCTAATCTAAAGTCTGTCCACTGTGTCCTGGGCAGTCCCTGTCCCACTGTGAGCTAATCACAGACGATGGGATCAGAGCTCTAAGCAGCAGTACCTGTGGTCAGGAGCGCCTAACCGTGGTGGAGCTGGACAACTGCCCCCTCATCACTGATGTTACCCTGGAGCACCTGAAGAGCTGTCATCGCCTGGAGCGGATTGAGTTGTACGACTGTCAGCAAGTCACCAGGGCCGGCATCAAACGCATCCGGGTCAGTGAAACTCATAGAGACATAAAGGCTGTTTTTCTCCTACTTGTTGTGGGTGATTGGCTAAGTGGATTTTTTCCCTGAAGGTGAAATAAACTGTAAAGCTTACACATTTTTGATTCCATTGCATGTTTTGGTATGGCCTTGAATTATTGTACTTCTTCTCTCTGCAGGCCCACCTCCCAGAGATCAAAGTTCATGCCTACTTTGCTCCAGTGACACCGCCTCCCTCTGTACATGGAGGTGGCCAGCGTCTGTGCCGCTGCTGCATCATCCTTTGACAGTGGAGGGCCAGGGGGGGCCACCTCTGTCTACAGGTCCTGCTGCTCTGAAATGGGGTGGGGGGTGGTGGAGGACTAGGAAGCTAAGGGGGAGAGGAGGGGCTGGAGCCACTCACTGCTCCTGATTACTGATCAAAACTTAGACTGAGCACCACTGATCCCTGATCAGTTGAACCCGCCCCTTCTCTCTCCTCTTGCTCATCAGCTTTGAGGCAGCCCCAGGCTTTGGCATGATGGGGGTTGGGGGAAAGAACAAGGATTGATGGATGCCTGGAAGCAAGGATGGACTTGTTTTCGCTCTGTGTCTCTTTTTTTCCTCTTAATGTAAGGACAAAAACAGATTCTCTACTTCATCCTGCTCTTCACGCCCCCAATCCTCCCACCTGTGGGCACAGAGGACTGCATCTGGACAGCTGGAACGTCTGGAACTACAAAGCATGATGTTCAAACTAAAAAAAAGATGATACTGTCATCTTGGACAACAGTTCGCTCTCTGTGGAGTATCATCTCAACCAATCACATGACACATCTATGAGATCATCCTGTGAATCATTCTGCTTTGACCAATAAACACGCAGCATGAAGGGGTATGAGAGCGGCAAATGTGGATCTTCTGGGCGTAAACAGCCCGGAGCCGTGGGTACGGTGGGTCAGTTTTAGTGTGGAGAGGTTAAGAAAGAGAAATACAGAATGGGACATGTTACATATCTCTGCATCTGAGAAACTGTGGAGATAATGGTTCTGTTTGTACAGAGAATGTTTTGCATTGGAAAAAGAAATACACCTTTGGCAACTCGCTCAAAGTGGGGTAGGCCAACAAAATATTGTTTTTTTTTTCAGTGCTTATAGTAATTGTCCACGCCTGTCTATCCAGAGGAGGAGATGTTGCTTGTCATTGTTTTTGAAAAGGAAAAGAAGAAACTGGACCTATGATTCAGACCCTTGGTGTCTTCTGTGTACTGCGAGGTAATGTTAGCTTGTAGGCCCTGATCCAGTCATGTCAGTAGCCCTGTGCACTAGCCTCTGCTTGATCACTTAAGCATTTGTTTACATCCTGGATTAGGTTAGCACCACAGACGAACCTGTTTACATCAGTAGAGTTCCAGTCTCCCTACTGTTCGGCGTAGGTTTAGTAACACTGGCAATGACTGTGGCATACCCACTGTTTTAAAATGGGCTGTGACGTCCAGTTTTCAAATGTATTGCTGCATATATCTGGAAATCAATCAGGGCTAATGGTGCAAGTTTGCTTTAAAATGAAATGAAATTTGCCTAAAGCTGAGATAATACATACAAGTGTGGGCAAGTGCACCTAAACTTTGTGACAATCACATGAATTAATGTATTTGAACGTTAATTTATTATAGTTTTGTGTAATTGGCGATTTACTAATATTGTAGTGTATAATGAAGTGTCTTAATTCAATATACACAGCTCCACATGTTTAATGCTCCAAGCAGTACATGAGGAGTTGCTTAGAAATAGCTTTTGCTACAGTTCTTCTGCGAATGCACTGAATTAATCAGCAACAAATTCACACTCATCCAGGATGAGAACAGGACTTTTACTTACAGTGACTGGAAACCCAGAACCAGCTGTTTAGTCCAGTTATTCAGACACTTGTTCAGGATCAAAACATTGTGTTTCCATGCAGAGTAACGCACATGGGGCATGAAATGCCATCCTTTGAAGCACTGAAAATACAACAGCTTGACAAGTGACTGTAACGACAAGTGCTCAATGACTGGGGAGATTGGCAGGACTGTGACTAGGTCTGAAAGGAGAGAGGGCAGAAAGGTGAAGAAGGACTTGACTGGCTGTTATACTAATGTCCTCTCTTTGACAGATGTTCTAACAGTTTTATGTTTATGAAAACAAATAAATGAAAAAATAAACAAATGAATAAATAAAAGTGACTAATAGTAAATGTACTTTGTGTCTCCGGTGTCAGATTTATTCCAGAGAATTTTAAGTGCAAACTGCGGCAAATTGAACGCTGAGCAAACCGCGGTTGAGCCGCCAGGTGTCAGCAAAGCGCCGTGCAGCCCGCAGACACGCCCACGAACCGGCGCACTTCAATTACTCACTAAAAGCCACTGGCGTTGGCAAAACGTATCATTTCAGCCCATTTGGTGTATTAACGTCCACACCGTCGCATCGCCGCGGTTCATAGTACATTTGATACGTTGGGCTTTTACGTCAGGCATTACGCAGGCGGCCTGTGCGGTGTCCAAAGACCCATTATCGGCCTGGACACTGGTCGACTGCGCCCCCTGGTAAACTGCAGTCCCCGGCAGCGCGCTACGTCTCGGCGCTTCTTACCGGATTTAGCGGCACCGGCGATTACTCCTGGATTAAGTAGAAACCGGTTAACGCGGGACTGGAACTTAATCATCGTTGTGGATGTTTGGTGCAACTTTGGCGCTAAAGGAGTCGGCAGCTGGTGGCTGAGCAGACTTTCCAGCCCACGGACATGGAATAGAGAAGCGGAGTGGAGCCAGGCGCCGGGCCTGTGGGTAGCCTCCGATAGCTAGCTGAGCTAGCTGTGAAGCTGATTGTCCTTGTTGGGAGCCGTTGCTAACTAGCTAGCATTCGGTGCTATTTTTGTTAGCATAACAGTTAGCCAAGCAGGGCTGCTAGCTTGTTTTGATACTCATATGCTCACTGAGCCTGCTGGGGTCCACTACTTTTACATGTTTCTTGAACTTTTGTGAAGTTTAGGTTAAGCTTCCGAGCTAACGTTGACGGCGAGCTACAAACGCGGACTGTGTCGTGCACAAAGTTGAGATTTAAATTTGACCAGCGCGATGCTGTGTTGGTAAAACTCATCTCTACGTGTCACAAAGACGTTTCATGTGGACGATCAGACATCAGTTAGGCGCAGCTCAGACCTCCGCGGGCCTACGGAGAACACACACCTCGGTCCATCACACCCCGTCCCACTAGCTACTGTCTTTTCCCTTCGGCCGGCTTCTGTGGCTGGTCCCTCGGCACCGGGTGCCCAATGGAGGAACATGACAACATGGACTATTTTTACCAGCAGGTACTGCAGAAAGACGTATCACGCAGGTTGCAGGTCGGTCAGGACCTCATTGATTACCTGAACGACCCACACCGCTCGCCGGACGTGGAACAGGACAAACCCCGGCTGGATAAAACGATACACGAGCTGACGGGATGGGTGAACTCCAGCAATTTCAAGGTGAGCTTTTAGACAGTCGCCCTGTGAGGGCATCGCAGTGTCACTGCAGCAGCCTTTCCCTCGGCCTGTCTGTGGATTATTTTCCATCGCTGTTCCACAGAAATATAAACTCAGCCCAATCTGTCACGCAAGTGGTGAAAATAATACTTTCTTTTTACTCCGGAGTGTTTAGTAGTAATCTGCCCTGTACAACAGTAACCAGACACTTGTCACGTTCCTCCTAAGCGACAGTAGCAGATCTGCAGGGCATTCTTTGGTTTGTTGGGGTTTTATTGTGTTGGTTGAGACAGACCGTATTGAGGGGACCCATTGTCAGGGCTGAGTGACATGGGGGAGGGGATAGAGCGCTCGGTGTGTGACCCACGCTTTCTCTCCATCTACTCCACCATACCTTGTCTTTTGCGTTCAGTGTTCTGGCTCTGTTTTTTGGTGGCCTTTTCTACACCCTTTCATTCATTATCTTCAATATGCCAAGCTGTCACTATATGAAGAAGTCAGATAAAAGATAATTTAGAAATTCGTACATTAGCGTAACGTAATTAGGCTCGCAAGTCTATCTTTAAACTCAGATGTGCCTTCAGTACAAAGAGGTTAACAAAGATTCTTGTATACACCTTCTTATATATTAGGCTTTAAGTGATGCTGATTGACTTCCTGTGAAGGGAAAGAATGTGTTGAGATGCTGCTGATGATGCTGCTGAGTCAGCAGTAAGACCGTAACAAGAGGAGGAGAGTTAGACGGGATTGTTGAATCTGTATATGGAAGTAGGATCTCAGAGAACGTAAGTCATGACTTATAAATAACATATTCAAATAGGGAGACTAGTCACACTCGTATTCCTCTTTTGTGAATGGGTAAAATGCAGAATTTATCCTGCCTGTTTCTGTGCACCTTGGACTGGAACTTTTTTGTCAGTGAGTCAGATTCATCCTCTCATGCTGCGTCTTTCCTTTTGGAACAGACAGTTGCGGAATCGCATCATGCACTCTGCATTCATAACATCTCAGTGGCCTCAGTGCTCGTATAAAGCACATTAATATTACATGGTGCATTTACTGTATAAGCAGCTGCAGGAACTGTTATAACACAGAACGGTCTTCAGTAAGGGCTTTGGGTAGTTGCTATTTAGGTAAGCACTACTTTCAATTAGCGCTCATTTCGTCCTCTCTTTAAACCTTCAAACATCAGCGAATTGGACCCTGGAAGCTTTAGTCCAAAACTTACTTTAAGCCCTTGCAGAATCCAGAGTGAACCCTGTACACGGTATGTGTATTAGCAGGCTAAACCAACACATGCAGCAACCTGAGTCTTCACAAAGGACCATTCATATGGGGCAAAAATGTTTCCTTCAGCATACCTCAGCCACCGAGATTGCAGGCTGGAAATGTTGTTTGTAGAAGAATATTTGTGTGTCTCTCATTGTTGTTCTCTATTACACATTGTCCATATGTCCAGTGTATTTTGAGTGATACCTAAACAGCCTTTTGGTATCACTGGAGGTTTGCAGGGCAGGAGAGAACCACCTCTCCTTACTTTTCTCCAGGGCAAGGTAAATAACAAGCCCACCGTCTTACATCTTGTGTCTTCTTTCTCCTCCTGTCTCTCTCCATGTGACGATGCCATATGGTTATAGGCGCCAAGCTTGTTGAGGTGCTGAGTGGAGGGGGGGAGGAGAGGCCTGAAGGCTGTTTCCTCCCTACACTGTTTCTCCTTTCTCCTACTGTTTTTCAGCCTCCCCTCCTCCCCTTAAATTAGGTCACTATACGAAAGCCATCGTTTGAACACAGAGATCATATATCGTCTGCAGGTGATTTTTGTTTTCTGTTGTAATTTCTGGCTTCCACGTTATTTCAATTATCACCTTATCCTCCATTTCCCCCGTTTTGTGTCTGTAGCTTACTAGCTTCACTCTTCCTTTGACTAAAATTGGGAATAAACAGCAGTCTGATTCTCTTCTGAGTTCAAGTCTGGAGAGTTGTGTTTTAATGTCTTTTCTTTTTGGACTGTTCAGTTTTACCGCAGCGTTGCCAACAAAAGCATTCCAGGAGCACAGTGCGCCGTGGGTTGTGATCTTAATCAGAAACACAGTGGAAAACTCAACTTTACCACTAGACAAAAATCCAGACTACCTTCCCCCTACATGTCAGATCTCTTTAATAGTAGAGCCAAATGAGGTCAGTGGGGTAAGAGAGAGGGAGAAAAAGTGAAAGTCAAAGGTCACTATATCACACTTGATCACATTGATGATTCATGTTTTAAATTGTTGGTAGACACATCAACATTACTCACATTTTTAAAAAAAAGTTGAAATGAATGTGTGATTTCATTAGAGAGACGTTATGTAGAATATATAAACGGGTCACATACGAGGGTTACATTAAGAGTGCCCCAGCTGTGCCCCTTTATACAGTAATGTATTAACCATCAGATATATTTGGCTAGTGTAGAGCTCGATTCTTTCATGAATCAAGCACTTTATAATCTGTGAAATAGTAATTTAAAGGTTTACTTGCATGCTTTGTTTTTTCGTTTTAACCAGGCCAGCTGAACTATTTGACTCAACTCATTCATTCCTTATCTTTAACAGTTCTGTTCAGGGCTTTTGACGTCCTCAACAGTTCTATATTGATGTATGTTTGTAGTCAAGAGCTCCTAAGAACAGGTGGTAAAATCCAAAAAGCCTGATTTAAGCATTCAACATATTTTCAAAACAAAACTCTGGACTGGTTCATTTGTAGTGGGAACAACCTCAAACAGCTGTATGGCTAAAAGGCTAGTTTCCGGCCTGTCTTCTTTGAACAGCAGTGTTATTCAAGTTGTATTCTCAACACTTGTTCTTGGCAGAGTTTCGTGATATATTGTCCAAGCAATCCAGATAATTACTGCAGTCATGTCCAGGTCCGTGTTGCAACACAACTTCTTCCAGTCTAGAACAGAACCGTCTTTCTTGTTCCCATCTCAGATCGATTTAACCAGTGGATGGACAAGATTCTCACGTCTTGAAGTAAAACATTCTGGTTGACTGGTACTTTTCTTTTTATGACAAGATATTAAACCAAAGGGAAAATACACCAGCTTTACAAACAGGTGCATTAACTCAAACCAGAGCAATACAGTTGTAGGTTTAAGTACCTAAAAGGAGGAGTGTTTGTGTGTAACCGTCTAACCCATGTGTCACATTTTATTTCTAGGTGGCATTGCTGGGGATAGACATCTGTGGCGCTTTTGTGGACCGCATGGGAGAGCGATTCAGAGCATACCTCGGCACAGGCAAGATACTTTATCTACCTTGAATTCAAATTCATCAGTCAAAAGTAAAGTTTGCGTATGATGTTTACCAAAGCTTCACACAAAGCAACAATTGAATGAGTGTTTTCCCTATGTGTGGAATAGGGAGGTAACTGCTCAATGTAATCAAATGCTGTCATATTTTGTGGTAATTTCCTCATACATGAAATAGACGTACAAACAGTACAAACCTGTTTTTGGAAATTTGTCTGTCTGCCAACAGTTTCTTTCTTCGTTAATTGGCTTTGTAATTAATCTTTCTTATTACTCGCTCTTCATTTCAAGAGCTTAAAGACTATACTGGTCCGAGGTGTGAGCATATGTTTGCTGTCATTTTTAGTTCCTTTATCCTACTGTTTTGTATCTCACTTCCCTTTTATAATTATTTTGATACACAATATTCTCACTGCTCTAAGGCCAGTGCCTCCTCTTGTTGTACATCCTTAAGTCTCAGTGTTAGGTTGAAATTTGTGTTCCACGCTAGAGTCCAGGACCACACCTCTCTTTCACATGACATCATACACTGGATCGTGTATCAGATTTCATGGTCAGAAAGTGTGTTTTGTGTGTGTTGTGTTCCTCTGTGTGCCAGCTGTCTTTGTCAGCCAGACACATTCTTGTCACAAAAGAAACCCAACCCACAGTGAACTCTGAGATGAATGGAACTGTCACATTATACAACATACACATACATTTCATTTAATGTCTGCGACTGTGCCCCAGTCGAGTTGTGTGTGACGTAAGTGTGTGTGTTTCAGTGATGTGATGGTAAAAACATCTCTCGGAGGCACATGTCTGCTTTCCTGTTCTTGCTTCCTATCTTTGTCTGTCTAAGTGTGCCTGTATGTGGACACACACACACACACACACACACACTTAGAAAAGATGAGATCATTGAATTGATCTGCAGTTGGTCATTGCAGAACATATAAAAAATATGAAGTTGGTATTTGAAATGTACAGATCACATATACGGCTGAGCAGCCATGAACGAACCATTTATGGTTTGTAATGACAGGGAGCATTATCCTGCTGAAAGAGGCCACAGCCATGTAGGAAAGGGTTTAATCAGAGCAGCCCACCTCCTTTCATTGCCCCCTGGTCTGTTGAATCACATCACATGGACCAGCCTTCGATCCCCCACATGCATCAATGAGCCTTGGCCACACATCACCCTGTTGTGGCTTCACCACCACCAATTGTGACATTGTCTCCACAGCTGTCAGGTTTTCTGGTTACATGCAAAAAGAGTGAACTTTAATGCTTATGCAGATGCCATTGTTGCCTACAACTTTTTTTCTGTTTGAGGGCATTGTCCTTGCTTAGGAAACCAGCTGTTCTGGTACATGTGCATGGGTACAGTCATAGACAGGAAGTGCACAGATGACATCACACTATCACTCCTCTCTGATATTTCAGGCTAGGAATGTGGGTAGAAGTGTGTATGTGTACATGTCCTTCTGTGCTTTTGTGCATATCTGATTGTGTGAATGTCTGAGGAAAGATTTATGTTAATCTCACTAATGCGTTCAGTGCCTTCATCACAAGAGGCTAGTTTAATAACAGTTGTATCAAATGTTACTCAAACAGGAGTAAATGGTTCCTTCGGTAGTGAGCTACTTTCTCTCCCATACAGCTCACATATTGTACCAATAGTGAGAATTTATCATTGAGTGTCTCTGTATTTTAAAAGGGCTCCACGTGGGGGCAGCTTCGGTTATTTGTGGCATTTAAATCTGTTTTAGTTATGTGTGGCCTCATTTGTCCTTTACATGATTCATGTTGATTGAACTGCTTTTTGTCTACCCCAACATCCTCTCTCGTTTCCTCTCCCTTAATGCGTTTCTGTTTGTCTGTAGTCTTGCCAGCTCTCGTGGACAGACTGGGTGATGGTAAGGACCAGGTCAGGGAGAACAGCCAAGCTCTCCTCCTCCGCTGCATGGAGCAGACCGCCTCACCCATGGTGAGATGCACGTACACACATACAGAACTTTGTCTAAGCTGCTTTTTTCTAAGTGTGTAGGTGAAAACTGTTTTTATGAAAAGAGTTTTGATTAAAACTAATAAGTTCAAGAATTTAGAGTAAAACTTGTGAAGATTAGAAGAATATTTAGGTCACTTATAGCTTCACTATGAAGATGCTGAATGGAGACACGACTGACAAATCACAGCCACCTACACATGAATAATACATAGTTACTGGAGCAGAGAGGTGCCCTCTGTTTTGTGCTCCCTCTTCTGGATTATACAGGGATTACTTAGGCTACACCTCCACTCCTTTGTGTTTTGTACACAAACCACACATGTCCACAGATTGTAACCTCCTCTGTATTCTGTAATCTGCTCAAACCCCTGTTGAGCTGCCTGGCACAGCCTTTCCTACTGGCTCCCTCTGTTCTTCTCTGTTCTCTTCTCCCTTCTACACTTATATTTCTTATTCTTCTTTGTCCAGTATGTTTGGGAAAGGTTGCTTCCTGGTTTCAAACATAAGAACTTCCGCTGTCGAGAAGGAATCTGCCTCTGCCTCAGTGCCACACTCAGCACGTGAGTTTCTTCTTCTTCATGTGTGTCACTGTGCAGTATATTGACAGTAGCAATATATTGGCTTGTTTTTTTGTGGGCAGAAGGTCAAATTGTTGGTCTTACAAATAAATTCACAACGTATATGATTTCCTGCTGCATCATCTTTGAAGACGGCTCATGTCTAAGCAGGTTGTGGGTGACAGTATTTTTACCACAAGGTCTCTACGCAGTAAATCTGCGAGGAGACCTCCTAGAATCAGGGTGCTAACTTTAGCGTCTTTTTGCTAATGAAAAGTGACACTGTTGGGTAAAGTGCTAAGCTGTAACCTTACAGTAAAGCTAATGGGTACATAGGCATCCATTAAGCCTAAGTAGCCTGACACAGACATAACCTCCTTCTGAATTTTGTTTATATTGTGTGTGTGCATCAAAGGATAATACCTAAAAATCGAAAATCACCTTAATCATTTTATAATATCTGGACCCTTAGTCACACCTGTCCTTCCTGAGGGTACAGTTGTCTTTTTTTATTAGACATCATGCCCCAGTATTTCTTTACATTGTCCTTGATGAGCATCCTGCTCTGTTCCTGTCTTCTGGTGTGTCCCTCAGGTATGGAGCCCAGCCACTGAGCCTCAGTAAACTAGTTCCTCACCTTTGCTCCCTAACTGGAGACCAAAACCCACAGGTAGGTGGCAGAGGGCTTTAACATATGATATAAGATGTAGAAGCCGGTGTAACATTGTATGTGAGAGTGGGTAGAAGCCATTGTTTGTTCCTTGTATCAGTCTAAGCCTGTCTGCTAAGCCTGTGGTTTAGCCTTCAAGAGTGTTGTCAGGCCTCTTAAGGCAGCTATGTGATTATTACTGTTATTAGAGGAGATGAACTCTGTAGTTCCCCCACCCAGCTTGAGCTTGCTGAACCAGAAGCACATCAGCCATCAACGTACACAACCGCACTAGCTCTGTGTGTGTGTTTGTGTGTAGGAGAGAGAGAGAGCTTGGTTTAACCTCCTTGAGTTGCACCCCAAAGCTATAATCTGCTTCTACCAGTTATCCAATGATTTTTCACCAACACAAAGTCCTGACCAATCCCACAGAGTTCCTTGAACACATCCCACCATCCAGTCACTACAGTGGTCCACAACTAGCAAATCAGGTGTCTCCCATTAGGGGGATAAAATGCAGACCCTTAAGGGTTTATAAATCCCATGCATTGCAGAAAAGGCTTTAATCATTTTTCTATTTTCTAGGAAAATTAATCATAATGAAAACTGTTATTCAGACACTCACCTTCTTAGATATGATAAAAACAAAATAAGCCTTTTGCGTGTAATTTTGTTTTGTGTGTGTAGGTACGCGAGGCCTCTATAACAACATTAGTTGATGTTTATAGTCACGTGGGAGAAAGAGTCCGAGCAGACCTGTCAAAGAGAGGACTGCCTGCTGCACGGTGAGTATTGTCGCTCATCTCTGTATTGTTATTTGTCTGTGCGTGTGTGTTCTGCTCAGCAGAGGTGAGTTGTGTAGTGGGTCTGTGGGTCCCATGGTCTTGAACTGAGTCTGTTCCAGCCAACACCATGCACCACTTTGCTCTTCAGTCATACACACAGAGGCGCTTTCATCTGGAGCACAATGCTGACTGACTGGGCGAGGAGGGCGTTAGGGGGCAGATGGGGTACAAAGGCACTGGGTGGAGTAACAGAATTGGGCAAAAACTGCATAAAGCGTGTGTGTGTGTTCATGTCATGTGAGGTCCATTGAGTGGTTTTGTCCTTCATTTGGTTGTCCTGGCTACATGTGCTGTTGAGGGTTATTCTAGGCACAAAGTGCCCCCGTCTCCGCCCCTTCCCTCTTTCTCCCATGTGAGAAAAGTGAACAGCAGCCAGCGTTGTCAGTGTTGTGTGCTGACTGCTCACTATGAGTCTTGCGTCTGTGAATGCTGGCCATGACCATGTGTCAAGTTGTGCATATTAAGTCTGTCTCCAGTGTAAATAGACTGTATATGTGGGATTTATGCAGGCTGTGTCTGTCTGCTTCGGGAAATGCAGTTATGTCAAATACCCCAGTACCTCCAAGAACAGGTTATGTCACATTTTACAATCACAAAGACTGTTTACACACACGTACTAGTTTATTGATGAGTAATGTTGCCCCTTAGATACTATATGTGTCTCAGAATGTAAAGAAGAGCCTTTCGTCTGCAGGTGCATTTACCTGCTGTGCTGTGTTGTACATTGAACCTGATAACCTCTCTAAGACTGGGAGGGACAGAGGCCACAAGAATAGATCGGTGTGAATCCTGTCCAGCGTTGTATCTGGGTCAGATACCAACTGAAAATCTTTTTCATTTGCAGATTGCAGTTTATTCTATAGGTTTTCATAACAAGGTTTCCTAGAAGTAAAATGTGGCTTTACAGTATTATTTGTTATGTACCACTACTGTATCTGGTTCAACTCGAGCAGTGTGGAAGTTGGGTTGTAATCTTTCCTGTAAGGTTTAGCATCATTCAGTGGAACCTGATTAGAAACACATTTCTTATTTCAGTGGTAAATGAACTGCTTGAAATGTGTGAGTCATCTCTCAGCACCCAGGGTGACACTTTTTTAAATAACTGTTTGAGAGCTTGGTGTAAATGTCCTCAAGATCCTTGACTTGAGAAATTTTGAAAAGAGGATAAAAATGAGGAATGGGAGGCAGGGATGAAATGTATGCAAGTGGGGTGAGTGGGAGAGACGTGGGGGAGGAGCAGCCTTGCTTTCTGTCTGAACTAGCTGTACAGACCACCCCCCTCTGATGAGTGTGTATGTCTGGGTATGGAAGAGAGGTTATGTAAAGGGTAACTGAATCTCTTTGCTGCCTGTCACACAAACTGGCCCAGTTGTCCTCCTCTCGTTCTCTCTATAGCTCTACCTCTCTAACACACGCACTAAGACTCTGCCTGAGATTTAAAGCTTTATACCACTGTAGAGGTTTCTCAGTGGGGGGTATGTGAGCTTGGCATATGGTACGTATGTGCGACAGTAGGTGGTGTTTTGTCGCATGCCCATAGCATGCTGTGGTCTATCATCGTTTGGCTTCGTCTCTCTCACTCCCCCCTCCTCCTAACTACCTCCCTCCCTCCCTTTCGGAGCCACTGCACCATGTTGGATACAAAGAGCTGAGGGGAGCTGAGGACTGGAGACTGTCACTAGCATGGGAGCTAACGCAACGTTGCGCAGCAACCTACTAATCAGCCCACTGGGAAATGCTGGAGCAAAATGAATACTGAAGAATAAAGGCTAGATTATTTCTAAACCAAATAGGCAAATTAAAATGCTAATGAAAGGAAGCGAAGCGCATGGAAACACAGCACTGCAGAGACGCTAATCGTCACTTACCGGGAGTATCTAAGCTGACTGGTGGTTGTTTACCGGCACACAGACACAGCACGGTGTGTATGACTCTTATTGTTGTGTGTTCTCACCCAGCTCTCTGGATGAAGGTGATTTTGTCTGCGTTGTGTAATTTTTCATTTTCTCATGTGCAGTGTGTGCGCGCACATTACTCGCATTGTAGAAGATGTTGAAGCCTTTTATGTAGGAAAGGTTTGATTTTGCAGACAAGTGTAAGATATATATATATATATAATATATATAGAGAGAGAGAAAATAACCCTGTTATGCAGACGGACTCATCAGTGAAGCCCATGACTGAGGTGATCTGGCTTCTAATGTTGTGTGTGCTTGGTGCAGATCGGGATGTCAAGAACACTCCTGTTATGATTCTGCTGTAGCTTCATGAGTGTGACTGTGTGTGACACACCCACCGACAGGCAGGCAGACAGCCCACATGTTGCTGCTGCTGCTGATACTTCTTCTGAGATTCATATCTTCTGGCTTCTCTATGGGTCAAAGCTCTAGACTGTGTGTGGGTGTGTTGTTTTTTTTGTCTGTATGTTCGTTTTCTTTTCATGGCTCCGTCAGTGAGGATGATGGATAATTTCCTAATTGTTTCTCATTTGGGTGTTTTTCTATTTTGTTATTTTTGATAATTCACTAGCTTTGTTACATGTGTTATGTGTATGTTATATCATAATTTCTTTTCTTCTCTCTCCTCCAGGTTACAGACAATATTTGCTCGTTTTGATGAAGCCTTGAATTCTGGCAACATGGCTCTCAGCCCGAGTCACGGTCAGTGCTTTTACTTATTTACTGTGTCACAGTTGTATTGGCCTCTGAGTGCCAGTAAGTTGAGCTATGCTGTCAAGAGGATTTTCCTGTTGTCGGGCACTAGTTTTATTTGAGGGAAGAGTAAGATTGTGTGCATTTGCACTGTGTTGATGAGTGTTCGTGCGTGTCTAAATCTGCATCAGATGTGTCAGTTTGTTGCCATGAGCTACTGTAAGAGGACCTAACAGGATTAATGGTTTAATTCCTGTGTGTGATGCTCTGGGTTTTCAACAAAGACAGAGCCGAGAGTTGTTGCTGAACATTGTGTTGTCCAGCAGTAGTGTGGACGGTGGATCTCTGTGAGCCCCAGGCTTTGCCTTTGTTGTTTAACCATGGATTGATGAGCCCTTAAAGCACCATTTCCTTTTGTTGTCATTTTTATAATATAAGGTGTATTCAATACTTTAGGGACTTCAACACAGCCATGTGGGAAATGGAAACAACATTTTAGTTGTAAATGTGTGTAATACTGCCAGAGGTTACACAGTTGAGTGTGCAGATGGTTTGTTGCAGAATTCCATTGATTTCTAGTAATTTCATTTATTGTTTGTGTTAAAATATGTAATACAAAAGTAAGGTTCAGAATAATTTGTTTAAGTTATTTAAGTCAGTTCCTTGATGTTTGTAACATCTGTTGTGAAATCCCAAAACTGTGTAAAACAAAGCAACTGTGGACAAGTAAATGCTTGGTTATGTAACATTAAACGAAGTCAAATATTTTCATTGAAATGGTAACGTGACAGCATTTAATTAACAAGTATATGTTTGTGTCATAGCATTAAGGTAAATAGATTCTGAAGTCTGTGGCTTTGTGATCTTTGAGAGGTCATATGGGTCTGTTGTCGGTGTCTATGGCTTGTGTCCTCAGGCTGGCCTGTCACTATATCTATATGTCTAAAAGCGACAGCAATGGTTGGTGCCTGGTTGGCTGTTGCAGCCTGTTTACTCGAAGATAGAGACATGGGCACAGACATGGAGAAGACCTCAGGACATGTTGTGGGTTTAGTTGCCATGATTCTGTGTATGTTGGCAGCCGAGGGATGGAGGGAGCGCTTTTTCTTTTTTCTTCCCACCTCTCTAGGGTAAAGAGCAGCATCACCGATATAACTTGGCAGTTTTTTAAATTTTCAAATAGCATTTTGCCACTTAATAAGAGAGGATCTCAATTGGCTGAAGCTGAACTGTTTGTGTTTGCACAAACTTTAGAGATTTGTTGTTCAAAGTGTGAACATAGTGTAAGGGGACAAGTGAACCCAGGTCAGGATCAAGCCCCCACAGCACTGGGGTCAAGCAGTTTAGTGTGTTTGTATCTGTTGACAAAATCTTCTTGCTGACACCATGATGTTTTTCACAAACATTCCCAGTCACCATTGTTTCTTTTCCTCACACATTGTTTTTCATCACTTTTTACTATGTTCTACCATGGAAGTTTAAAGTGAAAGCGCCTAGAGACGCTCACCAGGTGACTGGCTGACCGTTGGCTGCACACCTTGCTGTTTGGCTTCGGCTGCCACCTGTGTACTAAACTTCCTGGTCTCCTGTCACTAAACTACGGAAGTTGTCTTAAAAGTGATTTCTAAGAGTCACAAATCTCTAAATAGTTGATTTTCCATTGCTGCAGTTATTTTTTCCATTATGAATCAGTGCCTGTGTTATTTATTATTAGTAATATGGTATTTCAGAAAAAGTTAAAAATGGCAACATGAACTATTTTAGAACCAGGATTTTAAAAAAATATATTTTTCAGAGAGAATCTGGAGGCAAACATCAGTTGTTTTTGGAAAATTACTTGACATAAAATAAATTATGTAACATTAATTATTGTCTAATTGTTGAAGCAATTTTGGATTTGCTGTGTTTGTAATGATACACAAAAATACATCACTGGACAGAAACAGCATGTTGATGACCCATGTTTTCATCTAGACACCCAGTAATCCTGCAACGCTTCAGTTACAGGCACAAATTCAATCCCTTACTTGCCCTTGCCCCACATCTTTTTTAGGCCAACTCTTGGCATTTGCTCTAAAGGGTTTGAGGCAGCTGCTGCTGAGAGGAGTGAGTTAGGCTAGGGCAAAAGAGGGAGGAAGCTGACAGACATCTCCTGCAGTAGCCGAGTCACAGCATTGTGCCTATCACAGCCTTTCTCTGATTCATCATGACGGAGACAGAGAGAGAGATTGAACAAACAAGAGGGGACAAGAACTAGAGAAAACAAAGGCTCTGGAGGACAGGGGTAGACGACCAAATCCAACAAGGACAACAGAGAGTGGAGGTTTTCTGTCTTCCCTTGATCAGACTTTAATCATGGCAGTTGGGGATGATGGTGATGGTAAGTGTGATAACCAACTTATTTTATTGCTGTTAATTGTTGACAGCATTTCAGAATGAAAATAACTCCTCACGTAACATGTACAGTCGACAGAATCAAGAGGAAACAATCACAACATATTGTCTACTTCTAGATAATCTTAAGAAAATCTTTTACATTTGTCATGTACAGAATACTTGAACAAAACACAATACTAATAAATAAAGTACTGATCAAAACGACAAATCGGTACTGGATTTGCATAGAGGTAGATGGAGCCCCTTTCTTGCTTTTGTGTAAGAAAGTAAAGCATGTCAGTGCTGCTGGCGTCCTGCTCAGCTCTTACTCATTATTTGGTCCCGTCTGAAGAAATATTTGGTGCATTGCAAACTGACAATCAGTAGCAGCTTTCATTGCTTGCACAGTCCGTCAGTGTTGACAAAATTGACTGACACACACACACACACACACACGCACACACACTCACACACTCACTTTCTCTTGCAAACACGCTCATTCTGCTTCAGTGCATTTCAGGCTCCACAACAGAAACCATGACCCCGTTTCCAGGCTAGGCTGGTTGCCATGGCAAAGCTTTCCTCTGAATATTATGGTTTATCCCTCTCTTCGACGTGGTTAGGGGGCTTAACATATACCTGTGTGTGTGTGTGTGTGTGTGTGTGCGCGTGCAAGCGTCTTTTCGTTTAAGGAGCTCATTTCCCAAAAGCTGGGCTGGAAATGTAACAGTCTGGCTGCTGTTAGAGATCGTGGAGAATCCAGACCTGACATGTAGTGAGTGTCTCTTGCTTTCATCCCCTTCATCTGTTTTCTGTTCCTGAAACAGCAGCGTGATTACAGTAAACTTCTGCTCATTTTTTTAATGAAGGTCTAAATGATATTTTGATCAGTATTAACTAATCACTCTTGGTGACGCATTGTATACTCTATATACATACACAAATTGTGCAAAAAAGTCTCTGCACTCAAAATAGACATTTTAGTTTTTTTGAATACCCTGAAGTGAAACTTTGCTCGAGTTTCTGTGGACCTTGTCGTCTAGTTTCTATGGATTCAAATATCTTCTTCTAATATTATCTATTTTACTTTGGAGCTGGGGCAATGATGGACTTTTAAAGACATTTGTCCTAGTTCTTGCTGGGTAGTCCCTGATTCTCATATTAGTGTTGTGATACTAATACTGATTACAGTATTAAGACTATTTTCTATGTTTCATACTTTGAACAAGATTCTGCTCATTGTGACACAAGTGGAAAAAATACTTATTTGTGAAAATCAAAAATTCAAACTCGCTGTGAATGATTTGTAGAAGCCTGTCTGGCAACAATTAAAGCTGCTATTGCTCTTGTCTTAGCATTTATGAGTTTGCACACCTGCCATTGTACACTTTATTCAAAACTTCCTGTCATCCCCTGAAACATTTAATTGGATTGTGTCATGTTTAGGTCTCTTCATAGACGAATGTTAAACCCAAGCTTTGACTGGCCACTCAAGGACAGTCAGACTCTTGTCGGGAAGCTGCTGTAGCGCTGTCTTGGCTGATAGGTGAACCACTGCCCCAGTTTCAGATCATGTGCTCTCTGGAGCAGATTTTAATAAAGGATGTCTGCACTCATCCTGCCCTGACTGCTGCTCCCACCGTAGCCATGCTATTGGCAGGTGATATGCTTTACCTGGTGCTTGGAGTTCACCCTGAAGAGTTTGATCTCTGAGTAGGGCGTCTTTGTCAGCATCATACTACGATTGCTGTAATTCTCATCTATTCACTCCATGATAAAGGTCTGATTGGTGAAATGTTACTGTCAGTATGGTCTAGTCTAATTGGTCCTGTCTCTGTTAAGAGAGGTTATTGATCAGTTGTCTGACCAGTGTCCATTCTTCTTTCCCATTGTCGACTATTTTTATTTTAAGCGGTGCAATTTCTCTGGCAAAAAAAATTTATTTCAGAAATTAGTACTTTCTGTATTTTATTGACAAAACTAAGTAGCACTCATTGAATTATTCATTAAAACAGCAGTTCTTAACTCCTCTGTATCCCTCTGTGCCTTCTGAGCTTTGGTATCTGGGAACCATAGAAGTCATTAGAACAGAGCCAGTGCTGCCACCTTGTGGTCATGTCTAAAACCTTGTTTGTGTTGGTATCTCAGAATTGTGATGTAATCATTAAATAACACTGGTGAGCCTGGGAGCAGAGCTTTGGTTCAGATAGTCTGTGTTGGTCTTTCCTTGTCTCCTCTGTCTCCACACACAGGTATAGGAATAAACAACCAGCCGTGTGTTTAATTCTTCCTGAATGTGGATATTGATTATATTTATTTTCTTGTTGGGATAAAACATTGAGATTATTGTTAGACATTTGACATTAAAGCTTTGTCCCACTTAGGTGTGGATGAGTCCGATGTGTTTAAGATGTCATACATTCCACATTCATTTATTTTATATAAATGCTTCTCTATCGGATTTAGATATTTAAGACATTTAAGCCATGTTCTTTCCTGAAATGGAGAGAGGGGCAAATCTTGAGTTTCCATGGCAACGCCGCCTGCTACATAGTGGAGCTAATATGTCTCCCTATACTGGTGTGTGTGGTGCTGTGGGCATGTGTAGATGGGTTTTTGCATGTTATGCCATAAATCTTTGGCAAAGTGATATCACCATGGTGACATGAAAGAAGTTTCTTTCCTGCCAACATCTTCAGAGAAACCACCTGAAATTAATATGTTAACATGGGACCAGTGACTCCGACTTAAATCCAACTGATGATGAAAAATAAAATGTATGTGTCTGCAAAACTGCAAAACACTTTTTCTGTTTGCTCTTTTCAATTGAGAAGCTGGTCTGCAGAAATCGTCATGGCAACAGCTTGTGTCCAGGCTGCTCTCTATGAGGAAGCCCTCCCACCTCATCTCTCTCCCTCCCTGTTTCCCTGTTGTCTTTCTTTATCTCCAGTGTCTTTGCTCTGCCCTTCAACCTGAGACATATACTCCCTCGGGGCCTGACTAGACAATAGTAGGAGATGCTAATCATGCTAACAGTGATGATAATCAATGGTTTGACTACCGATGCATGTTGGATAATGATGTTTATAATTCAGTGAGCGATCTTGTAGACCCCATTAGCTCCTAATCCGCTGTCCGTTGTGCCAACAAACAACAGGGTACTTCACTACTGCAAAGCTAAAAACTACTTTGAGCCCACGATTGGAAGATCATTTATTAAATTTAATCTATAGAAGGGTCACAGTTTCGTTACTTCAGATGTGGACATAAATAGCCTAAAACCTAAACTAATTGTTTGTGAGTTCAGTATCACCATCACAACTGGTCACATCACCTTCTGCCAAAATACCCCCAGAAGTGTCAGAGTGAGAGGGTTAAGGCCTCAGATGGAGGGGTGTGGTCTTTTTCGAAAGCCCACCCGATCATCAACCCTTGTTTGATCATTACTCTGTCATCCTTTGTTCTTTTGTATATTTGCATAGAGTGAATATATTGACATATATGTTTAAATACACACAGCACAGCAGCATAAGAAAGTGTTGAGAGGTTGGTGATTGTTGAAAGAGAGAGGCCATAAAAAGCTGAGGAGTGTGTGTTGTCAGTAATAATGAGTTTAGGTCAGCTTGTCTGGCAGGGGCATAGAGAAGCCCTGTTAATATTCCTGGGGTGTGTGTCTCTTTCTTCTATTCTTTCCTGTAACACACACACATTCATAGTCCTGCCTCCGCACTGGTTGCAACACTATGATGTCACCTCTCATCTGATTGGCTGGGAGGCTGCTGAGGGAAGGAGGAGAGATGCTGGGAGAGCTGGAGGGAGGGACACAGGATAGATACAGAGGAGTGAAAGAAAATGCCGGCACTTCTATGGGTGGAAGGGTTTTTGAACCGGGATGTGAGGCGCGTGTGTGCATCTGTGCACGCAGCTTTCATGCCACTATGAAGTGTGCGTGAGCTGTGCATATGTGTCTTGGGGTACGACTTGGAGAAGAGGGGGGACCCCAATACCACGCCCTCCCAGAAACATGAGGAGACTCATCTGCCAGCGAATCTGTGACTGTGAGTGCAGGGATGGACTTGGGTGTGTAAGGATGCTTGTGGGTGTACATGTTTCACAATAGATGATGTGTCTGTACCTGCATCTGTAGTCCATTTAACAGTTACTGAGCTTGACACCATAGGCGCTGCAGTCATTGAGAAGAGGTGGCGCATATGTACACATGCATGTGGCTGTTATGGATTTTTGCGTGTTGACAGCGTGTGGGTAAGTCGATCTATGAGTCAAGGTGTAGGGTGGTGGCTTTGGCGCATTTCTTTACAGCTGGTTGTCAGAGCGACCACAGCGCAACATCATTCCGTCGCCAACAGTTTCGTCTTATATCTGTGTATGTGTGTTCACATGTGTGCTAGACACTGGTAGATGGCACATCTCATGTTGTAGTACTGTGATTCCAGCTAGCATCATTTTAGTTGGCGTAAAGCTTGTGGGTTTCTGTCAGTTCAGTCAGTCACTGGTTGCATGGGTGGACATTTTGATTGTTGGACGGGCTCTTTCAAGTGATTGTGTATTTGAGTGGGTTGCTTGTTCTTGTGAGCATCGCTCTTTTTGTAATTAGTATTGATTTAGACATTCCTGACCAAGCGCTCTGTGGGTTACAACCAAACAAAATCTTTAATCTTTACATTTTTTGTAGGATTTATTTTCTACAAACAGCAACATAAAATAAGAAACAAAAAAAGGCATAAAAATGTCTCCTAAAATAATTTAAATAGCTTTTAGTTTTCATTTTTCAGAAAGCTAGTTTCAACAATTATGTTTCAATAATTATGTTTTTTTCTTTCTCCAAAACCTCAGCGTGTTTACAATTCTGAATAATAATTGCTGATTTGAAATATGTAAAATGATTTGTAACTCAGAGTTGGTGTGGAGGATAACACTACTTTGCTCTACTTTCTAGATCGCAGTTTTGATGATGACGACAGTGTGGATGGGAGTCGTTCTTCTTCTGCCCAGGCTGCTTTCAAGGTCCCCAAAGTTCCTAAGAAACCTGCAGATTCCTCTGCTGCACGTAGACCCAGTGCTACTGGTGGCAAACTAGGTACTTCAACTTTTATATAGCCTGACCCACTACCCTAGTGTCTACATGGTTTGTTTGGTTTTTTTTTTACTTAAACGTATGTCATCACATTTACCCCTATTTGTATGTCTTCCTAGAGAGTACAGTATAGCCATGCCCTTTTAAAATAAAAAAGCCACAGTAGAGAGAGTCTATGGGGGCTGTTAGAAGAAGCAAATTGACTTGTGTAAACAGATGTCTCAGTCCACAGTGGCACACTCTGATGTGCCTCTGGTGCTCTGATGATGGCTGTATCATACCTGTGCTCATATCTCCAGACTTTTCTTTGTCGAGCCTTCCCTTGTCCTGCTTGTATTGATTTTTCCATCATTCTCTTGGTTGGGAGCTGTGTTCCCATGTCTATGCTGTTTCAGCAACGTCAGTCATGCACACACATATTGTGTGTGTGTGTGTGTGTGTGTGTGTTTGTGTATATATAAATATACATTTTCAAATTGCTCATGCACTTCTAACAAAATGCAATTTCAAAATGGAAAGCTGCAGGTTTGCGCCAGCTGCGCTGCGGACGAGTCAGCAGGCGTCTTGACATGCAAATCAAAACACCATTGGGATGTAGGGCTAAAAGGATCCTGAGGAACCTGAATAACTGTAATACTAAAGAATCCCAAAGAACATTTTTTGCTTCAAATCTATGTTTAAATAATATATTTTAATGTACAGTCAAATGTTTCTCCCAGATTGTTATTCCCATACTGGATAGTTATGTCTAAAATTGTGAATTGTTAAGATTCATGTGAGTAAAAGGCGAGACTTGCCACTGGTCAGTTATTGTCACTGCTTGCCTCTGCTTTCAGTTTCAAGTTACGAATTAAAATAATGGAAAATAACATATTTTTGTGCCCAACATTATTTGGAAATATGCTTATATGTATTGATTTTGCTCTGATTTTCTAGTGTCTAAGGAAAGTGCGGGAGCAGTTGATGAAGAGGATTTCATTAAAGCCTTCACTGACGTCCCTACTGTTCAGGTACACTACACTACAGGGGACAATAAAGGCAAACAATAATATATATATATATATGCAGACTATCAAAGCAGACTGTTTACATATTGCTCTGCTTTCCATTTTCATTTCCTCTTTCTTCAGATCTATTCAACAAAGGATCTTGAGGACAACCTAAATAAGATCCGTGAGATCTGCTCCGACGATAAGCACGACTGGGACCAGAGAGCCATCGCTGTCAGTAGTTCATCTGTAACCATGAAATCGTACTTCTTGAATATCTGTTTTAGTTTTTCTCATTAAAGTATTTTCTTACAGCTAAAAAAGATCCGCTCACTGCTGGTGGCAGGCGCAGCCAACTATGATTGTTTTTACCAGCACCTAAGGCTTCTGGACGGAGCCTTCAAGCTGTCTGCTAAAGACCTACGCTCACAAGTGGTCCGAGAGGCCTGCGTCACTGTGGCGTGAGTTGCTTTCTGATGCTTTCACCAGTGGAGGGTGAACTTGACAAAGGATCCAAGAATGTACCATATTATGCAGATGTCATGTAGAAGTGTTCTGAACGTTGCTGCGTGTTTTTCTCCTGGCATCAAATGTTTGTTTCATCTCAAATGAAATGAAATAAACAGCGATGATGGTTTAATCACAGGTGTGAGCATTTTGGCTTTATATCATTCATTTGGTTTCTGTTTACACCTGCAGCCACCTCTCATCAGTGTTGGGGAATAAATTTGACCATGGAGCAGAGGCCATTGTTCCCGTTCTGTTCAACCTCATCCCCAACTGTGCCAAAGTCATGGCCACCTCTGGTGTGTCAGCTATTCGCACCATCATACGGGTGAGTTCTGGAAACAGTCAAACAGTCTTGTTTGGATACTTCATGGTCAGCGATGTGAAGATTTTTTACCGTCTGTCCTTTTTACAGCACACCCACGTACCCAGGCTCATCCCCCTGATAACCAGTAACTGCACATCGAAGTCTGTTGCCGTTCGAAGGTGATTTTACCACAACACAATGCTAAACAATCTAGTGTGGTAATGTGCAAGTCTCACATAATAAACGAGGCATAAAATCTGAAAACTCATGTTTTTGTGCTTATGAAACTGAGTTAACTGTCTTCTCCAGGCGCTGCTATGATTTCTTGGATCTTCTGCTACAAGAATGGCAAACCCACTCTTTAGAGAGGTGAGGTTCTCATGAATGCAGCATTTGTATCGTTTCGAAGGATAAAGTCTTGTTTCTACCTGTTCACATGCTTATGCACCCTTTACATCGCTTTGCAGGCACACAGCAGTTTTAGTTGAAAGCATCAAGAAGGGAATTAGAGATGCCGACTCAGAAGCCAGAGTTGAGGCCCGCAAGTAAGCTACACACCCTTACAGGCATTTCTTAAAATTACATTATCTTCAATGCACTTTTCTCCTCCAACATCATATTAATTTTTTTCACTCTAACTTCTTTTTGACTTTGGTCGTTCTTCTGCTCTCTCAGGGCCTACTGGGGTCTTAGGAACCATTTTCCAGCAGAAGCTGATGCTCTCTACAACTCCTTGGAGCCATCATACCAGAGGACGCTTCAGTCTTGCCTGAAGAGCTCTGGCAGCGTGGCCTCACTTCCCCAGAGTGACCGCTCCTCCTCATCCTCTCAGGAGAGCCTCAAGTAATCAGTGCTCATCTCTCATAGTTTGCTTTAGACCTATCTGTTTTGCATGCGTGTGTTTTTGCTTTGGTTCTGTTGTGTACTGACCTTTTTTTGTTGCTTCCTGTCAGTCGGCCTCTGTCTTCTAAATGGTCAGCAGCTCCAGGGCGAGGTGAGTCAAAAACGCACACACACCAGCAGATACACATGCAAGTTTCTGAAACAAATAAATAATATACTGATTGATTCACTTCTGTGACAAACAAACAAACACAGCAGCTTCATCTCAGCTCAGGCTCAACTTTCCCATCACGTTCATGTTTTACATCATGCCTATGTCCAGTCCTGTACAGTCACACCCAGTTTTATTTTTACACATGTGCACACAAATGTGTAGATGTGTTTGGTTTTGTTGTTTCAGTTTCAATATTCCGAATGCTCTGTGTAGTGCCTGCATGTGTTGTGTTGTGTTGTGTATATATCCTTTCATCACCTCCCATCCCTTCTCCAAAACACCTCCTGTTCTATCAGTCCCTGCGGGTTCAAAGGGTGGGGTGTCATCGGCTTCCCTGCAGCGTTCTCGTAGTGACGTGGACGTAAACGCAGCAGCAGTCGCTAAGCATCGGCACGCTGGACAGGCTGGGGGAGCGGGCCGACTGCCCCCCAGCTCCTATTCCTCACTGGGTAAGGGCCGTGTCAGTCAAGTTAGACTAATCAAAGAAGTGCAGACTTCAGTGAGCATGTGATCAGCGAGATGTCAGTGGAGTCCTTTTACGATGAGCTTAGAGGTAGCAGGAAGCCACATTCTGTCCAGCAAAATAGCCCAAGGATGACTTACATCTTCACACACATTTACTGTCTCCCTTCCTCTTCTGCTGCCTGCTCATTGCCTGTTAATGTATCCTGTGTATGTTTTGGTATGGATATTCTCTGGGCATGTTTTGTAGATAAATATTGTCTTATTGTCTTTTCATGTTGATCCCCACCTCTGCATGGCTCTCTGTTAAAACTGATATTCTGGTATTAATACAAACTGTTCCTTCTCTTGTTTCTCTTCTTCCTGTCTTGTCTTCTGTTTCATTATTCTTGGAAATCCTTTCTGACACTTTCTGTTCAACTTTCATTTCCCCTTTCTTGAGTTCTTTTTGCTTTTCTATCTCTTACTGTTAATAATCTCTATAATTTCTATAAATTCTTTGATTTTTGTCTCTCTCACCTTCTTTCTCCCAACTTTTCTTTGTCGCTCTCTCTGCTACTAAAGATGATGCCTCTGATAAAACGGATGGTAAGATCATCTTCACTCTGCTACCAGTGACAATCTAGTCGTGTTTTTGTCTTCTGTTCCCTTTCCTCACGTCCTATCTGTACCCGTTATTGCCTTTTTTTGCATTGTGAGGTCACAGCGCCCTCTACTGTCAGTGTTACTGTAAAAAACATTTTGTGTCATTGTTCTGCTCATTTCACCATCAACCTTCACATCTAAGATTACCTGCTTTGCAATATTTTATCCTAAATTAAATACCAAATGGTCTAACCATTAACACCTGCCTTATACTGTGATACTGAGGATTTATGCATAGGATGTGTTCGAGTATCGTATTGATTATTGAGCAGTTCTACTTCATATATATATATAAAACTATCAGTAGCCCACTTAAACTAGTGTTTGGACAGAGGAATGGCTTAATAGAAATTCCAATAAAGTTGATTGAATGGTACATTGCATGCTGTAGGAGAGTTGAAATAAAAATAAAGAGCATTCTTCAATTGTTTGAATAATGACTTGTTAGACTTTCGGCTGCCATTGACCCTCGAAAGCAGCAAAGGACTGCTAGATTCCTAGATTAATGAAATATTATACGCTGGGATGAAACATCCTGCTTCCTTTTATCTGTGTTTGGGGTTGATACTTGCTCAGGCCAACCACGCAGCAGCTTCCAGTGTTAGTGGCTGTAACGCTTTCTAGATTGCAAACAGTAGGTGTCAGCCAAGGGGGCACGGTGTGGTTTTGTGTCTTTTCCTAACTTCTCCCTCCTCTACATGCATGCAGGACGTGTACGCACCAAGCAGCCTCTGTCCACTGCCAGCAGCATGTCCAGCCAAGTGGACTCACGAGGACGCAGCCGCACCAAGATGGTCTCCCAGTCACAACGTACGTACCCCTTCACACCACCTGACCTCCACTGCATTAGTCAAACCTGGCTAAGTGATTCTGGGTTTCTACCACTTACATCACCGCATACACAGCAACAGATACGGTGTGTGAGTATGGCTTGGAGCTAGTGTAGCTATTGTGGAGGGTTTTTTTTATATATGTTGCCTTTACGGTAACGATAAGCTCCATGTAAATGTCTTTGTGCCTTCAGGTTCCGACGAATCCGATTGCACACCAGGTATTCTGTTTGTGTGTCAGAGTGTGTGTGTGTGTGCGCGTCTTTCTGTGTATCACAGTGGGAATGGTGGCCCACCTGCTATTGCTCTCATTTAGGTGTTTTGTATAACTAGAAGTGAGTGAGTGAGCGTTTTCTGTTTCTCTGCATGCTGTGTCTCATCACTGAGGATGGTGTGGTGAACGGTGGATTTCCGGTGCTCCAGCCAGGCTCTGGCTGTCACTAAGACTATTTAAAAGCGACACTATTGCTATGCATAGCAGGTGTGATTGTACCCATTTCTCCCAAAATACTTGCAGCTAATGTTCTGCTTGTGGCTGTCTAGGAGACCATATTAAAAGTGCAAAGGGATTTGAACCAGTGCCCACTTTACACTTCAGATCTGTTCATTTTGATGAAAAACGTAAGGCATGTTGTTTGATTAGGAGTTTAAAGTACAAATCTCCAGACAGCACGTTGAAATGGGAAATGGCAGCTATATGGACGGTTTGAATGATTTCTGTGCGTTTGTGTGGCAAAGAGAGCGTGTCTGGAAATTTGTGTTTTATTTATTTGTAGGTTCTTTTCCTCATTGTGAACAGGCTTTGCTTCGTATACATGCCAGCTGTCCCAACGTGCACTGCTTCTTCCAGGCTACCATCTGCAGCTGGTTTTGTGTATATGTGTGTGCGTGTGTTCGTCCCAGCAACACATCTTCACTAATTGTTTTCTCCTTAATAAATTTATTTATTTAATCAAAGTGCTTCGGCTTTGCCTTCATTTTGGTATGGAACACCAAGATGCTCTCCCATGCTTCTGTGTTTTAACCTCCATGACGCTTATTTGCGCAAATACCCATAATTCATCTGGTTTAATCTGCTGTTCCTTCCCCCTCGCCTGTGCTTTTCCCCTCCTCCCAACCAATGGGCTTTATGGCTCAGGATCTCAGTCTGCTACCCCTGTCGGTGGTAAGATTACAACCCTCTTTCTTTTTACCTGCTCTGTTTATCTTTACTGCCTCTGCTCTGTTGCCCTCGCTCTCTCGTTTTTGACATGCACCCAGAAAGATCACAAAAGGTTTTTCCCACTCTGGCTGAGGCATGCTGGGACTTGTAGGCACAGATTGTGAGCATGGCTGTTCTATAATTATGCTAAACGCACTGCTTTGGGAGTCATATGTACACTTATATCCCCGAATACAGTGGAAATATATTTTCTACAAGAGAAAATTCATTACAAATTAAAATTACACTATGAAATGTCTGACTGTTCATGCCAGAAACGTCTTAATATAAAGAGGGTTGAGAGGGAATACATTTGTAATCCTGATCAGTATAAAAATACCAAATCTCTCAGTACTTTACAGAGATAGCAGAGGTTAAAGTTAACATGGGTTAATGTAGGCGTAACGTCTATAAATGTAAGGAGGAGGAAGGAGAGGTGAGTGGGAAACATGACAATGAAGAGATAATCATAATGTGACGTAGTTTTGTAGTTCGGCATTTTAGCACCTGTTGCTTAGTTCCCTGAAGTACCAGAACTCTGGCTTTTTTCCTGTCACTTCTATTGATTTATTACCTCTGTGTCACTAGCTAATAGTATGTAGAGAAGTGTGTGCGTGCGGGTTTGTGTGGATTTTGTGAGTCTGGTTTGTGTTCCCGCTGAGGTGTTGAGCACTGGAGCTTGTTTCCTCTAAATGCTGTTCACACACTTGATAGTGCAGTGCAGCTAATGAGAGTCATTGTGGGAAACATATTGTGGGCTGCACACTTGAAGACTGGATGTCATGGGGAGGAGAAATTGAGAACAATAATTTTGCATACAACCTCGTACTATTTTCTCAAGCCAGCAAAAATACAGGAGGGATACCTGTAAAACCTTAAACTGTCATAATTTCATATGAATTGAGTAATTTAAATCTGTATGCTTTTTCTAATATTAATGGGATTTTCAACTCCTCTAACCCCAAGAATCCTCTTTATATTATATTATAAATGTTTTTCAGACTACTGTAGTGCCACAAAGTGAAGGAAAGTGCTTCAGTAAAGGAGTAGTTTCCTTATCAGTTATGTTCATATGAAATTAAGTTTTATAATCGAATTCTCGCTTCAAACAGAGATTTAAAGTTCCCGCTAACTTTGTATTGTTTTTCTTTGCTAGAGGAAGGTCCAGGCTTCACTTTTCTCTTCTTTATCTGTCAATCTACAGCTGGCAGCAGAAGTGGTTCTCCGGGTCGTGTGCTGACGAGTACGGCCTTGAGCACCATGAGCTCGGGTGCCCAGAGGGTCCTGGCTGGGTCTGGCGGAGATGGGCAGAGACGCAGTCGCATCCCTCGCAGCCAGGGCTGCTCCAGAGACTCCTCCCCCACCCGTCTGTCTGTAGGTCAGTGAACAGTTGCGCTCGCTCATGAACAAGACCTTAAAAATGTACAAACTTGTTTGGGTTTGATGTCACTCTTTGCTGTTGAACAAATTAACATCTTCATTTTACATTTCTCTTCCTACAAACTGTTTTAAAAGCTGTTCAGAGACTCTAAAATGGCTTTGAACAGCTTATTTCTATAACGTCAAATGACAGTGATTTCTTCAAATATGACTAACAGGCAGCAGACAAAACTCCCTTAAACCTAAACTCTCTTGTTCCCTTCCACTCCCTCTTCATGTTTTCCTGCTCTATTCCTCTTGCTGTGTTCCCTTCCTTTCTTCATCTGTTCTGCAGCTCCTTCCAGCATCAGTTCCATATACAACGGAGCGAGCAGAGGAGGTAAGGCTGTGACCTCAACCAGATCGTCCTGTTAATCCATCTCCCCTCTTTAGTCTTCCTTACCCTTTGCTTCTCATCAACATCCATCACCACAAAGCTCCCATCGCGCCTTCCGTCAAGCTGTAGCCCGCTGCCTCCGCCTCATAGAGCTCATCCTTCTAATCTGTCTGACTTCATGGCACGTTGTTCTGGTTTTGGGTGCCCGTGATTGGTTTGTGCATTAGGATCAGTGAGATGTCTTCTCAGGGTTTTGTCGCACATTAACTCTGATTGGCTTATAAATGCTGAAGCTGATAAACTGAGCAATCGAGTGAAGTTGATTGTGATGCTGACAAATTAACCCGCCGATCATCCCTTCGCACCACCCCTCAACTGCTGACTTGCTTTTGTGTGCGTCTGATTGTGAGTGATTTTTGTATGCGGGTCTAATAGTCCTGTGCCACTGTCAGGGGCGTCTTATTTACAGCGTAATGTTTAATATGGTAACCAAAAATATGCATCAATCATTTTTCACACAAAACACCAATTGTTTGAAAGCTTTGTGCATAAATCAAAATATTCTTTTCATTTAAATCAAGAGAATCAAGAAAATAAGCTGGATGATTATTTGATTAACTATTAAGAAACTATGTCGATTTAAGTTTTAGTTTTTTCTTAAATGATAAACATTTCTTAATTTGAATGAAACTTTACTGCTCAGACAAAGAATTTACACATTTTAGAACAACCAAATGCTTAATTAAAAAAAATTCATCAATACAACTGACCAGTGTCTGCTGACGTGCTCCGTCAGGGCCAGTAGACCTGTGTTTGTGTTTGTGTTTGTGTTTGTGTCACTTTGTCTCTCTTATCACTGCTGTCTTTATCCATGTACCTTTCCCTCTCTGTCTTTTTGTTGTTGTCTTAATGTTTTTTCCCTTTTCCTTTGTCTCTTTATCACCACATTTCTCTTCTCCACTGCTCTTTCTTTCCCACCCTCTTTTCCTCTGTTACGGCGTGGCATTATAACCCGGGTGGCATTAGCTCGGGGCAGTCGTATCCCTCGACCCAGTATGAGTCAGGGCTGCAGCAGAGAGGCCAGCAGGGAGAGCAGCCGGGACACCAGCCCCGTACGCTCCTTCACACCCCTTGGTGAGTAGCAGAGAGACAGATGCTCAGATGCCAAGGATGACTACGACATTAAAGAGGAATAAAGTCTTGCTTGTGTAAAGGATTTTGCTTCACCAACTGAAACGCTGGCTTTTATTCTTATTTAGTATCAAATATTAACTATACTTAAAAATCTCTGCCGTTTAGGGTTTACTAGCATGCATTTGCACAGCTTTTCTTTCTATTCTCTCACCCTGTTCGACCAGTTTGAGGGTTGTATGTGTTTACTGTGTGTGCGTGTGTTGGTGTGAGTGTTAAACTCTGTACGTGTGTTTTAATCTTGGTTGCAGCAACACGGAGTTACTCTCGCTCCACTGGAGCTCTCCACACACCTGATGCTTTTGGGGCTGCAGGTGAAGGCTGAGTACATCTACACCTCCGTACCTCACCCACCCACTTAGCGTTCTTTTTCCTTTTTTTTGTGCTGTTTTTAATCCTGTTTTCTTTTCAGTGCCACGCATTTTCTTCCTGTATTGTCAGCCTGATTCTTTTCCATCAGTCTCAGTTGTTTTTTATTTAACATTCTACTCCAGGATGTTGAAATTTCCAGTGGAACTGCATGCTTCCGCCCGTTCAGTTGCAAGTTTAACCTGTGCGTATTTGTTTTCTTTAAGCTCTGCCCTTTTGCTCTGGGGACATCAAGACATTCTTTGTTTTATGTGAATTATACTTTATTCTCCCTAGTGACACTTTCAATGTCATGTGACATGTCATCCCATCATCTTAACGAATTGATTCATGGAAAGAAAGAGTCGGTGAACTTTTAACACCTGACTATTTAAGTCTGTTGACTTTTGTTTTTGCGCCTTCTTTTCTTCTGTCCCTTTCCTGCCAGGTATTGGTATGAATCAGTCCAGTCGCCTCTCATCTTCAGTCAGTGCAATGAGAGTCCTTAACACAGGCTCAGACGTGGAGGAGGCTCTTGCAGATGCATTGGTATGAAAATACACACAAATTTATACAGAAGACCATTAAACCACACATCAACTCTGTGCAAATCCCATTTAGTTGTCACATTTGCAACTCATGCCTCCCAGAGTGTGTGCCTGTATGTTAACTAACCCTCAGTTCTACCTCTGTTAATGCTGTCAGCTGTTGGGAGACATGCGGTCCAAGGTCAGCATCTTCTCCTGCCTCTTACCTGTGTGTTGTGTGTGCAGTTGTGTTGCTATTCCACTAGTGCATGTTTTTTTTAATTTCCTGTTCCTTTTTAAAAACGTTTGTTTTAGTTTAATTTCATGCTGTTTTCGTTCTACCTGCAGAAGAAGCCAGCACGGCGGCGGTATGAAAACTACAGCATGTACTCGGACGATGACGCTAACAGTGATGCATCCAGCGCCTGCTCAGAAAGGTCCTACAGCTCTAGGAACGGAGGAGCCATCCCCACCTACATGAGACAGACAGAAGATGTGGCAGAGGTTCGCAGCGAAGTTAATGTGCCAGACATGGTTGTTGTATTCCATCTGGTCTATTATCACACAGTCCCAATTAAGTTCATAGGCTCTTAACATCTTACCAGGTGCTGAACCGCTGTGCCAGTGCAAACTGGTCTGAGAGGAAGGAGGGGCTGTTGGGCCTCCAGGCTCTGCTAAAGAACCAGCGCACCCTCAGGTGAGCCGCGGTGCAAGCAAATGTGTGCGAATGAGTTTTTGCTTTCAATCTAACTCTTTCTGTTTTTCATCTGCAGTCGTGTAGAGTTGAAGAGGCTGTGTGAAATCTTCACAAGGATGTTTGCAGACCCTCACAGCAAGGTATAAAAGCATGCAGTGCAAGTGCTTACACAAATACCATTTACATCACAGCAGATTCACCACTCACTCAAGTTTGATTTTACTTTTACTGATCCATTTTTTTTTTTACCCCACCATCATTCACTGTACCGGATTCTGCCAAGACAAGTTAAATGTTGCATCTGTTTGTTAACAGATGAACACACGCACACGTCAGCAGTCACAGGGTTTATTTACACAGTATTTGTCTAAATAAGTTGAGAAGTAAAGACGGGGGTAAAAACACAAACATGTACATCAATGTCAACACGAACACAGGCATGCAGAGCGTGCGGCGGACATTTTTCTAACGGCATGCCACGACTGAGTTTGCGTGTGACCTCACACTCTCCACCGTACTGTCCGTTGTTTGGTCGCTGTTCGGGAGCCAATCCGGTGGCTGTACTCATTGCATTCGCTCCCTCTCCTTTCCCTCCCTCCCTCCAGTCTGAAGCAACACTGGGCGCACATGCACGCCACTGCTCAAAAACACAAATATCTGGGCTGCCGGCTGTTCCCTCTCACTAACTAGCTGCGTTTCGTTTCCACTAACACTAGAACTGCGTTTTTGAGTGCGCGTGACCTCACACGTTGTAAGGTGTGTGAGTTTCTCCCCTTCCCCTCGTTTGACATTTGACGATTTGATGAATTTCAGCGAGACTCTGGAAGATTGTACGGCACGGCAGAATCCGGTATAAGCTCAGCCTCCTTCAAGGTACTGCATCTCACCATAGATCTCTCCTGTTTTCACCTGTCCCACACCATTCCCACTTCCTCCACTTTCTTTTTCCTAAACTTTATTTACACAATCTCTACAGACGTTTCGCTGTCATTCTTACTGCTGCCATACATGTACACACATTTTTTGCAAATGTGATGATGAAAGTCAAGCTTGTAAATAGACACAGACTATATTGTTTGTTGGGATGCTAACAAATGTCTCTTTTTTCCCCTATGCCACCACAATGTGGAACTCTTTTTAGAGAGTAAGTTGGCAAACAAGTGTTTAAACTTTGTGTTTGGATGAAAATTAGTTTCATTAAATTGATTGGCTAACCAGTCTCAACGGAGACAGCATAACAATCACTAACCTACCTTACACAATGTTACCTGTAACTACACTACACCACTGAAATCACCCATTCGCATGTAGAGGTGATCCCCACAGAACCTGATTCATGTTGGCTAATTCCTGTGTCATTGTGATTGTGTTTTAATATTAATACTGTGCTGATTCATTGTTTAATTGGTGGTTGGGAATGAAGTTTGGTTAATGCAGGCTGGACTGAATGACCACTAACTTCACACTGGGAACTAATGCTGCTGTCACATCAGAAGTACCTGCGTGCATGTGTGTGCGTGTCACAGTTCCATGGCTGAGTCAACGCGCGTGACGTAAACTGTGTATGTGTTCAGGTTTTCAGTATGTTCCTGGAGACGCTGGTAGATTTCATTCAAGTTCATAAGGACGACCTACAAGACTGGTTGTTCGTCCTGCTCACACAGCTGTTAAAGAAAATGGGAGCTGACCTGCTGGGCTCCGTACAGGCCAAAGTCCAGAGAGCGCTGGATGTCACACGGTGGGAGTCACACATGAGATTAAGGACATATGTATATACTCTGATCAAAGAATGACACATTACAAGCACAAACAAATTTAGCTTTTCTTTGATATTTACAAAGAAGATGACACCTTTTAGTATGAGTCAGTATACATAAATTAAGATCAACACACCTGAGGCAGTTGACCTTTCGTAGTAATGCAGTATACTCTTATATACTGTATATGTCCATGTGAAGATGTATTTCTGTTTTTCCTTGCAGAGAATCTTTCCCCAATGACCTCCAGTTTACCATTCTCATGAGGTTCACTGTGGACCAGACACAGACGCCCAACCTGAAGGTAAATGGCAGAATAATGGAGCATGAGTCAGTATGTGAGCAAGTGTGTGACGATCTGAATAAAACCTGGAGTGCGATGGACACAAGGCTGAAATTAAGGGATGCTGTAATCATGGTAACTGCCATATTGGTATGACCTCATGCCTGCCCGTGCTGGCTGTGCTTCACAAAACCCCCATCGAACCCTGAATCCCGGGCCGTAATTGGGCAGTGGTTGATCCAGCCATTCCACTGGCTTCTTGCTTTGCTTCAGTGTGGACACTCCTTTCAGGTTCTCCTCCTCTAACTGCTTTTCCATCCTTCTTCCTCTCTCATTAGCCCTTCTGTTCAGTGTCTTTCCTCACATAGCCCACCACCTTAACCTGCCACTGCATTCCTCACTCCTCCTTCCCTTGTTCTTTCCCCGCAAGACTTGGGCAATAGTAATAGTCAGCACCACAGTTTTTCTTGCACCAATTACTCCTAGAGTTTTTGGTTTTTCTTTTGAATTAAAGAAAGTCATCATATTTGTAGTCACTGTACATGCTTCACATATCAGACACTGTAGACAAGATGTTGCAGCTCCTTGCTGCAATCATGTGGCGTTAACAGGTTTAAAAAAATATTATCATAAATATTTGCCCAGGTATACTTCAGTTTTTCCCTCCACTTACTCTGCACCCTCTCTCCCTCCTTCTCCTCTCTTGCTTCCCCCTGCCCTCCCTTGTCCTCGTCTTTCTGTCTCCCTCCGTTGATTGATGCGGTGCTTGTCCTCTCTCTTTCCGAAGCCTGTTCGGAGCTCGTGTTGCGGGCGAGGGAGAGGCAGGGGAGGGGCCGGGGTAAAATTGTTCCCCCCCAGAGCGCGGCGCCACGCCTGCTCTCTAGACGAGCAGGCCGCAGCCTGGAGCCAGTCCTCCCAGGTCAGTGCGCTCCGGGGGGAGCAATTACATGGGGCGCACGATGCTGCTAAGTCATTTGGAAGAAGTTCTGGTCCTTGAATTCAATATGTAGAGAATCGGAGAAGGTTGGTAGAATAGAGGGAGATCAGGACAGAAGTCAGTTGATGTGGTATTTCAGAGCCTGCATTGAACGCTTACATTTGATTGAAGCATATGTTTTTAATTTAACTATTCTTCATTGTTGGTGTACTTTGATTTAATCTTGCTGTTTCATCCTATCATGTGATTGCCAGATTTGTAAGACATGTACAATCTTCTGTGGCCGTACATGTTGACTGTGAACATCAGTGATCACCTATTTTATGATGTGTGTTGTGGTTTTGTCATCACTGTGTGTTTGTGTATAATTACTTTCTGTACGTTTCCAGGTGAATATTGGACATACAGATCATGTGTTATTGGGAAGCGTGTATCGTGGTTTGCATAAATGTGTGTATTTGTATTGCAGGTGAAAGTGGCCATTTTGAAGTACATCGAGACGCTGACATTACAAATGGAGGCTCCAGATTTTGTGAACTCAAGTGAGACTCGACTGGCTGTGTCCCGCATCATCACCTGGACGACTGAACCCAAGAGCTCTGATGTCAGGAAGGTACTGACTGTAGTTTGAAGAAAAACTATTGCATTAGCACAGTTTATTCAAATTTCTTGCAAGCATTTCTGTTCTCTTTCTAAATAAATGTGTATTTTGATTGACACAGGCAGCTCAGTCGGTGCTGATCTCGCTGTTCCAGCTCAACACTCCAGAGTTCACCATGCTCCTGGCAGCTCTGCCCAAAACGTTTCAGGACGGAGCCACCAAGCTGCTTCAAAACCATCTGAAGAACACTGGCAACACTGCACAGGTAAAACATGCAAACCTTACTCTTCATGCACGAGGAAAGGACTGTTTTGACAAACAAGGCAGATAATCTTTGACTGTTTACTTTTTTGTGTGAACTTGCGTTTGGCAATCTCTTCAGGCATCGATGGGCAGCCCTCTGACACGCCACACCCCCCGATCTCCGGCCAGTTGGTCCAGCCCAGTCACTTCCCCAACCAATCCCTCTCAGAACACACCCTCACCAAGGTGCAAAACACATGCATGTCCTATTTATGCATCCATAAAGTATAGAATCAATTTTGAGCAAATTAGTATAAACACAGAACATGATTTGGACTTTAATCACAAGAAAACAACTGAATTAATCAGCTTTTCCTCTGTTTTGTGCAGTGCTTTTGACTATGACACGGAGAACATGAACTCAGAGGACATCTACAGCTCACTGAAAGGTGTCACTGAGGCAATCCAAAACTTCAGCGTCCGCAGCCAGGAGGACATGAACGAGCCTGTCCAGCGACGAGAAGGAGAGGAGGTGGGCAGAGCACCATCACAGTCAGCAGAGCCATACAAATATCTGGTTTAGAGTAACATTTTTTATTGTGTGCCAGGTACCTATCAGTAAATGTGAGATGTCAAGACAACATTTACACATGACTCTTGAGCTAATCAGCTGCAGCTTATAAAGGCATTTTGATTGAACACGGACAGTAAATGATACCTTTTTTACAATCAGAATATTTCATGATGTGATTTATTCACCATTGTGGGGCAAAGGGCATTATGCACTGCAGCATACTGGCCATTTGTATTCCTAGACTCACAGAAGCATAAACACCCACACGTACTGTACTTGACCCTGACATGCGATCTGCTCCACCACTCCCCTATAGCATGGAAGAGACACACAGATCATAACACATGTTTATGGGACAGATGGCTATGAACATAATCCTCCACAGCCTCAGATAAAATAGTGCTGTATAGTTCATGAACCAAGCTTCTGAGAGGATTTTGTCATCAATAATCTTTCTTTAAATATTTACAGACTGTGCCCATCAGTGCTTTCAGTCCAAATTTATGACTTCAGACGTCATGCCAGGTCCTATTGCAGTCCCTTCCAGCATCCCAGAGCCCATTTAAGGACATGGTGTACTCTAGTACAAAAGTGTGACCTCCTGACATTTTCCCCATGAGATGGATCTGAAATCCAACCAGACCACATGTCATCACACTGCCAATCGCAGTACACCTGACTCATCAGGCCACTACAGACAGTCTAGTGTAAATGTACACAGACACGACAGCACCTTAAACCTCCTCACCAATGATAATGAAATAATTGTGGTGCTTACACGCGTGTTATTTGTATATAAATAGTCTAATTTACAAACTTCTTAAATAGACTGTTAGAAATAACTATTGAAAACAACGATGAGTTTAAGTATTTCATTTTTGTTTTACAAACAAACTAAAATTTTGAAACAAAACTCAACAGGCCAGAGCTGAGAATCAACCAAGTGGTATTCAAGACCAGGCATCCCTAACCTCCGATTTTATGTTGTGCAGGGTGGAAGTGGAACAGATGGCAGAGTATCCGATTTTATGGATGGTGGACGTATGGCTTTAGACAACAAGACATCCCTTCTCAACACGCCGCTGCTCTCCTCCAGTCCCAGAGGGGCCCGTGAGCACTTCTCTGATTCTCCCTTCAAACACAGCCGCAAAGACACCAGCCTGGACGATTCTGAGCATCTCACTGATGGTACACAAGTCATTCTGACAGGAAACGATTTCACACTGTCCCACTGTCAGTCTCACGCTGTAAAACCCCAAATCATGTCATAACGGTATCAGTTATGATGTTTTCTTCTGTTACATATGAGCAGATAGCAGCCTGGACCAGTCAGAGCTTGTAGCTGAGCTGCTAAAGGAGTTGTCCAATCACAATGAGCGCGTTGAGGAGAGAAAGGCAGCGCTGTGCGAACTGCTGAACCTCATTCGTGAAAACACCCTGCAGGTGTGGGACGAACATTTCAAGACCATTCTGCTGCTCCTGCTCGAGACAATGGGTGACAGAGAGGTACACAAAGTCATCCAAGTCTAACTATATATCAGCCAAGCAAAAGCTATTTCCCCTCATATGTCTTTTCCACTTCTCCCAGCATGTGATCAGAACGCTGGCTCTGCGAGTGCTGAGGGAGATTCTAGGCAAGCAGCCCTGGAGGTTTAAGAACTATGCTGAGCTCACCATAATGAAGGCCCTGGAGTCTCACAAAGACCCTCATAAGGAGGTACATTTACTCACACACGAGTTCAGTCCAAAGCTGATCGCTGCTTTCATCACTTCAGTGGTGCAAAAGTTCTGTCTCAGCTTATATATAGATCACACGTGGAGTAGAACGAAGACATGCCAATGCGTTACATCATTCATCACAACAAACGTTTCTGTAGGTGGTACGAGCAGCAGAGGAGACGGCAGCCATGTTGGCTTTGTCCATCAGTCCAGACCAGTGCATCAAGGTGTTGTGTCCCATCATCCAGTCGGCTGACTATCCCATCAACCTGGCGGCCATCAAGATGCAGACCAAAGTGGTGGAGAGGATTCCCAGAGAGGGGCTTATCAGCCTGCTGCCTGAGATAGTGCCAGGACTCATACAGGTAACATTTTATATTATAATCTAGGAAATTAAGTATTCAGCAAGATTAATGTTGTTTTGTCTGTTATTCATATTTTTCAAATGTTTGACCATTAGTAGCTTTTACTTTCATTCATAAAACTGAAGCTCTTTCTTTTACTCTACCCTCACATTCATAATGAACACATTGTCAGACTCAGCAGTTTTCTAATCGTCTTCATCTGGTTGACCAGGGTTACGACAACTCTGAGAGCAGTGTGAGGAAAGCCTGTGTGTTCTGTTTGGTGGCCATTCATGCAGTGATTGGAGACGACCTCAAGCCCCATCTCAGCCAACTCTCAAGCAGCAAGGTGACCCGACCTGATCTAAATAATTATCTGTGTTACTGTGCAGCATTATCCTTGTACCATCATAAAATCATTTTGATGATCTGTCTATCATCTGTATACACATAGATGTATGGAAATGATATGTTCATCCATTGTTCTGCTTTTCTGTCCATAGCTGAAGCTGTTGAATCTGTACATCAAGCGCGCCCAGTCCGGCTCCACTGGAAGTGAACCCCCAACTGAAGGCCTATAGGAGACACAGCGCCCTCCCACAGGGCAACCACAGAACTGCAACTCTGCCCACCAAACACACACATCTGCTCAAGAGCTCATACCCACACAGACAGATAACAAGATACACATCTAACACAGATTCAGATGTCATCTACATGTCCATTTGCACTCTACACAGCAGAGTGACACACACAGAGGTACACACAGCCGTCTTGCATTTACTGCCGTGCTGCGAGGAGGGAGTTGTGGTGCAGAGACAAGTGTTGTAGTTCTCCAGACCATCACAGAGGAGCCCCCTGGTTCTCATACTGAACTAAACCCATACATAGATACACATACAGTCACATAGTCCACCCAGCTTTGTCACTATTCACTTAAGGATAAAGATATGAAATGCCCGTCCTCTCCACTATCTTTATATCCTGAATACATCTGAAGAACATTGTCAGCAGGAGTCGGCACATCTGCATGGTTCTCATTTTTGGGGGTAATGTTCATCAAACAGATGCGCAGAGAAGAAAAGTCAGCAGCGTCTTGTCTTTCTTGAACAGTCAGTAACTGGGGCCAGGTAGACGGGAATGTACATTTACATTGTGTCATAGTTTGGATTTATTCTACGCAATGAGATTTTACTGCAGCAGTTTTTAATGTCTGGAGTTTTCTTTCTCTCACACACACACACACACACACTTTCAAAAAGGTGCTGATCAGCCAAAAAGGTACGACCGACCAACCCTGCGCTGCACTAACGCAAGTTACAGTGTGTCATGCCTGCTCATAGCAACATACTGTACATCAGGCAGGTTTCAAAGTATAGAAGGCATTACATGCTTGGCTGTGCATGAGACTAAATTAAAAAATAACTTTTTACTGGTGTCCTCTTGACAGTCAGAATGATGTGAGTGGGGTTTTAAATTAATGTGAACAGTATTTGCCCCTTTCAGAGAAATCTATGATGTCCTTCATTTTTCCCAGCTCATATCTGGTCGGCCCACTTCTGAGCAACATTTGGGGGGAGATGGGTGCGTGTATGACAGGACATGACTTATTATCACATAGTGGATATGTATCTATATATGATATTAAAATGGAATATCCAATAACGGTGTCATTTAAGAAAGGCCCCCGGGGGGTGCACGCGCGCACCTGTGCCCATCCTTGTCAAAACAATGTCATGCCACTTTTTTCGCTCAGCCCGTTCATCGTGTCTTTCGTTCTTTCCTCTTATTGTAACATTCTAGTTTTCACTGTTGTGTTTCTTCCTTGCATTTGCAAAGCTGTGCTTACAATACAATAAAGAACTTGTACAGATCATGAGATGCCCTGTGACTGTTGATGTGAATGGAAAGACACGTTTTCTAATTGAAGTACTGAGTGAGCTTAGTCTTTGGAGGAGTAAATCTAATGTTATACAACAACTGCACACAGGACACTTAAAATCTTACCTAAATGGTTGTTATAGAGGAGATAATGCCAAAATGAATCTTGGTGATTGCCAGATGAGAAAAAGATTGAAGAAAACAAATTGTGTATTTTTCCATGTAATCCATCAAATAAAACTAAACAAGTCTTCTCTTTAATTCTCTTCAATATTATTAGCTCAGATAAATTGTACTAATCCAGACATGGCGTAAATTATAACATTTGTCTTATGCAACTTTGCTATTTCAGAAACAGGTGCTAAATTTCACGTATGCATCTGTTCTGCAGAATATAAATTTAGATGCTGCTAAAGAGGGTCCCAGATATACTACCTCTGTGACCTGTAACCCCCTCCAGCCCCCCTCCTATCTGAGACGATGAGACTTAACTTTAATTTGTAACAGTAATAATGTGCACTTTAGTGAGGAATGTTTTTCAATCAAAATGCACACAGATTTATAAAATCTGTTTATTAGTGTAGCATTTGCAGTGTTGTGCTTTACCTCAGGTGAAGGATTTTAAGTTGTACTTGTGATGTTCTTAAGAGTTTGGGTTCTTTCACCTGTGCTGTATTTGCATTGTTTTAATGTTTGATCACCTGATGGTGTTGGGGGAGGGTGGGGGTATTAAATGCCTGGGTCTCCTCACAACACTATAGGTAACTATTGAGGAAGGACACTAGAGCCAAGCTGGGAGACAACAGACTGTTCTGCTGGATGCAGGTCAAACATGCACAGGTTCGCGTGGTAAGACTCGACTATGACGTTTGATTTTAGTTTGTGGAGTGAATTGGAAGCATTGTGTTATAATAGAAAACCTCTTCAGTATTAGTTACACATCAGTGAAGTCAGAGTGCATTTTCTATACTAGTTTACTATACTACAACTATATTACTATACTACTACTTACAAGTAACTAGTAAGATTTAAAAAATTGCATAAGGCAGAAAAAATAGTTGAGTCTTTTGTTTTTGGCCTTACTAGTTGACTAGTGGAGTTTAACAAGCTTACTTGTCAACTAGTCAAGTACCAAACCTCACTAGTTAACCACTTAAATCTTATTGAGCTTACTAGTTAACGAGTGATGCTCAAAACATGTACTAATCTACTAAAACAACCATTCTCAGTATGAAGGATAGCGCTCCTTATTTTTCTGATTCTGTGTATAACTAGTTAACTAGTATTCCTTTACTTTTAACTGGTTTGCTGGTGTGAAATGTTGCACAGATGGCTTAACGTGTGCATTTTACTAGTTTACTAGTGAAACCTTTTGTTTAATTAGTATAGTCAAGTTGCAAACTGCAGTGCTATGATAATAATGATATGTAATTAATGCTGAAAAGGCTTTTCCATGTGTTGTTGTTCCCCTTTACTCTGATGACGCTTTATCGTCGCCCTAATAGTTGAACATATCCATTATACTGCAGCTCTGTTCACGTTTGTTTACAATAATGACTTTGAAGATGTGGTATAGCACAGCTACAGTTGGACACAATGACGACAGCTCGGGGGACTCCCATTGGCTGACACCTCAGCGCTGGGCAGAGGAGGCGGCCTGTGATTGGCTCACCGCCGTCCTGGCATCCTTCCTGGGGCTGGCGGTGGCAGCCCTGCAGGCTTCGCAGACCGACAGTCTGTATGCAGAAGGAGCCATGTTGATGCCTGGTTTTGTGTCAACCGCTGCACTTTGGATGGTTAAAGGACTGCGTTTCAAGGAGTCCGAGCCTTTGCGGTGATTCCAACCCCGCGATGAGACCAGGAGAGCGGGTTGGGATGGTACAGGGAGCGCTAGAGGACAGCTGCTCTTAGGTCGCCGGACAGTTGATTGAAAGCAAGTGAAGTTGATGCTAGTTAGCTTGTTAGCTAGGTAGCAACAGCTGTGCGGACGCTGCGTGGGATGAAGCGTGTGGACTAAAACTATAATTTTGTCTGCTTGTTGCATTTAGTCGAGCTAACACCGGCTAACCCGCTTGAAGACTCTGTGCCACGGATAACAAGAGAGATGCTGAATTAATTGTTAGCCAGCTTAAGTTGCCTTTGCGAAGCTAGCTAGCTGTTAGCTAACTTTAGCATGCTGACAATCAGCTCGCATCTCCAGTCACGACTAACATTTGCTAGCTGAGCGGATTTTAACGCATCGTTACTTTCAGTCCGTCAGCGACTCGTGGAGCGTCTTGCGTGACAAAAGCCACCAAATTATACCGACTGGAGATATGGCGACACATCCATTCTCTGGGAAGCTACCAGTTCGTCTGCTCAGCTCGCCAAGCAGAGGCTAACAGGCTAGCAGCATAACTTTCCTCTCACGGTGTCACTCAAAAGCTGCAGCGCTCACTTCCTCGCTAGCCGACATATCGTACCTGAAGCAAGCTGGCGGCCCTCCGAGTAGAACCCGAGGACAAGGAGCTGGGACCGATGGCCTGGGTGCTGAAGATGGAAGACGCCAGCATCGAGTCGGGGCTGGTGCACGACTTCGATGCCAGCCTGTCCGGCATCGGGCAGGAGCTGGGTGCTGGAGCCTACAGCATGAGGTTAGAGACGGTCAAGCTAGAGCCCAAACAGCTGCCGAATCATTTTAATGGGTCGGTCGAGAGAACGTCACATGTTGTGTGTTTGTGTTTCTATGTTGTTCTCTGTGCAGAGTGTGATGGCTTCTGTGTGTTTATGGAAGTCACGGCGCGATGCTACGATCAGGTTCAAACTTTAATTTAGTAAAGCGAGGACGCCTGTCATGCTTATTCGTTTATGCTGTATCTTAGATTGGGATCTCAAGAAAAGACGTAAGGGTGGTGTTAGTTTACAGAGGAAATCAGCAGAAAAGGCAAAAAGGAAAAGGTCTGTGAACCCTCAGATGTTATCACAACGGGTCTGTGGCCTTGTTTCTAAAGTCCAGTGGTTTCTGAAAGCACGCACTGATGGTCTCTGGGGTGATGCACATCACCAAGTCCTTTTAATTATAACAGAAGTAACTGATCAAATTGTTAATGTGCACACCTGGACGTTTTGTTCAGAATTAATAAATGGATACTTAAAAATAGGTCACTGCTACAGAGAGGTGGCAGTTTCTGACTCTTGACCTGTGATTGTGAACAGCTGGACACATGTTGTAGTGATTTCATACTGAGCTTTTTGTTGAGCTGTGACACAGCCATTGTCCAGTTGGTACAGATGGACTTTGTTGGCATGAAAGCTGCATTGTTGTAAGCCACCCGTTTAATTAGTAACTCTTGATAAATGTAGACTGTATTGTGTAATAGATTATGGGAGTGATGATGTTTGTGAACAGGGCAGAAGGTACGGTGAGGCAGATTTCTGATATTAGGCTGTAAAAGTCAAATTTGACTTGCACACAAGATCATGTGCCTGTTTGAATGTGGTAGGTATCTGTCAGTCTCTTCTAGCCAGTTTACAAGTGATGTGTGTTATGTTAGGGGCTCTGGTAGTAGTGCTATCTGTGGTGTTGGGGGGGCTTGCAGTGTATGTTTGGAGCTAGCAGCTGGTAGGAACAGAATGTCTCAGTGTGTCTCAGTTCAGCCAGGTCCTCAGATTTCAGGAAGCAGATGTAGCAGGGCCGTGGCACCCAGGCTGGTACTGTCTGTGTCTGGAAAAAAAACACACAAATAAACAAAGCAAAGGCCAGTAATTGAGAGACTTGTTTGAGAGTGATTAAATTTAGCAGACTGGCTTTTGCAAAACTGCTGTTTGGAGGAAGCTGCAGAAAACTCTTGAGACTGTCAAGTTGTTTTTCATAAAGTTTGGCTCAGGTTGAGAGACGCATCTTAGCTCACGGAAAGTTTCCAGGTAATGAGATGAGATGATTTTTTTTCATGCATAGGGCTCCTTTCTTCTGCACACATACTGAAATACACGCACACACCAGTTCACTGTGCACCCAGTGACACTTGCAGCATTTGTCAGGGTGAGCTGAGGGCGTGTTGGTCATCTTGAGTGGCTGCCAAGTGTGAGCGATAGTGTGTGTCAGCAGCTCAGGCTATCTCTGGCTGTTTTTGTTCATTTATCCTGCTGCGGCCTCATGCATACGTAATAAGAGCCATGTGATAGATGGAGAGTCTTTGTGGCTTATTCTAAAATAAGCCAGCGCAATTAATGTTCCCGCTAGATAATGTATTGTGTTAATGAGTGGTGAACGCAAGCGTTAAGGTGACAGCACGTCATTTGTTTTTAGAGAGGATTCCAGTGTAGGCAAATGAGAGCAGCCACTCAGAATTGAACCATGGTTTGTCTTTGCTTAGTTGTTTCAGCACAAATGATGCTCTTAAAGAAAAACGTTTTAGCTGTGTGAAGCTGTTTTTTTTTGTATTTTTCACATCAGATCCCTTTTTGTTTCTTCCCTCCGTCTCTCTCAGCGATGTGTTGGCCCTGCCAATCTTTAAGCAGGAAGACTCCAGCCTTCCCCCTGACAGTGAGACCAAAACCCCACCATTCCAGTATGTGCTGTGCGCCGCCACCTCACCTGCTGTCAAGCTGCACGACGAGACACTCACATACTTAAACCAAGGTGGGCTGCGTGACTTCATAGGAACATGGTTGATTATGGTTGTACTTAATCTTGCTCTTCTTTCTTTTTTGTGCTGTTTGTGTTCTGCGTCATGTAATTAAAACAAAGCGTATGCAGCCAATTTAACTACAAGACAGAAGCTGTCAAGTATGTATGTATGTCTGGACAGTCGCATCATTAAGAAAAGTGTAGTTTTTTTAGTGTTGATTAATCTTAAATAATAAACCCTCTAATAGACTTGCTTGGTTAGTTTTTGCTGTCTTAGATGAAATATTTTATAGATTTGTATAAAAAACGTATAGGACACATCATAGACTTAACTACTTTTTCCCTACCAGCCTTTTGTACCTCACTGCAACAAGGACATGGTCATAGCTAGTCTCCACTCTGAATAACCCCAAGAGGAAGAGTTTGCACTAAGCCTATATCAGGCACAGAGACTCTAAACTCTCCATGGGTGGACAGTGAAAAGTCAAAATGACCTTTGTGAGATATTTAAATTGAAAGAGATTCACTTGTTGTTAGGTAAAAAGGTTTATTGCTGTTGTTTCCCCTGTTGCCCCTCAGGCCAGTCTTATGAGGTGCGTATGTTGGACAACAGGAACCCAGGGGAGTTACCAGAACTCAATAACAAGATGGTGAAGGTAAGAGGATCCTCACAGCTGAAGGACAGACGCCTACTACTTGCGTCAAGTAAACTTTATACCCATTATGGTGTGTGTCTGTGTGTAGAGCATAGTGCGAGTGGTGTTCCATGACCGTCGGCTGCAGTACACGGAACACCAGCAGCTGGAGGGCTGGAAGTGGAATCGTCCTGGTGACCGTCTCCTTGACATCGGTAATGATGCCTTCCCTGAATTGTTTACTTTAGTCGTCCTGTGTGTGTCTGTGTGTGATTAGGAGTTCAAATATCTTTGTGTGTGACAGATATCCCCATGTCAGTGGGTATTGTGGAGCCGAAGACTCATCCCTCCCAGCTAAATGCTGCAGAGTTTCTCTGGGACATGAACAAAAGAACTTCTGTTTTTGTGCAGGTAAAGCACACTCACACCAGCTTTCTTTTGTGCCGTTGAGTCATCCATTGAGTGGGTCTTTGAAGTTTTACATCAAACTCATATTCTGATCAGTCTCGTCTCCTCTGCTGTCTGCAGGTGCATTGTATTAGCACAGAATTCACCCCGAGGAAGCACGGTGGAGAGAAAGGCGTCCCCTTTAGGATCCAGTTCGACACATTCGCACAGGGAGATGGTGGCGAGTACACAGAACACCTCCACTCTGCCTCCTGCCAAATCAAAGTTTTTAAGGTACACATTTCACTTGTGCAGTAAATAATTCCTCTGAGGGAAATTATGGTGACGCTTTCTACTTCATTGCAAAATAAATCTTCTCTGCGTCTTTAGCCGAAGGGGGCAGATCGTAAACAAAAGACAGACAGGGAGAAAATGGAGAAGCGCACGCCGCAAGAGAAGGAAAAGTACCAGCCTTCTTACGATACCACTATCCTGTCAGAGGTGAGTGTGCAGAGGCCTTTGAGGCATCTAGGATTTCTGTTAAGGCCACATAACTGAATTGGAGGTGCAGGCTGGTATTAGAATTACTGAGAATTATTCTTCAAGCATTTAAATGAGGATACATTTACATGCTTGTAAATAGACTCTAAAAAGTCATATCCACTAAAAACAAAACCTAAAAAACTCAAAGTAATTTCACGCAGAAAAAGCTAAAGCGTATAAGCGATAAGCTGTTACTGTTGCAGGCCTCCGTTACCCTGCATCTCTGGGGTTTATTAACTCAGCAGTGCAGTGTTTCCTTGGTTACTGATTGTTGTGTGTTGGTCAGCTGCTTGCTAACCTCTGCTGTATGTAGACAAGGCTTGAACCCATCATAGAGGATGCAGGTGACCACGAGCTGAAAAAGTCCAGCAAGCGGACACTTCCTGCTGACTGTGGCGACTCCTTGGCCAAGAGAGGGAGTGTAAGCACTGTGTTCTCCTCTCCAATGTTTTAATGTCATACATATTTTATCAGGTGGGGTGGAGATGATGCAAGGCTCCTAATTTAAAGTAACGTTTCCTCAACCCTTGTTTCTGGAAAGCTCGAGTTGGCCTTTGGAGTTAATGAATCTTTCTTTGAGAAATAACTGAGTATAGGGATGTCTTTCCTCAGTGCTCCCCATGGCCAGACAATGCCTACACCAGTACCAGCCAGGCAGCTACTCTCTCCTTTGCCTCCACACCACTGTCCACTTACACAACCTCCTCAGTTCCAGACAGGTAACTGTGTGTCATGTGTTTAGTTTGGTGCCTGGGGAAGATGTGTCTTAATATCACTTGTCTGAGTAGTAATATATTTTTTCTAGTGATTCGTCGTCCCCCAATCACCAGGCAGACCCTGGTAGCCATGGCAACTCGGAGGTCAGTCTGCACTCTGCACACCTGTATGAACAGGTGAAAGAATTAACCCATAAAAACGTTTTTCTATAGAAGCAGATCATGTATAGAAAGGTCTTGACATGTGTGTCTGTCCTTTTCTTCCTACAGCAGCTGAGCCCCACTGCGTCCATACAAGATGCACAGAAATGGCTACTGAAAAATCGCTTTAATTCCTACACTCGGCTCTTCTCTAACTTCTCAGGTACGCACACATTTTCGCACATGCGCACGACAACTTGCACATGTGATAATAGCTGCATTAGAAATAACTGGTCCTCTGTCTTCGTTGCGCAGGTTCGGATTTGTTAAAACTAACCCGGGACGATCTGGTCCAGATATGTGGGCCAGCAGATGGGATCAGACTCTTCAATGCACTTAAATCCAGGTGTGTTAAAGCGCATCCGTCATTATCTGTTGTCTAACTGTAGACCAGACCAAATGCACCAGTCTTCTCCACTGACCTTTTTTGTTCTTGTGTGTGTGCAGGTCAGTGCGTCCCAGGCTGACAGTTTACGTCTGTCAGGAGTCTCCCCAGGACAGCCCCCTGGTGGAGAGACACAGCACCAATGAAAATGGAGAACACAGCGCCTCTTCTAGTTTACATGGTAAACTAAAAGTCGCTGTAATAACGCCACATGCTGCATTAGTTCCTAATGACTACAAGTTCTGAATTTAAGTCCCATCTGTGTTTCTTTGCAGTGTATCATGCTCTGTACCTAGAGGAGCTGACTGCTGCAGAGCTGATCCGCAAGATGGCGTGTGTTTGCAGCCTTCCACTCGGACAGATTAACCAGGTGTACAGACAGGGTCCTACAGGCATCCACATCCTGCTTAGTGACCAGGTACCACCACACACACTGTGCATTTACATATAAAACTGGCAGTGCGAACAGGGGATGTGTAAATAGCTAAAGTAGGAAGCTGAGGCCGTTGCTCATTTGCTATGCAGAGAGGAAAAAATAAGGTCTGTCACTGTTCTGTGCTTTGTGTAACCAGGTGTCTGTACTATAGTCACACATTTGCAGTGTTGAGCTTCTGTTCTGTTCATTTCCAGATGGTTTACAACTTGCCCGATGAGAGCTCTTACTTGATCAGTACTGTCAAAGGTGAGAACAAGAGTTTCGTGGTACGAAACAAGCTATGAAAAAACTTTGACAACCATTTTCGTGTACTTACCACATTTTTTTCTCTGTAGATGAATTGGGCGAAGGACTCCATCTAATCCTGAAGTAGTGATGAGGACAGATGGCTTCCCTAATACTCAACCCTCTGTTTTGGAGCAGAAGCCTCATTCTATCCTTCTCTGCCTGTCTCGACTCTTCCCTTCTGCTCGCCCCCTCCCTCTCTCTCCCTCTCTCCCTAAATGATCGCTCAACGGAAAGCAAAGAGACTGCGCTAAAGCCATGTAAATGTTAGAATCTGACATGGGTGTGTCCACTGTTTCATATTGAAAACGCTATTAACAGGAATTTAGCTTAGAGGAGAGACTGGGAGGTTATGTGGTTAAGGGAAAGGCAACAATCTATGTATTCTGATTTAGTGTTCATTTGTTTTTGTTTTTTAATCTTTTGTATTGATTTTGTGTGGTGACGGAAGGAGGCTCCAAGAAAGAGGGCAGAATGATAATCTGGTCAACAGGAGCAGGAACGAAAGCAGAGTTTCCTTTTTGCTAGTTGCCCTTCCTACACAACACGCACAATCAGCACTAGGCCAGTATTTGATAACGCGTACTGCTGAACAGCATGCGATCTAAACATAGTAAGTAAAGGAGAATGCCCACTTTCACATTCTCTCTGGGTTGTCATAATCGACCATACATTGCTCAGCCGAGTTTGACAACCCGTGAAATATCCAGGCCCAGATTGTGGAAGAGGTGTCATTTGTGTAATTTTACACCAACGTAAATGTTTGTTTTTTTTTTTCTTTCACTTTGTCAAACGGATTGATTGAATTAACTGTTGTCACATAGCTTCATCTTGTGTGACCTTAGACTTGCAGCCATATCGCTCTGTCAGTTGACATGTCACATTCAGCTCAGCTATCTTAATGTACGTCCTGTTTGACCTGAGCTTGTATAGTTTTTAGTTTATTCTTTATGTTGCTCTCGTTGAATTTACTTGTTTCTGGTGCCATATTGGCTTTGTTTTTTTTTTATGTCGTATTCACACATACGGAAGCTCACACACCTCGTCTTTGACTTCTCTGCTTCTGTCCTGTCTTTGAAACACTGGTTTAGAAGAATGGAGTTGACGCCTCCTGGGATTTTGGCCATAATTGTGCAGAAAACGAGGAGCACACCTCGGCAGGGTTGCGCCTATCAAAAAAACGTACTATTATGTGGACCAAACAGGTTGCAGATTGATGGGCTTTTTTTTTCATTTTTGAAAATTCTGAAAATCTGTATAAATCTTGGTCATCAGAGGCATTAAAAGAATTGGTCAGATAGCTGAATGAAACCCTCCTATATTTGAGCTGCTTGTACTGCATGTGCAAAGTAAGAAACCATCCATTCCACAATCTGCTCTGCTAGAAGCAAAGCATCATGCAGCAGTCTGGTAGAGTGCTGTAGCCTGGTTTGAGTAGTCTTCTCCTGTTTACTATGGAATTACAGCAGCTCCACAAGTTTCTTTTAATCCTACATGTAGCTGAACACAGGAGGCACTGGTCGTTTTTTTGTGTGTCCTTACCCTAAAAAGTGACCGAAAGCCTCACACCATGGGTTCAGTTGACTTTGATTTTGGTACATGATGTCTGATAATGATGATTAAGTGCATATAATTTGCACCCCTCTAAGTGAGAGTTTGTGTGTGTGTGTGCGTGCGCATGTGTATCATTCTTCATTCTCGCAAAGAAAAACGTAATTATGTTAGTAGCTGTCATAAACTTTTTCCTGTTGCTATAATTAAACTGTTTAGTGTGCTGTTTTAGTTTAAAAAATATGTGGATGATGGGAAAGGGAGGCAGGGATACTCTGGTGCTTGGTGAGTGTTATCGCTCCTTCTTTTTTCCAGTCGTTAGAGACCAAGCCTGCACTGAAAAATCACAAACCTATAGCTTGATGTGTAGTCAGTAGTCCTACCATCACACCCTCTACTTATCCGCCTGAGGAGGAGGAGAACAAAAAATGAGTGTCAAGACTAAAAAGCGTCTTTGTCTCACCACACGCCAGAGGCAGGACTATAGCTCTGGTGGTGTTTAGACTTGAGTACCACAGCAAAGTGTACTGTCTATCAACTCAAAAATGTTGGAGTTGCAGAGCAGGTGTTAGACAAACCCCAGTGAGCAGTTTTAGTCCCGTGACTGGCCTGACCAATCGCCTGTCTGTGTGACTGAGTGTGTGCTTGTGTGAAAGAGTGTGCGCAGGTGAGTTGACCACTGTTCATGTACAACCTAATGTCAAGGATGATGCTTCTTGTGTGCACAGTATCATATGCTGGAAACGTACACAACCACATGTGCTGGGAATAAATGATTTCATAACTTTATTTGGTCTCCTGCTGCATTATTAAACAAGCCCATCCCTACAAAAAGCAATTAATTAATTAAAGCCACAAAAGACATGCAACAGATTTGACTAACTGCATAGTAATTCTGAATTAATCCATATACTTGTCTGGCACATTTTTGCACAATGAGCAGCAACAAAATAGTCTTTCATGGCATTGGATTAAACTGCACACTGCAGCACCTCATGTACTTCAAAACGTCTGCAGATGTTAAAACACGAGGAGAAACCGGATTAAATCTGATATTTTTTCTTATTTTATTACACCGTTTTTGTCCAGGTCAGATTATTAAATGCTGCTGTTCAGATGAAGCTATTTCTGCGTCAGTGCTGTTGTTTCCGATATACTGAGTCTGCGCAGTGCCGCTCTCCATGACGTAATTTGACGTTGGCGTCCAGAATCCAGGAAGTGGGTCGCTCGGCTGTTGTTTGTGTTCGCTAGACTCTATTCGCCTGTTTTCTGAGTAGACACATCGCTTGCGGGCCGAAATGGCGACGTTTATTTCAGTCCCGTTAAAAAAGTCCTCGGAAGTGGATCTGGTGAAGCCGCTGTCGAAATTTGTAACGACCACATACCCAGCGGGCGAGGAGCAGGGCGAGTACGTCCGCGCCGTGGAGGAGTTGAACAAGCTTCGCAAGAACGCGCTGGGTAGGCCGCTGGACAAACACGACAGCTCCCTGGAGATCCTGCTCAGGTACCGTCCTCGTTATATCACCCACCTGCTCCAGTTACAGCGCAGCTAGCACACGTAGCCTAGCCTGGCTACGTTCGCCCAGTCATCGCCGCACCCAGGTGGTTTAGCTTGCAGTTGCTAACTTCAAGCTAACGTGCGACGCTATTCCTCTCATCCAAAGTAACTGGGTCATGTTTTGTTTATGACAAGTTTCAGTAAGTGGCTAAAACAAACGTGACTCGCTAACGTCTTTACTGACATGTGAGATATCTTATATGAAGTCACTTTACACTGAGCTAGTTTGGCTAATTGTTAATATGAGTTAAAGAAAACTCTCACACCTTCGCATTATAATCAGCGTTAGCTTTAACCTCTAACTGAAACTTTGTTTCCAACGTGAACCGGAAATAAATAAGTCAATACAATGGCTACAAGTAAATATGCTAAACGTTAAGACGCTATAAACCGTTGAGCGCTTGGTGCATTCCGTCACCATCATCAGGCCGGTTTGCGTTTTGTCGTGGAAGCTGACTCATCCTGATGCCTCGTGTTAATACACTCACGGTAACAGAAACTGACTTTGACTCCTCACCGCCTTTTACTTTATTTCAGCTTTACATTTCTGCAGGTGTCTCCACCTGTATCTGCCAGATCAGCCTCCACAATCAGCCCTAGTCTCCGGTGGTTCACCTTTAAGTCCACCTGTAGTTGAGGCCTTCAGTCAACCAGTAGCAACATAAATACGAGTCCATTGTGGCCACAGTTTTTCATATGAACAGAGATCGTTGTGATAACTCTCTGTGCAGGCGTATGAGTGAGAGGGAAGTAGGAACACGGGACAGTGAGGACGTGGGTCTGCCCAGCTTGTCAAGCTTAAATTGTTCCAGCAGTGTCAGATTGCTGGCTGCTTTGCATTGTGGTGGGTTTGTAGGATTTGTTTCCTCTCATGCTCCACCACTCCAACATGACTGCTACCTTACTGTTATACAACCGTGCAGACTAATAATGTTTACAGCCATGTCGGCTGTAATGGAAAAGCCAGCCTCTTCCATGAGAGCATGGCACTTATCTGTATCTTATCATCAATAAAAACCTTCACCATTGCCACGTGACCTAATATTAACTGACATGCTCTATTCCAGTATGACAGACGTAGAGGCTCCCGTCTTGTTTCAGTCTTGACTTATAGCGTATACAGGGTTTGCTCAGACTACATCACTAGTCAGGTTTGCGCTAGTTTGTGTCAATCTTCTATTTATCTGACACACGTGTGTGGCCAGAAGCACAATGGCTTGTTTCAGCTCATGTGACTTTATGATGCTTCTCTGAGACACATGACTGTTTTATTGCAGATGCATTGATCTATTACACCTGATTCATGTGAAATTTTAGCATGTTCCGTTCCCTGGAAATTAGTAGCGATTCAAATAAAAGTTATAGAACTTACTTACTAACCTGAACAGCAGTGTTGCTATTAGAAGAGAAACTGTTAGTTTTGTCCATCTCTAGTTCAGTAGTTTGTACAAATATATTAATGAGAAAATGTAAACCATACTAAACATCACTGAAAACCATAGCTGGCCATTGGATTAGTAAATATATCATATTAGTAATAATAATGATAATTAGCAGAGAGTTGAAAAGGGTCTGTTTATGCAGAACGGTCTACCATTGCTTACTATTGGCTCTGCTGCTGCCTGGCTCACTTTGCATGTCGTCTATTTACCGTGTGCCAGGTAGTCAGGGAGACAGGACCTATCCGTTTCACAGGCCAGCAGACATGCAGCTATTATATCACCATGGATACCTTTGTTTTTCTCCTAGAATGTTTTCTGTCTTTCTCTAGTCACCTGGAATGCCCCTCTCCACACTTGTCCTTATGTATTTCAATAAGAAATATAATGTAACATAAGCTTATGTGGGTAGTTGTTCATGTACATATTTGTACTCCTTTTTTTTGGCAATGAGAATGCTAGGATGGATAAACTGGTGAGAGGGAATTCCCTAACCAGGCCCCTCTGTATGTCATTTCTAATAATAAACAGTTTACATCACAGGCACAGGTACTGATTGGACAAATAGCTGAGGGTGTGTGTGTGTCCTCGTCTGCGCTGATGTTTTTCCTGAGTCATTGTCAGGTGTCTATGAAAGAACTTCCTTAACCGTGGTTATGTTGTAATACTCTCTCTGCAGCCTTTTCTAGGTTCTCAGTTATGACTCACAGTATGGCTTCATGTGTTCTTCTTTTTTTATACTTAACTATCCAACTAAGAGAAAGTATTTCTTTTCAGTCTTGATGCATAAAAGTCATAGTTTTGACCCTTAATTTTCATTTCCTCAACAGATACTATGACCAACTGTGTGCTGTTGATCCCAAGTTTCCCTTTTCTGAAAACCAGGTAATTCATTCAGCACACATGGTTGTGGGTTAGATTTACATCAAAGACAGAACAACCTCAACACAAAGCTGTCTCTGTTTCTGCAGCTCTGCCTAACCTTCACATGGAAGGATGCCTTTGACAAAGGATCGCTGTTCGGTGGCTCAGTCAAGCTTGGTGAGTGCAGCTTATCAAATGTGTTTTGTAGTCCTTTGTGTTCAACTATGCAAGATGAAATACAAAGCATGTAGATCAAAATTCTATTCCTAGAAAGTGATTATTATATGGTCATGTGCAGAAGTGTCCTTGGGCAAGACACTGAACCCAGAGCTGCCCCCGGTGCGTCAGGTGTGAATGTGTCAATGTTTGTGTGCGTGAATGGGTGAATGAGACGCAGTGTCAAAGCGCTTTGAGTACCAATAGGTAGAAAAGCGCTATACAAGTCCAGGCATTTAAATTCTTGAATTATTGAAACTGTCAGGTGACAGGATTTTGGGTACCTGGTCAAAACACGCAACGTAAACTCATATGTAAGTAAGCACTGTGGGGAAAATGTGCTCAAAGTAGAACTGAAGTTACATTCAGTTGCTTGAGCAGCTTCATGAGCTCTACTATTTATTTTGACACAGTTTTGTACTGGACATGCCTGAGTATAGTGTAATTCAGTTGTAATGTAAGGTTGTATGATTAATGGGGAAAAGAGAGAAATCTGAATTTCTGAAGAAATTCTCACGTCTGTCTTGTAGCTTTGGCCAGTTTGGGCTACGAGAAGACATGTGTGTTGTTCAATGCAGCAGCACTGGCCAGTCAGATTGCTGCAGAGCAGAACCTGGACAATGATGAGGGCCTGAAGGCTGCAGCCAAATACTATCAGGTGGGCAAAATAGTCAAATGTTTTCATTGCACACATTTTCAAACGGCACAGAGGTGAGTCCAGCAAAGTCAAGTCAAGTTTTTCACCTTCTTCATTCTTCTTGCTGCTATCTTGCAACCAGGTTGTGCGTCTGTCAGTGTCCACAGTGTAGACGCATGACTCTCTCTATCTGTTGTCTCCATGCAGCTGGCCAGTGGTGCATTCGGACACATCAAGGACACTGTGCTGTCTGCACTGAACAGGGAGCCCACCATGGACATCTCCCCTGAGACTGTAGGTGCCCTGAGCCTCATCATGCTGGCCCAGGCCCAGGAGGTCTTCTTCCTTAAAGCCACTGCAGGTACCAAGGACAGATATCACACATTTAATTACCTTTTTTTTGCCCTGTGTAATTTCTAAGAGTGGTTTAGATCCAGGTTGCAAACAATGTCTGGCCCAGTTCTGTCTCTAGAGTTGCTTATTAGAATTTTTAAGCACAGGTCTTGGACGTCTTATTTAAACAGATGACTTTCATTTTCTGCTGAGTAGTTGAATTTTTAAACCAGTTTCCAAACTTTGTAGGAGATGCAACTTTATCAAGGAAAGTTCTTAACAGTCAAAAACACAAAAGACAGCCTCACTGTTCTGGAAGTACTTCGAGCATCTCGGCTGTTGTGTAGCATCTGTAAATGTGACGTGGTTATTCAACTGATCATATCCTGTTTGTGTTTTGATGATGCTGGTGACACAGCTTTAAAAGTTGCTTCTTCACTCAATAGATAGGATGAAAGATGCTGTCATTGCAAAGCTGGCCAATCAGGCAGCAGATTTCTATGGCGACGCCTTCAAGCAGTGTCAGTACAAAGACAACCTTCCCAAGGTATGTGGGACACACACACACACACACAGGAGTTAAACCTGCTCGGGTTGGAAAAGGTGGTGAAGATTGTGTTTTACATCCATAGTGTAGTTGACTGTGTGCATTCTTCTGTGCATGTGACTCTGTGAGGTGGAATAAAGACTTGGTTTGTGGGACTGTCCAAATTACAACCTTTTTCTGTTCCCATTGGTCCGTTTCCATCCTGTTTTTACTCTGGTTGGTTACTACTAAACTGCATTTGACCTGATTTTTATGTGTTTCTGACCGTCTCACATGCTTAACAGTAACACTATAAACAAAACGCACACGTCACAATGTCACAGTGTTTACATGTTACAGATGTAACTTTGCAGCAACTTGCAGTAAGTTTTAAGGCATGACTTAATGTAACGCACATAGATCAGTTCAGGGGAATGTAAGAAACGCATTACAAACAAAATAAGGGATGGATTTAAAGGGAATTAAATCATCAAACCTGTTTTCCTCCGTATCAGCAGTCCTACACGTTAACTTGTTAAGTTAAGTGTTTTTATTTGCTGACTGAAGTTGTAGCAGAAAACAGGGTTGAGGACATTGATCCATGTCTAAAAGAAGCTTCTCTGTTATCCCTGAATGCCTGAACTTATGCGCATTCACTGCCAAAACACACACACACACACACACACACACACACGAGGTGTAGCAACTTTCTGGAAGGTTGAACACTCACGGCCTGTTCTGTTTTCTCTCTCGTTGTCTCCGTTTCTTTCTGCATCCGTGGTGGTGGTGTTGTTGTGGGTACTGGTTGTGTGCGTGCATGCATGTATTGTGTGGACACCTACTACTGCTTGTGCCTCTCTGTGATTGGCTTTTGCGATGTCATTTGTGAATTTTTGACCTTGCTGCTGTGTGTGTAACGTTTTGTGGTGCCTTGCCGTTGTATATCTGTTTGTGCGCCTGTGTGTTGCTCTGTGGTTGCCTCTCCCTCGTCAGTATTTTTATTTTCAGGAAGTGCTGCCGGTGCTGGCGGCCAAGCACTGCATCATGCAGGCCAACGCCGAGCTGCACCAGAGCATGCTGGCCAAGCAGAAGAAGCGCTTTGGGGAGGAGATTGCTCGCCTGCAGGTAAATCGAGACAATCAAACACACTCAGCGATCTGTCACATTCTCAGCTCACTGTTCATTCTACTGTCTATGGGACCTTATTTCTAATATCAGTTTCACGTGAGGAGTTAAATAAATGAATTGAAGCTATTTCTTTCTTTTAATTGTCTCCCCTCTGTCCGTCACTTTAGCACGCAGGGGAGCTGGTGAAGACTGTGGCGTCTCGTTACGATGAGTACGTGAGCGTCAAGGACCTGACCGATAAGATCAACCGCGCTCTCACCGCTGCCAAAAAAGACAATGACTTTATATACCATGATCGTGTGCCTGAAATCAAGGACCTGGAGCCAATTGGCAAGGCAGCGCTGGTCAAAGCCACTGCAATCACACCTCCACTCAGCCAGAAATTTACAGGTCTGTTGGTCAAGATGATATGGCAACATATACATATCTATACTAAAGATAATTGTCCAAGCTGTCCAAGATAGATCTGATGTCTCATATACTCTGAAATAACTTATTATATTTTAAATTTCTTTAAAGTCTGTGAAATTTAGATTTGACACAGCATCCGTTCTCCCATTTTGATATTGTGTTGAATATAAACATTTAATCCATGACTAAACTTAAGTGCCCAGATGTGAGGTAGGCATGTCGTTTCTTTTTTTACAAGCTTGAGCTCTAACCCAGTGGTTAGATACTGTTAGTTCAACAGGCATCGATTCTACCACACACTTAGATGTTCTTTTGTTTCTTCCTGTTCAGATTTGTTTGAGAAGATGGTCCCAATGGCCGTGCAGCAGTCCATGAGCATGTACAGCCAGCGGAAGGCTGAGACTGTCAACAGACTGGTGGGAAGAATGAGGGAGTCCACTAATCTCTGCAACGGGTACAGTTTGACTTGACTTGACTTTGCTTGTTAAGATCTTATTTCTTTAATGTTTACAGTCAGATGGATACTTGTACTAGTGGCAGACCAGAGGCTGATATCATTGATAACTGACAGTTGATGTGTAAATGTCTGTCAGGGTGTTGGCATCCCTGAACCTGCCAGCTGCTCTGGAGGATCTCTCCGGAGACTCCATCCCACAGTCCATTTTGGAGAAGGCCAGATCCATCGTGCAGCAGGGAGGACTGCAGAGCATCGAGCAGCTAATCAAAGACCTGCCTGAGCTTCTTACCCGGAACAGAGAGATCCTGGATGAGGTCAGTGGCAGCATGACGTAGAAAGAGCCTGAATTATACATGTGCTACTACATTTTGTAATGTCACCCTCTGTGATCTAACCTCATTGCTTTGTTGGTCACTTTTAGAAGTGCAGCCTCATTAACAGCATGTTTCCCATATGGCTTTACTGTCTTGACAGAGTAGCATATGAATGTAATGTTGTTTAGCAGCTGACTTGGACAGTCTGGATGTTGGATTTTTCTACCAGCAGTACTCGAAGAACACAAGAATACTAAAAACCCATAATCGCTCCCCAATGGCAGAAATCCCAGATCAGGATCATCACTAAAATCTAATCCACTGATCTTTGGGCCAAGGACTGTTTGTCCTCCAGCATCCGCCAAAAGCATTTTTTAGACATCTTGATGACAAACAAATAAACAGACGGGAGGGAAAAACATAAAACACAATCTGCTTCCAAGTTTGTTGGCAAAGTTGAAAAGTCCAAACCAAATTGTCCTAATTTCCCTAAAAGTAGGGGTTTGTTGTGTAAAGAGAGACAAATGGAGAGAGAAAAAATATTTCTGCTGTCCAAAAGGTTTTTTCGATATTGTTTTAAAAATAAATAGTCGAGACTATATCTTATTTTAAAAGTTAAACTATAAACACTGAATCATAATTGCATGCATTATCTATGAGAAACACGTGTCTAATGATCTTTAATGTGAGGGTTTGCTGCTTTTTTTGTGTTTTATATGCAGTCATTTTAAACTGTGCTCGTGCGTTTTCAGCGCATTATCAGTTATCAGATCATCTAATGTTTGTGTGGTTTGTTTTTCCAGCGTACACTCAGTATGTTTGTGTGTTTTTTTTTTTTTGTTTTTTTTTTTTCCCTCCAGTCTCTCAAGATGCTTGATGATGAAGAGACAACAGACAACGAGCTGAGAGCGAAATTCAACCAGCGCTGGAACAGAACCCCCTCTGGAGACCTGTATAAACCCCTTCGCGCAGGTACACAATTAGTCATTTTTGCTATTTATATACATGTTCACATATGCTGTTGGTAAAGCTCCTGCTCTGTGCCTTCTTATACCTCTCCCCCCAGAGGGTGCCAACTTCCGCAGCGTCTTGGACAAAGCTGTTCAGGCTGACCAGGTGGTGAGGGACCGCTACAACGCCCACTGTGAAATGATCGCCCTGCTGTGTAAATCAGAGAACGAGCTCGTTGCTGCCATTCCCTCAGCAAACCCGGTCAAGACTCTGCAGGGCAGTGAGGTTAGTCACTCGTACTCTTAATATCTTTGGTTGTGTGCCCAGTTGATGTAAACATAACTTTTAGAGCCACATAAACATAGAATCCAGCTGTACACAAACACTCGTGGGCACTGTGTGCTTTGTGGCTCTGTCCTGTCTCCCTACAGTAGCTTCATTTTTCATATTGTTTGCTGAGTTTACATTTAGGTTCACCAGGGAATTTAAAAAAACGAAGCAAGCAAAACTGGGAAAGCGTGAGGAAGAAGCGCATGTCTCCACATGCAACACAGCGATTTTAGCATAAATGCAGTGTTATTTGAAAGACATGACTTTTTTTTCCCCAAAGAAGCAAAATGCACGCTAAAACAATAAATAACTACGGCACACCTCACCAAGCCTCACGCAAGAGTGCAGTCATGACCAGGCTGACAGGGCGGGGGTTCATGTGCTGTGCTCTTCCTGAAAGATGTATGTTTCCACCATCTTTTCCTCCAGGTAGTGAATGTGCTGCGCTCCCAGCTCGCCCAGCTGGACGAGATGAAGAAGGAGAGGGAGACTCTGGAGGGAGAGATCAAGGCTGTGACTTTTGACATGTCCACCGCCTTCCTGACGGCGCTTGCCCAGGACGGAGCCATCAATGAGGAGCAGCTGTCACTCTCCCAGCTTGACCAGTTGTACGGCACATACAACCAAAGAGTACAGGCCACCCTCCAGACGCAGGAGGAGCTGCTGGCACAAGTTCAGGTATTGACACACACCTGCCTAATTTGGGATGAATGTATTGATTGAGCACTGAGGCATTTAATCGCTGATTCTTTTCCAAGTCAGTGCCACTTGTTCTGTAGCTTAACTTGACGTGAAAATGAATATCCTCTTTGAAACCACAGTAAGTATTTAAGTATTTACCTTGTCAAATGAAAGCATGTGCAGGGAGTAACATCTTTCAAATATAAAGTAATTGCTGCTCACCTTCTGTTTCAGAGCTCTTCACCTCTTTAATCTTTCTTCCTGTGATCTCCCAGACATCCCACCAGGAGTTCAGCAGTCTGAAGCAGTCCAACACTGAGACTAACCAGAGGGAGGAGGTCCTGAAGAAGCTGGCCTCCGCTCATGACAGCTACGTCGAGATCAGCAAGAACCTGCACGAAGGCACTAAGGTACTCCCTCAGCACAACGTGCCTGCACACACAAACCCGAGTAGTGACGGACTGGAAAGGATTAACGTCCTAAACATTCAGCTTTTGTTTTGTGCGTGTTTCCAAGCCAGATGATTTATTTTTTGTTTCAGTTCTACAACGACTTGACAGAAATCTTGCTGAAGTTCCAGAACAAATGCAGCGACATTGTTTTTGCTCGCAAGACGGAGCGCGATGAACTACTTAAGTACGTACTGGTCTGGTGTGACATTCATACGATGAAGTTTAGTTGGATCAAGTTGAGGCCACCCCAGGAGCTAGGTCAGATGAGCACTGTGGTGTCTTGTGATTAATAAGGTCACACTACGGTTTGTTTTTTTTCAGGGACCTGCAGCAGAGCATTGCTCGAGAGCCCAGTGCTCCATCCTTCAACGTCCCTGCCTATCAGAGCAACCCTGCGGCGCCTGCTGCTGGTCCAACACCTGCCCCCAGAACTGTATTTGTAAGCTGCCAGTTCCAAAACTCAATGTTAGGTGAAACAGAACTGGAGGAAAGGCTAAGGCTTGTGTACTGATCTGTTGTCTGTCTCGCCACAGCAGCCTCAACAAGCCCAGCAGGGTCCAGCCAAGCCTGATCCCCCAGCCAGGCCTCCTCCCCCCAGCTTCACACCTCAGGCAGCCTCCAATGCACCACCCACTGGCCCTCCCACGAGCAATCCGCCACCCATGGCTCCACCATCACAGCCCCAGGGACCACCCTACCCCACCTATCAAGGCTACCCAGGGTGTGCTAAGCATTTTGAGTTGGTCTGTAATGTGAAGTCAGTCGACAAGCGTTTCTCTAATGTTGCTTTTGTCTGTTTGGTGTCCATGCAGGTTTTTCCAGATGCCTATGGGTTACAACCCTTACCCTTACGCACAGTACAATATGCCCTACATGGCCTACCAGGGGACTCCAGGACAGGCAGGCTACCCAGGAGCCACGCCTGCTGGGCAGCCCTACCCTGGTTATCCTCAGCAACCCCCACAGCAGCAGCCCTACTACCCTCAGCAATAACTCTCCCCATCCCCTCAGCCCTCACTGACGAAAACACTCCCCCAGCAATAACACCTTATGTCCATCAGCTGTTGATCATCTCATTGTTGTTTTCTTTCACTAACAGCAGCTGTAGAAACATAATTGATGGGCAACAATGGAGCTGCTTGGACTTTTTTTACTTTATATTCTAGTTTTTCTTTTTGATCTTTCCCATCCCAGAATCTGGCCTATCCCTATATATTCCTAATTATTTTTTGATTCAGAGCACTTTCATTAATGCACTAATTTCCTCTCCTAGCCTGTGCGGTTATTTTTATGTACTCCTTTCTTCTCATAGTTTGGTTGATCATTTAATTTAAACCCTAACCTCTTTTCAGTAATGACTGACTCATGGTCTGAGCTGGACTGCTGTACAACACTCATGGAGGCACATCCAATCCCAGAGCAGAGAGTCTCTCTGTCTCTTGTTTGGAAGCGTGTGTTTGGGTGGAGTGGATGTTGGGCCACTCATTGAAGGACGCATCCTCATCCTCACTCCCCCTCCACACTCAGTCGAACCCCCAGTACTTCTGTATCAACTATATTCCTATTTTTGTAATGAATACTGATGCCTCGCTCGTGTATAAAAACAAACAGCGTGTAGGTTTTCTAATGTAGATGGCCGTGGAGCCTACTGCTCTCTCCTCTTTTTCGCTATCACCCAGGGAATGTGGGTATATTTCTGTCACAATCAGAGGCTGAACAAGAGGGAGAAATAGATCTATTCTATAAATATATGTATAAAGAAGTGGTTAACCGAGACTCTCTGTGTGCTGCCCCCTCTCGTGCTCTTTGTGTTTACTTTTATTCTTCAGCTCTAATGTGATTAAAAAAACAACTGCCAGCCAGATTTTTGTCTGTCTTCAAGTGTTGCATGTTGTTGATGTGTTCTGTGTTTTGTGAAGCTGCCAGAAGAGGGCAGTCCTGCAGCTCGCAGCAACCAAGCGGCTTCACCTGCCATTGTGGCTCCATGCAGCCAATCAGAGAGCGAGCTGCCCTCTCCTACTAATCGGACGCCTTTTGACCCACCGAGCACTGGGGGCAGGTCCCATTTAGATAACATGCAAATTACGTTCCAGTGAGGTCCTGATCTCATCCTATCACATTTCCCCGCAGGTGATTTCTCCATTGACAGATTTCATCCCCAGATATTTATTCAGTGTCAGGAGACGCTAATGATTTCACATATCTCGTCTCTGTGTGTGTGGTTCTGTGTGAGTGTGCGCGTGGCAGAGAGGCAGATGGCAGCACAGTATGACGTCTGGAAGGATGCATGGAGATGTTGGCAGAGAGCTGCTGGACCCCTGCCTGCATCCATCACTCCACCTCTCTCCATTTTCCCCCAATCTTTTCTTCGTATAATCTGTCTTCTCCAGTTCCTATTAGATCAACCCTTAAAAAAAAAAAAATCTATATTTCACTTGATTTTCCCTCAGCGCTCTCCTGTCGTTGGTTTGGTTCCTTTCTTCATTACGTCTTCCTTCGCTGCTAAGCTTTCTATCTGTGTACCACCTGTCTTTTCATATCCTCAGCTGCTCTCTCTATTTTCCCCTCTCCTCTGGCTCATCTGCTTTTGCTTAGCATTTGTCTGTCCTTGCCGTCCAAGCCGCAAATCGTTGGCAGTGAGTTGTCTTCGCTGGTCAGTATCTCTTGGCTCATAAACGTCTCATAACATCACGTCAGTCTCCAGTGTGGGTCTGAGCTTTTGAGGGTGAAACTCACTAGTAAGGAAACACACTTTTAATCTGATCTAACAGCTCGCATCACCTACTGGAAGTGACACAAAGCACACACATACACCCCGTGTTTCTCTGCCCCCCACCCCCTCTACCTATCCATCTATACAGCATACCGTTGATGCCAAAGCCAATTGTGGCTCTAGGTGTGTTTATCAAAGGAGTCTGTGCATCTCAGCTGCTTAATTTTAAGAAGACATTCTCCACCGGAGGAGTGTCATATTTTAATTGGTCTGAAACAGAATAAAGGCAGAGAACAGAGCGCTGCGGTGACAGGTATTAATTACCTTCTGCCTAATGGCTCCAAAACTCAGCACTCAGCCATATTGGTGATCACACTATTCTTACTCCCCCACTCTCTCCTTTCTGCTCCTGTTCTCCTCCTCGCCGTGTGTTTGTCCACAAAAAAATGAAGCTTTTCTTTGACTGTGATCTTAAACCTTCATTAGGTGAACATGTTCTCTAATACAGTGAATCAAACCGGGTTGTACTCGTATGTGCAATTGCTACATGTTCAGTTCATGATGAGCAGTTCAGCTAATTTAAGTCTAACACACAAACGGGTGTTGCGGTCGAGTGTGTGGAAAAATATCGAGCAAACCAGGGAGCGAAGAGCCAACTATAAAACATCATGTACTTTATTATATAAGTACGTATATTCCAGTTCAAAGCCATCTAGTATGAACATATAGGAACCCGACAGGTGCACTGATGTAACATATATGTCGGTTGTGCTTCTAGTTGTGGCGTATTTCTTAATACTTTGGCTGCCAGTGATCTAGATGCTCCTTCATATAAAATGTGGCGTGGTAGAAATGCGAGTCTTTAAAAAGAAAGCATTACATAGTGCTTAAATCTCATTGGTGGTGTTAATTTGATCAGTCTCTCAGCTTACAAGTTGCCGGTATCGGTGCATGTGCGTTGGCTGATAATTTTGCCTCAGCGAAACAGTTCTCTGGCCCTGGTATGTGCGTTTTTTCTTGGGTTTTTTTTGTTGTTTTTTTTCATAGAAGCGAGATGCCTGAAATAGCTCTGATTGACAGGTACAGAGACACAGTTACTATAACAACTACCTCCTGGCTCTCATGAGCACCTCCATCTCTCTCTCTGCCCCCCTCACCTCTTCGCTTTTCATTTTCTTTTACCAGCTCTTTTTTTTTTTTTTACCCCCATCTCCCTCTCACCCCCTCACTATGTGCATGTGTGGGTGTAGAGGGAAGAGATTATAAAAAAAGAACTCAACTGCAATATTCCTTCACACGGAGATGTTTGTGTTACAAGATAGAGAGGCCTGGCACCAGCTATTGGATCTAACCTATGTGGGTGAGGGTAGGCGAGAGTGGGAAGATGAAACATGCTTATACAACACGGGCAAATAAGCCTTTTATATTCTTTTCGTGTTTCCTTTTTGGTGCTCGTTCCTCTGTCAGGTTGAGCTGCTCCGCTTGTATAATCAAGTCAGTCCACTGTGCAGTGTTCCTGCGTGCATGTGTGGGTGTCTTTGCATGTGTGCACGCACTTGTGTCAGCGAGCTGCACAGCGAGGCCACCCGATATGAGTGAATATGAAGCACAATAGAATCTAGTGGGACTGACATCCGAGAGCACAGCGCAGGAGAGAGAAAGTGTGTGTTTACGTGTTGCTGGGAAGAAGACGGACGTCATTGCTGCCACCTGCTTTGGTGGGACAGAGGCCAGACGCATACACACACTTGCATATGCAGACAGCCACGCAGAGGTCAAAGCAATCTCTTAACATAGCATTAATGATATGATTTACTTAACCTTCTTATGCTGAAGCTACCTCGGTCCCTACATTCCCTCCTGTCAGAGCCCCTCACCCATCTCCTCCCCCCTGTCCCTGTCTCTCCTTTCATCTCCCCATCTCTGAGTCATCACACAGGGTGAGAGGTCTGAGGAAAACAAGCTGCCAGAGTTGGACATGCCATAACAATGCAGCACCTGTCAGGGTCTGTGTGTGTGTGTGTGTGTGTAGCTGTGTGAGTACATGTGCAAGCAACTGTCTCAGAGCGTCTGTCATCAGGAGAAAACACAGAACATTTCCAAGTCTTACAGTAAATACAAACACACACAGAGATCATATCTGTGTGTGTGTACACTGTATATGTGTATTGTGTGCAAGTGTGCATACACTCTCATCGCTGTGGCTTTTCGCAAGAACCTGTCCCTGTCACTGTATTGATTGGTTGTCTCGCTTTGTGGCAGGAAATGAGAGGCAGGTCTCAACACCTGTGTGACCCCAGCCGCAGAGAGCAGCTTTAATGATCCGAGCTCAGCTGCCGGGGTCCCGTGCTGCAGCTAGTGCCTCGCTTGGCTCAGGCCTGATCAATAACACAAGCATCAGCCTCACGCACAGCAGAGACACACACACCTGTGTGCGTGTGTTTCAGATCAAATAATGAGAGCACCTGTAGAGGTCTCTACTCTTGTGTTTGTTGCAAGTTCACAATTAAGAAGAAATCAGAGCTGTGCATCAGGTTTCTCCTGCTAAGTTCTTTAACATTGATCTCTTTGACGGTGCACACTGACAAGTGGTGCTCTCATGTTTTTGATGTAAACTTGTGTTGATGGCAGCAGTTAGGTGGTAATTTCAGGCCATTTCTGCACTGCTCACACAGCAAAGGGCGATAATTCAGAATTAATTAGGCTATGATACTCGGGGGAAGGCGCAGCCCATAATAAGACATTTAAAACAGGATGGGATCTGGTATCCAAGTGCAGGGTATCCATAGAGACCGTTGCTATGGCGGAGAGAAATCTCACCTCATTAGGAACAAATATAAATAGCCTTGCGACTCAGCTTATGGTCATGATGCCCATGGCTGAGAGAACAGGCTTAGAGGCTTCCAGGTCAATGGCGAGAGTCAGGATGCGGAGAAAGAGGGAGAATGAATGAAGGAAACGATCTGGAGAATTGGAAGAAAGGATTGAGTAGAGAAGAAAGATGAAGGCTGTGTGTGTCGGGGAAAGAAAGAAGATAGATGAGGAGCCAGAAAAGATTTTGTCTGTGCTGTCAGGATGAAGAATCTTTCAAATGTCACACTGTTTGTTTTTATACTTGAACAGAAATGGTACAATGGCGCATACAGACCCCACGGCCCCAGAGCTTCGTTTAAAACCTGTGCAGATTTTAGTTTCAATTTGAGTTACAGCCATAAGTCTGAATTTATATGCTGCCCTTTTTTAAACAATAACAACCAAAATCTGCAGAATCACATTCGAGCAAGTTAAAATCCCATAACAGCAGTGAAAGAGAAAGCATGACTAAAGTAGCATAATGAGATGGCTGATTTTTTTTTTTTTTCTTTTAATCTCCAAGAACAGACTTTTGCAGAACCGGCATTTTCTTGCAGCAGCGCGCATAATGAGTGAAGAGGAGAGGAAGTGAGGAGTTGTGGGAGGAAAGATGGGAGTGGGGGCTGCAAGTGAGGTTGACAGTCAAGTGGAGAGGAGACAGATGGGAGCAAAGAGAAAACTTGAGCCATCCACCACTGATTGCATCAACACGTCTGAGTGCCTCCAGGTATGCTGCACTGCACCACAGTGTTACTACAGCACTGACTCACCCCGTTGTTGACTGTCCGGAGGTTCAGTGTGGACCTCGCTTCTTGATTTCCTGTGTTTTACCTGCTCTTTGTTTGTAGCCTGCTGTGTCTTCACATTGTGTGCGTTCTTTGCCATTTAGTCGTCCGCTCACGGACATGTGAATGTCTCGTTAGCGACAGACGACTGAGCCCACTGTGTGTCCGTGTGTCCTACTCAAATTTGCAAACGTATCATTCCTTACAGGAGCGTAACAGGAAGTTTCCATTTTTAGTTAGCAGGCATAATTACTGCACGACTCCCAACTTCCTCATCCTCACTTTCACCACTTAAACTCAGATTATATTAAACCTTACAGCAGAATCAGTTGGATCTGTTTGCATTGTGCCTCCAATCCGTGGCTACAGCGTAGCCTTTCAAATTTCAGGCAAACCGATGGGTCAATTAAGGCAGAAAAAGAAGAGAAACTCCCTCCTCTCTATGCAAATAGACCTTAAAAGCTTGTCGTGGCTTTCTGTTCTTCAAAGCTAAATGGTTTTCCTCTGCCTTTGTTGTGAACAGTGTGTTTTCAACTCGGGAACAAAGGTGTCTGCGACTGAAAGATGAAAACTGCAACAACTGATGAAGATAGTATATAGAGTTCAGACGTACGTTGGTGTGGGCTGTCTAATTGAGGAGATTGTTTGATTCCTCTCCCCCTTGCGTTTCGCGCTCTCTCTGAAGACCTGTCAAACTCGCAATCAGCGAAAACAACGTGCATAGGACAATTTGGAGGAACAGGAGGGAATAGCGTAGAGATGGAAAAATGGCATTTAGGAAGGAAAAGAGGGAGTTTACGCCCACTGCCTAAAGAGATGAGAAGACAGGCAGAGGAGGGGAGAGTGTGTGGAGGAAGTAGTGTGTGAGTGCCAGAGCTCATCAGCCTGTCAAACATCCGTTATAGACCACAAACCCACACACAGCCCTGGTGCAGCTTAGTCTATGACTGAACAGGTGCACTTCCTTTACCTTCTCACACACACTTCTTTTGCAGTGCATTCTTCTGACGCAGTGTATATGCATGTATATTTATGTGTGTGTGTGTGTAGGTGGCCACATTTACGCACACTGAGTATGCCCTTGTCCACAGTGCACAAACCCCTCCTGGAAGACATCCATGCATGAAGGTGATCCGCTGTGAGTCACTCATTGATCAGAGAATGAAAGCAGTCAGGTGGCGACTTCCTACCGATGCTTCCTTCACCTCAGCTCGGAGCTCCTAACTGTTTTAGCTCTGAGCTGGCACAGTCTAGTGTGCGCTCTCAGCTCAACCCACGTTTGAACCCGCATTATTCTGCATTGTGCTCATAGTTTTGTATTTCTGACTGCTGACGCACTGCATCTAAATTCATCATCCACTCTCCCCAAGGAGTTACACCGGGGCTTTGTGCACTTTTTGGTGTGTGTGTGTGTGTTTTTTACCTCAGATAGCCCCAGACAGTACAGTTAAATCACAAGATATTGCATAAGAGTGTTAAAACCAGTGAGGTTAATTATTTTTTTCTTTCTGCTGTATGTTTAAGTGAATAATACCTTTATTTAAACATAGTTGTGAAGTCAGTGAAGGCTCCATGTTCACCTCTTTGCTGTTACTTCATCCCTCTCTGCCCTTTGCAGTAGCTTTGTTGACACCTTCACGCTGCATCTTCAGACACATTTACAAGAGAATTCTTTGTTTATGATGGAAAAAATGCAGTGACATCTGCCTGCATCCTACCAATCAGGATAGTGATATCAGTGTTACTAATGTAAACCCTGTTGTGATGCAGAACTGTGACTCTGGGCAGATGATATACTATTTTAAGATTTAACCGTTTCAGCTGCCCTTTCTCTAGGTTTTATCATGGTTTCAATACATGCGTATATCAAATACAAATCTCAAAGTGTTTGCATGTGTTGTTAGTAGCTTTATTGTAGCGCCAGTGCACCAAAAAGCGGTTTAGCATCTGACCAGACCGTGCAAACAGCAGCACATGTGCAGGTTAGTTTACTGGTGTATATAAAAACAAATACATAAATAATAAAAACAGTAGAAACAATAAATGGATTAGTAGTAATAGCTGGAAGGGATGAAGCCGTGTTAACATACACCCTAGTAAATGCAGCTATTATGATAGTAGTGGATCTATAATATTGACTGGATGTACACAGTAGTACGCTACTACCCTCCTAATGTCGAGGCCCCCACTCATCTGACTAGAGACCAGGGTTGCACGACAACAAAGATCCTTGAAGCTACATGTTCTTAATGAAGTGGCGTAGCCTGAGAGAATGGCTGCGAGTAGGAAGCGAAGGAGAAGGTCTATTTGTCTGTTTCTAGCCTGTGACCGTCTAGTCATCCGGCCACATGCTCCATCATAGTTTAAATATTCATAGTCCTCCCTCTGAATATTCATGAGACTCCTATGAATATTTATGAGCCTCACTTGTTGGGGTGTCACCCGATCTCTTGCACACTTAGACGCTTACACACACTGGTGATCAAAGGAGATTCTGTCTGCCTGGACAGATTCATAAGCCGCAGTGTAACTTACACTGATCTGGTGCTAAACACAGATTGTGGCCTTGTTACTCAACAATCCCCATAGAACAGAACTAACTGTCCAGTAATTATACTCTCTAGCAACTAAATATTAAAGTATTTGTTTCCTATATTGGAAAATATGCCTGTTTGCTTTCTACAGGAGTACAGCCCATAGCGTTTTCAGTTAGCTTAGCTTAGCCTAACAACTCTGTTCAAACAAAACGAATCCACCTGGCAGCTCCCCTGAAGCCCAGGATTAACATGTTACGTAATATTTGGTGAAACGCTACAAAGATCAACACATACAAGCCTCAGCTCCCTGGTTTACTAGCTTGGCCAAGAGGAAAACAATGTACTGCTGAGAAATAAACCGGTCCTGGACTTAGATATGTTAAATGGTGAGTTTTTACTTGTAGCCATGTTAAAATAACAATATTTAACGTGTACATTTGTGAGTCTAGGCAGTGGTCATGGTAACCTACACTAACTAGCTGACTGAGGTGTAAGTCTTTTTAATTTGAATAATTATGAAAGCACTTTAGAGGATAGTGTTTGTCCAGTAAATAAGTCGTTTATTGACACCAGGTGTGTAGCAGAGGCAGGTCTTGAACCTCGCGGCCTGTGATCCAGCTTCCAGTAACTGATGTAACACTATGACACATACTAACACAGTCAGCTGTGTGTCTGTAATGTGGCGCGTTTATATAACGAGCCACAACAGTGGCGGTATTTCTGCACACACGTAATATGAAACAAGCGCCACCGAGTCTCTGTCCTCTGGGCTCACATGCCAACCACACTGCCAGCAGCGGCAGACAGCAGGTGTTTGTGTATCATCGTCCAATCGCCAGAACATATTTTACATTATATGCGCACTACAAATTTGATTTCCCTACATGTGTGTTGAGTACAGTAAAAATGTCACTGAAGCCGTGGGGAGTGAGGCTCACTGAGCTGTGTCTGCTGGCGTTCGCGTGACGCACATCCTAAACACTCATCTCAGTGTTCTAACCACAAACTTGTCTCCATAGGTCAAACGTGTGCTGCGTCAAGCCTGTTGCTTTATGCTCTATATATATACTGTATATATATGAAGTAAAAGCCATGGTTCCAGTCTTCGAATTAGACATAACAACCTGAAATTAATTTTAAGTGCACCATTGAATCCTGGGGATAGTCTGCCACATGCTATCAAACTCTGTGTGTCTGACCTTTAACAAGAACCTTCTGCTTTCAGCGTGTTTGTTAAATCACTGAGGAATTATTTGACCAGAGCCTTATTCTCCACCTTGCAAGAAAACCCCAAAAACATTTTTAGCAGTAATTAGGTATAAATTATAATTTGTTGTTTGTGAAATCCTCTCTGTGATTCCCAAAGATATGGGTTAAATGTAAGAGCTAACACTGCAGTGTTTTAAAAAGTTCAGACTAGTAATTTCGTGTCTGGGGACAAAAGGTGAAGCTGTGAAGTAGGCTTTTCCTCCTGCAGGCTACATTTATCACGTATTGGAAGGATCTCGGGTTATATCTTTGTAATTTCGTCTTTGAATAATGGAGTCTGTGAATGACTTTGAACTGAATGAGACTAGAATTAATGGAATAAAGATGAATCTCGCCAAGACTTGATGCAACTATCTCTCCATGGATCTATGAAAATATAAAATACGCAGGACCTGTGTATGAGGCATGAAATGTCAATACTAAAAGTAACTGAGCGTGTGTAGTGTAGTTTCTGCTGTGGGGGTAAGATTCATACGTTAATGTGTAATTTATAGAACGTCCACATTTTACGTCACATTCAGATCAGGGTCACTGCTAACAAATATTGTCTGAGCCCTGAGTAATGCTGAATTTCCCCTTATTAGGAGTAAGGATTACAACACCTTTAGCCCAAACCAGACCTTGATTTGCTTGAGGATTCTGTCAGAGCTCTGAAAAACCGTAGTGAGTCGTTTTGGATAGTTTTTTTTGTAATGATATAAAATGCAGCAGCTCAGTATCATGAAAGTCAGACACAACTGCTCCCACGGTTACAGCCTGCGAGGATATGGAGCATCGAGCTGCTGCACACAGACGAAAGTGGGAGACTGCCCTTAGAACCCAAAAGCTCTGGTGTTTTACTTGTTTTGTGTCATAACTTCCTGTTGTCTCGTCAGGTTTTAGTTGCTCTAAATCTAAAGTGTTTAATGAAATGAAACACGGGAGTCAGAGAGTATTAGCTCATTAATCCAGTGGATGGGAGTGAAGTGAAGGTTAATAGGGGCCAACTAATCTTTGCCCTAAGGCCTCCGCAGGTTAATCCAGCCGCGCTCTTCCTTGAATACACACTGCTATAGAAAAGATCCGCTAAATCACGCATCAGATCTTGATGATCAAGTTATTCAAACAGAAAACACAACACAACGAGATCATAATAATAAGACCCAACAGTCGATGGAAACTAAATCATTACCTTAAAGCAAAGTGAAGATGTTGTGAGTATAGCAGCGCTGTCCCTGTGTGACCTCTTCACAACATCTGGGCATCCTTCTGGCAGAGCTCCTCCCACACCTGGATCAGGGCTTAGTGAACCTATGGACAGACAGTGTTCAGATACTTTCCTTTTCTTGTCTAGCTTTTGCCTCTCGATTGAACTTGTTGCTTTCATCTGCACCAAAGTTACAATTACAATTAACCACGATCCCTCCTTTTTTCTCAGTAGACAGATTGATGTCCTGGATGTTTAACGTAATTATTTGTAGCTAATTATTTGTAAAGGATGTAGAGCTGAGTGCTTTTCAAGTACCGATGTATGACACACGCCAGGCTTTTTAAAGGGGCTTTGGCTTAAGCTTTACCGAAATCTACCTAAATGATATGGTTTCAGGTCTCTTAAAATATTTGCAAAGTGTTTATTTGTTGCTCTGTATAATTGGACTCATAATGTCAACGTTTTTAAAGTCACGTCTATCACCATAAATAACAAAGACAGTATTAACTTGCTATTTATCATCATTTACTAAAACATGTAAGGTACAGCACGTTTACTCAGGAACTACACAAAAGTGCTTCATACAAGAGCAATTAGTGCAAAAAGATGCAAAGTGACTACAAAGGGACTCAAAATCACCACAAATGCAAAACATCACAAAAGAAGATCCAGCACCATTAGAAAATAACCAAAATGACCACAAGGAAACAAAACAAAGAAATATTTACCTCAAATGGGAGCTTGTCCACAAAGACACACAAAATCAAAGAGAAGATCTAATGACTATTAAATAATGCAAAGTGTCGACAAAGAAAGACACTACCACAAAATAAACAAAAGCAGACAAAAGGGCTCACGGGGGACACAACATGACTATAAAGGGATGCCAAATGACTACAAAGACATACAAACGACCAGGGGGATGCAAAACGGACTCAAATCAGCCGCCAGAAGACTACAAAGGGATGCAAAATTAGCCCTAATGGACACAGGAGTTCTGCACAGGGGGATGCAAAATGGCACAAAAAGAACATGGAAGTAGGACTGTAAAGAATGTCCACGGAGGAACATGAAACGACACGCAAGGGTTTCTGAAAGTAGGACCTGCTCTGTTGTAGTAGACCGAAAACACTATGTCGTACATTCCAGTGTTTCAGTTCAGATGAAGGTATTAGAGATAATTTCCTGTTATGTCCACGCACGTGTTTAAAGCAAATTATGAGACGGACCGCAGTAATAAAAGCAGCGTCGAACGAGGCATGAGACGCAAAAGGACAACGAGAGACGGAGATGCTGTAGGTGAGTGGGCTGCTCAAGGGCCGCTCTCGTGCGTTCATCTCGCGTGCGTGCGTGCGTGCGTGCATGTGTGTGGGCGCGTGGCTCAGGGTTCAGAGCCGTCGGCCCTCCTCCTCCTCCTCCCTGCCTCCTCCCTCTTCATCTCTCCGCTCCGACAGAGACAGGCAAAAGGCGGAGGAGGAGCAACGGAGCCCACAGTGAGCAGACGCGGGGTGCACGGCAGTCCCGCGGTCGGTAGGCTACGTCGGCAGAAGCCCACGGAGGGAGGAAGACGTCCGCTCACGGTAAGATAACGGCGATGGTCACTGCTGCGGTTGACGGCGCCGGTGTCGGAGCCGTCATCTCTGGCCGGTAGTCGGTGGGAGAACACGCCGGGGTGCGAAACGGGGAACGATTTAGCCTCCCCGTGGGAAAACATCAGCGAGGCGAACTGACAAGCTAACGGTAACGGCGCCCCGGAGCGCAGCTACCGGGTCAGCAGCGTTAGCGCCGCCGCTGAACGGTCGCACAGGACGGGACGCGGGACCTTTAGCCTGACGTGTTCGCGGCCACCTGCACGAAGCGATCAGCCGGGGTTTGACGGCGGCTGTTGTATTAAAGCGAGTTTCAAAGCTAATTAAGTTGCCCGTTCACCACTTTCTGTGCGTTTTTATTTTACAGCCGTTTAACCGAGTCCGCGTCCGGTGGCCCCCGCTGAGCCTCCTCCGTCCGCGGTCCGCCTGCCGCTGACACACCTCCCGCACCGGAGCAGCGGGTCCACTCCCTGCCCGGCGGTAAAAATAGCCCCGTCTGTCAGCATAGCATGGGCCACTGTAATGCGACACACGCGTACGCTCCCAGACGCGGTTACCAGAAGTCCCCATCCCGAAAGTAGCACATGGACCGTTATTACCCCGTCCCGTTATGTGGGTCAACAGGATCCCACGAAGGTGTGTGTGGAGAAACACACCTGTAAGTTTTTGCCCGTTCACCGCATCTTCCGCTTGAACGTGTCGCTGCGGCACCGTCAGAGCGAGCCCCAAGTTACGAAGCGCGATTCGTGTGAAGTAGCCCTTTACCAACTGCCTCCCTGTATTGTGTTTGTGTGCATGCAGGTATTTTCCCTTTATCTCAGATCTGAGTTCAGCTGCACAGCGGCACAGCTGTCGTGCTGGTAATAGAGCTGCTGTGGCTGCCCAGGTGCTGATGACTCAAAGGACAACGTAACCCAAATGTGGCATGTGTAGCCTACTTTCTGTCTTTTCCAAGCTTAAGGTGGGGGGTGAGGTAACTCTTGTCCTGTTTTATTTCACTAGAATTTCTTGCGAGGCGGAGAGAGAGATAAAGAAGATGCAGGTACACGAGGGGAAACATTATCTATAAACCTAAAACTGTATCAAATGCATAATGTAAGCAGGAAAACAAAAGAAACCCAATTAGTGGCTTTGGGCAGACCCGCACACATTATGGATAAACAAAGCATTGAAGGCTCTGAGTTTGCCTCAAAATTCTCAATTATTATTTAAACAAGAGAGACCTGCTCTCCCCGGTCTCTTGCTGAATCATTTCCTAATGAGCTTCGAGCTGAGGGAGAGAAAAAGCGTAAAAAAGGCTGATAAATTCAGCTGCAACCTTTGAGACAATACACAAACAGCCATTCCTGTGACCACAGGCAGTAACGTTCTCTCGTTTTTGTAGCTTTTCTCAACATGTAGGGGAGCAATAAAAAATAACAGCAGATTGTCTCCAGAGTTTATTAAATGTACAGGAAAATGTCCCCAAATGTATATGGAGGATACTCCGGCCAAGGCCACACGGTTCACGTGGACCGTTGTTGAACCACACAACTAAATGATTATAGCTTTGGCATTTAAAGATGTAGTTTTTCACTGGTCTGGGCTTAAAGACTTAATATGACTGACAATGGCCTTCTAAAGTAGCTTTTGGATATTTTCCCACTGGCCTGCCTGGGTGTCAGTGTAGATGAGCCAGGCAGCTTTTGGCTGCAGAAGAAAGGTGTCCTGGTGAGTAAGTGGCTCCGAGGCTGGAGGCTTCAGGGAGAACAGCAGATGGATGATGATGTAGCGGGTACTGGCGCTCCCTGCCTCCCGCCGCCATCCGTCACGCGCTAATGATCGTGTCACACCTTCTCCCCGGGCGGCCAGCCGCTTCTGCAGCGCTCAGCTCAAAAACTGGTACTCCACTTAAATCCCCTCTTCGCGGCCGTCGACTGAAAAGCCCAGAGACAGACTGTGCTGCAAGCCTCTCTATCACTAATTCCTCACTTCTCTCTTTCTCCATCGCCTTCCGTCACCCCTCTTCACCTTTAAAGTCCCTGCAGACTGTTTCCTCATCTCTCTTCATCCCCAGCTTCCTCACTTCCCATTCATCTTGTTTTCTCTGTAGTGCATCTGCTCCCTAGCATCCTTCTCCCTCCTGGCCTTCTTATGCTGTGTTCCCATTTTTCTCTTATTGCTCTAGATTCATAGCAGTGATACAGGCATTTGCTTCTAACACTGTGTTTTCTCTTTGATTGTCATAATAACCAGAATGATAGAGGTCAGAGGTCAGATGTACCTGCAGTGTATTAAACGTGGAGCCTGTCTGTTTAGTTAGAGGACACCTCAGGAAGAAGCTATCAACAGCAGCTCGGTCTCCTAAGATACCAGTATGATTTGTATGTTGAGCGTTTGGATCGTTTGCACACAGACTGTTTGCAGCAGCAAGCAAACTGTAAAACAACCTTTGCTCTATAAAAATATAGTCTTTATTTAGAAATGATAATTTCCTAATTTCATATCAATAAAATATTGATACAGAAACAGTTTATTAAGCTGTTATATTTTTAAAAAATACATTGACGATACGTTGACTTTATTATAGCTTAATTGTTGAGAATTGATGAGAATAGTAATTATGTAACTCAGATAGATGCGTCATCCAAAAAACAAATTTCTCTGGAAACCCGTAGTGTAAAATAATCTTTTTCCACTTTTATATACACAGTATGTATATGAAGAGACATATTCCTGGGTGGAGCCGTGATGTATTGTGTTTCACTGAGGCTGTATAGGAAGTAAACACTGATTTGACTGGACATGAACTGAGAGAGATCCTTTTTAAAAGCTGGTATTATCTCCAGTCGGGTGTTAAATAACCATGTTATGGGACACAGCATCTGCTAAGCTCGTTATTCTGTCCCAGGTGTTACAGGAATAAATGTGCTCTCGAGGTCTGTTGCAGTGCGATGTGTCCCTACTGAATGCAGCCGGCCCTTTGGAGAAGTGGTGGAATGCCACTTCCTCCTGTGTGTGTGTGTGTGTCTATCTGTCGCTTTGGTCCCTGCAATATTCTCACCACTGGGATCACACACTCAGCTTGGCATTCTGGGAATATCTGTGCCGGTGGATCGGGTGATAGTCTCCACAGCTGCTGTTTCTAAGAAAAGCTCGAGGACACACTCCAACACACACACCAGACGTCCTTTTACATGAGCTGCACACATGTAAATTCATAAGATAAAAGAGCATCCATGCACATTACTTTGTACCATTACAGACGCATATGCCCATTTGCTGTAAAACACTTAAAGCAGCAGTTAACTGTCAAGCAAAGCAAGCTTTTAGGTTGGCTAGAACGAGCTTAACACACATACTGTACTCAGACACACGCACTTTCCGCTAAGCATAGCTACTCAGTGTCATTGCCAGCAGCTATGCTTTCTTGAGTGTGTTTATTTGAAATAATGTAGTTTTGTTTCTTTTGCACAATGACCACCAGCCGTCTTTCTCTCCTGTGTTTTTCTATCTCTTCAGGCTGTTTTCCCTTGACCGGTAAAGGAGCAGCAGAGAGAGGAACAGCAGAGAAGGCGAGCACAGGCAGAGAGCATAATTGCGTTTCTGGCTGCCCTGTGGGAACATGGGATATATGATCTCATCATTCACCTGTAAGGCTCTCCAGTAAACAACTCCAGATAGGTAGGAACTGCATATGCGCATACACACTGAAATGTGCAGAAAGATTTTATACACAGATTCACACGTTATTACCCAGACTGAGAGCGTGTGTGGTTTGGTGTTTAGAAGTATGACTGAAGCAGTGGCAGAAAGTGCAGATGTCCTAAAACCCTGTGACGTGACATCATGTGGCACCGTCAGCTGCCCCTCCTCTCCACCGTGCCTGTCCCCCTGCAGTCAGAGGGAGGACAAGGCGTGTCACCTTGACTGTAAGAAGCTGGAGCAGCAGGTACATGACACCAAACATAGATCCTGCTATATACCACCCTCATTAATACTACACCACTTTACAACACCGCAAATTATGCACCCCCCCTCCACGACCCCACGCACACGCTCATTTTATGACAAATTATGTCCTCGCTTGCAGAAGCACTGTAACCAGGTGCAACCAAAGAAAAAAGTTAAGGTAAGCTAAAATAATTCATCCTCTCATTATTCATTCTCACTGAAATATCGATTGCATTACACGCTATGAATTTCTAATATTGCTTGTTTGCGGGTGTGTATTTCAGGCCAAAGGAAAATTGGTGCGCAGCGTGGCTGTGTGCGAGGAGTCCCCACCATTTGAAGAACAGGTAACACACACACACACACATCGCCCACCAACTCCTCCATCTCATCATCATCTCCACACTCAAATTACTCTTTATTTTCCTGCCTCTCAGGCATCTCAAGACACAAGCATCTCATCAAACTGCCATGATAGAGAGAGAACTTCATGCAAAGAGGAAGAGCAGGAGAAGAGCACAGATCCAAAGAAACAATCATTGTCCAAAGGTGTGTGTGTGTGATGCGTATCTCATAAAAGCAAGGCCAGAAAAAAGCAAATAAAATGTAATAAAACTGGATTCCTTGCCACTATTTAGATGTAGCTCTCCTGAGGTGTTAAATATTGCAGTGTACGATTTCATATTTTTATTTTTATTGTCTCCTAATACATTGGTCCTGCTTGTGTTGCTCTCAGAGTCCAGCCTGGAGTACACCGACTCCACGGGCATAGACCTGCACCAGTTTATCATCGACACCCTCAACAGCAGCCCCAGAGACCGCATGATGCTGCTTAAACTGGAGCAGGACATGATCGACTTCATCACCAGCAATAGGTCTGCATGAAGAATATGCCACTGGGCCGTGGGTCTTTTAAAATGTGGTGAAATTAAACGTATATACGTGCACAACTCTGTGAAGCGATAAAACGCAATTTCAAGCAAATACGTAAATTTCAATTTGTAATATATGAGGTTAATTAGCACACTGATCAATATATTGAGCCTGGTATGTTAGTGGGGGGGTGTGAGTCACTGGGGGTGCCGCCCTCAGTACGTCCTCTTCTCGTCCTCTCTTTCCCATTTTCACCTTCGTCCCTCCCACTTGCTTTTGTCACTACCTCCTTCTGTCAGTGCCTTCATCTCTGCTTTTTACTTTCCCCCTTTCAGCTCTCATTTTTCATCCTGCCTCTCACTTCCCACACGTTCCCTATCTCTTTCAGTGCTTTTAAGAAGTTTCCTCACATGTCGTCTTACCACCGTATGCTGGTCCACCGGGTGGCAGCCTACTTTGGCATGGAGCACAATGTAGACCAGACAGGCAAGTCGGTCATCATCAACAGGACGAGCAACACGCGCATGTATGCAGACCCTACGTGTCTTTGAATATGTGCATACAAATGCTTCTATTTGACTGTAAACTAACGATGGGTTTTAATTGTTTGCTAAGACCGGAACTGCGTTTTGTGGACGAGGTGCATGAGGACAAGACAGAAGAAATTGTGAGATGGAAAACAATTTTAAAAAGAGACAACAGCTCAGATGACCGGGTTTGTTTGTTCTCCTGCACCTATGGCTGCCTGTCTCGCTGGAATATCCTCTATAATTGACATTGATCGTATCTTATCTTTGTTTGACCTGTTTCTCTCCTTACAGACCCGACTACACACTTTACAGGAGAAGCAAAGCAAGTCTGTGGAGGAGAGAGAGGAGGAGTACCAGCGAGCACGAGACCGAATTTTTAAACAAGAGGTGAGACAGAGATAGACGGACAAACATTCAGCAAAACTCACACATGTTGGACACTCACTAATTTCTCTGCTATGCTTTGACAGCCTCTCTGTGCCCAGGAGAGTCCCCATGCAGAAACCAGGTAACCTTGCCTGCAGTGTATTTTCTCCATGTGCCTTTTCAGCTTATTATATTTAGATGAGAACATTAATATATGTCTCCCCGTGTGTGTGCTGTGTGCAGAGCTGTGGCAGAGTACAATCCATATGCTGAGACCCAGAGGAAAAGGCAGCTCTTCAGGTAGAGCTCTTTCTTTCAGATGCATAGTCATTTATCATTTTAATCTGGCCAGGCTGGCTGGCACCGAGCTTTTCACAGTGTGCAGTGGAAACAGAAAGAGGACCTAGATTTGTCTTTTTGTGCGTGTCAGGGTTCAGAATTCTTGGCAGTCTTGGCCATTTGGGATAAAAAGCATTGAAGGAAAGTCTTTAAAATCCTTTACTGTATGTCAGTGAATGTCACATTACACCTTTTAATGGCATATTAGAAGGCGCTGAAGTCGCTTTCATTGCCATAAATGGCCAGCTGCATGTGCAGTAGAAGGCTTGTGGGATAATTCTGGATGTGCCTCACAGAGGAAGCCGCGACAGCTCAGGCTCCAGCTGGACAGGCAGCAGCAGGCAGAGCAGCATCGAGACCGACTGTCGCTATAGCAATGACCCTCGACCTTGGAGCAGCACGGACTCTGATTCTTCCTACCCGTGGACAAGTTCCACTCCTAAATCCTGTCAGCCTGTCAGCCACAGCTGGGATGCACGAGGTTCAGGTAGTTTTTTAAACCTAAAACACTTCTTGTGTCACGCCTCAAAGGTGTAAATTCAGTCATCGAAGGTGAGACACTTTGCTCCTCTGTACCTGTGTGCAAGCAAACTTATTTGCAGACTTTATCACCATGCCACACATGGGAAAATCACTGTTTATAAATGAACTGTTCTTTATTCAGTAGCATCTAATTAACAGAAAAGCAGTGGAAGTTCTGGTGTGAAAATTTAACTCAATCCATGATTTTTCACACCATAGCTGTAAATTTTCGCACAACACCTCCAGTCTTCTTCACATATTCAGGAAGAAAAATACGTAATCACTCGGCAGCACACAGTTTGTTTTTAGCACAGACGAGTGGAGCGAGTTTTTTTTTACCAACTGAAACGTTGAGATGTGAATTTGCTTTGCGTCTTGATAACACAGCTTCCTCCGCCCCCTTTTTCACTTTTCACCCTTTTTTCTCTCAGGCTCCATCACTCTCTTCAGGCTGCCAACAGCTTGTCCCCACCAGTCGTGTACTCCTGTTGTGGCAGAGCCAGCTCCGAACTCTACCTTTGTCATGGAGAACGGGATCCCGCCGGGAAGCATATTAGTCAATCCCCACACTGGTAGCTAACACACACACAGACATAAACCAGTGAGCTGTCATTTCATCACACATAAACATTTATCAAATTCAACGCTTCTGCCTCTCAGGGCAGCCTTTCCTGAATCCTGATGGAACTCCTGCTGTGTACAACCCTCTGGACAGTCAGCAACCAATCAGAAGCCAGACTCAGCTGCAAGGCTCTCCCTCACAGCAGCAGGTAATACACACACACAACAGGAATATTTTTACATGTAGGGTATGTTATGCATTGACATACAGTACGTACATGTCACTGTTTGTGTCTTTATCTCTGTGTCCATATGTGTGTGTCTGTGTGTCTCAGGTGGTTCAGTACTCGTCTGTGTCTTACACAGCTCCCCAGATGTTGCCTGTCAGTTCCTCACAGCCGACAGTATGTATCACCGTGGAGCCGGACAGCGGCTGAACACACGTCATTACAGTTATTCTGTGTGTTCGTTGTCATCCTTGTGAGTGCTCACCGCGTTTTCCTTTGACCAGCAGCAGATTGAAGACCTGTCCTCACAGTTTGCTCATGTCACCGTGAGCTGTCAGTCAACGGGTGAAGCACCAACTCTCTACCCTCCCAGTCAGGGTTACATCTATGCAGCTCCCCCCCTACCGCCTCCTCCCAACCCCTCCAGCTATTGCCAGCCCTCACCACAGGTAAGAGACACACACACACATTTGACTGGCTTGTCATCACTCAGGATGGATCAGAATTTTGACATTTAAAAGAAAGGTAGAAGCAAATGCTAGTAGGAATAACAGCAGTGGTTTTATAATTATTTCCTTTAGATGCCTGTGTATTACCAGTACCCTACCCCAGCTCAGCATGGATGCAGGCCGGTTTCACCTGGCCAGCACATCCACAGTCAAGCAGTACAACCAGCAGGTACTGATAGCTGAGTGTGTGTGTGTGCGTGTGTGTGCATAAGAGACTGCGGCAGTAGAGAAGGGGGCCGTTACACTGTCAGAGATGTAGTTTGAGGGTCTCACAGTGAACCGGTCTCTTTTCCTGCTGCTTTTATTCATCAGATCACCACAACCAACTAAATGACTGTTTTGTTTTTGTCGTTATTTAATCTTCCCAGAAGGAATTGGAGTGTAAACACTGAATTGATACATCACAACAGTCTTGTATTATTGTACATTATTTATATGCTGGCCTTCGATATTTAAATCTATTCCATAACAAATTGCAGTAATAAAACATAGTGGTAATAATCTCTCACATATGCGTGTGTGTGTTCTCAGCAGGTTACGTCTCTGCTGTGGGGGTGCAGCAATCTTCTACAACCCAAGCTGTCATGGGGACCTACTCACCAGTGGCCTCTCATCATTGTAGCATGGTTCAGGTAAACACAGAGCATCCAAAGGTTTCAGGTCCGAGCACACAGCTCAGCCCCAAAAAGAAATGTCGAGCAGTTAACAAAGTGCTTGTGGTAGCATATTCTTTGCTTTAGCTGTGCGTCTTTTCTCTTTTCTCCCTCTCTGCAGGGAGGTGCTTCTGTAGCCTATCCCCCGAGTAAAGTTATGGCCGGGGTTGGTGGGGAGGCAAATTTCTGCTGCATGGTGCCTCAGCCTTCCCACCACAGCAGCTGTTATCCTTCCAGCTGCACCAATCCTAGTGCCCCAGCTTGGAGCGCACAGTACTGACGATGCCTTGACGGATGAAGTGATGATAGTGTGGTTCCTGCGTGAACACACATACTGAACATAAACACCTTTTTTCACACTCAGTCACCTCCTCTCACCTACACCAAATTTCTTCCTGATGATCCCCACGGGGCATATAGTTACACACAATAACGAGCATGTACACACACAACACACAGCCACCCATACACTGATGTACCACTGTACCAAAGCTTAATAGTATATATCAGAGCTGCTGTATTGAATGCATAATTTATATATACAAATGGAGTTTTATATTGATATTAAATTATATATTGTGTTTTAAGGAAATACACTGTGTGAAGCAAATAAAGTAGACTGACAAGGTCACATCATCCTTTCCCTTTGTTTCCGCTGATGGTAATGATGATGCTAATGGGTGTGAGTGCAGCAGTACATACTGTACGTCAGGAAATAAAGTGCATTACTGGAGGGTACTCTATTCACACACATGAAATATGGATAACTGTCATGATGTCTGCGCTGAGTTGTTAATTTACTAAGATCATAACTGGGAGATGAATGTCACTGGCTTAATGACTGAGTAAACTAGTGGCAGATTCTGCATTAATATGGTTTATTATGGAATCTTTAATTTATTAAGGAACTAAAACGCTCGGAGAGAAAGCTTGGAGTCACTTGATGAGACAGCATTGTTATTTCGTCTTTTACACTTCAACTCAACGTGACAGTGAATTATATAAATAACAAAGAACATTTGCAGCTACTATACTGCAGCACTGACACTTCATCGCCCCCTCCTGCTCAGAAGCTCATTGTGCACTGTTGGACAAGGAGCCCTTAAAGTTTCACCACTAGTTAATTCAACGTTTCTGATTCTGTTCTCGATCCGTCTACAAACAGTAAAATTGTCTTCGCTCAGTTGGTTTTACACTGGCTGTGATAACGCTCCTGCAAGCAATACCTGATAAGCCAATGCAGGGTATTGTTCAGGTGCTGGGTAATTCACTTTGTCCTTCCCTCCCATCAGATTCAATGAAACTTATCCATCATCCACACAAGGCTTTAAAATTACATTTATATTTCATAACTGCAGAACTGAATGCATAATTCATGTGATCACCAGTTTCACAAAGCCAGCTCTCAGCTCTATTTTTGTACATTCAGACACGCACACACGTGAGCAGCAGTGCAGGTTCCATGATCTTTAATAAAAGGCACATGTACAGCCATAGTGAGATGAGTGAGTCCACTGTCATAGAGACGAAGCATTAAAACACAGAAATACAGGAAGTAGAGGTCAGGAGGAGAGAGATCTATCTGCTTTACAGTAGGATCTACTTAAGTAACATCTTCTTCTTCTTCTTCAAGTAAGTCTAACACTAATACATCGCTGTGGTAAGGTAAAACCACCCATCCCCACCCCTGCCATGCACGTGCGCACGTGCACATACACACACACACACACACACACACACGCACCTCATCACCAGCCAAAGACTTCTCTTCTGGAAAAGTCTTCTCCAGAGGGCTGTTGAGCTCAGAGCACACAGGTCCAGATCTCTGTGCTCACGGTTTGCGTTTCCTCCCCTGGCTGCTGCAGACTAGTCCCCGTGGCCAGATCGGCCTGTGTGAGAGCAACGATTTACTGCTGGGCTCCTGTTGTCTTCTAGTTCCGTTCCAACGCACTGAACAGATTATTATAATAATGGTATACACGACCTAGAATGTAACCAGTGCTTAAACTAAAAAACTACAGCCCCAGGTTTTTCTGCACGTCAGTTAGATTTGGTTATTTTTTGAAGCACATTTTTATTTACGTAAAATGTGCCATGCAACAAATGTCTCCCAAACTGCTTAGGATCATTCACTTTTGAAAAGTAAATGAAAAAAAAAATCTGAAACTAGTCTAATTTTTAAAAAATGCTTTTGGACACATTTGAAGCAAAATGCCATATCTTTTCCGGTTCTAGCTTTTCAAAATAGAAATCTTACTAATCATATAGGCTATTAAAGAAAATATATTTTTGCTTGCAAGTGTTCCATTGACAAACAAGCCATTTAAGGATGCCACTCTGAACTTCAGTGACAGGCTTTCACTTTTTAATATTTAAAAAAATAAGTTACTCATGGTAATATTACTGTATACATATTAATGAACACCTAAACATATTTTTGCAACTGACACAGTAAACCTGGGGCTTTTGAAGGTGCTGATATTTGCCGGTCCTGTACTCTATGGGTTGTACTCTGGTGCACATCAGGGTCATCTGCAAGAACATCTATCCACACGCACTCACACAGGCAGCTGTTCACATGCTAAAACCAAACCAAAAGGAAAATAATACGTTCACATGTACTTAAATATTAAGAGAGGGTTAAGAGAAATAAAAATAGTATTAGTGTTGAAGGTTAAATATAACCACAGCTGCAGGAATAAGTCAAAGAAATAAAATATGCATGCAGCCAGGCCATCTCTCCTCTTGGTGAAAGGTAAAAGGGGGTTAAATGGGGGGATGTCGCCTTTTGTCTGCTCAGACAACATCTGAGAAGGGAAATATTTGCAAAAATAAAAATAAATTGTTGGTGAGTATTGGGCATTAAGTGAGTTATGGGAGGGAAAAAGACACAAACACTTTTATACACGCATCCACAATCATTCCCTCGACATTCATCCACATGTCCGCAGAACAGCTCAGTAGAGTCAGCTGCTCTATTTTCACATTATTACATTGTCTTTGGGACATTTAAAACATGCAAGCAGACTTTGGGCTGCACCCCAGGGTCCATCGAGTAACTCAGTCACACACACACAAACACACACACACACACACACACACACACACACACACACACACACACACACACACACACAAACAAAACAAATTCAAATCCTGCTTTGGTCGGCATGTGTGCTACCTTTGGCTGTAGGTGTCAGGGTGAGTGGTCAGGCACATCCTGACCTTAAAAGAGCCACTGCAGGTACACACCAACCATCTCAGAGGAACCCCCAACCCTCTATCCCATATAAATGCCCACCCATCTCCATAGCAACTCACCGCTCCCCAAGCAAGGGGTCTCACTATCTTGTAAAAAGAGGTAAGTGTAATTAGTGGCGTGTGAATATTTATATTTTCAATTGTGTTTGTGTGTGTGTGTGTGTGTGTGTGTTGATGTTAAGAGGTATCAGTGGTTCAGTGGTGTCTTTTTAATCTTCATCATATCCTCTCTTCTCTGCCCCACGCCTTCCATCATCCCGATCCTTCTTCTTATTCCTCCTCCTCCTCCTCTTATTCTTCTTCCTCCTTACTTTTGGACTTGGAAGATGAACAGGCGCAGGTTGATGTTTTTGGCAGCCAGCAGTTTGTTGCACTCCACAGAATCAGAGATGGGCAGAGGGACGTATTCGGTCTCATTAGCATCATTGCTGAAGGAGTGGTGATGGATCACCGGCTTGATCCGCACGTCGTCGTACGGCCCCTTCAACAGCAGGAAGGAGCACTCCAGGGAAGAGTTCACCTGCACATGCACAGACACTATGTGTTAGCTTTGAGTACTGTAGCAGGCTGTATGTCAGTGTGATAGCATCACTTTCAGATCAGTTCCAAGCTTTCAGGGACTGGTGAACAATTCAAGCTAAAAAGCTTTGAAAAACTAAAAATAAACACCTTGCTCTTAAGGATGAGCTGGAAGGAGAGGGTGCGCTTGCAGGAGAGGTTGGGGTTACGCTCAGAGTCATTAACTCGGGCCTTTAGCACCCATGTCTGGTTGAGAACAGTGAAGCGTGGTGTTTCATAGTACAGACGAGTGATGAAGTCATCAGTGCGGTACGGCCTGAACTGCACCTCTAGGTGAAACACATATTGGGAAGTTTTGACATGGAATGAAACGTCCAAGCAAAAGAGTTAAAATAACATGTTTATCCACTAAAAGGTCATTGTATGTACCTGTAAAGCCGATCTTCTCGTAGCACAGCAGGCTAAAGATGCTATTGTAGAGCTGCATGTCTCTGTGGTGATTCTGGTCCATCTCCCCCAGTATTCCCATCAGTTCTGTACCCGTCTTAGTGGGGTGGGAGCACTCGCTCTCATGTGCCGGGAGCTCATGGAAAGGACCCTGCCAAGGACAGCCGATCCTCTTGTACTTACACTGTGTCACCCTGGCAACATAATGGCAAGAGAGAGTTAAAAAAAACAGTCCGGTGGCTTCGTATAAATTAGACACTTCATTGAAGCACTTTATGATGAATACTTGTTACTCTGTTGCATTGAGTGTGAAGCACTAATAATATCAAAAGGTACTTATTAACCTGGCATGAACTGAAGCTAATTAATACCGTGCTAATGACAAGTCTCCACTAAGAGCTAAGCATTAAGAGAAAACACATGAAGTGATATCACTTACATCCTGACAGAAGTGCTTTCAATGAATACCTGCTCATTCTCAACAGTAAATGTAAGGCGTTAATAATGTGAAAGGTACTAGTTAGCCTTGGAGCGGAATAAAATTAAAACTCTGAACACTGATAAATGTATGTAATTTTGTCTACTACTTTTACTGAAGTAAATATCTGTAAAAAAGTAAATACCAATCGATACCATTAATTCAATATATGCTCCAATATCGCAAATTTGCCTGAAGGGACTTTTCAGTCTTCGTAGCACATGTTACCTGCTTCCATTACACCCTCACACTGAACAACGTAAAACTATAAATCGTCCCCATGTGGGTCATTCCTGACGATCACAGCATCACTCTTATCTTAGAACCTGTCAGATCCTTCAGTCTGACCTGACCCTGAACACCTGGTGTCTGCCTTGGCTGTTGTCATGACAACACGGGCACCATCACTGATGTCCTGACCAGGGTCACCCGTCGCTATGGCAACAACCCCACAGGATTTCGAACATGCAAATTCAAGTGGACTAAGTATAACACACAAACACACATATATAGAATAATACCTGTCTTGGCACTCTTCCTTCTGGTGTCTCTCTAAGCTGGAGCGGGGGAACTGTTTTAGGCAGAAGGTACATTCTGTCGGCAGCTCACTGACAGCCTTCTCCACCGCAAGGTTCCTACAGCATAGGTTCTTGCTGATCTCACACCTACACAAACAGAAAACCATGAATCACACCTCAGTGCGGCGGTTTATAAATATATATTTTTAAAGGTATGTAATATGCTCATACAAGTTTGTGAACAAAACAATAAGCAGCTGTCTGGCAGGGGTAAAATTATGATTTAGTAATGTGAATTTTAATATAGTGTATACTGTAAAATGCTCATTCATAAGGTTTTTTTTTGTCAACCCAGGCATTAGTGATCAATGCGAAAGTAAGATTAATAATTACATTAATTCCGCTGAAGATCAAATAAAACTGTTTCTATATAATGTCAAAAAAATTTGTCAAATAAATGTGCATATAAACAAAGTGTCATTTTCACATCCAACAAAATTAAACAAAAAACCCATATAACACAAATGTATTACTTTTAGGAAATCAGCTCCTTCTGATTTTGCTAGTTTAACTTTCTATGTGCATTGTTGGGAAATGCTCTGTGGACAGTGGTCTACCTGCAGTTGGGACATGTGGCCTGTTCCTCCTTGAGGCGAGAATCGGCCAAGAGGTGGATAAAACAGCCTGCACACATCAAATGTCCATTGGTACACTGTGGACCAAAAGGTTAACAGGTGAATAAATCAGTTACTGATATGTTTAAGGTAAAGCTAGAATAGCAGAAACAGCCAGATGGTGCAAACTGCAAAGGGTTAATGGTTACTAACCCGCTGCATATTTTCAAACTGATGAACTACATTGAAAGGTCTATGGAAAAAATATTTATGAACAAGGAGGGACAAGTCTAGGATTGTTCTTAGACTCACATTAAACAATATCTCATAAGTACCCAAAGCTCAACAAAATATTGATGGCAAAATGTGTAACTATTACAAAACATAAGGAAGCATTTTGATGGGGGGGGTTGAATGTGTATTTGTTTTTCTGAGCGAAATGTTGTGTGATATACTCCTTTACAGCCATAATTTGGTTGGCCACGAATCAATGTGTGTGTTGTGTTATGTTATGGGTGGAGCATTGTGTATGGATTGTATGCATTGTCTACTTATGTGTTGTTGATACACCTTTACCATCTGAAGTGTCTGGCATTGCACAGCAGGGCATGTTAATGTTTAACATTCACCAAACAATGATTCATTAGAAATGTGTTCACTTAACATTGAAAAGAGAGTCGCCCCAGGACCTCAAGGAGAATATTGTGGTTTGAAAAGAAAGATGTAGATTCTAATCTAGAGATTTGTTGAATTCTGGGTGTTTGAGTTCAGGTGGGGGTTGGGGATTTTACAGAAGGGCTATTTGGGGAAATTTCACAGTATACTGTTATAAACGTAAGCCAACACAGCTGAGCACCTGGCTTGGGTGTGTCATGGCTCCATTTTCTGTGTAAACACTTGGGCCTGTGTTGGCTCCAGAGTCACTAAATTATGAGCAGCTTGCCAGCACATTCAACAGGTTGATGTTGGGGCTGGGACAGGCGGACGTCTAGAATGACGTCCGGCTGGCTTGCTGCTGCTGGACGGTACATTTGTGGGGTATGAGGGGAAGGTTTGTGATTGACACCACGTTTACCTGGTATACAGACGCCTTGGGCAAGTCTAGGCACACGGTGCAGCACAGCACTGAGTACAGTCTCTCCTCCAGCTTTCCTGACTCTCCCTCAGGGACTTTCACCCGCTTCTTGGGTGGCTCGTCTGGGTCAGGCTCAGGCCCTTCGCGGCGTATCCCGATCTCCTCCTGCATGGCTGCAACCCCGGCGACAGCCTCCACCGCTGCCCCCACGGCCCCGACCCCCAGGCCGGCCGAGGAGGAGCCAGGGGCGGCCGCAACGCCCACGTCTCTCTCTTCCAGTGAAGACATAGCGATGACGGTCTAAAAATGTCTGTGATGAACCTGCCGCGACCAGGCTAAGCCTAAAATATTAGCAGGTTAGCTCAAAACTAGCGTACAACTTGTCGAGCTAATGGTCAGCTGACAGCTAGCTAGCGTTAGCTAGGCTAACGCTACGGCAGCAGCCTGTCAGGAAGGCTAACTTATTATTAATGCCAACATACACTTACGAGCTTGGATTTTAACACACCAATGGTTGTGTAATAACGAGATCATGTGCACAATTTAACTACGACTAAATTAAAGGTTGACTAGTTAGTTGACTTACAGTGAGGCTAGCAGACTATGCGGCTAGCTACGTTGACAAAACACAGCAGTCGTTTCCCTTTGCCCAGGCAGAACAAAAACAACTCAGGCGTCTCTCAGCTGTTGTTGTGCTCTCGACGCCGTTATTCGCAGTGACAGCAGATTACAACGACGTGCATCAGCGGCCCGGCTCCGCTGCTTTTCTACCGTCCCTGCTCCGGTGCCGTCTAACTGTCCACGGGACTCACGGGACCTGTCGGTGATTAAAGCCGCGAGTAGACACAGTTCTGCTGGGACCCGTCTCTCTGGCTACACAGCCATCTTTGTTTTTTTTTTCCTGTCCGTCTCCCCCGACTTCGCCCCGCACAGCCTTTACGACTCCGGGTCAGATTCGATATTACTCAAGCAGGTTCTCGATCGCGGGTAACGGCAGAAGTTGCCTATGTAAAAGTAAGTATTTTGCGTGGACCTGCACTGGCCTGTTTGTGCCAGCAAGTACTTGTGTGGAGCCGTGAACTGGCTGACAGCGGAATGTTTTGTTGTGGCAGATGACTTGGGGTATTTAAAGAGTTTTTAAGGGCGCATGCGTAGTGAGCACCTGCGGGTCAGGGTATGGCAGGACTTGAAAGGTCCCCACAACCTGATATGCGACAAATTTAGGCCACGCCGCCAGAGAGCGCATCCTGTAGGCGATTACAGTTAGAAGCCGAGGTATTTAATGGCTTAGCAACGATGTCTCAATAACTGCGCTGGCTTTCTATAGATCTTCATAACAGAAACGCACACTTTTACTTCTGTGTTTCTTACCTGTACTTCTTACGCAAGTGTACAGTACTGTCACAAAAATGTCCTTCGGGTCAATTTAAGTGATGCTTATCTTATTTCCTCCGGGTCTAATTATGCTGACAGTGCGTTTATGACTGTCAGAATGGTTCAGCTGCTTGTTGCAGAGCCTGTTTTGTGACTGGAGAAAGCATTTATGCCCATCAAGATGTAGTTCTAAGCTTTTTCATCCCACCTTTGCTCCAGACTTTAGGCCTAGTGCCTTTAAGGGGTGAGGGGTACTTGTGTGTTTTGGGGTAGGTGGGACAGGATGTCAAAGTGTCAGCTGTTTGCAGTTGGGAGGCATAAGGCCGACCACCCCCTCCGGACAGACAGATATGCCTTATTGGGCTGCCTAGAGTGAAAAGGGAGTCATAACACCTTCAGCTATGCATGAACCAAGCAGCCGTATGTGGACACACTGTGTCCAGAAAGCTTCACCAGATAAGCTACTAGACCTTACTCCACATACTGTGGTCAGGTCTTGCCACTGATTGTTAATTTACTGGTTGCTTGTCGTCATATAGTTACTTTTAGAATGTACTGTTATTTTCATGAAGTGTTGCCCTGTAAACATTTAGAATAGGCACTCTGTCAAAAAAGGACACGCATATATATTGTAAACATGGAAAATGTTTACTATGATGAAAAAAACAAGTTCTTGGTATAGATATATTTAGTTTGTGAGCATAGTAAACAAATGTTTCTAGATAAATGATCCTAGAGCAAGACATACTTCTAGGAATGGGCTGTGAATATAAAAGCAGCATGGATCAGTGTCAGGGCACAGGCCATGAAAAATACTTACCACTAGGAATGACACATGATTACATATCATACCCTCAGCATAGGTTACACAGAGATAGGAAACCCTAGCACAGGAACGTAAAAACAGTTTCCTGAACGCACCAACATTAGTAAGTCTGAAACTATGTTTAAATTCCTATAGAGGCCTGTTTGATCAATTCTGTTTCTTTAATTTGTTCCACTGCTTCCCAGCTCCTCCTCTTACAATGTTAGATGGATGGATATGTACATCATAGTGTGTTATACAACAGCTCATGCTGAATTTATGATTGCAGGATAAATGGATTAGACACAGTAATGATATTTGTCTAGTCGATCAGGCGCTATTCAGTCCTAAGAGTAAATCACATGATGTGTGGGTCATTCAAGAATTCAGCTCCCTTGAAATCAGCAGCATTGTCCGGAACAATGAAAGTGAGGAGTCTGATCTAATCACATGCTTAAATAGGTGATGGAGGGATTCATTTTCAACTTGTGGTGGTTTTCAGCCTAGTCTTGCGTGGTTGGACTGTGCAGCAGAGAGGTGAAGTCGTGCTGGTGAAGTTGGGTGATGTTGTGTCGAATGATCTGCTGTGGTTTGTGGTGCTGTAGTGGTTGAGGACAGTGAATCCATAGGAGACTGCTGCTGGCTCTTTTGGGCTGTAGTGTCAAGCTGGCTGAGGTCAGCACTAACACTGCGTGGGTCTGTGTGTTGCTGTATCTCCTGCCTGCTGGGTAAGCCAGAGTCTGTAGAATTACACAGTGGCTCCTTCTGACCAGGTGTGGCCTCTGACAGCGTGAGCTCTTTGATCTGTGGAGATACGGAGTGGACTGTGCTTTTGTGCGTTGATTGTTCCTGTGGTAGTTTGTCCTCGTCATGTCTCCTTCCTGTCACCTTCTCAGCTCCTCTGGGCTCTTTCAGGGTGATTTCTCCCCAGCTGTTTGTGTTTTTGTTTTGTATTTTGTTTTCATTTGTTTCTGCTGCATGGGTCTGAGCTTGTGTCTCAACTTTTCCCAGTTCTGCTTCAGTGTCTGCTGTGCTCGTCTGGGTTTTGTCTGTGAGCGCCCTCTGCCTGCACATTGAAGCCATAGCCTTCACCCAGGGATGCAGCAGGGTCTGCTCTGCTGTCAGTCTCATGGTGGGATCTGTCTGAAGCAGAGCTCTGACAAGGCCTCTGGCTTCTGCTTAAATAGACACAGAAGAGATTCTCCATTTATGTATGAATAATAATACCTATGCAGTACGATTAGGGCAGAATACAATTTATTTCTGTATGTCTCACCCTCTGAGATAGGGTCCCAGTAGGGGGATAGGAAGTGCAGCTGTCCTTGTCTTATTAGCTCAAACAGCTCTTCCTGATTCCGATCTCGACTACGAAAGGGGGGGAAGCCGCACAGCAGGATATAGAGAATAACACCTAAAGCCCATACGTCCACTGCCACACCATAACCTGCAGGTTTACAGCAGACATGGTTAGCAGAAGATTAGGCCAACAGAAGAAAGGTGAATAAGGGCCCCTAGACCTGAGTGTCAACAAAAAAACACACATATTTTGTGACAGAAAGAAAGATCAATGGTAGCTTGAAGTAGTGACGCAACAGCAACTAGCACTAACCTGCCTCACAGAGAATCTCTGGGGCGACATATGTGGGAGTGCCACATATAGTGAAGACAGGTTCAGTCACAACCATGGCAAGGCCGAAGTCTCCCAGCTTCAGCCTGGAGACGCCAGCAGCCACTCGCTCTAACTGAGAAAAACAAGGTACAGCGAGAAGCAGTCAGACAAGGACGAGACTTCAATGTCTGCAGCTATGATGAGTGATTAAGATCGTCCGTGTTTTGCTCTCACCAGTAGGTTTTCGGGTTTAACGTCTCGGTGCACAATGCTCTTGCAGTGAATGTAATTTAGAGCATCGCTCACGTCCGACACCATCAGTCCTGCCTCGGCCTCCGAAAACTTGCCTCTCTCACTGATGGCCTCAAACAGATCCCCCCCGCTCACCAGCTCCATCAGCAGGTAAAAGTGAGTTTTTGTGTGGTGGTGGGCAAACAGCCTCACAATGTGAGGGTGGCACAAGCTACTCAGAAGGCTCAGCTCGTTCTGCATCATGTGCTCTCGACCAATCAGTTTGGAGCGTTCCACTATCTTCATGGCGAAGGTTTGTTTGCCATCACGCCGGCGGCATTCTCGCACCACCGCAAAGTTGCCATCTCCAACCACACGTCCTATTTCATAGCGTTGGTCAATATCTGACAGGCTGATGTCGTTGCCATCTGAGGGAAGCTCTAAAGTTGTTCTCTGCTCTATGTGTTTCATTACTGGAACCACATTTGGATTTAAAAGTTGCAACTGTGCGATACTCTTCTCTTTATCTGTGCTGACTGTCAGAGGGGGTGGAGGGTTGAGAGCAACATCCAGCTTCCTCATCTCTTCTGAAGGAGAACTTTCTTTTTGTTTCCTCAGCACAGGTGGAAGCGGGACCCTCCCTGATAATGGAGTCATCCATCCTGCATCCTGCTGTCTAGCTTGCCTTGCTAAGCAGTTTTCACACAGTGTAGGAGAGTGTGTGTCATCTTCTCTAAAATCATCTTCATGTTTGATTGGGTCGATGATGGAAGGCTGTCGTACTCCGACCGTCCCCCTCACATGCAGTCTCTGCAGGTGGTTGGGAAGGTGAATGGGTTTTCTACAAGGTTTCTGTTTCTGAGGCTTCCACACATCTGGGTTATAATTTTCCAGGTGTTGTGCGTCTACAAGGTGATGTGTTTGTGTATTTGTATGTTTTTTTACACGTGTCAGTTTGTCTTCATGCTTCTCTTGGTTTGTCTCGCTGTTGTCTGCCCCCTCACTGTATCCACTGTCAGCCTTAGCTGCCTTATCTGGTGTTGGACGAAGTTTTTTCTCCCAGGCTCGTAGTGCGTCAGCCCGGTAATGGGAATATTCTGGAAACAGCTCCTCCAGTGCTTCTTGTACATTACTCAGCTCTGGTCGAGCCTTACCAAGCGCCAGGAAGGCCATCTCACCTCGGAAGAAGTCACACACGCCCTTTACCTGTTTAAAACAAGAGACCCATCATTTCAGGGACTTTAAAAGCTCCAGGTCTGCTGTGTGTTGAGTTGTTTGATATAAGTCCATTAAACGTTTGTGTAGAAGCATAAATATAATCAGACTAACATGGAGAGAGTACATGTGTCGATACTGAGTTACATTTCTACCACCTAATGGCAAATCCATAGCCAGTAAGTAGTCCAATACACAAACATCTGTGTGGGAGGAATGTGGAGGCTGTTACCAGGGGCCCATCAGTTCACTTTCCACTGAGGCCTCCCTCACAGGTCAGTGTGGCCGTGTCTGAGTCTCACCTCTCGTGCGTGGGTCGTGTACAGTCGTGTGACTCTGGCTCTGTGCCAGCGGGGAAATCCCAGCGCCTCAGAGATATCCAATAACAGCTGATCAAAGGACACCACACCCCTGCGGTTCAACAGCACTGTTACCTTGAAAACACAGGGATATATTATATTATTATTAGAATCATTTATAAGCAGTTAAAATTCATTAACTACTATTGCTAGTCTAGTCGATGTTTTCTCAATATGATGACACTCTTTGTCTTTTTAAATTCCATGGACAGCTCTAGTTTAAGCTAAATAAGTGTATGTACAGATGAATGGTATGGTTGTACATGTACCTTCCTTAGAGAAGTCTGCCCACAGGGACGGACAATGGTGACCAGATGCGGCCGCTCTGCGCTCTCCTCTGCATGGCGGGTATGGAAGAGGGAGACTTGAGGAGGAGATGGGAAGTGGGACCTGCAGATGTTTCCCGTGGGGCGAGGATGAATGGGCCATGTTTGGGGTCCCCCACTCGGATGCTTCAGCGAGGAGACAGGAGGAGCTGAAGGAGAGAGAGAGACGAAAGCAAGAGTTGTGTAATTGAAGGTATGCTCATTACCTACATAATTGCTCCATCTCTAAATTTCTTCTAGGCTTGTACACAAAGGAAAACTCATAAGTAACACAACACCAGTTCCTCATCCTGTGCGAGCGCACACATGTGAAAACAAATCCGGCTGATCAGATTTGAGTGTTTTCCATCACACAGAGTGCAAAGGCTATTTGAGATTCCTCAAGCACCTTGCCCCACCGGCTGAATAATTTAGGTTTCTTTAAGTCACACACACACACACACACATCAAAACAAAAGCTTGCTTGACCTGTTTAGGGCTCAGCTGAATGTGCATGAATAATGAAGCAGTATGGACCCACAACATCGTTGACGTTTCACTTTCTGGCTCAGAGGCAGACAGAGAGATGTTATCCGTCTGGCCAGTGGGCGGGGGGGTTGTTTTGTTTCCAGAAACAGAAGAACATTTATCTCTAGCCTGACCAGGTTCTGCTTCGAGCGCGACACCATTGCCCTCTCTCCCTTCTCACAACGGACACAGAAGACGTCCACACATTGTAGTTTAAACATCCCACAAAGAGCCAGATGTGACCGGTCCAGATGTGTTGTTGGGGCCTCCGGGCCCCTCAAGGAGCCGTAGATACCAATATGAGGACATTAATATTAAAAACTAATAAAGTAACGCTAATGACTAGTGCTATGTTAATATTAGTATGAATCTGAGTAAAGTAATAAGTTAGTCATTCATTTAATACGCAACATGACTCCGTTTTTGGGAGTAATATTCAGAACCTATCATAAAAATCAATCAGGCCGCTGACTCACCTGTCACCCTGCTCTTGGCGATGCGCTCCTCACACCCGTACCGGGCTCTCAGCGGATGTGTCATGTCTTTCAAAATAACACACGAGCGCTGAGTGTTACTTGCTTTTCAGCGTGGTTTGACTTCTCCATGGGCCGCTGCTCGTCTGCGAGCTCTCCGGGAAGGTAACGGGATGCGCAGCCACTTGACCGGACCTGGTAGCTGTACTCGTTGCCATGGATACAAGGTTAGCTTGCGAGAAAGGCCGGAAATTGGGTAGGTTTACCCTTCAAAATATTAAGTTTGTGAAACTTAATAAATTGCAACATAGGCCGGCGATCTGCGGAGCTGATTAGTTTATTAATAAGCAGACTGTTTAACAGTCGTCTTTTTAATCATTTCTATACTTTAAACTAGTAGCGTTAGGACCGTGGTGGAGGTCGCTGGTTTTTATTTTGAACGATCTGACCGGAAGAGATGGATTTCGTTGTTTGAGTTGAGATGAGTTTCTGGTGAAAGTTTGTCGAGAAATGCCCTATAATCAGCATCTGTCGTAGCAAGTGTTTGCGACTACTGACTATGTTTATTTCTCTTATAAGTTTATTCATAGGTTATTGCACACTTAAAAAACTATAAACAATAAAATAAAAGGCACTGCATCAAAGTAGTAGCTGGTATAATGGGTGTCATCTTGCTTGGTTGTCGGAGCTGCGTGATATGAGTGTGAAAAGAGTCAGTGGTGGATCAGGCGTAGACCTGCTGAGGGAACATGGTGCAATAGCAATTACTCCATTAAAGTCTATAGATTTTATTTAGTTGTAAAAATGTCCAACCACAATCAGTCAGTTCAACCAGCTGAGATATAAACTAGTCATCTGCTTAACAAGCCTGTGTTTTGCTGTGAGGTTAAAAATAGGGCCCATACGTAGGATATTAAAGAATCTGATTTATATATTTGTTACTTGTTCTTGCATGTAGAAAGTAAAGTCCTTCTCAGATCAGTAAAGCAGCGCATTTAGTGCAGAGGACAGGACTTTGCTTCAGAGTCATCACTCGTTGCTACTGCCTCACGTTAGAACCCTTTATGTTGCCACTTGGAATAGAGTAAAAGATAAATAGCAGCCTGAATGCTCACACAAAACCACTTTAATCCCACTGACTAGAAGAATGTTATGGTGAAAAATCACACAGACAGAGTGTGGGGGGAAGCAGCCAGTCTCCAACACAGTTGCCATGGTGTCACTGATGGAATCTAAAGCCTTTCTACACAGAGAGACACTATCACTGAACCATACACAATGTCCAGTTGGTCTTTTAATACAGTGCCCCCCACGACTCTGTCTCCAGGGATACTGTTAACACTGAAGCAGGAAGCAAGTACTCCTATTCCGGCTCCTTATCCTGAACTCACCCCTGAGACTTAACCGTGTGTTTTCTCTATATGAAAGCAGGTGTTATTAGTGCATGAAAGTCCTATAACATGATGGGTGTTTATCATATCATCACAAGCAGTGTACGAATGTCTAATGAACTACAGCATCGTTTACACAGCTGTAAGGACACTTTGTGATCAAATTAATATTTGATGATGTTCAACTTTTGCCACTTTACCACCTCTTACAAATAATGTGATGCTTAGATAATCAGTACACTATCTACACATCATAATTAGGTACCTATTTATTTAAGGCGCACTTTGAGAACATTAACACCCTTAAGAGGCAAACATACTACTAGTCCACTAGCAGTGTCTGGCCAGCAGAGGGCGTCCAATCCCCTACATGATGTGCCTGCAGCTGGAGTAGGTCTATGGCATGTAAATACAGAGAAGAGCCCACTGGTTCCCTGGAAGACACAAGCTACGGGTTGAACATGAGTCATTTTGTCTTCACATCAGAAGTTTTTCTTTTGAAATCCATTTGTGGTTAGAAAGTCCAAAGAAGAGAGATAAAATCTGACTGAGCAAGGCAGTACTATCCATCTATTTCTTCTCAATTTTAAGCCTGTTGCTGGATCATCAGTGGATTTATGAAACAAGGAATGCACAGATACCACAACACTCTCACACAGAGACCCAGCACTGCAGTTGATGCTCACAATGTCTAAGCCTAGAGTCCGATTAGACAGTAAAGACAATTATTTTGAAGCTGGTCAATCTTTTCTCAATCTTTTCTCATTATTTGAATAATGCAGACGATATCAAAACATATACACATGCTCTTATGCCTTAAAGTGTTGAGTTGACTCACCAAATTATGTTTTTAAAGAATCAAAACTAACTAAACTATCTTTTTGCAATTTGAAGAACTGGTTCATAACAGAAACCTTCTGTGTGTCGTTGTTTCATGTTAAATTAATTAACTTAATTGAACTTTGTTTTTCACTTCGTACAGTTCTCTAGGAGCAGCATCAGATGTTGTCTTTGATCAGTTACAAAATTATTTCTGCAGATTAATTTCAAATAATAAACCTGCTCTTTAAAAAAATTATAATAACCGTCTTCAGGACTCGGGAGTCAATCTAATCTATTATTCTTGTTTACTCAAGTGCAGTTAAATTAACTGACTCGCATTTTCAAGGTAGTGGCAAAGCTGAACAAACATCTAATCATTTACAGTGCATCAGTTACAGGTTGTACTCTTCCTAAAAATGACTTTAACAAGAGGAACTCACTATGCCTAAAATTCAGCTGAAGCATGACGCGTGCAGAGTTCCATGTTAGATGATTGAATATTCTTGTTACCCAAGCTGCAGATGAAAGAAGTAGAATTAGAACACATACGTGGAGCAAGCGTGTTGAATGAATGAATAAATAAAGACTTGGGTGTTTGTTAAGACGGGAGCGGCACCATCCAGATGTTTGTTTTGTTGCACTGTTCACACAGACGCCAGAAAGTGGCCAGGAAGGCTGGAAGACATACTAACATTCTTTGGTTTATGACCTCACCGCAGCTCCATGTACATTTCCACACACATGCTTACAGAGAAGCCCGCTCCGCTGGATTCTCCATGAGGCAGTCAAACACAGGCCGTCCAAAGTCTGAGAGTATAGAAGCCATAATCACTTCTTCGGTCAACAACCTCACCAGCCGTCTAGCCAGTAAAATTGATTTTCTTTGAATCTACACACAGATCAGACAGGTTCAACCCACTGGAGATATTTACATTGCGCACATGTTGCTCATGTAACCAACCCAGATTTCTCCCTGTGCATCTGTTAGAAATGTGTAGAGAAATTCCTCTGTTATAAATTATGACCACAGTGGCATTCCAGAGCAGTATATCACAAAGCTGCATGGGACTCTCATGCTGGAAACACACTTGCGCAGCCTGTTCTCCGTACCAGGCCAAAATGACTTCGACCTTTCACCCGGTCTCTCTCTTCGTCTCTGTTTTTCCCATGTCGCCCCCTCACACCTGTTCGTGTCAAATGTCAAAACCATGCGCAGATCTGTTCCCAACACACATGTCCGATCGGACACAGTAATAGATGAAGGGAGCTGGGAGACTACTGAGGACAAGGGGAGTGGAACTGGGTGTGTAACATGGTGTGATGTGATGTAACAGCGTTCACTATTGACTTTTCCTCCAAATTCCTGCTCCTAATTTGTGTATCTATGTGTGTTTTTGTGTGTGCATGAATGATGGGACGGGTCTTTTACTGTGTGTTTGTTATTACACAACCTCCAAAGTTCACTAGAACATCTGCAGATACGGTGGTTTTATCAGGCAGAAAGGCACAGATGTGGGCATGGTGGATGAATTGTGCTTTAATAATGGGTGCATACAGGTTAAGGTAAGGACACGTTGACCTGTCCTCACATTTGCAGCTTCATGGGGGTTAGCACGGCATTCTGGGGCAGAGGTTAGCGTGTGTTTCAAAGTAATACTTTAACATATTGGCAAATGTGCTAATTTGCTGTTGTTAACACTTAATCTCACCTTTCTCTTTATTTAATAGTCTATTTAGTTAAAAACGGTTTTGTTTAGCTCAGCACAGCATCAGAATGGGGGGGAGCTCAGCTGCTTAATTAGTGAATGAGTAGGTTTTAAATTTCAACAGAACTAGGTTCTGCGTACGACATAATTATGTCAGAACATAAGCCAGGTGACGTGGGTAACCGTGTGTGTAGGGGAGACATCTGGGGGATTGGAAAGATGGCAACCTAAGCCAGTACAGTTAGGTTAGGTGTGTCGCCACTGTGACAAGAAAGGCCCAGCACATCACAGTGAGTGAGTCAGCTAATACATAATTAATATGCTGAGCTAGTCCTGACAAATAGCTCCTGAAGATCACTGACAGTGGTCTGTAATACAGCTGGTAATGTGACTACTATTAACATTTCTAATACAGTGTGCTTGGAGTTTTTAGCCTGAACTGAGTATTTGTTAGATACTATTTCTTAGGCAGGGATGCACACGTATTTAGATAAATGTCAAGGTTGTGTCAAAGAGGAAAATGCAACTGCATTAGTCTTTTGCAACACATTGATGTTTTTGCAATGTGTTACACTGGATCTGGTGCCAGTGGTGGTTCAGGTCTTTTGTAAGGGAGCCACCACAGAGCCCACATCATGAAGGCGTCGACTTTCCTAGCAATGCTTACACGTGGTAAAACAGTAATGGCAGGCTAAGCAGTCAACACATGTAAACAGGAACATTGTTGGCTTTGGAACTTGTTTGTTTGGCAATAAAAACATATATAAAACATTATCAGTCTAATACATACTTGGATTGAGTGAAATCATAAACAGGTTTCTACCACCTTCCAACACCCTTATCAGCTCACACTGCCATCACGTGAATGTGTTGTGTGTTCATTAGTGTGTCCTTGGTCACCCTCCCTGCTCAGAAAGACCAGATTAAGGTCAGTAAAAGTCAAACAACCACAACAGCCAGGTGAAACCCCAGAACGCAGTAGCAGAGCAGTGAGTGGAAAGACACGGGACCATCAGGCCATTTCTTTCAGCTCCAACCACCCCCGCATCAATCAATCAACCTCTCTGCCCCCCAGTCTTTTTCCCACTCTTGCTCTGAACGTGGAGGCTTGTTCAGAAACCCCTCCTGCTTTCATCTGCCGCCTTCTTTCCAGGCAGGTTGTCTCAGGCCTGGGCCCCTGAAGCTCCCTCTGAGCCTCCCTCCTTCACCATGTAACACTACAGACAGTGCAGCGCACACACAGAATGCGTAGCTTCGCGTATCAATTCAAATTCAGGCACATTGCATTTGCATGCGAAGCCATTGTTGCAAAAAACGAGCACATCGCTGCCTTTGTGTCACCCCTCCCCCGTGCACGGCGTGATGACGTCACGAACAGCCGGTATATTGCCAGCCAGTAGGATCGCAGCGCAGCTCGCGGTGCTGACTACGCCGCCTCTGCCTCGCTCCCCCCTCTGTCATTCTGTCGCTCGCGCTCTCCCTCTGCCGCCTCACACCGTCTTTCTCACCCTCGTTCCCCTCACGCTGCTGCAAACATGGTCGAGGCTTTTGTCGGCACGTGGAACCTCAAGGAGAGCAACAACTTCGATGACTACATGAAAGAGCTCGGTAAGTCGGTGCTGCGCGTGCGTGCGAGCGCGTGCGAGCGCCTATGCGTATAGAGGATGCGGCGCTGCCGGACGGGTGAGCACGTGTGAAAATGAGGCTGAGGAAAGATAAACAGTTTAAGGTGTGAGCTGGTGTTGAAACCGTGTAGGAACCTGTCTGAGCAGGGCGTGGGAAAAGAGACACGAAAGGAGGAACCAAGATGGAGAATTTAAAAGGGTTAGAATAATGGTGGAAAGAGGAAGAAGGATAGAAAATAAAAGAGAGGAAGAAGATGGAAACCAGAGAGGAGCGGCGGGGAGGGGCTGCAGAAATAGCGCACCCCACTGTGAGAACCTCTGAATGGCGAACAACTGGCGTCCACACAGTAGCACATTCACACACACTGGGGCAAACGAGGGTGACCTTCGCTGAACGCTGTCCATTGTTGGAGGCTGTGGGAGGAGTTAAACATTAAGACGGTTCAGAGGACGAGGAGGGGATGGGGGAGAACGCACGGACGTGGGCTTCAGTGTGTCTTGCATGCCTGGTTTTAGTGGGTGGGTGGGTTTCACAGCCGTGGAGAATGACTGGGCTGTTTCACTGTGGACCTGGCTTCAAACTCTAACCCCAACAATGCTGCATCTTAGTATAGCTGTGACTTAACACATCCTCCTCGGCTTGACCTGAACTTAATTCTAGCCTAAAACTTACAACTAAGTGTAAATTCTTCGGAGGGATGTGTTCATGAGTGCTGGACACCCAGTCTTGTGCCTCAGCCTAAAGGTTTTCACAACGTGTTGATGTCATCAAATCCACAGAAAACAAACCACAACAGTACATGCAGTTTGATGAAATGGTGTCTTGTTTGCATGTGCATCAAGAGCTTTCAAACTGCGAGTTGTGCTGTCAGAAGTAAACGCTGCACAAGATGCACATTTGCATTTGTAGAAAACATCAAAAGTGAAATTGTGAAAAGAAAGTATCCATGCCCTTATAATCAAGTCAAAAATGTAGGACTAGTTCTGGCTGGCATGCCACAAGGTGGTAACTTATCAATGTCAGTTGTGGGAAAGAACCCGTGTCAGCTATTGGAGATGAACTGGATTTTCAGCCTGTAAAAACTGGAGATTTTCTGCACTGGTAGCAAAGGGTGTGAGTCACTTTTATCCAACACAAGACACCCTTTAGATCACACACACACACAGTAACCATTTGCACACATACAAGCCCAGACAGGCAGTCAGGTCATAGGGACCCTGCAGAGATGGAACAACAAGTTGCAGGTTTGGACAGTAGACAAATAGAGATTAAAGCATGAACCAGAGGGCAAATTCACGGCACCTTCTTTAGGGTTTGATTGATAGGTTATTAATAAATTTAATGTCATACTTTACTCTCATACACATTACAGCTTCTCAGATATCAATATCTTCTATAGTGTACTGTCTCACACTCCATTACGTTGTTAATATACAGTTTTTTTGTTGTTTTTTTTTTTTTTTTACAGGTGTGGGCTTTGCTACTCGTAAAGTAGCCAATTTCACAAAACCCACGACTATTATCTTATGGGACGGTGAATGGCTGACTGTGAAGACCCAGAGCAGCGTCAAGAACTCTGAGTTTCGCTGCAAACTCAACGAGGAGTTCGAGGAGACCACTGCTGATGACAGACAGGTTCAGGTGAGCGGCTGAGGGTCAGAACATTATGACATCATGATTATGTGTTTGATCAGAGGGTTTAAGTGGTTTTTGACTAGATGAGCATTCTTATGAACACAGTCTTTTTATAAGTTGCTGTATCTATAAAGACTTTGCAGCATTAACTGTAGACGTGAGGTTGGTGGATGGTGATGATTTGTCACCCCTGGGGTGACAGTAACGAGGAAGAACAACAACAGATCCACTGTTACATAGTTAAAGCAAGCTGCAGACTGTAAACCTCTGTTTCTGGCTCAGTGTGAGTCTATCAATATCCCTGAATAACTCAAAGCATAAAGTACTTTTTGCTCTAAATTTGATCGACTATAATGCACCGCTAGCTTGTTACTGATGCTTTACAGTGACGGTGCAAATTTTGAAAGACAAAGTAAAACACTGTTTTCTCTCAAACAAATGTAATAGAGTAAAACACGCCCTTCATTTAGCCAAATGTCGTTGTGGGCTATATATGACTGATTCACTCCACTGACTTTATGACTCATCTCTAATTATACTGTGTAATAATGCACTGTTTAGAAAAGATGTATATATGTGCCAACAAAAATAGCAATTGCAACATTATAACAGCAAAGCATAAACCTATAAATGTAATATGTTAATCTCCAACACACAACAAACTATCAATGGAAAATGAAATGGCACAACAAAATATGTCTGCTTGGAGTATAAACATGTTGTCTTTCTGTTGCCTCCAGTCCATTGTAAAAATAGAGGATGGGAAGTTGGTGCACATACAGAAGTGGGGTGGCAAAGAGACCAGTCTGGTCAGGGCAGTCAATGGTGACGGCCTCTTGCTGGTCAGTGCTCACACACGTGTACATTTTACATCTGTGTGTGTTTATTGGATTTGAACTTGATTTTCTATTTCTGCTACAGACACTGACGCTTGGAGATGTTGTTTGCACACGTCGCTATGAGAAGGCACAGTAAAACCTAACGCTGAGTCCCCCAACAACCCCACAAGCCTGTGACGCAAACACCTTAACACCACTACCAAGTCCCCGGACGAGGGAACCCCGTGTGCTGCCAACTTAATGTTCTTTTATACCGGACATTCAGTATTAACATTTCTTCTGGCCGCGGCTCCCTCTTTCTTTCTCGTTTTTTGTTTGGCTCCTCATACTGTAAGAAACTGTAAATTCCAGTTGTTTTATTCTGTAAAATCCCAGATATACATGTTTTGATAAACTGGAACAGTGTTGGAATTTGAGGCTTGGCTTATTAAGACCTGAAAACAATAAAAGTTCAAAAAGGTGGATCAAAACGATAATGGTCTTTCAATAAGTTTGTTTGAGGGTTATGGGCATGAATTCAGAGCTGAACTAAGGCCTGGTAGTTATTAGTCTTGTCAGTTTTTAATGTTTAGTCTAAATACAACAGCAGGGCAAAGTAGTTTAGTCCTGCATGATGTGCACATCTAAGTAGTGTGACCACAGTTTCCACAGGGATGTTATTTATAGATCCTTAACAAGACCTCCGGCGCAGGGACAGTTTTGTTAAAGCTCATAGTAGGTGGGCAAATACTCCTCACTTGTGTATGTGGTGTGTTCTTTCTAAATTGAGATCATTGCCTCTGTCAGTTGATTGGTGTCATATGTTAGCGACAGTCTGCCAAGTGGAGACGAGGTGAAGAGGTGAAAGGGCCCGGGATAAGCCAGTAACCCTCAGCTGTAACCTCTTTAACTTTTCTACAGCTGGAAGATATGCATACATATGAATTACATGCAGAATGTTCCAATAATAGGTATAAAATAAAAATAACACATACAAAGAATTGGTTTCTTTTATACCCTTTAGTGGATTTAAACAAAACATTAGGTGTCTGTGAGACAGATTTTTTGCTTGATCATGTGTCCTATTACTCCAGACCTTTAGGATCCTCCAGAGTTCTTTGTATGAAGCCAGTGGTATTAAAAATTTGGGGAAAGTTTAGCATATACCAAAATATGGGTTTAACCATCAAAACTAGTGGAGGTCTCCCAAAGTTGGCTTTCCTTCCATTTAAACCAAAAATTAATTGTTTCTCCAAGCACAATGTATTAGCTATTCACTTCTGAAAAGAAATGTTACATGTTTTAAAGACCTTGTATGAGAACGAAGCCTTCAGACTTCCCTGAGGTCAGATCACAGAATACAAGTAATAAACTTAACTTTGCTGACTGACACTTCCATTTGCATTTTGACTCATTTTATATCTTGCACATTTCTGATGGTGTATTATTCCCATCTGGCCTTTTTTTTTAATGATTTTTGTTTGGTCAATGCAAGAGAAAAGAAAATGGTGAAAAAAAGGTTAAGGCTTGTGTGATTGGCTAATGAACCTCACTGAAATAGTTTCACATTGCTGCAGCTGTAAAGAAATTATCACTCAAAAAACTTAGAAATTTGGTCAAATGGCAGAAAACAAACAAAATGTTGACAAAATGATGATTCCCTTCCTTAACATTTGTCTTACACTGACAAACAGAAACCTTGACCTCATAGGACATGACCCAACCTGAGATCTATGTTGTGTAAATCTCCCAGTTCAACACTGAGACGCCTTCTTCACCTGAAAACATTAACGTAATAAAGCCCAAGGGAAGACCAGACTAAACCTGAGAATTTCTTATTTACATGTGTCAGTCACACTTGTTTTAACAGCAACATTAGAAGTTCAGAAAGAAGCACTAAGAGGCATTTTCATAACCTTTACAAATAAAGACTTTTAATAGGCTTAACAGCTGACATGCATATGTACGGTGAGAAGGTAGTAGCACAAGTACCACAAGGTTCCTTTCACACTCCAGTTTTTTTACACAACGCATCCTGTATGTGCCATTACTACTTCCTGTGTGTCGTTTTCTCTTTGTAGCTTTCTAGACCACCCCACCAAGACTCTTTTTCACCTCATATGTATATCAGTAATGCAATAGCCGTAAACAATTTACATTTCAGGAGGCGTAGCCACTTGATGCCACATTGCTTACACCTATCTTGTTGGTGTAAACTCATCCCTCTACAGGAGAATAAGAGGTTACTCCAGGACAACTTGTCACCTGATTTCTGGTTTGTAGCACTTTCCTTCTTGAATCATTTAGATTTTTTTTAGACGACAGGTGGTTTTACTACTTTCAGTAATATGCCGAGGTAAACTGAAAACTAAAATAGATTAAGGTTTCTTAATACACTAGTAGTGGAGAGATAATTTCAAAACATTAAGCTGAAAGTATGTCAGTGTCTGTTGATGCCCGCTTCTCCCTTTTGCATCTGCAATGTATGTGTGAGTGTAGAGGTTTGTTCTTTTGAGTCGTGTGGATATATCAGCTGCGTTTGTGTGACTTATGTTTCTTGTGTTTCTTCTTCTTTTTGTCCTGTCTGTCGTGACTGTGTTCACGGTGCCTCCTCTTGGATTTACATTCGCCATCACTGCTACTGTCGCTGTCGCTCTCTGACTCTTTTTTCTCTCTCTTCCTTTTCTTCATTTTCTTCTCCTGAGATGAAAAGCATAGTAGAAAGTAGAAAAAGTACTTCATGTGAAACCTGAATGAGTATGCTTTTTAATGCTTCTTAACTAAACCTGTTTTTTATAATGTATCAGCACTAAACTATGATATAGTCTTTCAAACAACAAGACAAAAAGAAAACTTGATCTCCGGGGGACATAACCTCTCACATATTCACCTTCTTCTTCTTCTTTTTTTTGTCTGACAGTTGCTGTGGTGCAACTGTGGACGTCTGCTGCTGTCCTTGCTGTGGCTCTTCATCGTCCTCTTCAGGCAAAAGAGCATATTGCAGGCCTGGAGCAGAGAAACAGTCTTTTGTAAAGTGACCTGGAAAAGAAAAAGATTAAGAAAAGTTAATTTCACTTTTAAACAATGGAAATTTTGCCAACCTAATGTTTTACACTCATACCCTTGCAGCCACACTTTGAACACGTTGTGTTAAGTACAGCCTCCAGTGTGATCCTGTTGCCAGTTTGGTCGACAAACCGCTTACGCCGCCTTGCATCTTGCCTGAAGTACGGAGACAATCATGACACATATGCAATGCACCTACAAACAGACACATGAAAAAATAAAACTGGAAGCTCTTACTCTGCCATGACATTGTTTGGGTCCAAATCCCTCCCTGTTCCCTGATTGACAGCTTTCATTGAGAAGGACAACTTCACCTTGTCACCCTGAATCTGAGAAGTAGAGGACAGAAATTTAGTCATCTTGCTTAAATCTACTACTTTACTACTGACATAGTGTGTGTATGTGGTTACCTCTCTTCCAATAACTTTAATCCAAACCTGTTCCCCCATAGCAACAATGTCTGAGGCATTCTCGACTCGTGTTGCTGACATTTCACTCACATGCACCAGACCTTTGTCAAATGAAGTTAGATGTTAGATTCACACAAGTACATCTTTTTAATGCTGACAAAGAAATTAGATCCTTATTGACATGTTTGTGTGTGTGTGTGTATACTAATATACATGATGAAATTGAACAAGTATTGAAATTGAAGAAATTGAACAAAGTAAAATCAAGGCTATTTTGTGTTGTGTATAAAGGAAAACTTTTTAAACACTTATATGTATGAATCAGTAAGTAAAGTGTAAGTGCTGAATTTATCCCCATAAGCTTTGCTCACTCCTTCCTTGGCCGTGAAATGGTATTTAGCTGGACATAGAGGTCAAAGGCAATTTTGCTACAATAACCTACTCAAATGAAAGTCAATCAATTGTCATCAGTAGTTATTCATTGCTGCTCATTCCTTTGCTCCTTTCGAGATCGCTCAGTAAAGGTCTTCACACAAACATGGCATGGCTTCTTCACCCACCTTCCTTCTTGTATCCTGGGAGTCGGACAAAAGCACCATAGCTCTGCACAGAAACCACCTCTCCCTTGGCAATGCTGTGCAGTGGTGGAAGACCATCCAGTCCAGCGGGCTCGGATGCAGACCCATGACGGTCACACATTCTCTTAGTGAAGCCAGACAACAGGTATTAACTGGCTCTAGAGGACTGATAAGCAAATTCACTTTTTAATTATTTGCAGGACAAATAAAAGGTGAAACTAATGTCATTTATTTGTCACAATGAACCTTGTCCATTTAACACCACTTAATAAATATAGTGAAGACGATATACTAGTTTGTGCATTTACCTGCTTTATTACTTTCTATTTAACCGAGCTACAAAAATTACTGACAGAAAACAAGCATTTTCATTTTAATATGTTAGAACAAACGATGATATGAATTTCATATATGGTCACTACAACTTAAACCTTAAATAGAACTAAAATATCGCAACACAGAAGCTAACATTTGCTATCTGGCTCACAGGGTTGTTTTTATCAGCGAGCTGCATTTAACCTGAGACAATCAACATAAACTGGCCTGTAACGGCTCCATTTAGAAAGTATCATTTCTAATATACAAAAAAAAACACCCAATACAATGTACCTCTAATTAAGATGAAATTGTAAAAATAAAACTGTTTTACCCTTCGTCTTAGCGGAGAGGACTTAATTTTACTTCCGGTGTGAAACAGTTTGACAACAATCTAAGCAGCCAACCACTGCAGTCGGCACACTCCCCGACCAATCACGAGCCTCAAAGAACGGAAGTAGTTCAGTCTTTTCTTCGTTGGTACTGAATCGGTCGACGTCCCTCCTAAAAGACGTCCATTCATTTTGGAGATTTAGAACATAAAAATTCAACGTTTTTATCGATTCCTACCGACTAATCAGAGATGATTGAACCCAAGAAGAGAGCGTCGGACATGGCGGTGGTTCCTGCCGCCGTGAAGCGTCCCCGGACGGAGCTGGTGGCGGCGGCTCAGTCTCAGCAACTCGTGGCCTCGGTACGGAAAGAAAAAACAGGAGCAGCAGAAACTCGTTAGCTTGAAAACAATCTTCCTTTTAACTTAACATATTCATCAAACTGCTCCAGAGAATACACGTCAAAGAAGGATTAGACAAAAGCAACAAAATATGTTAGAACCGGAAATGCTGTTATGTTTACTTAATTCACATTCGGCCATTTGATGTTTAAGCTTGAAAGTATATGACGGCGCGACCTTTCTGCAATATTTGTTAAGTTTAGCAAATAAAGATAAAATTAGAAAAGATTCTTCAGTTCTTAAGCAGGTTGTGTTTTAATGATGATGTGTGTCACATAGGGCCCCCCACGGACCTCCAGCCTGCAAGCCCCCATCATGTTAATGTCTGGTCATGAGGGTGAGGTCTACTGCTGCAAGTTTCATCCAAATGGAGCCACACTGGCCTCCTCTGGATTTGACAGGCTTATATGTAAGTTATCAGGACTTTTAAGCAGTTTGTTTTTTTCAGGGTTGTTGTGCTTGTGAACAGACTAAGGGCTGAGAATGTTTTCACCCCTCTTTTACTGTGTAGTTGAATCCTGAAGGAGAGCACAGACGTAGGAACTCGTATAGTGACCTATACATGAAAATGCACATAAAGATTATGCTAACCTGCAATTCATAACTTCACACAGTTGTGTTGCAGTTTAATTATGCACATAGTTACTGTAAATGTCTTGTACACTATTTTGTCACTGCAGTGCTTTGGAATGTGTATGGAGACTGTGACAATTATGCCACTCTGAAAGGCCACAGTGGAGCTGTGATGGAGCTGCATTATAACACAGATGGCAGGTATGAACAATCAACCTTAATGTTTTCGATATACTCTGAATAGCAAAATATGAACTATTTAAAAGAATTACTTCAAACTAAACTAACAACTTTTTATTTTTGTGTTTTTCTAGTGTACTGTTTTCAGCAAGCACAGACAAGACTGTAGGTGTGTGGGACAGTGAAACAGGAGAGAGGGTCAAGCGCCTGAAGGGCCACACCTCTTTTGTCAACACCTGCTACCCTGCTCGTAGAGGACCCCAGCTTGTCTGTACTGGCAGTGATGATGGGACAGTCAAAGTGAGTCATTTCCACTTGCCCATTTTAACTTCACAGTTGATCTGTTAAGAGAATATCTCAGATGTTGGGTTTTGTAGTTAGTATATTTAATCCTAGTGCTGTGGGGTTTGTAGAATGGTTATGTTGTTACTTATTTATCTCAATTTTATTCCACTGTTCGTTTCATGAGACTGGTGTTTAACTTATTGTTTGTGTGTTTCGCCCTGATAGCTTTGGGACGTCCGTAAGAAGGGAGCGATCCACACGTTCCAGAACACCTACCAGGTGCTGGCCGTGACCTTCAACGACACCAGTGACCAGATCTTGTCAGGAGGCATCGACAATGACATCAAGGTACTGGGCTTCAGAACCCAAAGAAAACCGCGGAATTACTGTGTAAATAAAATTGGGTTTGCTGTGACACAATGTAAAAGGTGTAGGTGTTACACTAATTGGCAGCAGTGTATTAATTCAAGTAAAGTAAGAAATACACTGACTAATGATGTTATGGAAACGTTCTGAGAAAATGCTTTTATATAACACAGCCAGTTAGTTACTCCTGTTGGTGGCATTTGTTACTTCGCAGTCTACCAACTAGCTTGGGGAAAAATTTAAATTGTTTGCAATTCATAGAGTTTGATGGGTAGAACTGAGGGAGAGCAATTGGCTTCCCTCAGCTTGTTACAGTGATATTTATATTATGTAGCCTAAGAGCAATATTTTATTCTGTAAGAAAAAATACCAAGTAGAAGTGATCAGCATAAGCATCTTTTGAGTGCATGCATTAAGACTATTAGGCCTTATTCCCTATAGCATTAAGACATATCACTAGAGAATGCATCTGTGGATAAACAAGAATTACTTGTATTTTCAGTAGTAAGGCTGATATACTGCCAAAAGGCCTGGGCAGTCGTTTAAACATGGATTCAATGGAGAAAGATACATTACCAGTGAAGTTTACTGGGGGGAAAAACAAACATCAATTATCCGAATATCACAATATCATAATAATGAATATAATTTGTGAATGTTATTGTGATTCTCTCCATTAGATCCTTCTTAGCCTATAAACAGTGAATTTCCTGCATCCTTTTCTCAGCTTGATGAATCGGTTCTCATGTCCCCCTATGACGATGGTTGTGTGAATTCAGCCGCAAACGTTGTTTTTGTTCTGCAGGTGTGGGACCTGAGGCAGAATAAGCTGATCTACAATATGCATGGCCACGGGGACTCAGTAACTGGACTCAGCCTGAGCTCAGAGGGTTCATACCTTCTTTCAAACTCCATGGACAATACAGGTAGGATGTTTGGAAAAACTCCTTTTGTATCTGCTGAAATGAGGGGAAAATATTGGAAAGAGTTTTTTGTGGTTGAATTCTTTGTGTGTATCACTGTGTAGTGCGCATTTGGGATGTTCGACCATTTGCCCCAAAGGAACGATGTGTGAAGATTTTCCAGGGCAATGTTCACAACTTTGAAAAGGTAAAATGAACAACACATAACAGCTTGTTATGTAGTTTTACTGTCCAGCAGAGTCCATTTGCTCCAACGACAAAAACCAAACGGTTACCTTTAAGATAATTAATTTGGTATTAATATTATGGTGATAATGAGTACAATGGTTGTGCCATGATGTTACATTTTATTCTCCAACCTGTTGCATCTTTCAGAATTTGCTGAGGTGCTCCTGGTCTACTGATGGCAGTAAGATAGCTGCAGGCTCAGCTGACAGGTGAGAGCAAAACGGAAACATCAGATAGAGGTTTGGACTTGGTTTGGGAAACGTCCTTTTATCCTAGGATGGACTAGAGTATATTACAGCTTTATTCTTCGGGGCCTTAGGGGGAAAAACACACAATAATATAGAATTTGGAAAAAAGAGAACAGTCAAAGTTGAATTTCATTACTTTATTGCCAGGAAAGGTTGTTTGGCATTTGCTTCTTGAGTTCAATGTGTTACTAATAAATGAATGCTAATGGATAAATGGATAAATTGATTTGTTACCATATGCCTCTTAGATGATGTGCTCACTCAAAACATTACCACCATGTTTTGTCCATATCCATAAAGTCTGTCAACATTCTCTCAATGTTATTTCTTAACTTGAAGCTGTAGTTTTAAACTGTCTGCACATTTTACATTTTGAGTTCTTCTGCTCTTACATCTTTGCCTGAACATTTAGCTAGTGGTTTCATTAGGCCAAAAAGGCAGCAGAACAAAAATAAATAAACACAATAATGACTTCTACTGCTACACATCCCAGTTTTGTATGGTCTTAGTTGGAACCTTTGCTATTTCCATTCTTTGTTTTTAGATTTGTGTATATTTGGGACACCACATCACGTAGAATCCTCTACAAGCTGCCGGGACATGCTGGCTCAGTCAATGAAGTGGTCTTCCACCCAGAGGAGCCTGTAGGTAAGTGTGACCACTCTCAGGTGACGGCGTAATACTTGTTAGAGGATTTGTGAAACGGGTTTATTTTTGTCTTGAATAGCACAAAGATAGCAGCTGAGAATTTTGAGAACAAAGGACATACTTTGTGAAACAATTACAAGAAATTGGAATTGGAATGTGTTTAATCACGATCCGTTTAATAACGTTCCTTCTTTGTCCCTCTGCACAGTGCTGTCTGGCTCCAGTGATAAACGGCTCTACATGGGAGAAATCCAATAGAGTGGGATTGATTGAGAGAGAGTGTGTGTGTGTGTGTGTGTGTGTGTATAAATTTGGATAAGTGTGTGTGTGTGCAAGTGACCTGATGTGGAAGTGGATGGTTGGTGCTGAGCAGTGGCTGATAAGTCTCTAGTAATTGTGCTGCAGCTCGTCTCAGAACAACCTCAGGACGTGTGTGTTGGTTAGCTCATCCATAGCGACCTCCACAACAACTTGTTTTTTTTTTATTCAGATTTTTTTGCTTTTTAATAAACTTCAGAATTCTCTAAAATACTTGGCCTGTTTCTTTTGTCAGTTATTCAATTCAGTTGTACCAATTTGCCCAACACCTTACTACCTTTGGTACATAATTAGACTTCCCTAATGAGAACAGCTTGAATATACCATAATCTGCCTTTACAGGCATATAATATACCCAGTAATCATAATTTTAATCACGATTAGTTACTATTACTATTTTGCTTACCTATCAGAAATAAATGAATTATAGCTACATATCTGTTAGACGCAGCTTTTCTTTTAACATATGTAAAGTGAAGGTTAACTCATTTGCAATGGTTTCGTTTTTTATTGATTGGCCTTGCGTTGACCGTCTGTATCTTGCTTGTAATCAGTGATAACTTGTGTGGAGTAGTAAACATATCTGAGACAAGGGCGTTAATTGTGCCTCCTCTCCGGCTGTGAACGGCCGCAGGCTGCCCCGTCTAGCGCTTCATGATCTGCTGCTGTCTGGAGCTCCGCCACCGCCGGACCCCGTTTCTTTTGTGCTCCTTCCACACGCCTCGCGGGGCTGCCTCTCGGCCGCGCGCACGCACGCGGGTCTGCAGAATCCATGCGGCTCCTCCTCGAGGGGGTCGCGGCGACTGAGAGCCCCCACCCCCTCCTCTTTCTCTCTCTCCGGGCTCCTCCTGCGCCCGCCCCGGCACCGATTGTTGACAAAAGACGCAGCGAAACGAATCGACAGGAGCCCGGAGCCCGGTGCCGCTGAGCGGATCTGACCCGTAACTTGACTTCTTTCTCTGAACCGCTCGAGAAGTAGCGGATCGGGGCGACCGGGTGGCGCTGGGAGGTCGAGGACTCTTCCACTGCTAGAAATCCGTGAGTCACAACGGGCTGCTTTGTGTCCGTAGCCGACTGAACGCTCTCCGTAGTAAGGCTGCGGGGTCGGTCCCCTCCTCCCCACCGCCCCCGTGTGATTCGGTATCATATGATGCTCATTTCTGTCTACATCCTTGGGCCGGTTATGACAGCTTTCCGTCTCTCTTTGTGCCTTTGTGTGTCCCCTCTCCGGAAGGTGTGGCCGAGGTGGTTCGGTGGTCGGACCGCAGCAGGCCGGCGTGGAGCAGACGTCCCCCTCCTCCTCTCCTCCTCCTCAAATCATTAGTATTTACCGAGAAAACCAGCGGCCAGCATGGGTCACACTCGGTGAGTAGCAGCGCCACATCAGAGCTCCAGGAGGCGGCGGCGGCCTCAGGCAGGTCTATTCAGCCGGGAATGGTGTGAGCAGACACGACCAGGCAGTCTGGATCTGACCGGGGACCCGTCATTCCCCCGGAGCCTCCGCGGCTCCAAGCCGCGTCCCGAGCCGTCCAAGATGGGGAAGTGCGACGGCAGATGCACGCTGTTGGTGATATGTTCACTGCAGCTGGTGAGTTTGTGTGTCCGTGTGTGTCTGTGTGCACAGATGAAGCAGCCTTTCTCCTCAGTCACCACTAAGATATAATTAGAGCAGCATGCTCCAGACCCGCACACTGTAACCACACATTTTAGTCCAGCCTCTCTGCACAGTCACATTAAAACGCTTTGAGCTGCAGCTGCTGGGGTGCCATGCCACATTAGACGGCTGGGTGTGTGTGTCTTTGAAGCAGAGGGAGCAGGGCAGGGGGCTGCTTTGGTGCTCGGGTGGTCTGTGCATGTGTGTAGATGGAGAGAGGGGAGATTGCCCCATCTTTGCAAAAACCATGTGAATGCTAAGCACAAGAAGGACAGGGAGGCCCCGTCCACCATCTGGTCTCCATTCTGGGGTTAAAGTTAGCTGTTGTGTGCCCATAAATAGCTTGAGACTATTGCACTAAAATGTAATAAGTGTGTAATATGAGTCAGAGTGCTGTGTTTGTGTAGCGATGCCAGTGCAGGCATGGTCAGGACCAGCGTGACGGCCGCTTGTGGAGGCTATTGTTTGCTGGGCTGATGGGTTGTTGTTGTGGCAGGGGGATTCGGCCCATAGATTCTCATTAGTTTGGGGGAGCTTTTGGGGGGGGGGTGCTCCTCTTTTACAGTCACTGGACTGGCTGGTGCTCCAGGCAGTTACCATGGAAACAACTGCGGCAGACCTGTGCATGTGTGTCGCTGTCACTGTGTGTGTGCATGTGGGAAGCCTTGATTTTAGGCTTATGTGTGTTGTGTTTGTGTGCTTCATATTTGCATATATCCACCCTTGTAGAAGTGCCTGTCGTTTGGTGACCCTCTTCCATCGTTCCCTAGGTGGCAGCCCTCCAGAGGCAGGTGTTTGACTTTCTGGGCTACCAATGGGCCCCCATCCTCGCCAACTTCCTCCACATAATGGCCGTCATCCTGGGCATGTTTGGCACTGTGCAGTTTCGCTTCAGATACCTCATCTTTGTAAGTAGATTTCCCACCTTTTGATAGTGTTGCAGTTCCACTCTACTTAGAAACACCCAACTGTGTGTGTAGTTTCATTGGGGCGATGCTGATCCCTGTGTCTGTGTGGCAGTATGCAGTATGGCTGGTGGTTTGGGTGGGCTGGAACTCCTTCATCATCTGTTTCTACCTGGAGGTTGGAAATCTGTCTCAGGTAAGTTAAGTGTGTATATTTGAGGCTGCATGTCATGTTTCTGCAGCTTGGATATTTGCTCTGATTAAGATCACTCCTCTTTGTCTGTTGTTATTAAAGTCAGTGGTTCTCAGCATTGTTGGGTAGTGACCTTTTATAAAAGTGCTTTATCCACAACAGAGCTTATTGGTGATTTTTATCTAGAAAGACAGTTTCACATCACATGATAACTCCAGAAAATGTCTGGCAGGTTAAATGCTGAAAAATATCCTTAAACACAACCAGCAGAGGCAGATGGCCGCTCACACTGAGCCCATTTTTTTCTGTTAATGGGAGTGTTTCCTCTCCGTTGTTGCCTAGAGCTGCTCATGTGCTATTCTTTTGACATTCTACAAAATTCAAAATACTCCTATTGTAATTGTCTGTAATGTCGGAGACGTCACAGTATAATAATATCACGTTACATTTTATCTATATGTTGTAATGAGGGTGTGTTAAGTATGTATTATGTTTTGTTGACTCAGCAATAGTTGAAGTGGTGGAAATATGAGTTGTCTGCCGTCTTTTATAAATGTGTTTGTCTTTAGGACAGGGACTTTCTGATGACCTTCAACACATCTCTCCATCGTTCATGGTGGATGGAGCATGGCCCTGGTTGCCTGGTGACACCGGTGCTAGACTCTCGAATGGCCCCTGATGACCACCATGTCATCACTGTCTCCGGGTGCCTCCTTGACTACCAGTACATCGAGGTGTTGAGTTCAGCCATTCAGATCTTGTTGGCTGTACGTATCCGACACACTCATGCACTCAGCATCCGTAAGCCAGCAGTGACTCAGCCTGTATAACAGCATCATCACAATTTACACTGTCTCTTCCTTGCAGCTCTTTGGCTTTGTATACGCCTGCTACGTAAGCAAAGTCTTCCAGGATGACGAGGACAGCTGTGAGTGCTTTTGTCTCCTTAAAGTTTTCATATCCTTGCTCAGCTGGTTACATTTACTTGTGTCAAAGTTTCTGAGAGGGGTGTTGTGTTTTATTCTGCCTGAGTCATGAGCAATGTCATCACAGACGATTCACTCTTTGTGATCTTAGTGCTCAGTCTGTGGGAAGCATTTAAGGTGTCTGCCAGAATATTCCACCAGTCAATAGCGTCTGTCTGTTTGTTGGCTTGATTGTGCGTCTGAGTGGTTCTTCTCCTCACAATTTCTGTTGTTACTAAGTGAAACCTTATGTTTGTTTTCCTGCAGTGCATGTGCATGATTATTTGCTTGTCATTGAGTTAATTATATATTTGAACTTTTTATTTGCATGTATTTTATGTATTCAAGATATATTATGAGCAGCACTGAACTGTTAATGAACCGATAATAACAGAGTTTAAAGATGTCCAGTAGTGATATGTCCTGATAAATGTATATTTTAGACAAATACATGACATAAGCTTCTCTAAAATTATTTTGAAAGAGAATATTTATAAATTACGTGACTCCCAGGCTCATGAAAGTTACTTTTAATGAGTATGTCTATGGCAGTTGATTCTTAACCATGTTTTAATAGATTTAATTAGTCACCAGCGTTTAATGTTTTTATCTTTGTGGAAAGATGTTGTTTTGAACAATCAGGCACACTTCTTCAGTCAGTACCAACTCTGTGTTTATTTCTCTGTATCGATTCAGAATAAATTTGAACAATGTATCAGTGACATAGAGACAGTAAGAAGGATGATGTATCAGTGCACTTCAGCCGATCCTGATGCCTCAGTGGCTTATAAAGGTTTACTGAAAACATTATGATATCATTTGATGCTGTGATAGGTTTTCATGCCAACATATAATCTGACCCTGAAACACAACACTTAAAAAGAAAACAGACTAAAGCAAAAGTGGATGATGTCATCCCCTTTGTTTCTCTTTTCATAGTTGACTTCATTGGTGGCTTTGACTCTTATGGCTACCAGCCTCCTCAGAAGTCCTCTCATCTGCAACTACAGCCTCTTTACACGTGAGTAGCTTCAAAATCATTAAAATTCTCCTTCTTCTGTTCAAGTCTGTTGCTGAATGTTTGTTCATCAAGTTTACTGTATAAAGTGACAAGTAAACTAAACTTAATGTGTAATATTAATTTTCTTGGCCATTCTTTCAATTATATGTGTATTAATGTCTGATAAGTGAATCCCCTACTCTCTTCTCTGCTGCATCCCAGGGCTGGTTAACTGCTGGTAGCGCCCCCTTCAGGCCAAACCCTGACGGTGTCACTGTGGATAAAAGGCAGGGGTTGCCCAGAATAAACTCACTCTGTGTCACAGTTTACCCGAAGAATGGACTTAACCCCACCCAGAGAGCATGACAACTGTGCGCGTGTGTGCCTGCGTGTGTGCCTGTGTCTGACAATGAGAAACACAGCCCTGATTAGAATGTACAGAGCTCAGGGAAGAACCAGCATGCCAGGCGGTGTGATACGAAGGAGGATGAGGAGGAAGTGGTGGGGAAGAGAGGTGGAAAGAAAAAGAGCTGTCAAATTACAGAGGACACACTTCATTAAACTGCCAGCTCTCAATACTCCCACAGATGTGTGTGTGAATGTGTGTGACTGTGTTACTCCAGGACTAACAGGTGCTCTGTGGCTGCGCCCTGGACTCTTAGCACTCGGTGCCCCTGTGAATTTAGTTTTTTGAGTGTGCGTGCGGACGTGTGTGTGTTGGGGTGGTCTGGGTGGGCTCACATAATAAAAAGAGGCACGGCTCGTACCTGTTGTCGTTTTAGAATGTGGTGATGTCAAATTAGAGCAGTCTTATGATTCCTGCTCCCAAAGCCATCTTTCTTTCCTCCTGTCCCATTAAACTTCACTGTTGACAGTCACACGTTTTAAGTTATTACCCAGGCTTGATGAAGTGATGAACCTAATGTTTTTAAAGGCTAGATAAAGTAACTGGACACTGTAGCTTTACACACTCAAACAACATAAAATGCTTGGTACAAAAAATATAACTTTAGGCTTTGACTTTAGAAACTATACTTATTAAGATTTTTGTTGGACAATAACAAAAACTGAACAACAACATAATTGTGAGGTACTTCAAGCTCTAGTTAAACATTTCTGTGGTGCCAGGATGTCTAATTTTGAGGAATCCAGCCTGCTGTTGGTTTGGGATGCAGATGGCTTCGGGATCAGGCATTAGTGTGTCTGTAGGGGGGAACATACTGTGCATGTAAATAACCAGCCGATGATTGTTTTGTTAGCTTCATTTAGAAAAGGGGGGTTGTATTAGAGTGTGTGTGGAACGTGGGCAGAGGGAGGGCAAGCATCAAGTTTTTCTTCATACCTGTTTCTCGTGTCCTGTCTTTTTTCTGCAGCAAATTCTCCCCATTTTCTCACCAACATGCACAGTGATATGGTCCTGAGTAGCTTTTGCATATGTAATTGGATACATGAAGAGGGGAAAAAGGGAGACAGGTATGAGGTGAAGACCTTATTGGGTGTAAGGTTAAGATTGAAATAATAAAAATACACTTTCTACATTAAATCTGTCGTCTGTTGCCATATGTAGACACACTTGTCTCATGCTGAGCGACTAAGGGTTTAATAAATTAAGTGCTTTGAATCCTTTCGTTGATTACATTATAATAATATTGGGATTATGAGGCACTGAATTTTTCCAGATTAGTTTAGAAGATTAGACAAACGACGCACCCTGGTGAGATGTAAACTGTACAATGAGGATTTATTTAGATTAATAATTTGAAGCATTTCATAAAAATGGGCAGAAATTGTACTTTGATGAAGAACAAAGTGAGATTTCATTTCAGCTGTGTAAACTCAAGCTTTGACTGTTAATATGATGCAAAAAATGCAACATGATAGTGGCATTCAATAAATGACATAGTTGTTTATTATTTAATAAACGAACAGCCATTCCCAGAAATGATAGTGAATTACTTTATTTATTTTTCTTCAGTAACCCCACATTACTTTGAAATCTTGTTGTCATCTAGTCTGGAGGACTGCATGCTAATAAACATCTCCATGATTCAGTCTGAAAAACCCAGCATTGAGTTCAGATGGTGACGTCATCTGGAAGAGTTCTGGATGACCGAGATTGCAATCTCTGTTAAAAGATTACATCATATGGTAACGCACTGGATACAGTTCTGTTTTAAACATTGTGAGAACTTTTGAGCAATGCAAACACGAGCAGAAATAGCATTCTGGGTACAATATATTTCCATATTTTAAAAAAAATGCTGTAATCAACTGTATGCATTACGTCATCCACGCGCCACACACGGTATTTGTGTTATTCGGGCCGCACGCTTCCCTTTCACGCCGTGCTCTTACATTCCGACGGCGCAGCGACGCGTCCAGCAGACACGCACTGCCGGACCGTGTGGTGCAGCGCGTTGCTATAGCTACCAGCCCCCCATCCCGTTACGATACACACCCAATGAAGTGTTCCCGAAAAGACTAAATTTGTTTAGGAAATATTTCTGTATATTTGTATTTGCTACTTGTTCGACTTGTTTTTTATTTATTTTTATCTGTTTTGTAGATGTGTGACGTCCTAGGTCAGGCTCACGGCTGTGTAACGAATGTTTAATAACCAAACGCCTGCTTCTTTCCTTCACTGGCAAATTTGTGAATGAGGTCTGAGCACATCTATTAAAATACACCGTCCATGAGAACAGTGCACACACATAACAAAGGACCGGTCCGGTCCGTCCCTCCCTCCCTCCCCTCCCGGTTGGCGCAATGAACCGCACGCTCTCTCATCCCTTCCCGTCATGCAGCGCTCTTGCCTGCTCCTCCGTCGAGCCGCCATGTTGTCGGAGTGAAAGCCTGGGGTGTCAGAGAGAAACTGGGGCCGAAATCCGCGACCATCCACCCTCTCCGCCGGTGAGTACGATCCCGTCTCTGGTCAGGACGGCACGCTAGACTGTTAATTTACACATCGGTGCCGATATTGTTCACTAGGATGCAGCGAGACGGTTTAAGAACGGGTATTTTGCGAGACTGAAGCGGCTGCCTCCCTTTCTGTTGCCTGCCTCCTTCCTCCCCGTTTGTGTCGGTCTTCCGCTCCAGACAGCTCTCGGGCCTTTGTTAGCATCCGCGTCACGGGGACCTGTGGGGCTGCAGACAGGTAGAGCCGGCCCGGTGTTTATTCATAGCAAAGCAATGATGTTAGGGTGCAGCTGCTAAAGACATTCGGTGGAGCCCGTGTTTGTCCACCGGTTCGCCCGGGCTGAGCTTGTATCGGGAGGCCGTGTTATTGTTGGAAGACACGGACAGTGGACCCTCCATAACAGATCTGAGGCAAGCGTGACGGCTCCGCACATTCGTTAAACCGCCCCCCTGGTAATTGTCACAACCCCGAGGCTTATACACGTTATCATTCGTTTTGATGTGTCATGTCTCCGCGGACACAAATGTTTGGTCTGTGTCGAGACACCTAATGTTATCTCCTGGTAGCTGCAGGTTGCCTGCTCGCATTGTCACACCCCTGTGTCTACCCGGTATGCGGGGGATTGATCCCCGGTATTGAGTAATGATTAACCCACTTAGATTATGGAGCACATTGCCCGTTTCCGGGTGTTGAGTTAAACTTGTAGCATAACAAGCCGTGTGCGCGTCGCTTTGGGGGATGGACGCACTGAATTTCCGGGTGTTTCTCGTCATGATTTCGAGCAGGAGCACAGGGATAAAGAGCTAATGTTTCCTAGTTGTTCAACAGATGAGGATGAAAACAAACGCACGAGTGTGTGTGTGTGTGTGTGTGAGTGAATGATCAGTTGGCAGCTGGCTTGTTTTTGTTGTTTTATTCTGTCCAGTCGGTCAGATCGTGCTTTTTCTTAATGGAGGGGGTGTGTTGCACATTGATTTTAACAGACCTGGGAGAAAGCAGCCTTCGTTTGAAGATTCAGTGTCAGGCGGACTCTGGTAAAGGTAATTACTATATATAGCGTAAAATGATCTACTTGTAATTTCTTCATGTCTTATACCAAATCTTAACATAACCGTGGTCATTTTAACAGAGATCAGACCTTGTGGGATAAGTTGAGGCTGTCCGATATAATTAATATCCCTCTAATTACTGATCCCACTGAGGAGGTTGTACCAAATGTTGACCACTCATCAGACCGTCTCCTGTACACTGTGTATGTCTGGGGTTTATCACTGCACACACTATGGCAATCCGCCTGTCTCTGATTAAATGCCAGAGCCCCTCTGATATTTTTAAATTGAGGACAGCTCGTTAGTCCCAGTTTCTGGGCAAACAATGTCCATCAACCGTTATTTAGATGTCACAAAAAGAATTGTTACATTTACACAACACATGCAGATTAAATGATTGTTAACTTGTATAATTGCATAATAAATTTAAGGGTAGTTTTAATGCCTCTTAGTAGAAGAAACCACTTTAGTTATAACATTCCATTGATACTCCACAAAACCCTAATATTTGAGTTACTTACTTTGATAACTGTTAGATTTAGTTACTGTAAAGTTCTGTCATTTATTTTGAAGCTGTGCTTTTAAAATCGATTATGATGTATTTCTAATAGCATTACTACCATGCATCGGTTTAACCTAATTACTATTTATTTAGTTTTGTCAAATAATCGAAGTGGTTAATGTTAACACAGAACTTTGTTTCCTATTCTGAAGTAATAGAAAGAGAGTGCGTTATTTATTATTATTACACATTATGCTTTCTTTCCCATTTATGTAGCAGCACCGCAACAGAACTTGGATGATGAACACTTCAACTAGTAAAATGACAGGCAAATTATTAGATATGCAAGTTGTTTTATTACATGTTTTTATGACATAAGAAATAATATTAGTTTTTTGTTGTTGATTTTACCTATTATAATGTATTTATTATCACAAAGACCTAAAAGTTTTCCAGTCATGTGTTATTTCAGGATATAGCTATAAAGACTTGATCTCTTATGCCACAGTCATAAACTGGTAACTAAGCTTGATATCTCCATCTTGGATAAGAAAAGTGTTGAACTGCTATGAGACATTTGTTTGTTCAGCATATTTCCTTAGCATGCCATTTCTTTGCATGTGACGGATGTATTTTTCTCTGGGCAGGCTGTGGTGGAATGAGCAGTGTGTGTGTGTTGAAGAGGAAAGCAGTGCTCTGGCAGGATTCATTCAGCCCCCACCATAGAAGTACATCTCCCAGTATGCCCGTGGTGCTGAGCAGCGGAGGACATGCCCCTCCAACTGGGCAGACCCCTCAGGCCACACCCCAGAGTCAGCAGGTAATACCCACCACATGCATCTATGCATAGTTCAATAGTTCATGGAAAGATGTTGGTCTTAAACATTTCACTCTTTTTACTACTATTCCAATTTAAGTGCGGGTCACTTTGGGAGAGGCTGACAACAAAATAATTTCACTGTGCTAACATTTATTCGAATGCATCACAATGTTAGTTAGATCAGCCAAGTGCGTCTCTCTCTCATATATTTAGATGCACAGTTTCACATCATTATAGTTTCCAAATAATAAACATTATTAAGAGTAGTTAACCCAAGTTAAAATGTTGACTAAACAGTCCATAGCTGTGATAAATGATAGAGGGTCAGGGTTAGTTTTCTGGCACATTCGCAGACAGTGGCACAGGCTGGTCAGTCTGCATGGACCGAGCTTTTAATGTAGGAATGTTTTACTTACAGTCTGTGTGACATTCTGAAAAACATGCTTGATGATAACACCCTTGTACGTGGTGCATGTTTTCTATTATTCTTGTTCAACTGTTTTGTTCATGTAGGCTTAAAAAAAATACAGGTTTGTCGTGTTTCACTGTCGTAGAGTACGTGTTCAGAGTGACTCTAAATTTGCTATATGCGATGTTGTTAATGCTATATGCACTGTAGTTGAGAAGTGTAGATTACATTTTTGTGTATTATGATGATGTTGATTAAAGATACAGTTGCATAACCCATGAACGAACAGCCAGGACTTTTTAACAAAAAAAGTGACGTTGGCAAAGAATTTGAACTAGTGCTACAATAAATCATAATTAAAGCAGAAATCATAATTTAAAACAAAGCCCAATGATGTCTCATCAAGTACGACGTAGTAGAACCAAGGAAAACTTCCATGGAACCGCTGGCCTTTCTCACTCATGTCAGGCCACAAGAACAAGGCGACTTGCTTCAATTTTGCTTTAATGACCTTAATTAGCTTTTGGAATAAAGCAAAGTTGTACTTTGAGTCCATTTAAAATGAAGTTCTTTTTAAAGTCCATTTTAAATGTTGGTGCTCTAAAACGTTTTAATGTGGCTAAGTTATAGCAGTTTTTCAGTAAAGCCTTACCTAGTAATCTCCTCAAAGTCTTTCTGTGCTGTTGGCTAGTGAAGCTGCTGCTGGGTATGTGAGAACCAGCCATTTCCAGTACATATTGACTTGTTCTTTCGTGACCGCGTCTTGTGGGGAGTTTTGTTTTTACCCTCAAAATGAGTAAGAGAGGAAATGAGCGTGAGCTTCACCGTGAAAAGAAGTGTTGTCGTCTGTTTGGCTGTGTTGGAGTCTTTCAAGAGAGTATGTGGTTCCAAATAACCTGCAGTGTTGTTTGGTGATAAATTATAAAACCTTATGACAAATTTGGGCTCTTTTCTGCATTAGCTCATAAGGTTGGAACAAATTTGGATTCACTATATTAATGTCTCAGGAAAGTGTTCTGCTTCAACTATAACATATCATGATCAGGAATGACCTCTCTTCTAATGCTACTAAGAATTAGTAGCCATATGATGATGTTCTGCCTTGGGGCCTAAAGCTTCAATATTTTTTTGTTGCTGGAGGACGTGTGTATTTCAATGTACACATGCTAAAGTCTGATTGTGTGTCTGTTCCCCCCCCCCCCCCCCCCCCACACACACACACACCTTGATTATCCCTGCTGTAAACATAGAAATCTTGTCTGTGCCTACCTGCCTTCCATCACACACACTTATTATTTTTGCCAGTCAGGATAATGTGTGTTTATTTTTAAGGGCGTGGCGGGAGCTGGACGTTCCCAGGATGATGCCATGGTGGACTATTTCTTTCAGCGACAACATGGTGAACAGCCTGGCAAACACCGCTGGCCCACTGGAGACAACATCCATGACAGCCAGGTGCGTGTGTACTAGTGGTAACACACTACTGCAATTGTGTCATGTTATATTTACTATTGTTGGTATATATGAAGTTACAGAAACGCGTCTCATCTCATTTTTGTTATGTTACATTTCTGTTATGTGAGCCTCTAGTCATTCCTTAGAGATCTTATAAATTCACTGTTCACAAAACCCTGTTGTTTCTAAATTTGGGAAGTGTGGCAGTCTGCGGAAACAAACGTTTCATCTGTGGCTGCTGAATGTGAACTAGCTAACATGCTAATTTATGCAAGCTTGTGAGCTTTAGAAGGCATTTCATATTACCTGTAATCTTTGGGGGAAATAAATAATCAAGGCAGTGGCATTACATTTATTTTGTGTTTATACATCAGTTCATTGTACAACACCAGGTTTTCATGACCCACTGGGTAATCTGTCTGTAGGTTCGGTCCATGGACGAGCTGAACCACGACTTCCAGGCTCTGGCTTTGGAGGGACGTGCCATGGGAGAGGTGAGACATTGGAGGTGGTGCTGAGGGGTCATGTGTGCAGTTTACGCTTAAAATTAAAAATTTTAAAGCTCAAAATTTAGATGTTTTATGTCAACACTTGTTAGGCGTTTTGTTCCCAAACTCAATAGGTAAGTGAGGGATTACTGACAGGGTGTCAAACTCGACTAACGGGAAGTCCAAGGAAAATAAAGGGTTTGGATTTAGAGTAGTGGACCTGCGTTTGTATGTGATGAGAAAAGACTGGGCAGAGTTGCTTTTTAATATAAGGTGGTAAAAGTAATTATTGTTGGATTAGTGCCTACAAGTGAAGTGTACACTCAGTAGCTGGGTTAGGCTTAACCCGGAGTAAACCCAACACAGGGAAATGACAGCACCTGAATGATTTTCAGGCAGGATACCCAACTATGACCCAGTGAGTTACCGGCAATAGGATGCAACAGGTAGACTAATACATATATTGAGACTGTGCTGGTGCGTATCAAGCAAGGATGATGGAGAATCACCTGGGAGTTTGGATATGCAGACAAAGAACCTGGAGCTAATAGTGTGGTTTGGTTTTCACACTTTGTCTCCATTTTAAGCAACCCAAGCAAAACCATTTAGTTTAATTAGATGTCTAATATTTCTGCTGTGTATTTATTGTTGCTCTTTATTTAACTAAAATTGTGTTTTAACTTATTAATTAACGATGCTGTCGTAAGAGAAATGCTGACATGTCTGATAAGATTTGGGGATTTTCTGCTCAGATGCCCATTTATAAACATTCTATGTAATTGTTTTTATCTCCAACTTTTCTCCTTACAACTGCCATTTCTCTCTGTAGCAGCTGCTAACTGGGAAGAAGTTCTGGGAAACGGATGACTCTGGTAAGGATGGACCTAAAGGGATCTTCTTGGACCAATGGAGGGACAGTGCATGGGGTGCCTCAGGTATTCAACTATTTTGCTTACTTGCACGATAGATAGGTAGGCAACAGTCCACATATATATGTGCATAAACACACTCTAATTGCATTGGTCAACTAAATAATAACCCCACATGTAGTCATTTTAATTATCAGTCCAAGAATAAAAATGTTGACAGACAACTGAAAATTACAGCATGGAAATGTGAAATCCCTGTTATTGAGTTCGTTGTCCAACACGTTCTCTCATTGCAGATCACTCTGTATCGCAGCCAATCATGGTTTCTCGTCGTCCAGGGCAGGGCTTTCATGGAGGTAGTGAGGTTGGGGTGGGCTCTGTGATGTCACCACGGTCTGAGAGTGGAGGGCTGGGAGTTAGCATGGTGGAGTATGTCCTTTCCTCTTCGCCAGCTGACAAACTGGATTCCTGCCTGCGAAAAGGACCCTACGTAAGTATTTTCAGTACACCAGTTAAATTTCATTACTTATCTTTTACGCATTTGCTGGCCTTCTAATCTAGCTACTCTGCGTCACTGTATTTTTCATTGTAACAATCAGTGTTGTTCATGCAGCTACATAAGATGTTTGGTAACCTCCACTGAACACCACTTCTGTCATTCTTCTCTTTGTTTGTACCTTGTCAGCCAATGGTTGCTGTGTATCTATTTATTGCTGTATTAATTGTATTTTGTCTCCCTGTCATCACAGGGGCAGAGGGATGGTGAAGTGGAGGAAGAGAAGAGGGAGAAGCCGAAGGCATCGTTCGAGGGGGAGAAACTGAAAGAGCTGACAGAAAATGAAGGGGATGTCATCAGCGATGTCATCAATCCTAATGGGCTGCCTGTACAAAACGGCCTGGACGTGGATGTCAAAGAGTTTGGGTAGGACTGAGTCTCACTGATGCTCACGGCTTGTTAAAGAGAAATTGATACACAGACAATCATCTGATAAAATTTCAACTTTGCATCTCTTGTCACGTCTGTAGTCGCCCCCCAGGGAATATGCCAGCCCCTGGCTCTGAGGGTGATCTGCTTGTAGGTCCTGGAGGTGTAGGGCCTGAGGGCCTCACACCCCTTGGTGGTGGAGGAGGGCCCAAGCCTCCTGAGGACTTCTCTGGTGTAGAACAGGGTGGCGTGACCATGGACCAAATGGAATCGGTTATGGAGCCGCTTCAGTTTGACTATAATTCTCAGATGCCCATGGACTCTGCACCCACTGTGGGTCTGTTCGATTACACTAACCAGCAGCAGGTACGGCCCAGAGAAAACTGTGCAAAACACCAGATCTGAGACTCTTCTCAGGTGCCGGTTAATCTGATGTTTCTGTTGTGATTGTGTGTACAGCTGTTTCAAAGAAACAACGCTCTTGCCGTTCAGCAATTAACAGCAGCCCAGCAACAGCAGTATGCCTTGGCAGCAGCACAGCAGCCTCACATTGGTAAGTGTGGGAATGCATGCACGGGCAAGCAGGAAAGCTGAATGTACACTATTTTACACTGTGCTTCAAATGTGTGGGCTGTATTGCCTGTATCAACATCATTTATCATGACAGAGTGAAAGTACTGGTACTTTCGTCTTTGTTATTATTGTTCTATAGAATTGTATTTGTTAGTTTCGGATGTACTAATCGTGTGTGTGTGTTGACAGGTCTGGCCCCAGCATTTGTGCCCAATCCTTACATTATCAGTGCTGCGCCACCAGGGACAGACCCTTACGCAGCTGGGCTTGCAGCAGCAGCTACACTTGGTAAGATGTGCTGCATTTGGAGTGGACCCCGTGTGCCCTTTATATGCTGTCAAGTGTGTGTTGTAATCAAATACAAACATGCATGTTAATTAGTCTTTCACAGTTTAAGAGATGCATACATACAGACACATTTATTCTGTGTCATTAATTTAATTTATTTGTTTGCTTAGGTCCGGCAGTGATGCCTCCACAGTACTATGGTGTGACGCCCTGGGGGGTCTACCCTGCCAACCTTTTCCAGCAGCAAGCTGCTGCAGCCAACAGCTCGGCTAATCAGCAGGCGGGTGGCCAGGGCCAGCAGAACCAACAGCAGGTCAGTCGGCTGCTCGCCGTGAAGCTGGCATGCTGATTGCCGCTGGCTCAAGATGTTTCTGTCACACTCTGTGTGCCTGTTGAAATGTGCATCCACTCTAACTGCTGCTCTGCTTGGACCTGTTGGCAAACCTTGAGCCAATCAGCATTAAACTGCTATTAGGAGAATTCTTATTCTGGCTGCTTATTGTGTCACCATGTGTTGCTGTGTACATTTGTCCTTGTTATGGGTTTTTTAGAAAGACTCCCCATTTTGCATGTATTTAGCAAGCGTGTGTGATGTGAATTCACATACCTCTGTTTTTGTTTTAAATCTGAAGGTGATGCGTGCTGGGGGAAATCAGCGACCTCTGACCCCCAGCCAAGGTCAGCAGGGTCAGCAGAATGATCAGCTGGTTGCAGCAGCAGCAGTCAACTCAGCCCTTGCCTTTGGGCAGGGGTTAGCAGCAGGGGTTCCAGGTGAGCATGACACTCGGCAACATGACCAGCTTAGGTTCACTTGGGCACAACTCCCAACAAACCAGTTAGTACTGCAGTGCTGCCTATGACAAGAGATGAAGAAACAAAATCACTTCTGCAACCACTGTCGCTACTCTCTCTGACTGTTCATCTGGCCTTTTTTCCAGGGTATCCGGTCCTGGCTCCTGCAGCCTATTATGATCAGACAGGAGCCCTGGTGGTCAACACTGGAGCTCGGAGTGGCCCAGTGCGCCTCATGGCCCCTGCTTCTGTAATCATATCGCCGTCTGCAGCACAAGCAGGTAACATGACATACCAGAAACATCCATAGACAGATCCATGCAGCAGACAAATGCGTCATGCACACAATACAAGAATTGTATATTGTGGCCTAGCTGTCCCATTCAACCAGAAGATGCCATTGAGTCGTTGTGGGACCATAGTTCAGCCTTTTGTACAAGGAGTTTTCATAAGTTAGCATTGTTCTGTATTGATAGAAAAGAAAAAGAATAGTTTGTGGTGTGAAATGTATTTTCTGTCTCTCTTTAATTTCCTCTTTGTCTCTTCTCCAGTGGCAGCAGCAGCAGCTTCTGCAGGCGGTGCTAATGGTGGTCTTGGCAGTGGTGCCAACGGGCCATTTCGTGCCATGACGTCCCAACAAGCACAACAGCAGGGTGGCCCTGGTGGTGCTTTGGGGGGGAGCTCCTTCTATGGCTCGTCCTCCCTGAGCTCTTCCTCTCAGAGCTCTTCTCTTTTCTCACAAGGCTCTGCCCAACCTGGGCCAGGATCAGCCTCCTTGGGCTTCAGCCAGCCTGCTTCCTCTTCCCTCGGTGCCACTCTAGGGGCCACACTGGGAGGATTTGGGACTGCAGGTAGAAATACACCCTTTTACACGGCTGCTCCAGAGTCTGGTCTGCCTGTGGTTTAACTTTTTAAATGATAAGTGCACCGAAGTGCTGTTAGTACAGCAGAAATTACAGTTATTTAACATTTCATAATTCTTGTTAAATGTCTTTGTCTCCCTCTAGTGGCTAACTCAAGTGGTGGCAGTGGTTCCAGGCGGGACTCCTTGACAGGCAACAATGAGCTATACAAACGCACACCCTCCAGCCTCACCCCAATTGGCCATGGAGGCTTCTATAACGGCACCTTAGGCTTCAGTCCTTCCCCTGGACCTGTGGGGATGCCCCTTCCTAACCAAGGACCCTCCCATTCCCTCACACCCCCACCTTCCCTGTCCAATCACAGCTCCTCATCCAACCTCAACCTTGGTAAGCATCTTGCTTTGATTCACAAGGTTAGAGTGTTTCTTATTCCTCTAATAACACTACTTGTTGCATTAATAACACTGTGGCTCTTGAGATTTATCCAAACTAAAACGAGAATGATTGCAGATTTGAGGGATTAGTTATTGGCTGAGACTTGTTACCAGTGTGTGTATGTGTTTTGATAGCTGACGGATTGAAGTGTAATACAAACACTCTTCCGTGTGATAAACAATTAAACTAACAGGGACAATTTGCATTCATAAATTAGTTTGCTTTGGAAATTTCATGTAACTGTGGTTGTCATCGTACTTATGTACTCAAATCCTTTTATTCTCATTTAAGCTCAGAAACCACAACCTTAGTGAGTAACCTTTTGGCATTGACACTATGCAGTCTTGCACATTTTTATGTAGCTTTAAATTTTGTTCCACAAATCACGTTCCTCTTCAATGTAGTAGTTTAAAGGCATTTAAAGGTGTTTGCTCCGTGGTCTACAAAAGGAGGTAGTCTCAAATGACTTTGTAACAATCTCCCATTGATGACCCCACAGGAGGCCTGACCAATGGTAGCGGACGTTTCATCTCTGCCGCCCCAGGAGCAGAGGCCAAATACCGCAGCGCGGCCAGCTCAGGTTCCTCTCTCTTCTCACCCAGCAGCCAACTGTTCCCGTCATCACGACTACGCTACGGCATGTCAGATGTGATGCCATCAGGCCGGAGCCGTTTGCTGGAGGACTTCAGGAACAACCGCTACCCCAACCTGCAGCTCAGAGACATTGCTGGCCACATCATGGAGTTCAGCCAGGACCAGCATGGCAGCAGGTTTGTATACGCAAACACTAAATAAGCATGACAGAGGTTGTTTGATTCTGTGTCAGGTCTAATCTCTGAGGACCAAGGTCCCTGGTCGAGTGTTGGATTAGGATTCGTGTTTTTTTTTTTTAAATATTTAAGACTCTTTTAATGCGCTTTACCTGTGCATGTCATAAACAGCCTATGTGTCTTGTGTTGCTGTTTCACCCTGAAATTTTTTGATTCACAATAAAATGCACAGTGTCATGGGTCTGTCACTGCCTCAGCCTCTGGTCCCCTTGTCAGGTCTGTCTGGGTTGAACCAAAAGTATCTTCAACTTGGCCACAGACATTATCTATTAATACACCATGAAGACCAGTCTGCACATTCCAGACATTTTCTTTCTTCAGACTCCTGAACCCTCTGTCTCCTTTTCTGCCTGGCGTCTATTGCTTCACCTCACAATCTTCCCTACATCCTTGTTTTTTCACACGTTAATTTGAGGGAACAATTGGAGATAAAGATGTATAAGCAGCTCTAGCTACTATCTGTATTTGTCTTTGTTCTCAGTATAAAGTACTGATTTACAAAGTTGATTATGAACCTAAGTGCGTTTCCAGAGAGTGTTGAATCAGTATGTTTAAATGCACTTGAATAACCGGGTTACAGTTGGCTTTCTCGAAAAGATGATATCCTAACTGCCATGTAAACTGGAAACCTGGTTGGAAAAATCTCTGCCCCTGAATGTTTAACTGGGTTACTAATCTGCTTTTTACATGAATTCATGCAGGACAATGGCTCCGGTTGCCTGTAGAATTTCTCCAGAAGCAGAAGACCTCATTAAATGGACCAGTGCTGTCTCATTTTTAAATTAAGTCTGCTCAAAACCCCATCAAATCTGAAACAAAGTCACTCTTCACCTGAGGAGCACTGTCTGTCTGCATGGCTTTATCAGCTCTGTCTTGTCACCTCACCACACACACAAATGTACACATGCAGCAGATGAGTAATCTGTGTACAAAACCTGTCCTTGATGACCCAAATAACAGGGTTTCTCTGAGTCTACCTACTATCTCAAGGCAATGATGAATGCCAGACTGCTAAGGACAGCTATGGAATCTGTGATTAATGCAGAGCTTTTCCTGTCTGTCTCCAGGTTTATCCAGTTAAAATTGGAGCGAGCCAGTTCAGCGGAGCGCCAGCTTGTCTTCAGTGAAATACTACAGGCCGCGTATCAGCTCATGGTGGATGTCTTTGGGAATTATGTCATCCAGAAGTTCTTCGAGGTGTGTATGAGAAATAAATGACCAAGATTAAAATTAGGATTAACTACATTTTACGATGTACCTATTTGTTGGCCTTTTTAGATCTATTTCATGTGTGGAAGTATATCATGTCCTGTAAAATGGATTAGAGGATTTAGAGGCTTATTTTGTGTGTGTGTTTTTAGTTTGGCAGCCTGGACCAGAAGCTGGCTCTGGCAGAGAGGATTCGAGGTCACGTGCTGTCTCTGGCCCTACAGATGTACGGCTGCAGGGTCATTCAAAAAGCTCTCGAGTTCATTCCCTCAGATCAGCAGGTCATTGTAAGTAAATTAGTTCCCATCTGACTTTGTGTGAATTAGGCTTTTGTAATAATATGGTCTTTATGTATCCTACCATATCTATGTGCTCGCATTTCACATGTGAGTCATTGCTCATGGGTCACTAATTTGTGGTTTTAGCAGAACATTGCATCCATGAATAGTGAGCGCTCCTTACTCTGAAAAGTTTTTTTTCATTTTCATTATGGGTTTTTTGATGGAGCTGCCTCGTGTAGCTGCAGGATCCTCACAGGCACTCTATCATCAACGATGAATGAGGCTAATGATGCCACAGTTTATATGCAAATGGTGAAGAGCAGGTGTTAAGATAAATCTGGCTCACTATCAACAGGAAATGATTTTGCTTAAATTTGTTGGTTTTGGTTAAATGTGTGTGTGTGGGGGCGGGTAAATGTATCCATCTCTCCTTAATGGAGCTCAGCAGATTTCTCCAGGGCAGCTGTTCAAACCTTGCTGTTATTTGTTGAGTTGTAACGCACCGAAAAACAGAGTTTAGGAAATATTTGATTTCTCACAATTATACGTCCCTCTGCATTCTCCCTCCCTCTCGTCCTGCTCCTTCTCCGACTCTGTCCCCCTCCCTGCAGAGCGAGATGGTGCGGGAGCTGGATGGTCATGTGTTAAAGTGTGTGAAGGACCAGAACGGTAACCATGTTGTGCAAAAGTGTATTGAGTGTGTCCAGCCTCATGCACTGCACTTCATCATCGACGCCTTCAAGGGACAGGTGAGTCCCCTCTGAGCGCCTGCACAGTGCTTCCACATTCAGTCTTCAGCCTGCCTGCGCTCTACTTACATCCACACATACAGCATTGCTGCCTTGAGGCACCAGGCATATTGTCACCACCACGGCACATATACTCAGTCCTTTGCAGGGACAGGGTGTGTTGCCATGGCAACAGAAACCTCAGCCCAGTGGCAACAGCCATCTTCTATCCACCAGCTAAATGTTACATTAGCATAAAGTGTTAAAAGAATGATTTTGCGTGTTTATGCGTTTGTCTTTAGTCCAAATGAAATACTTGTTTTAACATTTCACTTCGGATGCTTTGAAAGTAAAAGCTCACAGTAAATCTCTTTGCATTTTTACATTTGCATGTTGTGTAGCTGTTTTCTAAATGCTCGCTCAGTTTTGTTGGTGTAGCTCAAAGCTAGTCAGGAATTTTCTTTTACCTACTGCTGAGTTGTGTGTGATTTGCGATTAGTGGAGAATAATTACTTGTCTTTCAGGTATTTGCCCTCTCCACTCACCCCTATGGCTGCAGAGTCATCCAGCGCATTCTCGAACACTGCCTTCCTGAACAGACGCTGCCTATCCTAGAGGAGCTGCATCAACACACAGAGCAGCTAGTGCAGGTAACGCACACAAGCTGGCACTGACTGGGGTCTCTTAGGCAAAACCTCGGATTCGTGAAATGTCTCTTGTGATGTCACAGGCACCAGCTGTCCTCGTCACGTTTTAGTTGATGTCTGTGTGGTTTTGACTTAGGACCAGTATGGCAACTATGTGATCCAGCACGTTTTGGAACATGGCCGAGCTGAGGACAAGAGCAAGATCGTGGCTGAGATCCGAGGCAATGTACTGGGACTTAGCCAGCACAAGTTTGCCAGGTTAGACCCAGACACACAAACATACGTACAAGGTTCTCTTATTTTTCTGCAGTTGCTGCCAGGGATTTTTCTTTTTCATCTTTTTTTTTTCCTGCTCACATTTGAAATCCTCCTTTTTGATCTACTTCTAGTAATGTGGTGGAGAAGTGTGTGACCCATGCATCGCGGGCAGAACGGGCGGTACTCATAGACGAAGTGTGCAGTCTGACTGAGGGCCCCCACAGTGCCTTATACACCATGATGAAGGACCAGTACGCCAACTACGTGGTGCAGAAGATGATTGACGTGGCTGAGCCCACCCAGCGCAAGATCGTAATGCACAAGGTTGGTTGAGGAGAAGGTATCACCCATCATGATGCTGACGTAATGAGCACGTTTATATGAAGTATGCAAAACAATTTATGTTAGGTAATGAGAACACCCCAACCCCTCTTTGGCCTGTATATGCCTATCCATTAATATTAGTTGTGGTAGAGTACCTGCACAGTCTAAAGCAAAATACAGCAGAAGACTGACTGGTGTTCCTACTTCCACAGATTCGGCCCCATATTTCCACCCTGAGGAAGTACACTTATGGGAAACACATCCTGGCCAAGCTGGAGAAGTACTACATGAAGAATGGCGTTGACCTGGGTCCTCTCTGTGGCCCTCCTAACGGCATAATGTAAACAGATCCCCCTACACCCTGGAATCATGAGTACCACCTGATATACCCCTCTTTTTGTTGTTTTAGCTCCTCTTAATGCTGTGATGCCGACCGGCCCAACCTCATGTTATTGCCGGACTTTTCAGAAGGCATCGTACACACTTTTTCCACTGAATCCTACTTACTGAGGGTGCTGACTACCCATTTCCATGGCAACCCTTCAGCCTTAGATTTTGTCAGGTTTTGTTGCACCATTTGATTTTATTTCTTCCCTTTTCTCTTCTCATCCTTTCTGATGAACTCCAGTCGTTTCACTTTTGCTACTGCTGCACACACACAACCCTAATGTCCCCTCCTCTTCCTATTTTTGCTATTTACCACTATGAGATGGAACGAGTATTTAATTTGTCTGAATTCACAGAATCATAGACGAATACACACACATGCCATCAGCTAACCAGCAGACAGATCATTTAGCATGGGAGATTCGTTTTCTGGTCTTGCTTCTATAAATATAACGTGTATACTTGGTGTAGACCTTTGCATATATATATATATAAATATATATATAAAACTTTGTAGTTTTTCTGGTTTTTGATGTTGAATCTGTATCTATAATGTATCCTAGTAGTGACCACATACTTCTGACTGTATAATTGTACATTTGTAAACCCTTGTAATGTAAAAGTGCTTTACCACCCTTTTTGGTATGAGAAGAAAAAGGAAAAAATCTCACTCTCAAAAAAAAAATCTTAGAAAAAAACCTGTGCATTTCAGTGTATATTCTCACCTCCTTGGTTGTGACATAAGTTGTTGTATATTGTAAATTGTAATATCAAATTTTTGTTTTGAAAAGCCCTTTCTATACAGCGTAGTACTTGTACAAAGATTCGCCACGCTTGGTTTTATCTTGTCACTGCTTAACTTAAGACTTGATTTTCCCACAGACTCCCAATTGGACATATTCTGTTAGTTAATGGTGTCTTAGTTTGTTTTTTTTTTCTTTTCTTTTCCTTATTGACCTTTTTTTAAGATCTTTTTATAGGAATGCTTTACCCCATGAAATGTGTTGCGTGTATGGGTATACAGGTTGGGTGGGAGAAGTAACTTTGAGTCATTTAACCCCCCCATCCTCTAGGTACCCGGGACTGTTTTCAGGGGTAAACTCATGGATTGTACAGAGGAGATTCTTGTGTTTTTTGGCATTTCTAGTGCTGTAAGTGCTGTATCATACTGTCCATGTTCTTTTGGGTGAGAGAGGCAGCCCGCCATGGTGCGGTGTACATTTGGAGCAGCCTTGTGTATATTTACTACGAGCACACCTGTAACCATATGTGTATAGTTAACAGAACCTGTGTATGCTTATTGCCTGGGCAACTATTTTTTGTAACTCCTGTTGTAGATTGTCTCTAAACAATTGTGTGATCTTTATTTTGAAACCAAACTGAACAAAAAAAACTTTGAAAATTTACCTGTGTCACGTGTGCTTCATGGGTACAGGAGGGAAGAACTGTGCAGACGAAGTGCTTCTACTGCGCATTAAGTATCCCAGGGTCAGTTCTGGAGAGTTTGATACAATGTGGCCTGTGTTAAAGGGAGCAGTGTTTTAAACATGACACATGCCTGACTATTGCCAACCAGAAATGTTAAAGCAGTGGCCGGTGATGATGGGTGAATAGTCTGGAAACTACCCCTTGTTTGTTTATTATGAGCGTATGCAAGTGACTGGAGTCGTAGTGAGTCATATCAACATCCTCAGCTGAGGAGCAAACAAAGTAAACCTGCATAGAAATGAAATGCACTCAATAATTTAATGAGATTGTAAAGCGAGGTAATGAGTCGACACTGTTCAACCGACTGGTGTCAGAGCTGCAGGGAAGGACAGGAGCCTGTCTGTGCTTGTGTAGCTTGTTTAGGGCCTGGGACGCTGAAAAACCAGTTGGGGTGGGTGTGATGTTGCTTGCACAAATCCCCTGGCTTTGAAGTCTTAAAGCAGATGATAAAGCCTGGACATGGGAGAGTGGTTGCATCTGTGAGGCAACTACCCAGGAGCCACATAATGGTTTGGGGTCATCTGAAGTTTATAAGAAATTGCCCTAAACACGACAATGTCAGTCACCTTCCGTTTGCAAATACATTTATATCATTTACAAGCTGCTGTTTTAAATCAAATTTACTTCCTGTTTCCATTTATAAGGCCGATGGGTTGTTGTGGTTTGTCAGTTGCTGAGTTTGGTTATAAATACTTTTACTTTTAATTTGAGTGTATTTAACACTCATTAAGTCCTTTTTAATGCTTACTCATGTCTCTTCAGCACCAACTATTAAGCAACGCCTAAACCGCGCCGTTGCTACGCGACATAATTAGGCTGCGGAGCCAGAAGTGCATGAATATTCATATTGCGCAGACACACAGGTGTGATCGTGTCTCAGCCAATCACAGCGCAGGGAGCTGGCCGGCAAAGGTGTGGGCTGAATAATGGCGGCATACCTGACGCATAACAAAAGGCTCCTACTGGGGGCAGACATTAACGCCCTGCGGGGCCCAATGTGAGCTGCCTTCCGCATGTGTCAGGCTGTGTGCGTGCGTAAATGGCTGCGTTGCGGGGCGCGGGTGCCTGGGCGAGCTGCAGGGGGCATCCTAGCCTTTGCTCGCGGAGATCCCCCCCCCCCCAACCTCTCTCTTTAACACACATACACACTCCTCCTCCTGCCAGACTCCCAGGCCAAGCAGCGTCGCCATACGGAACATCCTGCCCTCAACGGAGAGGGGGAGGAGAGAGAGAGACAGCAGCGAGAGAGAGGGGGGGGGGCGAGGTCTGGCGTCTCCCGGTAGTAAATCTACCAGGTCTCGGGCGCTGAAACTCGGACGAACACAGAGGGAGGAGAAACGTCCAAGGCAGCACCTCATCGTTACTGGTGACCGGGACCAGCAGCGCGTAAAAACCTTGGATTAACAACCCGACTTAAAGGACGGATGGTCGCGCGCACGGGCCGCGCGCTCTGAAGTTGGACAGACTACCGAGACACCGAGAGCAGCAGCAGCTTTTGTTCCCCTACCTCCTCCCCGAACCCCGTGAAGGCAGCGGCGGCACCGGGAGGCTGTGCCTTCGCACCCCAACCATGAAGCTGCCTTGGCTGTTGGCGCTCGCGGCGCTGCTTGCTCACGTTGCCACGGTAAGCACGAGCCTTAGATCCTTTGTTAACGGGGGAGCTGCTGTGCGCACAGGAGCCGGGGCATTTTTTGTGGCTGCGCGCACGTGTGCGTGGATGCGTGTGTGTGTGTGTGTGCGTGGGTGCGCTGCGCTATCATTAACGAGACAGTGATGTTCGGTGATCAGTAGGAAATCCTCCACTCGACCTACATATCAGCCCTCGCTGCCTGTCCGTGAGTCCCGTTCAGGGGGGGGCTGGCGACTCCCGGGCACCACAACACCCCCTGCTTTTACGCACACACACACACACACACACACACACACACACACACACACACACACACACACACACACACACACACACACACACACACCAGTCTTTGTGTCTCATATCGTTTATTATGGCCCGTGTCCCGTCGAGTCAGGAGGTGTGTGTGCGCAGGCTACGTGTGTGTGACGGCAATTAGCGTGTAATCTCTAATTGAGCATAATTACGGGTTTTGTGCGGTGCCTCGGTTTGTGGTGTCTGTGTCTCCACCTCACATCCTGCCGTTAATTTTTTTGGGGGGGGACTTAAGGACTTTATGACCGGGTAGTCGCGCTGGAGGAGTGTGTGAAGGGCTGATTAGATGTCCGATCTGCAACCTCTAATTGCCAAACAGCCGCGGTCTTAACGTCCCGCTGCCGGAGTCCGGCCGGGGGGCATCCTCCCGTTATAACCGCAGGGCTGTGCGTGTGCAGCAGTGTGTGTTTGTGGCAGAAAGTGGGTGGGGTAACGGGGAAGTTAACGGCGATCTGGTGCACGAACGGAGGCTCGGATGGAATGATGTCATCGGGAATCGCGGGGAGGGAAGCAGATTGGGAATGCGCACGTACACACACACACACACACACACACACACACACACATCACACCGCCACCTTTTGCTCGACACACACCTCCTCTGCCGGAACCAGCCACGCCGAGATTCACGCGCCCCCCATAGCACGCCCACACCTTCCGCTACTGATTAATCCAGATTTATCCGATGAGGGGGAGCAGTTGGAGGAAGAGGAGGCTACAGGCTCATCATGGAGGGACAAGAGCGAGCACTAAAAGTAATTACCACGCAGATCTGCGTTTGAATTCAAATTAAAAAATATATTCTTAATAGACTTCTATTATATTCCCCTGGCGTGTGTTGCTGGAGCCCAGCAGCGAGTTGGTTGTATTTTATATCCCACTGCACCGTTTATCTCATTCTAAGTTTATCATTCATCTGTTTGGAGCAACTGTTAAATATTTGTTGCAAGGCCTATTAGGACCAGTAGAACCAGTACTTGTTTGCTGTTTTTTTTTATTGTCACCATGTTGGTGCTGCTCCTGCTGGGAGGCTGTGCTGGTATTGGCAGGAGCTTTACACACACACACACACACACACAGAGTGATTATTACTGGGTCAGTCGGTTGCAATCTTTGCCAAAGGTCCTTGGCCTCCGACTGACCTAATCTGTCTTTAAGTGTACAGATGGAGACAGGTGTAACACGTATACACATGCAGTTAAATATACACCGTGCTGGCAGTGCACAGATGGATGCAGGTGATGCTCGAATAAGTAACACACACACGTCAGCAGTCTAATAACTGAAGGACTCACCTCGAGCAACCCAGTGCTTAAACACACACGTGGTCACATGTTGCTGACACGACCTGTCTATAAATTCCTTTTGGCTTAAATCCAAGCAGCTCTTGCATGTGTGTGTTTCTTGTGATGAGTGATTCCCAGTGTTGTGTCTCTGTGGGTATTTCCTGTTGTTGAAGACGTGACTTCATATCCGGGGTGAGTGTATTTTTACACGGGAGACCAATTTTCCCACAGACATCTGTTGTGTCCTACAGATCGTCACTGTGTGTGCGTTCGTCTGCCTTCATGAGAGCGTTCACTGTCCATCTGCCCGAGTGTGGGCTCAAAAATAGAGAACATCCGCTGCCAACAACTTGTTCTCACCAGCCCTCACTCCTTGAAATGTGTGTGTCGCAGTGTGTGTGTGTGTGCGCGGCGGAAAGCATTGTGTTCCCGAGGATCATGTGTAACTCCTGGAATGAATCGGTGTTTTGTGCGTCCCTAGCAGACAAAGCCCCCCATAGAGAGCTGAGGAAAGGGAGAAGGAGCAAGAACGAGGAAAAAATAGCTCGAGCGAGGCGCTTTGAGGGAGAGTGTGGAATGTGAGAGGCAATTTGACACAGGAAGTGGGTCCTTCTCGCGCTTATGGAGGACAAAGTCTCCTCACACACACACACACAGCGTGGCAGGCAGAAAACACTCCTGGTGTGCAGGTGGAGGAATCTCAGGGGTGTGTGTGTAAGGACGGATGAAGGTGCAGGGGTTACCTTCCACTGGGCGGAGGAAATGAGCAGGATCCCGGTTGTTGGTTGTGTGCACATGCTGCTCACCCAACGCAGGCAGGACTGGCCTGGCAGATGTGCTGCATTGGCTGAAACCAGCTGTTCAGCGTTGGGCTGCTTGGTTCATCTCAAGACGACCTGGAACGTCCCATTTGCCGTGTGGGGACGATGTACGGGTGGTTTAAGGACAGAGATGGAGTAACAGTAGCTGACGTTCGTATTTCTAAAGTGATTCAAGGAGTTAAGTGTCTGTGCCGTACAGTCAGAGATGGGATTGTGTTGTTTACAAGAGGTTTCAGGACTGTTTTCACTCTTCTATAAATGTTTTCTGTCTGAATGGGGCATAGTTAGATTAGTTTGACTAAGTTAAACTAATAGTTATTCTATTGCTATTATCTATAAATATCAGTTTGTCTTTATTAAGAATTGTTTGAGATGATGTAGTATGGTATGTAAGCAGCTTTAACCGAACTTCATTTCTTCCCAGACCCTGGAGCGACGAGCCCATGCTTTTTTGTCTACACAGTTCGATGCGCACAAGCTATTATTTTCCTGACTCAGGTTCATAATACTGCAGCTCCTCTGAAGCACAGATAATTTAGGAGGCTCCATTAACTGCAAGTGGAAGTTTAGGATAATTTTGCACTTGTTACCTTAATTGTAGGAATACTCAAAACAGCATCCTAACAATCTTTGTAAAATCTTTTCAGATAAATCTGAGAGCGTTTTGCATAAATACATTTGAACGTGCCTTAATAAAAGTAGCCCACTGGACACTGGATGGTAGAAAAGCTGGAACTAACCGCAGAACGTATTTCAGGCTGATTTTTCCCAGAATAAGCTGTTTTTTAACTGTATATAGTTTTTCTCTTCTTTTCTTTGGTCACTTTTTTTATATCGCCGTGTGTGTCGTTATTTTGTATCTTGGTTTCTCAAACGGCTCCTTCTCTGCAGCTTAGTTTCCTCAGAAAGTAATGCGTCATAATGTTGCACTTTATCAGCTGTGTGGATCTATGGTCGCGCTGATTAGAAGATTCCTGGTCTTCATTCGTTGTGCAACCGTAAACTTTCCCCTTGCAGTGTGTTCCGATCATTTCTCCTATTAGAAACGATGCCGTAATGGCCGTGATGCTCCTCTCCTCCTCTCGCCACAACCAGCAGTGCACACAAGTCCAGACATGCGTGCACACATTTATGCAACGATGCATGGCAGCATGAAAACTCTGGATGATCTTATGCACACTGCATTCACACGGATACACGCGTATGGTGCTAGCGATGAGCCGCGTTGGTGTGCAGCAGTTTTGTTGATTCAGTGAGTCAGATGGAGACGGAGAACGCTGGAGGTGGTTTAGGTAGGTCAAATCGGGCTGGGAACACAGCTCGTGCAGATGCTACACACACGGTCTGCCTTGCAGTAATTGGGCAGCACTGCGCAGACATACTCACATGCATATTCTCTGGAGAGTGGGGTTAGATGAATATAGAGACGAGAGGAGGGAGGAGAGGAATGGAAAAAGGAGGTGTACAAACCATAAGATAATGAGAAATGAGAAGGGGAGGGGGGGTAATGTGGAGAGAGGTAAGGATGGAAAAAGAGTTAGGGCGATGGAGAGATGGGGATGCTAGACAACAGAGGAAGAGCGGGAGGCAAAGAAATGAAAGGGAAAGAAAGATGGGGGGGCTGCTGGGACACAGGGGAGAGAGGGGGAGAAAACGAGGATGATGGGGATGGAGCGAGAGGCCAGAGCGATGGCGGCGGAGCCCGGATGGAGGGATCTGGGGAAGAGCGGGGTGGGGGGGAGACGTGCACTGCTCATTCCCAGGAGACTGTGCTCTACCTGCTCTCCACGGCCGTCGCCATGACAACCACCATGGCTGCCGCTGTCACAGCTTTATCGCCTCCCCTTTGGTTCTGCGTTGTCTATTTCTTTTCCTTTCCTTGTCGCGTCTGTTGCTTCTCTCATTCACAGCTTTTATATCTCATTCTCTATTTTCTGACGCCACTCTTTTTTTTTTTTTTTTTACTTCCCTCCCCTCGTCCGCCTCTTCCCCCGTCTGTTACACTACAGTACGATCAGAAAACGGAGACGGGTGGGATAGACAGCAGTTGTGTTTTTGCTTTACAGTAGTGCGTGTTTGTGTCGGTGTGCGCGTATACAGTATGCATGCGTGTCTGTGCTATTACAGGATTCTGAATTAGAGAGCATAAATGTAGTGCCGTCTCCTAAAACCACAAAGCATCCTGGGATCTCTGTGTTAGATCTTTCACTATAAATAAAAACCCCAGAAACAGAGCAGCTCCGTCCCACGAACAAACCCGACAGTGCGTCTGTGTGCGTGTGTGTGCTCTGTAGGTGTTTAGCGGCGTGTGAAGCCAAGATATATTTTCGATGCTCATTTACGTGTATTTATATCCCTTTTAATAAAAGGTCCTTCCTCACACGTTTCCAGACGGAGTAATTGGGTTTACAAAGGCCCGCATGCGTTGGGTACAGAGCTGAGACCCCACAGCCTTACGAAACCCGTGTATTTCTGGGCAAGCAGCTGATAAGAGTGGGCTGAGGTCTTGATTAGCTTTCACACTCGCGACCGGACCCTGAGTGTTCTCCCTGTAAAGCTGGCCTCCATCTGACCCCCAGCACTCGGCTCCATCCGGCTCCCTCTCCATCTGTCGGCCTGTTTGCTTTTTGGGCCTTACAGGCTCGATTTAGTACCAATTAAGGAATTCAACTTATAGTCTGCACTCCTAAAATAAAAGTTAGTCTGTTATTCATCAACGACTCAGCTGAGGTCCAGTATTATTGTGTAGTGATACACATCCATAGTCTCACACTGGTTTAAGTACTTGTGAGATCCTTCATTTGATTGACAAGACATTCATTCATATGAGCAGCATGGTGCTAAAATTGACACTTACTGTGGGAGGGACGTGAAAATAATTGATCTAGAACATACCTATGTTAGTTGGTCCTTACCAAACCTGATCTTGGCTGCTGTCCATGCTCTGTGTAAAGTAGACGTTTAGCTGTCGGCCGTGACTGAAGCCCCGCTTTGAAATCGGCCACTATGGCCACTCAAAGCCAAGTTAGTTTGTTGGATCGAGTTATAACATTCTTATCTTTTTTGAATGAAAAGACGCATGAGAACATAGTCTGTGCTGGATAATGGATCGTTTTCGTTTTTATTTACAGATCAAATTTAGCCTCGTCTGCTTTGTCTTTATTACAAAAAATAGTTTTCAATCAGACTGTCATTAAAATTCACACAGTGACTACGGTCTGCTTGTTTGCATACTGATATGAGCGACGTGTGAGTGTGTTTTTGTTCTTAATTGGTCACGGGGCTGTAGGGTGGACACAGGAAATGAGCATTTATGGCTCCTTTAAAGCCTTCAAGCTTCAAATGAGGAGGGGGCTTCCTGAGCGTAGGGGGTTCTATAGGGATGCGTTTTTACATATGTGTGTTTACATGCGAAATGGACGCAGAGAAGGGGGGAAGGAGCACTTGTGCACCAGAACAGACGCTTCTGCGAACGAGAGTGAGAAATACTGTGTGCGAAAGGCATGTGACAGTGTATGTGTGTGTTTGAATTATTTAGCCCAGCATCCCGACAGAGGAGTGAACGAGGTCAGGAGCTCATTGCTGCGACGGTTTTCTCTTTCCACCCATCTCTCCTCCTCCACTTCCCCCGTCTGTCTTAATAAACAGGAACTAAGTAACAAAAGGCTTCCTACATGTTCCTCACGTCCCCTCAATTATCGGCAGGCCATGAGGGAAAAGCATCGATCCAATTAAATACAGACATTGAAACCCGCTGTGTGTGTGTGTGTGTGTGCGAACCCTCTCAGGTAAACCTTTGAACCCCTGTGCTTTAAAGGGCTCTTTCAAAGGCTCTCACAGTTTGAACGAGCAACTGAAGCTAATGAGCTGTGTGTGTGTGTGTGTGTGTGTGTGTGTGTGTGTGTGTGTGTGTGTGTGTGTGTGTGTGTGTGTGTGTGTGTGTGTGTGTGTGTGTGTGTGTGTGTGTGTGTGTGTGTGTGTTGGGAGGGCGGGGATTCTGCAACATTTCATGGTGGTTGCAGCAGGTTTCTCTCCCATAGGGCCTTTTTTATAAACACCTCCAAATGTGCACACTCAGACTCACACGCACTCTTCTGCGGCAGCAGGTGATTCATTCTTAATCTTTCATTCCAACAGTTGTGGATTAGCCCTAATCTTCGCCAGCAGGGACCCAGGTCTGAAAGGCTGATTGACACTGAGAGTGTGCGTATTGTTTATTTAGCGTGTGTGTAAGACATGATAATTGTTTCCCTTGTTGTGCTGAGAGCGTCTGTATTATGACACCTGGCGATGTGATAAATTGACAGGTCACATAAGGCTGGAACATTAGACGCAGCAGGAGGAGGAGAACCTGACGGAGGAGCCACTTCTTTTGACGTTAATTCCTGTTTTGACATTTTATTATTAGATCAGTCATCAGCAATGCATCTTGTCATTTTAGTTAATTGTGTTATAGTTTACTTTACGGATGAAACTATTTTCATCAGCTGATTAATTGGCCGGTCATTTTCATGATCAAGCAATTAAACAACCCACAGAACAATGAAAAATACAGAAGTCGCACGTTTCCGGAGTCAACAAAAGCTCAATCAATGCGTTCGCCTCACCGGCACTTTCTCTGATTTCTCAGCTCTAAGAAATACGACCTATGAGCTGAAAGCTGCAACAGTTTGACGCGTTTTCCCAAATGAAACAGACAGAAGTGTTTTGAGGGTTAAAGCCGTGATGCCTGATTTGAGTCTGGAAACTTTGCTCCCCCTTGTTTCCTGTCAACTCACTCTACTTACTGTCTGATACATTTCCTGTCCACTGGTTATTCCACCAATGATCTGGCTGAATAATTGCTACTAGACATCGGTGTCTAGTCAAAAACTTAAAATAATGTTTGGTCAGTATTATACGCGATCAGAACAGTTTACTGCTGATGTTTGTGATCCATTTCTGCCACTTTCTTTCTGTCTTTCTTTTCCAACTGGCCCAAGAAATGTTTGACTCGGGTATTGGTGAGCATAACTTGTAAAACCCTCCCAAAAACCGAGCAAAGCTGCAAAGGTGTGGCGACAGATTTGAGAGTGATTAGATATTGTGTGGAGTTGAGAGAGAGGAGATTTGAAGGGAATGAAAGGGGAATGAGGTCAGAGGCAATCACAGACAAAAGTGAAGAGGGGAAAAGAAGCAGATTGCGAGGAAGAAAGTGCTGCAGACGTGGGGAGGAAACGGAGAGAGAATAGAATTTGTTAATATGTACAAGTGGTAAAAAAAAAAAAAGATACGGGTAGCTCATCGGAAAATTGAGGGAGAATGGGAAAGGACTGGCTTTAAAATGATGAAAGAGCAGAAGAGCTGATGAGGAAAGAAAAGAAATGAAAGGGAGGTGGATGTGTGTCCTGGTAGCGGCAGAGAGGGAGGAAGAGGGGCTGGCAGCCAGGCCTGTAAAGAGCTTAGAGCAGCTGAGACGGATTGAATGGAGGGAACAACCTGGCCAGGATTACGCTGAGAGGGAACAGAGCGGAGGCCTGTTGGAGCAAGATCCTATCGCTACCTGTACATTTCCTGTCCTTCACGAACACGTCTCCACTGGTTTAACGGACACTGACCGCTTCACCATCCGCCTTTAATTAAATGCGACCCACGGTGGCAAGGCGTTAATGATCACTGATTGTTAAACCCAGCGCCGGTGAGCTAATCTATGCATTAGACAATTGTTCTCGAGCTGTTAGTTACTTAAATCCACCTCTTAATTAATTAGTCAGTGAGTAATGTTGCACACGGAGGGATGCAGCTCTCTGGAACTGTGTGGCTGCAAGAACAAGCGGAGAAGAATGAACGTGCTCCTACATGGCGCTGAGAGGATGTGCTGCTGGATGCAGGGCAGCATCTCCTGCTGTAGTGTGGGTTGTCAGACACGCACAGCTTTGCACTGGGTTTGTCTCTTAACGGGCATAAAGTTACCCACCTGGCAACCTCACCGCAAGCCCAAGACGCTGCACGCATCCGCTGTGCCAAGCTGCCGTTTGCCAAGGAAGCAGCGTTTCCACCGCTTCTCATGAAACGTGACCCCGTGTTACAGGTCACGCAAGCGAGCTGCAAACGCTTCTCACAAAAAGTTTCCATCCTCAGTTGATTAAAAAAAAAATCTTCTTTTCCAAATCATCCACAGTTTTGCCTGTGGCGCACCAGCACTAGCTCTGTGCTGGACTTCAAAGGCTCTTAACCATGACCATATGACGTTACAGGAATATGTACGACGCCCATCGACCCAAAACACTCACTTTATAGTCACCTATAGACAAAAAGGAAACTATTCACCAGCCTTTAACGAGAAGCACTAAACAAAGGATGTTTGACATTTTCCTCCCAACTACGATTGAAACGGTATTAACCTTATGTTGGGAGAATGTCCTGTAGCTTCTCATGTTGGCTCGTGAGCATCATCTGACACTGATTAGTTGGAACTAATCATTATCTCATGATAAATATCTGATTAAGTCTCGAGTATTCCGTGTGTGGCCCATTAAGACGGAGGCCATATGCTGCTCGCGTCTTATCTACAGTTCACTTCGCCGCCAGATCTCACAACCTGCGTGATTAGTGTTGGATAGCAAGGATCGTTATGATTCACGAGGAACCAGCCGTCTGTGTGGCTGCGCCGAGGTCATCTCGCCTGCAGTCATTGGCGGAGAACGTCTTCCGGGCTTGCGATTGGCTGACACCTCTCTAAAGCCAATTGACCAATGGGAGGGAGCCGAGAGAGCGCGGCAAGGTCATCTGCTCAGGATGGCCCTTGAGCAGCAGTTTACCTCCCCGTCTGTGTTATAATACACATCATGGCCCCTGCACACACACAAAGGCACATCTCTCCCTTCCAGACCGAATTACACAGGGCTGATTGGATTTTTCTCTCCTGCATCAATGACAAAAACACTGCTCTGTAGTTCTCCACCTCACGCCTCTGGGTCCATCCATCTCTGGCCGTTTTTTCCCCCCTCCACACTAAAACTCGGTCTTTTGTGCATTGATTTGCCTCCTCGTCATCATCATTACTTCCTTGGGGTATGTATAGTCGTATGACTGTCATTAGCCTGATTACTCAAGCCGTAATTACACAAACACACACACACACAGATGTTGCCTTGTGAGTCACATCAACTGTGATTCTCCTCATCTTCTTTGCGTGCGTGTGTGTGTGCAGTGTTGTGTGTAAGTGTGTACGTTTTTCGATTGGGAGCTGAGAAGAGGCCATTGATTACCGTTTCTGGGTGTACTCTGGGTGCCCCTGTTATTCGCTCTCTGCCGCACAAAGGCATCATGGTCCGCGGGGCGCTCTCTCTTACCAGCAGCCACATTTCTGAGCCCTTTTGAAAAGTTCCTTAGAAACACGAGAAAAGTTCCAGCCACAGGCGCCACGCCCTCCCACTGGCCCTGCAGAAATAGGCCCATTGAGCCAGCCTATAATCACACACACCAGCCAACCAGCAGCAAACACTGCTCGCTGCAACATTTCTCTACCGAACGTCGATGCGGCACCGACACACACAAATACATAGCAGCATATTATTGAGTGTGGGAGCAGCAGTTGTGTCAGAATCTCAGAATCTCAAGGCATTTCTGGCAGCAGGACTGTGACAGACTCGCTCACTCAGAGATGCATGTTTCATAAGGTCATATATAATGGAGGAGGATTCCACGCAGAGCATTGTGTGTGTGTGTGTGTGTGTGTGTGTGTGTGTGCTAGTCCTGAGATGTGGTCTTTAATCCTGCTGGATTGTCAGATTAGTGTAACAGCTGGGACCTACACTCAGATATACATCACTGTGCCTCTCAGTGTCTGTATCACCCCTCCTCCCTTAAAGCTACCCCTGTACTCACCCGAGAGCTGAGTGGATCTGTGCCTTAATGTACTGTGTGTGTGTGTGTGTGTGTGTGTACACGGTCTCACAGCTCCAGTCCATTACACTGTTTCCAGCCTGCTGATGTGTCACTACACAGTCATGTGACCTCTACGGAGTCTGGGGCAACTTTCTGTCAGCTGCTCTCTTTTATTGGAGAAAGTGAGATATTAAAGGTTAAACTCACTCGGCCCCTGAGAACCAGTGTGGAGGTTCATTGTGAGCTGAAGCTTTTTTTTTTTCTTCATTTATTCACATTCCAATCTGGTGTTGGAAGAAAGGGCAAATACAGTTTCAATAAAATTTCATTAACGCCCTTTTTTTTTCATGGCAAAACCAAACCAACTGCACCACGGTGGGATGTTTTGGTGTCCACAGTGCAGCTGAACACAATAAAATGGCTTCCAGTTTTTAAGCACGTCTTTACGCTGTAGCTCACTGTGACAGCTTGTTGTTGTTCCTTTGCTCTCTGCAATATTTAAAACAAATCTGCTGTTAGAAAATGCAGAAATGACGATGACGATGTTGCATTTCTCGCTGAATGACTGTGGTGAGCATGAACCTCGAACCTCTTTGACCATCGCATAGTTTCTTGTAGAAATGTCATAATTAAAACCTTGTGGTGTTTTGCATATTGAAGGCCTTTATTGCTGGCTTTACACCAGCAGTAACACCAAGCAGTTTGTAACCGTCTTTTAGCTAGTGCCTCAACCAGTCGAGGCAGATGACGGCCCACTGTGAGCCTACGGCAGTTCTCCTGTCCATCATCAGCTAATGCCTCCTCCAGCAGGATTTGTCCGGTTTGCTATTTATTTCTGTGTCATTGCCTACATTGTAAAGTGTTGTAATCCAGGGCTACAGAAATGAACTCAATTGAATTGAATAGAAAATTAATAAAGCAAAAGAGGGGGAGGTCAGAGTGGATGCACTGTCGGGAAAACAGGTCGAAGCTTATGATTGAAAGGACTGATGATTGGAAACAGGATTGCATTATATGATTGCTGTGTGATTAATTTAAAGTAAGCTTTGGTTTCTCAATTTGAGGACGTCTGTAATCCATTGTATAAAAGAGGGAGGGCCCCAAATGAAGATTAATTGTCGTTTTAACCATAAACCTAATGATATGAACATGCAATGAACGGTGCCGTAACTGGATTGGCGTCTGTTGTTTTGATACAGATAATTAAGATTAATATTGAAAGGCTATGTTACATGAAAGTGGATTTAAATTGGCTTTCAGTTTTTTTCCTCCACCGTGCACCTGCTCTGTCCCTGCAGCTCTCTGACCACTGTACCATATACCATATTTAGCAAAAGCCTGACTTTCCATAAGGACATTCATCACTAAGATCATCTTCGCCCTTATAATTCTGTGGAGAAAGATAATATTAGAAAGACAATATTAGTGCTAGATGCGTCTCGGCTGTGGTTTGGCGCTGCAGTGAGACGGCTTTAGGGCCCAGGCGAGCTGGAATAACAACCGAGAGCCGGTGTAATGCCATTCTCCCACAGGTTTTGTGTGGGGGACCTAATACGGCCAACGTGGCTCCGATGCGAATCCGCCGTGGTAGCACTATCAGGAATCTGATCAGCAGAAGAGCCTAAAAATAGTAGAGGCAGAAAAAGCGTCTCAGTCATTCCCTGGCTGTTGAACATGAACATGTTTACAGTTTTTGCTCGGTGGTTCACATTCTCTGGTCACAGGGAGTACTCGTGTGTGAAAAAGCTGAGACAAACATGCAGGAAAAGATCAGAAATGCGTCTGGCAGGGGACTAAATCAGCGCTTCTACCATCCCACTCACTGCTAGTTACAGCAGCATGTCCGCTAGTCCCATCGCTGTGTTTAATAGCAGTTTCAGGTTATTGCATATTTAATAATAACATAAGCAACAGAAAATATTAATTTTGCTTTCAACCTCAAATTAGTGTGAGCAGTGACATTTAACTCACATTTCCATTAATCCCCACGTAGTCTGATTCTTATCCAACGCAGCCACATCTACTTCCTATATTTTAAGCAGCTAATCAGTGTAAAATTGCTCAGCAGGCTTCTTCTTGCAAACACAAAGTGACGCCCTCCCATGACCCCCTGCTGCAGCTGCTACTGTAAAGAATCTCTTGACACTAAGTGATAATTTCACTTTAAAAATCTAGAGTGTTTTTTACTTGGCTTCCTGCAGAAAAATAGGCCTGAGGATGGTGATTATTTCACAGGAGGACACATTTATTACAGACATTAAAGCCATGGCAGTAAATATGTGTTATGAATATAGTTGGGGAGTCATTTCAAAGCGAGCTGAATGGTTTCAACCCACAGGGTCAACGCAGCTGATATGGTCTCAGTTCATGGTTACGTTACAGGCAGTAGCTGTGAGCTGAAAGGCAACGTCCTGATTCGTAGACACCGTGAGGAAATGGATGGATTATTAACCTGACGCCCCCAGGCAAGAGTCTCTGTTTGAAATCGGTGGCTCACCCAATACGTCCAGATCTCTTAATATTAAGCATCTGTGGAAATCTGACCGTATTCAGTTTTTCTTACTACAACTGCACAGTGTGTCTGTAATATTTTTGCATCCTATAATATATTGTGTAATTGTCTAAATTAGCTACATTTTGCAGAAGAGGCCTGAATTAAAATGCACATTATTTTCTTAGCCCAGGGGCTAATTGGCTCATCAAGTGTCTGACTAAGGGAGTATTTTTTAGGATTTAAACTACCACAGAATACTGAAAAAGTTTTGTCAGACTGCCTTGAAGCTATTTAGCTATTTTGACCTGACTTCAGTGCTGCAAGGTGTCGTCTCGTTATCTGTCCGTGTGCGCGTCTGTGTTTTAAGTCGTCACCGCGTGTGAGCAGTTTGTCTGTGAGGACGTTTTCTGTGCTAATCCCCGATGAAGGTGGCAGGTGTCCGAACCAGGCCGTCACCCGGTAACCTACTCGCGCGCACACACATCGCCTGCCCTCTAGATCCCATCTCCGTGTTGGACTGAAAGTGCGTTAGCGTTCAGGTTGGCCACCGTCCAACCTGCCCAGCTGGCAGAAGAGGAAGTGCAAAAGCAGAGTGAGACGAGGCGGAAAAGCAAAAGATGGAGGGAGATTAGAGGATGGTGCTGACAGCATCGGGGATCGTCTCTGGAAAGAAGAGATGGGCGAGGAGCAGTGCAAACAGTAGCCGGGCTGCAGTGTTTCCTGTAAGCGCGCAAGAGGCCACGTGTCAATCGGTGTGACCCTCTCCGTGTAGAGCTACCAACAGTCCACTTCTGTCGGCGAGCAGCAATGCCCGTACTCTCCACCTCTTATCAGCGTAGGTCAGGCTGCTGTGGAGAGGAGCAGACACAGAGACGGCCGTGAATCAGCAGCTACTTTATGAAGCGTGGGCACCCCACCCCACAGTGAATTAAACTGCAGGGAGGCTGGAAATGTGGCCCATAAAGATCACCTTGCCTCAGTGTGGGGCTGATGTGGGTCTCAAATTTCTGCAAGATGATTATTGTGTTTTAGCCATAACTGTCGTGCTGTGTTCAAGAGCCTGCTTGACATCCAGCAATTCAATCAGTTCACCCACACTGAGGTTCAAAACATTCATTGCGACAATCGCAGGCATTTAGTTCGCTGGTTTGAGTGTTGCCGCTGATCTGAGTAAGCTCCAAACACGGGGACATTTGGAATTAACACAACTGGAGGCAAGTCGGTGAAAGCAGGACCGTAATTAACGTGTGATCATCAAACGTCTGCCATTTTGGGGCCAGTCGTTCAAACACATGCCTCCTTCTACTGCTCTTGATCTAAATGGATAGATGGACAGAAACGTGGAGCAACAGATAACGGGGGCACTGGAAAAATGACCCATGCTTGGGCCGATAGAAACTGCCCCCTCTCTCTAAATGAACATGGAGTCGCTTCAGTGTCTTTTCTAGCGTTCGAGTCCCTGGCTCAGCTCTGTGGATGCAGTAAATGGAGGGACAGCTACAGTAGTAGGACTCACAGATGGTGCCAGAACATGGAGGGAGTATTCAAATCATTCTTCACAGCTTGAGAACTCAGAGATTCTGCAGCAAGCGAGAAAATTCACTTTGATAAGATCATGCGTATTAAAAAGCACAATTAACCATTATTTCTCCAAAGCAGAGCATTTCTCTGTATCAGGAGCTTAAAGTGTGTGTGTGTGAGTACATATATATCTGTGTGTGTGTGTGTGTGTGTGTGTGTGCGCCAGGCATTGTGCAGCAGAAGCCGCAGCCTCTCAAGTTACTGAGGAATGCATTTGAAGTCAATCACAATGAGGCTGTCTATCTGCCCAGCTAGCCTGAAGGAGATCTCCAAGCTGAGCTGAACGGGACTGGATCAGCCAGAAAAACGAAAAAGATCACACAAAACTGACAAGTTATGTTCCACAACCCCAGTTTGCTCGTGTGAGTCCGGGTTCGGTTTGTATTTCTACCTGTTGTTCTCACACTTCCTACACTATAGCATTGACTCCACTGCATGTGCCCGTTGTTTCTACAAACAAAACCTAAAGCACCACATCAATAAGCACACACGCAACATGGCGTTTATCTCGCCCACGTTCATCCCGGTGATGGTCACATATCGCTCACACGCCCCGTCTCTTCCTCTTGCGACCTCATATTCACACCTGGGTAATCTGGCGGATGTAAGGTGCGACCCTCCGTCAAAAATGTGGAACAAATCCACTCCTGAACATTAACATCTGTAAAACGGCAGCATTGTCGGCTCATGTACAAACTCCAGCCTCTGTGCGCAAAACCAGCGGACGCGCGCACGCGCTCACAAAGCAGCCGTGGAGCACGGGATCAAATGTATAGCGCAAAGGCCGGCGTCAGCTCCGGATTAGGTTTCTATGTGAGTCACCCCTCAGAGGACACACCTGTGTTGGCTTTGTCACACCATGACATTACCCCAAACAGCCTCTCGCTGCTTTTTGTCCCACACTTGTATGTTTTGCTCCGCTCTTTTTGCACAAGTATAGATAATTATATATCCCAACTGCCACCGCACATCTTACAATGGCACTCCTTCATGCCGTGCCAAAACCCAGGATTGCATTCACTTCACAGATCCTGCGGAATATGGCTGTCATCTTACAGTTGCCTTTTATAACGAATGGGAACAAAATGCAGCGGTGGCGGGAAATTGAGGGCAACATACAGATGATTTTGGCCCCGGGTTATGCGCACGGCGGAGGAGCTCGTTGCGACTCGTTGTGGTTAGTTAGCTATGTGGCTCAGGCTTCGACTACAGCTGTTTATAGCTCCCGAAGAAGAGGCGAAATGCAGCGCTGGCTCAACTCTGCTCACCCAAAATCACGTAAAACGCACACAGATCGGTCTCGGGGGCGTTTGTGTGCGCATGTGCTCACACACCACAAACAAAACCTGTGATTATACCCTCTCAGACACACTCGCACACACAGTGTAATTACACACAGTGACGCACTGCTGCCCGCCATGCTGTGAATTTGCACATATAATATTGACTTATAAATCAGGCAACTGCATATTACTGTTAAAGCTTAGGCATAACATAAACATAGACAATACACACTGTAACACACACACCAATCCCAAAACTGGAAATAGATGAACAGAGTTTCTGCAGCGACGGGGTCCTGGAGGTGGTTGTGTGTAAGAGCCTTGTAAAGGGGCCCTGGGGTGAGCTCCGGAGCCGCCTTGGGGATGGGGCGTGTGTTTATTTAAGTGTGTGTGTGTGTTTTTCGGAGACGCGCAGAATTTAGGTGGCTAGCCTCGAGATAAGAAGTGGAGTAGATGAAAGGAAAATGGCCGAGGATGTGGATATACTGGCAGGCAGTTTGCGTATCTAGAGGGGGGAGGTGAGGTAAGACGGGGGGAGGAAAGATGCGGGGGGGCAGACTGTCTCGGTGATGTTTTTTAAGTTGTTTATTTGATGTTGCGTAACCCTTGAGCTTATGTAGAGTTCTTATATGTGTGTGTGTGAGTCTGGTAGCTTCTCACTGGGACATGGGAATTTCTGTGGAAGGCAAAGGTTGCCCATAGCAACGGCCTTCATTGTAAAACCAATCCTTGGAATACACACACTCACACACACACACACACGCACATTCGCACCATGCTCACACTGAGCTGTCTTTTCAGGACTTTTCTGCACTTTCAGGGTTCGGGATCACCAGGCCTTCACACACACACATACACACACACACACATTTACACTTGGAGTGTGAAGGACACACACTCTCAGCCTGCCACTTTTTCAAGCCCCTATCCGCCATGTGTCGAGGCTCCAAGCTGCTTCAAGTCAATTTCATTTTCGGGAGGTACATATAGCGTTTCAGCTCCACCTCATGCCGAGATGTGATGGACTGCGATGCTCGGGTTTCTAGATTCCATTATGCTTTTATTGGCTTTTAAGGGCATCGGGTTTCCTCTGTCTGGAGCCGGGGAGGAGCTTCTGCTTCTCTGTGCGTACAATTAGCATCACACGAGCAAGCGAAGAGAGAACGCTGCAGGGCCCCAGGATGGGTTTAAGATCGCTGAGGAGATTGGTTTGTTTTAGTCACATTTTCAGCAGTGGACTGACTTTTTTCCAGTACCTGCAGCAAAACTGTGGCCTTTGTGTGTTGGCACTGGAAAGCTGTGCTACTTGGTGTGTGCTGAGCTGAATCTAGTGAAAACGCACTGAAGGGAGGAGTAGTCGGCTCAGAGTATAAATGCATTATAATTTACTTCGTTGAATTTAGACTAAGGGAAAGTCTTTAAGCAGGGCTGTTATATCAAGAAGATGCGGCTCATAGTGATGAAGCAACAGCAAATTGTCACTCAACAGTGTTTGGGTTTTCTAGCCCACAGCTTTATGTTTCTGGTTCACGGTCATCAGTGGCTTTTCCAGTAGCAGCAGGCAGCTGTGGTCAGTGAAGCAGAGAACAATCCATAGAACAATACCCGTCCATCGTTAAAGGGCAGACAATTAACACCTCGCTGATTTTATTTCCTTCAGAGAGTCGACCAAAGCAGCTTGATTGGGTCACAAAATGTCTTTTGTGGCTGAAATGTGCGGTTCTCAAACTGAGACCTCATGCCTCAAGGCCCTGCTGGATTATCCCTGCCCGCTGTGATTAGCTGGATCGGGTGTGTTCGGGTCAGTGGGGCTTAAGACTGAGCCTAAAAACCGCCGGCCTAACGTGAGCGTGCTCGCCATGCACAATATCACCTTTTAGCGTGTTGTGCTATACGTTAGGATGCGTATGACGAATAATAAGATATAATAATGAGTGTGCAGGATATAGTCTACACGCTATATATTTAAAGAAGTAATTTAATATATCTAACTGAAGGCATTAAATTCGGAGGGTAGTTATACAAGTATAATTACATTTTAGCCCCATTTTTTACGCTTTGATTTGTTATAACAACATTGTTTGTTCTGTAGTTTGAGAATGAATCTTTGTGCTGCACTTTGCAGAGGCAGTGTCTCTTAAGTGCCTGCATTTGATAGCAGTATTAGTTGAGCCTGTGTGATGGGAAAAGCCTCTAAATGCCGTGATGTGTGATCATCCTCAAAGTGACCACGGCCTCCAGGTCATTCGCTTCAGAGGTTCAACCCTGAAGCTAATCTCTCTTACCTGACCCTGACGGCGGAGGCAGCGAGAGCCTATTCTGTCTTCACCTACGTGAAACAGACTTGGATTAAGATCAATTGATGAGCAGGGAGGATGCTGGGAAATCATCCATCAGAGATTGATAGAGCTGCATGTTGGGGTCAAAAAAGATATTTGTTATTTAAGAACGTACATTTCTAAACGTATTTCTTTTCTAGAGTAAGTATTTAATTGATGTTAAAAAATCTAAATCTATAGACTTGTGTAAATCTGCAGCCTGAGTTCAAAGGTAACGGCCTTCCTTTGCTGTGCTGCTTTAAAGTCTGAGCATCGCTTGTAACTGACACATCGGCAGGGACTCAATGAAACCCCTCTCGCTCCTTTAAGGCTTTGATGTCCCACTGCCATAACCCCAGCTCAGATCAACTCATCAACTCCGCTCCTCCACAGAGCCACAGACGGACAGATGTTACTCTGTCCACCATAAAGCTGCCTGCACCTCCTCTCAGACTGGTGTGTGTGTGTGTGGGGGTGTGTGTGTGTGTGTGTGTGTGTGTGTGCCTGTAATCCGCTAAAGTGGTTTCTCTTTCAAATGTGATGACAAGCAGCTCAGTGATTCATGATGACCAGTTCTAATCTGCCCCCCCGCCTCCATCTCTAACAGGGACAGACGTGGTCGCCATCTATTGATGACGAAGGCTCAGCGAGAGATGAGTTCTACGACGACGAGGACCTCTACTCAGGCTCCGGCTCTGGACGTAAGTGTGTGGATGTGGTTCTTTCAAATGCGACAGCTGCTAGGTTTCGGTCTGCTGACCCTGAAGGACCCCCCCCCTCCTCCCTTCCCTGTCCTCCAGTTATGGTCGCCCTATTCAAGAGCAGCACACGCATGGCCACCATGCTCCCAGCGTCCCACTAGTCAAACATGCCATTTGGCTGGACAGACGTGTCAAAAACACCTTCAGACACGGACACGCCGTTGCAAACGAGCAGTAACCCAGGCTCTATTCTCCAAGAGCTCATTTACTCTAATCAGATTACAGTCCACACAAATTAGACGAGCACACGCACACCAGCAGTTGCAACCTGAGTGAGCTGGACGCCTGCGTGCGTAGGAATTACCTACTTAACGTGAATCACATCGGTGTAATTCAGGCTGATTTCCTGATCTTGTTGTTTCTTCAACTTCAGCGTCGCTCGTCTTATTAGTCATGACTCACCGAGGGCTGCCCTCGGTTCAAGCACTGCGCTAGTAGCGGGCGCGCTCAAAATAAATTACAATTCAGAGCAGGAGAGTGCAGCAGAGGCACCCCCTGCGGTTGAGACAGCGGCCCAGCAAATTGCTTTATCTCAAACCTTGATACTGAGCCGCCTGATTCCAAAGAAAGGGCTCGTTTTCAGTGCACGGATGCGCAGTTTGTGTTGCTGCTCCTTCAGAACGACTCATTTTGCGGCGTCTGATGTGTTCAACAGAAACTGCATTGTTCCAGTCCATATTTCGATGTCCTCTCCAGCTCCACTGTCAGCTTTCATGTCTTTGTACCCATAAATTCGATTTGTTTCTCTTTCAACCCAGGGAGATTCACTGCTATTACAAAATGAAAGGTGGTATAATACTATTATGAGATTTAAGAAGAAAAAAATAATCAGTCAGCACAGTCGCCCCCTCTCCTTTCTTCCTTTCTTCTCCTTTCATCTCTTCTCAGCGTTAAGACTATGCCCACACTGTGTGAGACTGACATGCATCCACACCAGAATTTTAAGGCCATTTTTCTCCTTCCAAGCACAAAAAAGAGAACAGAATGAAATCTCCTCCTCCCCCTGCCGTGTTGCAGTCAGGTAACAACAAAACATCTGTCAGCATCTGTCCAGGCAACGGCCAGACACCGTAGTCACAGTTGGTTAAACCAGCGTTCTGTCCCCTTCTGCTCTGCAACTCACAAATCACTGTAGTCGCTCTCATTTGCATATTTCCCCCTTTCATTTCTCAGACAGCGAAAGGAGCAGTAGATAGTGTTTTGATTGTGTCTCTGATTGCTGCTCTGAAATCGTCAATAAAATCACCCCTTTATTATTGTCAAATCATCAGACAAAACAAACACGGCTGTTTGTGTGCCACTGACATTTGAAAAGGGAAAAGTTAGTGATGACAGAAAGTTGGTGACAGATTCAACACAGTTTGAGCCATTTCCATCTTAGTTTGGGCTAAAATGTTGACTGTATATATATTTAATTTCACGTTTCTCTCCCTCAGTCCCTGAGGTCAGTGTGAGGCCGACATCAATGCGTGTGACCTTCACCACAGAGGAGCCGCTCCTGCTCTCCACCACCCAGGCTACAAGTCCCGCCCCCTCTGCCTCACCTGCGGCCGAGCCCAGCCCCAACCCCGAGGACCCCACCGCCAGCCCACTGCCCACAGAGGCTGACGACGTGAGCGGCGCATACTGGGAGAAAGAGCTAGAGAAGGACAAAGAGAGGGAGCAGGAGCTTGAGAGGCAGCGGGAGCTGGAGAGGGAGAGAGAGAAACAGCTGGAGAAGGAGCGAGAGAGGGAGCGGGACAGAGAGATGGAGAGAGAGAGGCAGAGGGAGCAAGAGCGGGAGAGAGAGAGGGAGCGCGAGAGAGAGCGGGAGAGGGAGAGGGAGAGGCAGAGAGAGCGGGAGCTAGAAAGAGAGAGAGAGCTGGAGCGAATCCGGGCCGCTGCCGCCCAGACCACCGTGGTCCCGAGGTCGACCCCTGCGGTGACCACAAAGCCAGCTACCCGCCCTGTGGAGGGTGCAGAGCCTTCTCCTGGCTTTGACGGCCGCACCACCACAGAAGAAGAACCAGTGAAGGAACATGACATCTACCTGTCGCCTGAACCTACAGCCTTCTCCCCAGAGTTTGACATGGAAACCACCACAGAGGAAGACGCAGCAGAAAGCACACCTGAGGCCACCACAGCTGCCCTCACCACCACCACCACCCGCGCCACCACTGTCAAGGCCGGATTCCCCTTCAAGCCCCGGGCTTTCATGACGACCACCACTAAGGCGATGCCAACGGAGAGAACGACCCGCCCACAGCAGCCCGCAACTACTCAGGTATGATTGACCTCCAGCTTCCAGGCTGGACTTTCTATGATAGAGGAAAGAGAACGCTGCCATACTGAGACTCTTAACTTTTTAATGTTTAAATAAATAAGTAAGGAACTTTCTGATCTGAAAATAAATAGCATCTAATTACGGATGTACTTGCTGGCTTCTTCAATACTTGTACTAAGAGATGAATGTCAGCTCTGCTTTGCCTCCTCTCTAACGTTAAAAGTTTCATTATTTAGCTGAAGTTGTTCCTGTTTTCCCTTCTGTTAATGTGTAGGGGTTCTATATTAAAGCATGAAAGGTATATATGTCTGGTTTTCCACGCTGTAACTATTCTGCATATGTGTTGGACCACAGTATATTCCACCAACCAGAGCTGACAGAGGCTCGTTGTCCCCAGGGCAGCCATGTGCCATGGCAACTTCTGTGTTGTGTTGGATGAGTTTCAGTATATCGGCTCCGTGCAACAAACGTGATTACAGCAGATGTAACTTTCCCGTCATTAGTCTCACCTTTCTCTTTCTCTGCTGCAGGAGAGTAACAACGAGGTGGGCGCCGCAGGACCGAGCGGAGACTTTGAGATCCATGAAGATCGCCGCAATGATCTTAGCCGAGTTATTGAGCCAGTAGAACCTGATCTGGTGAGCAACACAGTGGATGGAGGAAGCTCTGCTGCTCAGCTGCCCCAGAAGAACATTTTGGAGAGAAAAGAGGTCTTGATAGGTAAGATAATATAAATGGTTTTGCCAATGTGTAAATATATGTATGTCATGTCTCTGATTGTCTGGTCGACCCACTCATTCATTCTGTCAATCAAACCTCTTGGTAATTTCCTTAGATTGACAGACCTTACTTCCCTCTCGCCCCCTGTGTTCTTTCCCTGCCGTGTGGTGGACAGACTTGTTCATGTAGTGCAGATTAATCACCATAAGAGAACTTAGCCCCATTTGACCCATTGAGAACAAGCAATCCTCTTCTGGGGTTAGCCAAGCCTCCTCCTTTTCTCCCCTCCTTTTCTCATCATTTCCCCTCTGGGTAAATCCAATTTCTTTTCAAGAGCCCCCTTCTCTTATCCCAAAGAGCTGCTGTAGAAAGTGAGGGAGCAGCCAACTTGCCTGACCTGACTGGCTCTTTGTCTCTCCTTCAGCTGTTCTGATTGGTGGACTGCTGGCGGTGGCTTTCGCTGATTTCCTGGTCATCGGTAAAGAGCAGGAGTCAACAGACTTTAGTTAGACTGTGTGGTAGAACCATATTACATCTACATGTCCAACCCATACGTTTACACGTGGTGCTGTATCTACATACAGCCATGTTTACCATGTTAAAGAATATTTTAAACACTCTAGACACGCTTCAGAAATGGGATGAGAAACACCTCCCACGCAAATGCTTGAGGAATACTTTTGTTTCTAGTCATTAAGACAACAACACTTTGTTCTTTGTTTTTGGCATCGATACCAATTAGCTTAACAATAGAAAGTGTTTTTCCGATTCGATGGCCGCACATTAATCTCTTGCACGCGGCCAAAGTTCATTAGCAGCGTGTGCAGCGGGCGGGTTACACCGGCTCTACTGGGTTGAACTGTGGCGCTATGTAGCACTGCAGGGCTGCAGTTTGTAGCACAGAATGTATGTTGGCACAGTTCAGGCTCATCTGTCTTCACTTGGCAGCTAGGTGATAGTGATGTTGTGGTAGCTCGGCTCCGCTCTCAGACTAGGAGTGTTTTTACAGCAGCATGTGTTTGTAGCGATGTAGTCTGTTGCAGGATGTAACAGTGAGTGATGCGTGTTAGCGGTTGTTTATAGGTATTTTGTGCCTCTGCTTTGGAAATCGTTCTCACATGTTCACCCTGTCTTTCCGCTTTCCTCCAGCTGTGATCGTGGGAGGCGTGGTGGGCGCCCTGTTTGCTGCCTTCCTGGTGATGCTGCTGGTGTACAGGATGAAGAAGAAGGACGAAGGCAGCTATACGCTAGAGGAACCCAAACAGGCCACTGTCACCTACCAGAAACCAGACAAGCAGGAGGAGTTTTATGCATAACACTCTACGCCAGAGAGACACACACCACACACCGATGGAGAGAGAAAGCGTGAGCGAGAGAAGAGAGAAAGATACTCTAAGCCCCCATCGCCCCCCCCATGTTCTTCGTCACTACCCCCCTCATCTGCTCGCCTCTCCTCATGCCTCTCTCCTCTTGTCTCCAAAACACTTGGGAGCTCCGTTCTCTCTGCGGACTTGGGACTTTCTTTTCAATGAAAACTAAAAAAAGAGGACAAAAAAACTAGTAAATGTTGTTATTAATATTCTACAGATTCTCTTGTTCTGTATGTAATGATATGATTATTTTGTAAAAAAGAAAAAGAAAAAAAGAAACCTAACAAAATGCAAGTTCTTAAACTTGTGTTTTTCCAGCACAAAAAAGTTCCTCTTCTGTTTTTATGGAGCAATTGAAAAGGCTAAAAAGAAAGAGAAGAGGGGTGGAGCGGCTGAGTGACACAAAAGAAAAAGAACAGTGGGCTCAACTCTGCCCTCATGCCCCCCATAAAATACACAGAGCATCTGGTTGGCGGCACAGAGCCCAGGGTCAAAGGTGAGAGGAAAGGTCTCTTTTGTGCCTTCCACCCTTTTGGTGCTCAAAGACACACACACATGCACTCACACTCCAAGCTTATACACACGGACATGCATACACAAATATCGTAGGGGCTTGAAGGTGGCTCTGACCTCGTCCTCTGTGCTCAGCCAACCAGAAAACGGTGCTCACCCTCGGCATGTTCCACTGGGTCGAGGAGCTTCTGTGGAAAATGGGCTGGTCGCGTCAGGGTTCGCTCACGCTCGCACAGAGCTGGCGGCCCGTCTGCTCCTCTAAGCTGTACAAAGACTAGTTATGGATAGTAATAATAATCAATAATATATCAATGTTTTGGGCTGGATGGTGAAAAATAATAATACCATAATAATAATAATAATGATATTAATGCTTAAACAGGAGGATGTGTATTTAGTAGTTAAGAAATATATGTAAATATCAGTGTATCCTTTCTGGCATCACTAACCATCTGCATGATCATGAAGAGTTTTTATTCATCACATCTGTCATCACTTTAGATGAGCTGTGCTCTCGTCAACCAAATGCATACACGCACACACACACCTCACTCACTTTAAATCTACTATAACTCATCAAACAGTTCACCCGCCATCATCGTCATCGTGATAGTCTCCACCTGTGATAGTCGCGAGATTCAGGGGGTCCTATATGTTCTTGATTAGTTATCGGTTGCCGGTTGGTTTAGATTTGGTCTGTTTGTGTAAAAGCGCCACTGCGTCATCACTTCATGCAATGTCGCCTCCCCCACCTGCATGTCTCACTTTCTTTATTTTTCCACCACTAGCTCTCTGTTTGGGGATGGGATGGGCCTCTGGGAAGTGCAAAGGGAAGTGTGCATGTGTGCAGAAGGTTGTCCACACATGCACTAAATGAGTCAAAATCATATGATGCTTGTCATTATTTGTGGAAGAAAAGCAAACACGTTTCATTAGTGTTTGTGGGGTCAACTTGAACCTGTGGGACCATCGTGGGGAGGGGGCAGGGTGACGGGTTTAGGATTTGATTTAGAAAAGGGCAGCGCGAAGAGACAGGAGGGCTGTGCTTCTATCTAAGAGATTGTAACAATAACCACACCAGTGCGACTGGGCTAGTAGCTTCTATTATACTCAGTACTGTAGAACAAAAATGCATGAGAGTCAAAACTATACTGTGTGTGTTTTGTCTGTGTGCGTCTGAAAGGACAGAGGGATGAGCTGAAGGAGGAATGTACTGTGGTCGAGTGTGTGTCCAACAGTTCTCACGCTCTTCCACAGACAGGTAACACACCTCTTCCGCTCTGTGGGTGTGGACATCGCCTGCCCCCTCGCCGGTGTGAGGATGCGTACGTCTGTGTGTGTCTACGCCTCATCGAAATCCGCCACCTTTATGTGTGCGTGCGTGTGTGAGTGGGTGCTTCACCTTGGTATTTCACAGCAGACTCTTGTGTACACTGACTAGCCTGTTGATGTGCGCGTGTGTGTCGGCCTGCGTGTGTTTAGTCTGCTCACTGCTGAATGTGGGGCAGCTGGTCCCTCACAGTGGCTTTCACACACATTGACTGTGTCTTTTCACTGTCTGTCTGCACGCCTGTCTGTCTCTCTGCCACAGGACAGACGGACAGACAACATGCCACTTTTTCACAGGCAGGAATGATCTTAACACGTACTGTCTTTTCTAGAGTGACTGTCAAAGTGTAAACGTGTGTTTGTACCCATTTAAGCCTGCGTAGCCAAATAAGACGCGTGTGTGTTGGAGAGAGAAAGAAAGAGAGGGTGAATTTGTATATGTGTGTGTGGAGCCTAATGGAGGCTACATGACTCTATGTTTGCTGTTCCCATTCCTGTTTTTATACATTTGCATTTTTTTAAGGCTGAGTTTCTGTCATTGGCTGAGTGAGCGAGAGGAAGTGGATCCTCCACGCCACGGCCCTGTCACTAATCTGCCACTCTGTTCCAAATAAAAAACCTCAGTGGGTAAAACTGCCCTCTTGTCTTGTTTTTACCTTAAATGCTAAGCGGACAAATCAAGATGGGGAACAGGGACATTTTTAACCTGATATATTTGGTTTAACCAAACACTGAAAAACAGTCAAAGTATCTGGCAACTCTAAAGAGACTAAAGAAGCCATCTGGCTTTTGATGCCCCAACTATTCAGCATAATTTCGTCTCCAATTTCCATCTAGTCCAGTGCACAGAGCACAACTACACTACGCAAGTAAACATCATTGTTTGCCCAGAAGCAGAAGATACAAGTATCCTGCAAAATATTTCTTTTAAACTTCTGTGTTGTTGACATTGTACTTATCCCCTATAAACGCACAATTAATCATGTAAAGAACAACTAACACTTAGTGAACCTGGGAATTGTTGAGCCATTTTGCTCATGGGGCTGGTTCATTATCACAGCATACTTCTCTGACTCTTGGCTGCCTTGAATGTATGTAACTTAAATGCCTCAAAATCACATATCAACCCATGAGGCACACTTTGCATATCAGAAAAACACGTCAGAGGAGCTGCTCTTGTCCTTTACTAAGTCATTTCCAATATGACTAATCCTTCTATTACTGAAGTGATGTTTTACTGAAGTACAATTTCCTCATTAATCTCCCTAAGAGCTAATTAAAACTAAGGTTCAACAAGGATTAATGTGACTTTATTGACTTAAAAGGTGGATTCACTAAAATTACAAAACATATTTCCTCCCAAGCCTCTAATGGCAGATAGTTTTTCCCCATATGTCCTTTGATTCAATAAAACATTGAATTAATTGATTTGTCAGAGAACAGACTATCAACATCACAGCTAATCTTGGTGGACAGGACGGTACCAGTGGAAACTGTTGAGGGCTTTGGATTATCCTCAGTAACCAGCACACTGTTGGTGGAGAGACACAAAACTCTTAAATAATTTACATGCAATTTTTAAATGCTGTGAACATTATAAATTGATTTCAACTTGTCCCCGTTTCACTGGTGTGGAAGAATAAATGTTAGAGATAATTACATGAAAATCTGGACTAATAAAGCCAAAATGATTTGCAGGGTTACCTACTGTAAGGTAAGTGAGGAGCAATGCCTACGTAATGTGGGCGAACTGACGTCTCACAACTCAGGAGTAAGGGCTTCTGCACGTAGACGGACGATGACGGCCTGTTAACAGCCCATTTACACTTCCTGAGCTCAGCAGATCCTCTAGGGAGCAACAGCCACAGATGTTGTTCTTGATTCAACATGAAACACATGTAAGGAATAATCTGATGTCACAGGAGATTTGTGAAAGCTCAAGAAATGATTGTAACCCTTCTCCTCAATTTACATTCTTAGAGACTAATCCGAGCAGACCAAGGTCACCGATAAGGAGGGGCACCGTGGAGTCCAGATGGCCTCCTCTGAATCCACAAAAGACAGCAGCCTGTCCGGGCCTTGACTGGTGGGCCGCTGATAAAGAAGCATGCCTTCACACAAGGATGTGGGGTTTGCATGCGAGCCCTCTTCTGTTAGGGAGGGGTAGAACAGGGCGCCAGGGGTCTGGCCAGTACCCCCATCTGGTGGGTAGCACAGGAACAACTGCAGCAAACACAAACTGACTGAGAACCTGGGTTTAACCTGCTACTTCCCCTACAGAGCGACCCACCAACCGGCCACTACCAGGAAGACCTGTGCAGTAACGCAATGCAGTCCAACACGGCAGCGTTGCCATGAACTGTACTGCTACAAGATTTTAACTTCTCCGTTTTTCAGAAAGGCGTTAAAGCCATAATATTTATGACTATAGTCTTGGGGGAGCTTTATTAAATAATATTTTGAAAACGTGACTCTTATTACTTAATTACTTTTAGGCTCTATGCTTATTCTAGGCACCCAAAAGCATTACGTCATGATAAATTATTAAGACATGATTTATTTTTATTTCTCAGTGCCCTGGGGACATGCGTATTAAGTTTTAGTTTCTAATCTCTTGTTTTTACATACAGTTAACAATTCTTACCTATAAAAATACTAATTTCTCTGTGTAAACAGTCCAGGTAGATAAAGGTGACAATGGAAACTAAATTAAATGAAGTGTTTCTTGTTTATTTAGCTACATGTGAAGTAATCGCCTCGCTTCTTAAATGTTGTGGCTTTTCTAACACATCAGGGTCTGATTCGGTTCGGGCCTGTTCTGGCCTGTTCTGGCCTCTGATTGGCTGCTTCGGTTTCATCTTTTACGCCATAATTTCCGTCACATTGCAGAGGGACGTAATCAATCAATCAGCCTCATTAGCCTCTAGTGCGCGTCCCCTTCGCTCCGTGGCGCCGCGGGGCTTAATTGATTGTTAGCGCCGCTTTATTGGTTTTGACGCTGGCGGGAGTCGCTATGGATGAAGACTGTGATGCTGCGGACTTCGGTAAGGACGTTTAATTGGTAGTTTTCACTTAGCGACGGCTCGGTTACTCCGCCCCTCGTTGTCGTTTTGTAAACTTTGAAGGACTTTTAAAACTTCCCGTACGTGCGTAAAGTCCTTTTATTGCGAGGTGCCCAGCTCCACCGAGACAACAGAAGAAATTAAACGCGGGCTATTAACTTTTGATGACCCGGTGTTTGTGGATGGAGTCGGGCTAGCTAGTTTAGCAGCAGCTAGCCGGCTGGAGTTAATTAACGGCCAGCTGAGGTGGCACGTGGCCTGCACACCTGGGACACTGATTAAGTCTCTGCAGGCGGCATCTGTATTAGGCGATGCCTCAGCCGAAGCGGTTCACTGTGTCCAGTTATAACCAAGGCTTCAAAATGATGAAACAATATAATAACAAAGATATATGCAAGCTTTGCCTTAGCTAAGATTCCACTTTATGCCCCCAATTATCAAATTGTCTACGTTCATAGCATTTTAATATATATATATATATATATATATATATATATATATATATATATATATATATATATATTATATATATATATATATATATATATATATATAATAGAAACATTTGAGATGTCTGAGTAATTTGCTGTAAATAATCAGCAGGCCAGTGGGCAATAAAAACTCTCACACATGAAAGGGGTGATTCTTAATTAAAGTTTTTTTTGGTTTTTTTTGATCATGTAAAGGTTTGTTTTGCTTGTCACATACTACTATGAGCCAAACGTTCCCCTCATAGATTTAGTAATGAGAAATGTGGCTTTGCTATGGCGTCGGTTACCAAAGTGTGTCCTTCTCAGACTGGAGAGACTTAAGCAAACAACGAGCACAAACCGTCTCACTGAGAATGATCCAGTGACAAAAGTAAAGTTGATCTTGTGTCATTCTGCTGCAGACTGTCCAAGCCTTCTGTGCGAGGAACTGGAATTGGAAACGAAGAATGATCTAGGGAGGAGGAGAGAAGGAGAAGAAGTGTTTAATCAGAGGGAGGATGGACAGCCAGGGGAGGAGGCAGAGCGAGAAGAGAGGGAGGAGGAGAAAGGAAGGAAAGTGTCAGGAAACGATCTGATTGTGACAGAGACTGAAGAGCAGGAACAGGTGAGGCCAGAGACTAGGCTGGAAGTGGAGGAGGAACCGGAAGTACTGAAGGAAACTGTTACTGATAAGCAACACAGTGAAGACACAAGATGTGTAGAAGAGAAAAATGAGCAGAGAAAGGGCAGAAGGAGGCGAGGTAGGAAACATAGCGAACGAGGAAAGAACAGGAGAGGGGTGAAATTAGTTAGTGGGAGGACTGACGAACAGCAGAAACCGATACAGGAGGTGACAGTGATGAGCCCAGAGGAGAGTTCGACTCTTCCAGAGCCTCCCTTTGGACTGATGAGCAGCCACGACTTGTCCGACCCCATTTACCTGGGTTGTGGTGGGACAGGGGTTTATTGTCCCCCAGCTCCCGTTCCCCTGCTGTACCCGTCACAGCCTCCGATCCCGATTCAGCCAGCACCTCCTCAGCCTCACGGGACAAAAAGACCGCATAGCCCTCCGCCACCTCACAGCCTGCCCCAGCAGCCCCCGCAGCCCCTCGAGGTGAGAGTAGACCGTGTCGCTGTTTGCCGTTCATTGGGTTACCTAATGGTCTGTGAAACAAGAAGTGAACAGCATTGTAGCCCGACAAATCTGTAACACACACTTTCACCTTGATTGTACAATACTACCTACCAATCACACCCTAGTAGGTCTCATGAAGGAGAGTTTAAAAGCTTGCTGTGATAGCTACAGTGGTCTCTCTTTACATACATGTGTTTAAATGACTTAATCTAATTTTAAAGAGATCTGTCAATACCTCCCATTTTATTGCTGAGTCACTGACAGCAGTGCTGAATTGTATGATCCCTTTTTTTGAGTCAGGCCTGAACTTTAAATCATTTCTATGTGATTAAGAAGTTTCTAGTTTCTGACTATAACTGGTTAACTGCTAATACCTGTGTGTGTGGTGGCGGCTCTGTGGTAAATCGTAGAAGAGAAAAGTAAAGCAGTTCTTCGCAAGCTTGAGCTGCGTCTTATAGTTTAAAATTAGAGATTTTATATATTTGGATTTTGTTTTTATTTTACTTAAGTGATTAGTGCAGTGATCATGTTCTTCTGGTTCATGGCAGATGGAGATCACGCAGGTATACTCCACCCGGCGCTCCATTCGTTACTGCACCAGGGGTCGAGGCCGTTCCCTTGGCTTCCCTCTCATACCAGGGGTGGAGACCATGGACAACTGCCTGCTGCCTCCTGCACCGAAGAAGAAAACACGAACCCTCTACAGTACTGGTAAACAAATGACCTCGTCAGGCGTGAACAGATTTGATTGTGCAAACAGCTGACCTTCACTTTGTGTGTGTGTGTGTCTATACATGTTTGCATGCACATGTGCAGATCAGTTAGAGCATTTAGAGGCCCTGTTCCAGGAGGACCACTATCCCGATGCAGAGAAGAGGAAGGCGATCGCAGCTTCAGTTGGTGTGACACCTCAGAGAATTATGGTTAGACATTTATATTATGTCGCACCTATTACGTCTTTCCAGGGATAAGTTGACAGTCTACTCTAAAAAGTAAATTCTGAGCATAAAAGCTGCTCGCTTTGGCTTTCCATTCTACTTTGTCCATATTCCACTTCTGGCAGTCTCACCATCAGCTTCCATTTTTCCCTGCTCATTATTTCTTCATCCATGTCACCTGCGCTTCTCTTTCTGTGGCCCAGGTCTGGTTTCAGAACCGCAGAGCTAAGTGGAGGAAAGTGGAGCGTTCCATCACTGCAAAAGTTGAACATAGACAGAGTAGGTGCAGCAGCCCTCCACACAACCAAATCAACCCCCTCATACCCACACTGGCAACGAATAGGTCAGTAAGCTTTAGTTGGTTTAGTAGGATCTGTATAGACAGTAACAAAATGCAGTAATGCTTTTACGCCTCACCCTGTCTTTGCTTTTTCAGTAAGGGAGCGCTGTGTTATTCTGGTAACTTTACTGCAAAGCTGCCCCAACTTGCCCCTGCAGCAGCAGCTTTCCCCACATTGTCCAATCAGACCCCACCCTCCTACAACAACCTGTTGGCCAGCCTCAGCAGCCCAGGTAATATACTTTGTTAGGTACAGACGTGCCCTCTAATTTAATCCAGTACAGGAACTCTGCCCTGAATTCTACTGCTTATATAGTTATATATATGATTCCTCTGTTCTAGCTTCAAATTGAAGCTGTCAGAAAGGTGATAACTACATTTACAAATACTACATGATTGTGTTTAAGATTGTGTGAATTAGGAGATGGTCCTAATGTTTTTGGCTAATATAATCCACTCCAAGTTAAAACGTTGTTTGGTTTCTGAAGGGCAATGAATGATTCCTGGTTGATTAGTATTTATTTCAATATGTGAAACTATAGCTTTGATAAATGACATTTGAATGTCTGTGCAACATTAGGAGCATAGCACTTGGTCTGGAAGACTCCTTTACCCTTCTTTGCTCTGGAGGGTAACATTAATATTAATAATGTTGGCGGAAACTGGAGAACCTGTAGAAAGTCCATGCAGACAGAGGGAAATGCAGACTCCACACACAAAGGCACCTGGACGACCCTGGGAATCAAACCTAGGACCTAAGTAGTTTTTACAATTACATGACTTGCACTTAGTAGTAGAACTAAACATCAGTTGCATTTTGATGCTCATTAAGCTGTTGAATCGTGTTGAGCTTAGTTTGTGTTTGGTGGATCCTGCATGTTAATTTGTGTGTTTCATCTCCAAGGTCAGTCCAGGGGGAAAGACGGGGGCCAGCATCAGCATTCATCTCAGGGGGGGTTGACGGAGTATCACCCTCGTCCCATGCACAGTCCTCCCCCTCTGCGGAGAGCCAGTCTCCCCCTTTTTACTACGACATACAACGCCTCCAACCCCACTACGCCTCTGCTTAACACCCCAGCTCCCACCCCACCTCTGTTTCTGGATGCTCTGGAGGGTGGTTCTACCTTGACCCATCGTGACACTCAGTCACTTCAGACTGACACCAGGTCAGCTCAGCACACTGTGACATGAATAATAGGCAAGTTCTTTTTACAAAAGTGAGCACAATCGGCGACAGGAGGCCTGAGGGTGGACACCTGCACACATGAGCAGGGATCCTGTAAAATTCTGATGTGATGGTGGCTCAGACAGTGCCTGTAGTTATGATGACTACGTTGTATTTCTGACTCTGAAATTAATTCTGACATTTCAGCTCAGTAATTGCTTTAAAGAAAAATGTGTTTGTTGTTGACAACAATTAAGTATAACGGCACAAACAAATCTGCCATTTGAAATGAAAACAACAACAAAAACCAATACATTTCTCACTGCTTTTGCTTAAGGGGTCAGCTTACCCAGATTACAATAGAAAATATTTTCACTGGAATTGCCTTCTACAAAAAATAATAGGTCCTTTTGAATGTGGTTGACAGTGTTTTCTGTGGGGTAATTGTCTCTCTCAGACAGTTAAGAGACTGCTGCTTTTGAATGTTTCATCATTTTAAAAACTTTCATAACAAAGTATATTCATCACTACTGTATTGATGTGACATTATAAAGCATGGGAAAATAAATTCAGACCCTAGGAATTCAACTCTAAAACTACCTTTAAGACTTGATGCACATAGAGGCAAAACATTTGGCGCCATCATCTGGTCAGAAATGAATTTACTTAATAGCTAATGTGGTACCTGTTAGGACTTTAAACAAAGATTTTATTTGTTTGCTCAATGAATCGTTGTTGTACCATAACACAGTTCTTCTGTGAATTGTCCTCAGTTCCCTCTTTGACTTTGTTGAGAAGCTTGACTATCTGACGTCCAGCCAACAGAACAGCACAGTACCTTACCAGCTTCAGGCCTCCTACCCCACTAACCAGCCCCAGCACCAAGCTCCAGCATCCCTTACCCGCATGGCTTACCTTACCCCCTCGCCCTACCTCACTCCCAACCCTTCAGATTCCAACCCTACCTCCTACCTGACGTTCGGGCCCGGAGGAAACTCCACTGGGGTGGTGACCTACTCCACTGGAGGCCATGCGTACTACCAGTCTCAGAATGCTGGACAAATACTGGTGCAGTCCACTGGTCATCATGGTGAGTCACTTGAATGAGATTTAGTCTGATTTATTAATGGAGCCACACAGATGCAACAAAAACACAGATTGTAAATCAGACTAGATAACTTTATATTGGTACTTTATGAATCCAGAAGAAAAATCAAACAAATACAAAGGTGGATTATGTGGATCTGCAGATACTCAGGAATCTCCTATTGAAACGCCAGATTTCCTGTTTTCTTCATTACTAATTAAGCGCCTGAAAAGCTGCTTTCTTTCAGCTTGATAAATCTGTAAACAAAATAAAATAAAGAAAAGTGGGGCGCATTTACTGCAGGCATGAGAAATTAACATGCCGGTGTATTGATTTTTACTGTGGTAAATAATTAGCAATAAATACAAATAACAATAGAGGAGATTTGAGATGTTGGAGACATAGGAAAAAACTGAAAAAAGGAACAAGTTTGCAGAGCAGATGGTTATTAGATGTAGGATAGAAGTTAAAGGTCATTTGACTGTCTGAGTCTGTGTGTTTCTACAGGTGGGATCACTGCCTATCAGTCGTACCCATGGGGTAACGTGTACAATCAACAGACCATGCACCAGCGAACACAGTGTCCTCCAACGTACCCTGTTGGCTTGGGGGCTGCTCGAGACCACCAGTCAGTCTCCTCCACGCTACCTCCCCCTACATTCTTTCCCCGGGGGGACCACGGGCTCTCACATACAAACCCCCAGCGGTCATCCCACACTCAGACACAAACGACCACAAGCAGCACCACCACTGTCCTCCCACCTGTGTCCACTTTGCGGCACCCTCACCTCAGAGTGGAGAGCCCTCCAACCAAGGTTGCATCCCTGTTGCCGTGTCAGGTCAGCCCTGCCTCTCCAGAAAGGCTTCCAGTTCCCCCATGTGTGAAGATTGAGTATGACAGCCCCAGAGAGATTCACAGCCACTTCCACTGCGACTTCTCACCCATACATTTTTGACTGCATGCATCTGTCTGAGCATGTGTGTTTGCAGCGGCTGTGTGATTTCCTGTGCATGCCTAAATGTTGTTTGGAATTTGCGTATGAGGATACTAAAGAATATTATGTCAGCTGGCATCATGGGGTTGTACTTAAGTGGGCTAAAATAAACGCTCTTTGTTCTGTTAATATTTACTTCCATACCTAATCTGCTCAGCCACACAAAATAGTGGTTGATTAAACGGTTGATTAAAGTAGTGAACTTGCTTTTTTACAGCTCCCCATCATAAAGACGCTTAGATTCACACAGAACCATCCAAATGTAAAAGGGGTAGAGAAAAGAGAACATATACATGACTCATTCTTCCTATGAGCACCTAAAGTGGAGGCTGTCGCCTAAACAGATAATAAGGTGTGACAGTCTCTAATCCGATATAGGAGAATCGTGACTGAATGGTTTCTAGGCTACACATATTCCGGACAATCAGTGACACAGAACAAATCCTTAATCTGTGTTGCCATCTGCTGTGTTCACACACTTATTGCAGTTTCTGCTGTGTTCATTCTTAGTATGCGAGTCAGTTTCACAGGCTAGTGAAAACCAAAATCCCTATATGAATCTCCGCCTCTGAAAAAGCTGCAGGCATTTCCTTTAGACTAGAAAAGACGTGTGGGACCAACGTGTCACCCTTGCTCTCTGTAGTCAAAGTAAAACAAAAAAGTTTCTTGTTTAAAGTCTAGTTAAAATTCTTGGTTAGTAGTCCTGCAGTATGTAAAGTAAAGTTTGAAGTGAAGCTTGGATCTGGAAGTAAGAGAAGGAACTATTTGATGAGAACGAGGAGGAGGTGGCCGGGACCAGGGGAGCAGATAAAGGAGCGGGGGGATGGAGGAACGAGATGGTGTGTTGGTCTGAGAGCGAGAGAGAAGAGCTGAGATGAGCTGTTGCTATGGGAGGGGGAGAGGATGATGGGTGGGCTCTGCCAGCAGGCGTAGGAGGGAGAAGATGGGGATGAAGGAGGAGTGTGTTTGTAGCACAGGGAGTTCTGGGATGAACAGAACTGTTGGTTATGTAACTGCCGTATTTGGGTCTTTAATGAACCTCTCTCTTCCTGCTCACTGGCTACTGAGCTGTTACTGTTGGCAGGTCGACTGTAGCATAAACACACTCATACACACAAATACACACTCACATCAACTTCATCTACAGTGCAGAAATTTCTAAAGAAACACAACACATTCAGGAATGAAAGCCAAAGATTGCTCGCTCTGTTCACAGCCATTCGTGGTTTTACTTTTGATTTGAGTGTATAGTGAAGCCTGGCGCTCAGCGAGGTGCATGTTACTTCATGTTCCCGTGCCAGCAGGTTTGCATGTGTGACCAAGGAGGGTTTCATCTATGTATGTTTAGGATTCCCCGGTGTGAACAGAGAGTGCTCAGAGCACAGCTGGAAGGCATGAGTGCATAGATGTATGTCCATATGTGAGACTGTAAGTACAGGTATGGGATGCTGCAGTCCACGCCGAGCCCACTGTGCCAATATTTACTTAGTATTCTGAGATTTGAAGAAAGGGAACTTGTTTCAGTATTTATGGATGTGGTGAAACACGAAATCCTCAGTCTTTCCAAACCCTGTGAGAGTATGCGCACACACACACACACACGTTGAAAAACAGGCAAAGAAAACCTGGCACTACTCGAATTCAGGCAAGAAATAGACTTTACTGATATTAGTGGATAAAGCTGATTGAAAGGAATAATGTTGGTTGTGGAACAAAACTGAAACATGGTTTGAAAATCCTCCAGTCATCTAGCTCTGTAATTCAAACAGCATTAGGGTGTTAATTTTCAGGTTGTGGTGAGAAAATACAACAAATAGAGTTTTGTTGGGACTGGAAGAAGAGGGAACATGAGGCAGGGTGATGGGGGAAAACAACTTCTTATGAATAAATAGCTTTGCCTGTTCAGAAGACAAAGATAAAACATCTCACCTAACCTTGTTGATTGTAAATACATATTCTTAAAGTAACATTATTTATATTTGAAGGTGGTGAATGTGTTTAAAATACTTAATGATGTGCAGTGTGGCTGGGAGACGGGGGATTTAGGTTGTTATTGACTTGTTTTTATTTGCTCTATGCCTCTAGCAGCGCAATGTGATGGATATTCTCTACACTGAGCAACCAAAGTGGTCGGACTGTTGGCAGCAATAGAGGACATGACAGGAACATTTCCTTTCTTAGTAAAAAAGCAAATGTGGCACGTTTTATATTTTGCTACCTCAATGTAAATTGACAAGGAGAAAATGGAAAAACTAAAATAACACCAGAACCAAGGCTTTAGTGGAACGGTGTGTTTGCTGAACTGATGCAGTAAGTAGTGAACATCGCTTTTGTTTAAGTACATATCAGCATCTACATTTGTATTAGTATTGTTTTTAGCTCAAAAGCTTTCAATTAACAATCACAGAACCTCCGAGAACCTAACCAAATAGTTAGTCAGTCAAAAATGAGCCATTGGAAATAAACATTAGCTACAGTCCTGATTTAAAAATTAGTAAGTGATTTAGTCAGTAAATTTGATAACATGTCATAGATGCCATTACTGTCAGGCCTCTTTATCAACAGTCCACCTCTGTTACTGTGTCTAAACACAGACTGATCCAGGACAGACTCATCTAGCTACCTGCTTGTGTTTGACCTGCCTGCCAGACTGAGTTACATAACCTGTGTGTGTGAGTCTATGTTCGTACTGGATGCGCTTGTGTTTGCACAAATATATGTTGGTGAGTGTTGTGTCTCCTCTCATAAGCCAAAAACTGCATTCCCAGATATGACCCTCAGTCCAGGAATAACATGGCACCCTGTTGATTTTGCAGCTCGTTCATTTCAGGAGAAAACCTGTCTGGCCCAACGCTGTACATCCCCGAACCCCAGCTCTCAGAATCCCGCCTCAATTGCGGCTTGTTCAGGTTGTGTGTGTGGAGGCGGAGGAAGGGGGTGATTCAGAGGAATGCAGGATTGGTCGGGTGGAGCGGGATGTTGGAGGGAAAAGAGGGGTCTCTGTTCAGCATGTAGTTGGACCCTGTAGCAAGATTAAAGATGTGTATGTGAGCTTTTTGAGTGTGTTTTCCTTCTGTGTTTGCTTCACTGGGGCTGACAGTGGAGAGACGAGTAACGAAGAAATAGCTGGGAAGAAGAGTTAACGTGAAAATGAAAACATATTGGCTGTTCATCTGCTTCAGGGATTCTCTAACTTGTGTGATGTGATGCTAAATTTTCTAATTTATCCTTAGTTAACTTGGAGGTTTTTAAAATGATCAAAATGCAAAACAAGAATAAGAAGATGAAGTGTGTGTTGAAAAGAAAGACACAAAACAGAATGTCACGTTTAATTAAAATGCACTGATCTAAGCTGAACTTAAACCAAAAATTGACTTGTGTGCCTTAAATTATACAAAAATTCATCCCAACGTGCAGAGCGGCGGGAACACTGTGGGCAGTGTGCGGTGGTTCTCCTTCACTTCCGCACCATAAATGTGTGTTTGCTATACGAGGGAAAACACAGAGAAAAGAGGAATTCAGGTTGGTGTTTATTTGAGCTTTGGCCAAATCCAACCTGGGGCGGCTGCGTTGGAGGGCATTCTGCACCAAACCCCAGCCGCTCCTGTACCCCCAGCCAGTCACACACATACTGTACAGACTCAGGCACTCGAAATTCTCTACACTCACATACCTGTCTATCCGAGCCATATCAAGGTGTGTTTGTCTTTCCGTGCCCACCATTTTGGGTCCTCCTAGGGCAGGTATTTCCCTTTCGTACCCACAGGCACACACATACACATGAACTACAGAGGGGGGCTGTCTGTGGGCTGAGTGTGTGAAGCACTTGCATTGATAACCTGCAGCTCAGAGTCACTCCGTCTCACTTTGTGGCTGTCCCCCTCGGCTAGAGCTGCCTTCTGCCTGCTCTGTCTCCTTTCTGGCTTCTCACTCTAGAAGCGTCCACAGGCGATCTCGGACCCCCAGCTCTTAGTCGTCACCCCTCCGTCGCTGTCGCCATGAGCCCGCCACTGTTCCTGCTGCTGCTGCTTGGCCTCACAGCAGCTCAAGCCACCACGGACCTCCGCACGGCCGCTGCCATGGGTAAGAGTGATGACCTTAACCCCTAAAGCTCAGTGTCCGTCAAGCCAATTTGTGTTTTTTAAAAATCCCCAAACTTGAATTGTGTGATGATAACGGTCCTTCTGGTCTGTTGTTTGATGTGTGTGAGCAATGTCTGCTCTGAGCAGAATAAACTACCAGAGCCAACAGAGGAAGTACTGTAATCAAATGTAGATAGATTTAAATATATTTGTGTCTTTGGTGATGTATTGATCAGCAGCTTTGGATTAATTAGCGAGCATGTGTAAGAGAGAGTAACTAGAGGAAGGGAGAGAGGTGAAGGGTGAGAAAGGAGCAGCAGCAGACACTGGAGGTTATAGCAGATGAACCAGGCCACAACATCACTTTTCTTTTCAGTATTGATGACGAAGAAATTTAGCAGTCAGTGGGTTTTCATTCGTTGTTTATTTCTGGCTCAGCTGTCCTTCATCGCCCTCGTTGCTTCTGAGCATTTCTGTCTCCACCAGCTCTCCTCACCCCTATCCTCCCTCTTCATCTACCCCTTTTCTCTTCATGCTCCTACTTTAACTTGGATTATTTATCTACCATACATGTCCAGATTCTTTTAAGGAATACGTGAAACTGTTTCGTATTAAATAATAGTATTAGCTATTAATACTAATTACTTTTCTGTATTTCCATGTCTAGCGGCAGGTTTGTGCAAGACTCGTCCCACAGACCTTGTTTTCATCATTGACAGCAGTCGGAGTGTTCGTCCCTCTGAGTTTGAGCAGGTAAAGGTATTTCTGGCCAAAGTCATCGAGGGGCTGGATATTGGACCCAACGCAACCCGTGTGGGAGTAGTCAACTACGCAAGCCGTGTCAAGAATGAGGTATGATAACATGTGAAACGTTCCAAGGAAGATTTGTGGATTTTGTGGGCCACTCTACAGTTTCTGATGGAGCTGACCTTTGTTTGATTGATGATCGTAGCTGTCCCTGAAGACTCACCGCACCAAAGCTGGACTGGTTAAGGCTGTGACCAAGATTGAACCCCTGTCTACTGGAACAATGACAGGCCTGGCCATTCAGTTTGCCCAGAATGTGGCCTTCAGTGAGAGCGAGGGAGCTCGCAAGTCTCCTGATATCAGCAAGGTCAACACACATTACACATACTCTCAGACCAGATTCCATTACTATTGATCTGCTGTTGATTTGAATTTGAACTTCTTTTTCATAGGTTGCCATCATTGTGACAGACGGACGACCACAGGACAACGTGAAGGATGTGGCTCAGCGTGCACGAGATGCCGGCATTGAGATTTTTGCCATCGGTGTGGGACGTGTGGAGATGAACACCCTTAGGCAGATGGCCAGCGATACTTTGGATGACCATGTGGACTACGTGGAGAGCTACAGCGTCATCGAGAAGCTCACCAAGAAGTTCCAGGAGGCTTTCTGTGGTAGGATGATTGTGTGTAAATGTACAATGTGGTAGACAGAGGCAGAGACAGAAAAGAGAGAGAGAGTCAGGGGAGACTAAAGCAGAAATTTAGCCAGGGTTGAACAACCATAACATCGTCGGTGAGGAGAGAGCTGTCAAATGGCCTTCCTGTGCAAGTGTAAGGTGTCAGGACTGTCATGTGTTCATTCCAGTTTATAGTTCCCACCCTTTTGCCCTCTGCTCTTTTGTTACAACTACGGAATAGTCATTCAGTCATTTGGATTCATTAAAATTCCCAAAGTGCAGGGGCATTAGGGCAGGCGCAACCCTTTGGAATGAAATTCAATCCTGATCTTCAGCCAACTCTCACATATCTGAGAGGCGAGTCTGATCTATCTGTAATCACTGATCTATTAGTCACAATCATTAAACCTCTAATTAGCGATGCCCTTCGACGCTACCAGTCTGCAGCGGTTTCAGCAGCTGCCTGTCACTCACTCTGCAGCAGGCAGTCGTGTTGCAGATGTTTTGTCAAAGGGCAGAACTGCATGATTGCAGTGCTGGAATATTATTGGATGTGCCTGAGCGCCCCCTATAGAGACTAAAACACAAGAGGTAAGGCTTCTCCAATCACCTGTTTGTTTTAAAGATCCACTGGCTTCATGCAACGTCCCCCCACACATCAGATACTTTTGGGGTCACCTACAGGTCACAGTGGATCATTAAAAATTCAATGCTAGATTTTCTAACTGATATAGTTTGATTTTCTCCTCCTAACCCCAACCACCCACCCCTCTGTGTGTGTGTCTGTGCCTCTATATGCACTCTGCTGCTTGCATGTGTGTGTTGTACGTGCATACACACCCAGTAGATCCGTGGGTGGATCTGTGTGCCAGTGGGGATCATGATTGTGAGCAGGTGTGCATCAGCACCCCTGGGTCATACAAGTGTGCCTGCAAAGATGGCTTTACCCTCATGGATAATGGCCGCACCTGCAGCGGTGAGTCTGTGTGGATGAAGGCATTTTATTTAGAAGGCATTCAAAGATATTTGGTGTGGCCTCTGTGAAGACACATGTTCATGCTGTTCTGTTGTACGTGTGTGACACTGCCAGGTTGCAGCAACACAGCAACAGATGTGGTGTTCCTGATCGATGGCTCTAAGAGCGTTCGTCCTGAGAACTTTGAGCTGATCAAGAAGTGGATCATCCAGATCGTTGACAAACTGGATGTTTCTGAAAACAACGTCCATGTTGGACTGGTGCAGTACTCCAGCCAAGTCAAACAGGTATGAGCCTGCTTTTCACCCACTGCCTTATGAGAATAAGCCACTTTCTTAATATTCTGTCCTACACTCAACTAGGAGTTTCCCCTGGACCGCTACTACAACAAGAAAGATGTAAAGGAGGGTGTGAAGAAGATGATCTACATGGAGAGGGGAACCATGACCGGTCTCGCCCTCAACTTTATGGTAGAGAACAACCACGGTGCCCGACCTGGAGCCAACAAGGTGGGCATTGTCTTCACCGACGGGCGCAGCCAGGACTACATCGGAGAAGCCGCCAAGAAAGCCAAGGATAGTGGTAAGAGGGAGCGGGAGGGTCGTGACTTAACACACCAGTGTAGTGTAAGTAGGGATTGTGGCATATATTGCAATAATTTGTAGTTGTTTGCATTGAGGATTTAAGGTTACCAGACATTATCGTTGCAACAGAATACAAATGCAGAACATAATCTGACATTGACTGGCACCCATCCTTTCTCTGTTCTCTTACTTTAATATGTTGGGCAGTAAATACAGTATATGAAGATTTTTACCGGTTGGAGCCAAAGAGAACCAGCTACAACATATCATCCCTACTGATTAATTACCCATGCATGAGATTGAGCTGAGGGAACCATGTGTCTGTGTTGCAGGATTCAGGATGTTTGCCGTTGGAGTTGCAAGTGCAGTGGAGGATGAGCTGAAACAGATTGCCTCTGAGCCGACTGCAGATCACTACTTCTACACCGCCGACTTCAAGGCTATTGGCCAGATCGCCAAGAAGCTGCATATCACCACCTGTCCTGGTCAGAAGCCGCCATTAGACCACGATATTGTTACTATTTGTAAGCTGTATGCATATTTATGTAACTTGAACGTGTGCTTTCTGATCCCACAGAGGAAGACCCTTGTGAATGTGACTCCCTGAAAAAGTTCCAAAAGAAAGTAGAAGATGCGCTACAGGCACTAACAAAAAAATATATCCTTTACTACAGAAACAGTCTGAGGATTTGGGGGTGGGCTGAGCATTTACATGTTGTTCTTACATTTTCTTATTGCCTTTCATTTCCGTTGCTATCCTTGACAAAATCTTACTAGAGAGCATGTCGAAGAGGATCGCTTTGCTGGAGAAAAAAATAGTCTGACTATTTAAACCCCACACTCTCATCTCCACGAACAGACCCCTGCTTAAGCCCCCCCGCCAAGAGATAGTGTGTAGAACGCCATGGAGGGGTCCCTGTGTGTGTGAGCCCTGGCCTCCCCTTGTATCCTGAGTCTCATCTTTCTTACCTCTTCCACCTTCGGGTATCCTGGGCCACGAATCACCGGTTACCATGGGAACAACCAGATCCTTTTCCAAAGCCAGCCTGTGTGTTTGTTAATAAAAGTCTTCCCTCATAGGGAAACAGTGACAATGAACTTAACGCTTTTCCTTTGTTGGTGCCACAGTGTTGAATCTACACAAAACACACTGCTGTCTTTCCCTCTATCTTTTAGCTTTCTTCTCTTAACAATCACATACAAATATCTATTATTACATATATGTATACCAGTAAATAATAATAATATCATATATACATGTCGTGATAAGGTTAAATCATTGATGTTTATTTTCCTAAATAAAGGCGATTCAGGGAGTAAATATTATAAACTTGTGAAGCTATTGCGTACCACTGACTCAAACATACACACAATAAACGATACACAGATTTTAGGTATGCCATGCAAATAAGCAGTCTGTCTACTGTGTCTATTTATCATACACAAAGATGGAAAACTAAATCAAAATATTAACATTGTTTATTAACAATTCTGTAAATCTTTAGATAATAAATTTATTTAGTAAGCGGTAACAGTTAGGTGTGGTTTATTGTATTATACTTGCTTTTGCATTTTCGTTCAATTATGGATCAAATGTGATTCTAGTGAGTGTAATTAAAATAAATACTGCCACAATTTTAAAGGCCTGATGTAAATGGAATTACCACACACATATAGTAATAAGCACAGCTTTAAAAGTTCAATTGTGGCCAAACATAAACGTAGCTGAATGAAACCGAGGGGTGACGCAGCTCATTAGTGGAAAGTTTCTGAAACGTCACGATGACGTTACGTAACAGGAAAAAATGAACAACTGAGCCGAAGCAGAGTGAAATCTGTAGTTTTTTGAAGTGTCGCGCTGCTTGTAGTCATTTTAATGAATAGACTGTGTCACATACAAGATGTTCAGCACAAATACAATCCGCTGACGCGCTGCGCCTTTTAGAGATCGGCAAACAGACAGTGTTTGCAGCAGCTGCTACACGCTGCTATGCTAGCTTAGCGGGCTAGCCGGCTGTCAGAGGTGTGTGGGGAGAGAGGGACTACCTGGCCGCTGGAGATAAGGTGCGTCGGCGTCACCGATCTGTGGAACAGATGATTGCGCAGTAAAGTCAGACGGGCTGCACACGCCTCGCAGCTCCACGGTGAAGAAACTCTACGAACATTTGCATCAAACGACGCGTTTAATAGCTGCCAGTTAGCAGCAACTCTGCTCAGGTGCGTCAGCAAACTGTCCAAGGTGGTTTGCGACCGAGACAAGAGATGGCCACCAACCCTGTGGCAGGACTCGCCTGCCAGGCTAATGGAGAACCCTCACCGGGGGCGGTGTGTAGTTCTGGACGCTCATGTCGCCATCGATCCGAGTCGGAGAGCGATGCTGGCCCGAGTCTGAAGAGCTTAGCACGGCTGTGCAGCAGGGACGCGGAGGAGAGGGCAGCCGCGTTGGAGGAGCTGAGCCAGGAGGTTCTGATGTGCTTGGGACAGAACCAACCCGGTTCGGCTCGGCTGAGTAAACAAACTCTGCTACATCTGCTTCGGCTGTCCAGGTCGTGTCCGCTGCAGGAGGTCCGGGGCAGAGCCACCGAGCTGCTGCGGACCGCAGAGGTGAGCTACGCGGGGACTCGGTCCTCTGAGCTGCTTCATGTTTACGGGGCAGGGAGGTGGAGGTGAAAACACGTTCACAAGCGGCCAGAGTGGCTGCTTAACGGCGGCGGGTACGCGTCAATCCGCCGCCGTTATCACCGTATATTCAGCATTTTGCATCAGATTACTGGTTATTTCATCAGACGTTCAACTGCGGGAGGTGATGCAAGAGCGCGTCGCTGTGAGCGCGAGCAGGCCGGTGGCCACGCCCCCCGCCGGTGCGCTGGAAAACACCGGAGCCGCCGGCAGCTCAGCCCGCTGCGTTTATTTGTTCTCTGCTGGACGTAATTAGTGGCAACATGCTCGTTTGTCGATGATGGCGGTGAGTTTAACACAGAGCTCGGTTAGGGCTGCGTGTAGTTTTATGGGACGCGGCTTATGCAAGGCTCTCTCCAGTTACAGCAGCTGCTCCAGGCTAAGTAGGGTCAGTCAAGGCTGGTGGTTTACTCAGTCGAACCTTTTAGTTTGACTGTGTACTGAACCGTTTTCATACGGACTAGACTGTGAAGACGTTTTAGATCATGTTTTAGATGTTAAGATGTAAGATTTAAAGCTACTGTCTTTGTTTCTTTGAGAGCTTTTACTCTGCGTGTGTGTGACAAACTGACAGATTTAATGGACTCAACAAAAGAAAAATACATTTTCAGCCAAGTATACATTGAATTCTGTCTTTCTTCGTTAGGAGCAAGGAGTTGAAGTACCTCGTGCCCTGGCCTTGGGTCCAAGTGCCTTTATTCCTGCTAAACAGGTGTGTATCAAATTTATTGCTACTGTACAGAACTGTTAAACACATTAACTTAAAATTGTGGTTTATTGTTGTCAAATAAAAAATAATAATTGTAATAATTAAAACATGCATTTCAATCAGCAGTGTCAACATTTTTTGGTTGTCATGGTGACATAATGGACTGATAGGTTGACTTAGGGCAAATCAAACAAACTGTGAGGCATAGTCTTTGCTATAAAATAAAGTGCATGTTCACATTTCTATTTGAAGTGTTGCAATATCATTTTTAAATGTCTTCTTTGTGTGTATTTAAATATTAAACATTTATACCATATTATAGATATTTATTAAAGCAGTGTATGTGTGCCCATTATTGTAGATGCAGAGATTCTGTGTTGTTATGAAGTCAAAGTGTTTAAAAATCGGAAAATAATTGAAAAGTCACATTTTTTATATATATATTATTGACCAGAACTGTATTTTCTTGTGCATTTTATTCGAGCTTTCCTTTACCTCTTTGTAGTATTGTTATTCAGCTCCACTTTACAACGCTAGACATATCTGATACTGAAATGTTGTGTCAGCCCTGGAGCTGATTATTCTGCTGCAATATTGCGTGGATTGTTGCTTCATTTCAGAGGAAGCAACATTACAAATGTGTTCCTAAAGCTGAAAAAGCTGTTCAATTTCATACGTGACTCACTCCTACTTGTGTCACGTTGTTAGGCCTGTGTGAGGCTGGTAGAATAGAGATCCGAGTCTATTTGGTGGGAGGAATCAGTGGCCATTTTTTGAAAACTAAGTATGTTTTCTTTTCCTTTAGATTTTGAAAGAAGTGTCACACCAGGACATCCTGATTGAGTCTTTTCTTTCATTGGGCCGTGTGGATCACATCACCATGGTGATGGCGCTGCACCGTGACTACCTCAGCTGCTTCCTAAAGACCCAGCATGCTCTTTTCGAACTGGATGGCCCCTTGCCTCGTCACTGGAGACACTACATTGCCATCATGGTAACAAAACCATAAGAAGAGTTAATTTTCAGATGTAGCATATTGAATGTCTGTAATGCAGGTCTTCATGATACTTCATGAAAACATGACTTGGACAAATCATCGTACGTCAAAGGATTAAAGAAAGTTGTTTTTCTTGCAGGCTGCAGCTCGGCACCACTGCTCATATCTGGTGCAGCAGCACAGTGTTGGGTTCTTGGAGGCTGGAGGCGAGGAGAGCTGGCTGAGCAGCTTGGAGCACGCTCCCACTAAACTCCGCAGCCTGCAAACACTAAACAAACTGTTGGCACACAGACCTTGGCTCATCACACAGCAGCACATCCAGGTCAGACTAAACACCCACTAACTCCTTATATCCCTCCATCTTAAACTTTCAGTCTCTCGTTAGCTCTGTGTCAGAATTTAATATTAATACAGTACATTTTAAGCAAAGTTTCAAATGATTTTGCATTGACTCATCCACTGCTCCCATTAAAATGGACACTTGGTTTACATTTGTGCAACAACCAGACAGTATAGCTCATCAGAGTTCAGACACTTAAATAAAACAGCAGCACTAATACTAGTTGAGCTGTTTTAACTTGTTCCTCCCCTTGTTCTCCAGGAGCTGGTGTGTCCTGGTGCGGAGCCTCGCTGGTCACTGGCTGAACTCATACATGCTGTGATCATCATGGCTGATGCTCATTCACTTTGCTCCTTTGTGTGGGGCTGTGGCATAAACTCTGAACCCGACCACATTGGAGGCTACACCTTTCGGCCGTGTTCACCCGGTCATCCTACTCATAGCCCCCATAGTCCAGCACATGAGGATGGCAGGTCCGAGGTGAGTCAAACGGTTATTTTCTAGAGCATTTCCGACATGTCAGTAACGCATTAGTAACACAAGTTTGGTCCTCTTCAGTTTTATGATGGAGCCATGGAGGTGGAGGCGTTAATGAAGAGGATGGTGGAGCTGCAACAGCAGCAGCAGGAGGAGGAGTACACACAGGAGGAGATGGTTACTCGTTTTGAGAGGGAGAGGAGCGAGAGTATACCAACAGGTGAAACTATGCCCATGGTTGTGTGTCACATGCTGCATTCACCTAGTTGACATTTGTTTACTCAGTTCTCCCCTGTTTGTTTGTTGTTTGTTTAGTGGTGGTGCGAGGAGCTCCTCCTGACCTGGTGCTACGCCTGGTGGAGGACCCAGAGTTCAGATACGAAGACTTTGCACCAAGAGGGGAGCAGTCGCCTCCCACCATGAGGGCACAGGTAATGAGGTCCTCAAAGACGCTATCAGTGTATTATAAAAGATCAGTTCAAGCGAAACTAATCTGATGGTCTGGATGTCTGATGTGTGCAGGACTATTCATGGGAAGATCATGGCTACTCGCTGGTAAACCGACTGCTGCCAGACATGGGCCAGCTCCTGGATGAAAAATTCCAGGTATCGTCACCTTTTAAAATAGCAGAACTACACAAAAGCTCCTATGTAGCATGTGTCTGAAAGCTGCTTAGGAGGCATCAGTATATTGGTTAACAAACAGTGCTGGTGCATTCACTCACCATCACTTTATAGGATGCTGATTATGATTCTACTGTTAACGTAATATATATTGGCTATGTGAGTAAATTGCATTGCGAAAACGCATCGTTTTGACGTGAGCATGTTGCTAATACGATGAATTTGTCATACTACAGGTTGTGAGTGACTTGACCTATCACAGGATTGCCATGCATGAAGGTGTGGACACTCACACTCTGAGAAAAGCTCTGTGGAACTACATCCACTGTCTGTACGGGATACGGTCAGTGCTGCTTACAAATGACTGAATCCACAAGTGTCTGAGGGGTTTTTGTTTCTGCTGTGTCACTGATGTCACGTTGCGCACACAGATATGATGATTATGACTACGGCAGTGTCAACGTGTTGCTGGAGCGCTCTTTGAAGGTGTTTGTTAAAACTATGGCCTGTCACCCGGAGCAGACCACGGTGCGTGTTTACAACGCCTTCTGGAGGCACTTCAGACACTCTGAAAAGGTAAGGGGGAGTTCAGAAACGCTCCTGACCCACACTCTTCAGAGTAAATTAATAATTTGACATTTTAACGTCATGTCTTCCTTTGGTGCCTTCTCTGCAAAGAATTCATCATTTGACATTTCAGTGTGTCCTCTTTTTACCTCCCATTTAAATGACAAGGAAGCGTTAACAGACTTGAAAGTGTGTCTCATGTAACCTTTTGCTTTTTCCTTTTTTTTCCCTGCAGGTTCATGCAAACCTGATAGTGATGGAAGCGCGGCTACAGGCAGCGCTGCTTTACACCTTGCGAGCTATCACGCACTACATGAGATGACTTACTCACCACACGTTTTTGCTGATGCTGAGCCAGCTGTACAGCCCGCTGCATAACACATCTACACACTTGCACACACACACAATCACTACAGTAAATGTCTATTTGAATCTCCTGTATTTCAGTGTTAACCTTTCGATGCTGCTTTGCGACTGGGATATCTGGTGTTGTCTTATTTAATTTGCACTGAAATGCATCAGGTTTTGTTTGCCCAGAACAATACTTGACAATCAAGTGTTGCTCTGAATGTCTTGCACATCTCTCTGTGTCACACAGTCATATCAACATGCTGCACAACTCGGTCTGGAATAACCGAACCACCATCGTCATGATCCAAGTGTTTCTTTTTCCAGATCTTAAAGTTTGTTCCGTTTGGGCCAATATGCATTAATCCTAGATCAGCACTACTCCTGCCTCAGTCCTCTCTGTCTGCAGTCCACAGACAGCATGAGGTAAACCCAGACTAAATTACTTGTATTTTTATAAAAACAAATAAATAGTTGCTTTGTTATGAAAATTAAGTTGGGCATCAAATTTATTTCTACACTTTGTTCTCTTCTGTGCTTTGACTGTGTATATGTCTGTTTTTTGTTGACGCCTCATATCAAATGAATATGTTTTTGAGGTTACATAGATGCACCACTAGATGGCGACAAAGGCTTTAGGAAATGTGCTCTGTTACTGGTTAAGACGTGAACTGAACATTCGCTACCTGTGCATTTTCCCGCCAGCTCATAATGTGGTGGTGATGGTACCTTAGTACAGTGTTTCCCAACATTTTTGAGCCACGGCACATATTTTCATGAGAAAACTCACACAACACACCACCGAACAAAGATGCCACAAAACCTATAATAATGTAAAGCTAGTCTCTGTTACGTGTCTTTCTTTAGCGGCTCCAGGGCCGAGCATCTCTCTTCAGATCATTTTTTCAGACAGCATCGTTGTCTCTGGTGTGTAGTTGTTTGGTTTTAGCGAAGACTTCAGGAACTTTCTCACTGGTCTTGGTGGTTTTTCTAGTAACGCTGCCTGTTTCTCAATCTGTTCTTGCGTTTCAACGGAACAGTCCGTGTTGTTGTGTTTCTCTGGAGATGGCTTTTAGTTTACATGGAACCATGTTGGGCGACCTTTCCCCTCACACCGGTCACAGTGGAGTTGGCTCGGTTGGTCCCCAGTAAAAGTCCACCCAAAGACGAGCTAACTCTCAGTTCGCCTCGTTTGCTTTCAGTCGAAGCGTGACTGCGTCCGGTGAACCGTGTCCAGCTGCTGGCAGTGGGACGTTCACGTGTCCTCCGTGGAAGCGCTTTGCTTGTCGCTCAGAGAAATTGGATGATGTTCACATAAGCCAGGTTGGGAATCAGCGCAGACACTCGACAATAATTTAGTTTTCAAAAAATGTTTGTAGACCCACTGGGTTAATTGAATGACTTCCCGCGGCACCGTGGTTGCCCTGCCAGTAAAAACACACCTACATCTGTCCGCCTCCAGCTTCGTCGTGAGGACAACTCTTCGTCTGCGGATGTCACACATCTCCTCTAGTCTTCCTGTTGCTCACACCAGTAACCGAGCAGCCGGGTTGAGAGATGCCGCTGACTGCAGCAGCCACCGCAGGGTTTCAGGGCTGAAGCGGCATTAAAAGCTGCACACGAGCTAATTTCTGGCTTTCTGTGGCTTAGGAACCTCAACTTTCATCACGTTCGTTTGTTAGTCTGCGCAGACAGACACCGTATGTTTCATTCAGTAACCGCATTTAGTCTATTTTACTGTGGGACGTGTCTTTCATGTTAATTCTAATGCTGTTGCAGGCGGACATTTGACGTTAAGTACTGTACGAGTATATTCCTTTATCAATAATAATTTCTCCGTCCGCTGATGGGGGGCGTGTCTCTCGGGTGGACCTTTGTGCACGTGAAGTACGTTACCCAAGCCTTCCGGGCAAGGCGCGCGCTCACCCCCTGTTTGCGCAGCGAAGCGACAGCGCTCGCGACCTTTCTTCGTGCTTCGCGCGAGCCACCGGACTCTCACCTCGCTGTCCGTGCGCCTGGCTCCGTCCCCCCGGATAACGACGACGCTTGCGTCCGGTACGTCCGCTCTGCTTTCTGTCTTTCGCTCAGTGTTTGTTAGAGCTTTGAACCCACGGGCGGTTTGACGTTAAAGGACACATTTCCGAGGCGCGAGGCGTGAAACGAGCGTAGGTCGTTAACTTTATAACTTGTGATGTTCGTTAGCTTTGCTTTGTATGGGACGAGGAAGTATCTCTGAGAAACACTGACAGACGGCGGTAAACAGAGTAGGTTAAAGATCTCTGAGACCCTGATGGGTATTTTCAGCAGCCCACAACCACGACCCCCCCCCCCCCCCCCCCCCGTCTGAGCATCATGCTGTGCAGAACAGGACAAGTCCACTATTGCAGTTTCCATGAACATTGGGTAACTTTGGAGAGCTCGTTGTCAGATAAAGGGAAGTTTAGCTTTGTTCTGCTGTGAGAAGTTAATCCAGTACTTCCACACAAGATACCGCAGATGCTGATGTTTAGAAATCAAACTACCAATAGTGCAGTATTGAAAGAGCAGACTTTTCTCCTGTCGTAATGTCTCAGTGCAACTCGCAGTGCTTCACCCAGTTAACTGGGACGTGGGTGTGTGGAATCAGTGTGTTGCATATTTCTCAGCTTTTTGACTCTGACTAATTCCCTTTTGTCTGTGATGCATATTTCTTTTTTAAGTTTATTTGGCTACGCACCAACAGGAAAGCACCTTGAGGAAAAGGGAGGCCTGCATATTTCCTTGACTCGTCCATCTGTCTGGGCTGTTTGTGTCACCTCACCACTGTCTATTCCTTCATAATGAAAAAAAAAATGGATGGAAATAAATGCAATTAGGGCTGTTCAGGGCTGGACTTCATCACGTCCTGTTGCTTACGAGGTCATTTCCCGTCTTTAGCTGAGGGGTTAGGCAGGAAGGAAAGGGTTGTGGGCATGTTTTTTGGTGGTTACAAGTGGACACTAGCACCATCACATTTGTTTTCCACCGTGTAGCTGATGGCGGCGAACTGTCACATTCTACATGAGCGGTAGCTCTGTCGCTTGACCCCTGGACACCCTTGGGGATCGAGCGTTATCTGAACATCCTGAGCAGATGAGGATGTTATCAGCTATGAGCTCATGGTTGTTAAGAAAAGAAACTATCTAGCCTGAGTAACTTATTTCACATAAATGTTTGAGTATGCATTCCAAGGCCTCTCGTTCTGTATCTGGAGGATACAATGACTTCATGTGGAAACAGGACATCACAGTGGCTGAGACACCTTACTTTTCCATTGTCCCTCCTCACCCCCCACCACGTCTCTCTCCCTCTCCTTTCTGTTACCGCTGTCTGTGAGTATGTGTTATCCATGTGGAGGTTCGTGACAGCCTGCTTCCCATTGTCCTATCATTCCTGCCCCACTCACACTCTGCATCCTGTGATGCTTCCTGCTGTGAAGCAGAGAGAGAGGACGGGTAGCGAGGTAAGGAAAGAGCTGGAAAAAGAGAAACGGTGTGAGGGGTTGGAGAAAGTCGCATCTGAGCACAAAAGTGGTTCAAAAATGACCGAACCTCAACGATCTGAGCATTCATGTGGTTTGACCTGTGTTCCCATGGTGACTCCCTGCTGGGACCAGCTTATCTGCAGCCCTGCAGGAAAGGGTGTGGCTTCTGGATTGGGATGTTTGCGAGTGTGATGTTATTGTGATTTTATAAGCGTGCATAGAATGAACGCCAGTGTAATGTGGGTCAGAATTAATTCGCTTGTGTAACTTTACTGGTAGAGAATAGTACTTGTGCTTTCCAGTTTCGGCTGTGATGTGTTTCGTTATGCTTATGAGTTGCTTTTCACATTTACATGTGTTTTACATGTAAGTCAGTTAAAAATCACTTTATGATATGTTTTAATGGATTAAACCACACAGCAGAACTGAAAGTAGTTAAAATTATCACTAGTTTTACCAGCTGCTGAAAGCATCATTTTGATGGTACTTTTACTTTCACCTCTGTTCTGTTCTTAATGGGATCAGTTTATAGACTCAAAAAACTCTTGCAGATAAGTGTGTCCTACAGAGCCCAGGTTTTTAGGTTCAGATCTGTACCCAGCATGTCTCCATCCCTAGGATACTCTCCAGCACCTCCGGTTTGGTCGATGAGTGAATGAGTTTACTGTGAAGTTTATGAGTATTGAGCTTCATTAAACTGAGCTGTAGGCGAGTATTACAACACCTGTCATAGGATCTGGTCTAAAGTAAGGAAATCTTACTTTATATATTCTGGAGAGAACCGACGCTTTTTGTTGTTTATAATACATGAGGAGTGGTTGATGCAGATGTATTATAAATGAAAAACCTGCTCCACGGCAGCTCGTCATTCACACAGTATTAACTGTAATAACTTATATTTATAAACACTGCTATAAAAAATGCAGCAGCAGTCAGTCAGCAAAGTCAAATTTAGTGCTGAAACTGTTCAATGATGTGTGTGAAAGGTGAAGAGGATTTGTTGAGGTATGTGTTTGGAGACATAAGGTTTTTATAGACTATGGCTGCCTTCTTAATCCAACACTGTCTGCTGTCCCTTCAATACGTACATATTGATTTTAAACTTTTATGTCATGTCATATTATCTGTGACTACTCTCACTGAAAACCAGACTGACTCTTTCGCCCACGCACACACTAACACATGTTTGCTCATATTAAACATTTGTGGTGGATAAAATAAGCTAAATACAAATAAAATGAAATGAAATAGCATGTGAACCAAATGAGCGAACGTCACAAATGACATGTGAGGAACTGTGCATTTGATAGCAGGTTAGGCAACAATATGTGAGCCTGACTCGGTGTATGTGCACCAGCGATTTAGTTTTTCCTGTTTCATTGCACGTAATATAACACTTTATATATTTGTGTATTAAGACCTTGGGTCAACTCAGTATGTGGTTGCAATTTATGAATTATCATAGCGTCTGTGTGCTGAGAGGAAGACCAACGAGAGCGAGTACATTTGGTCAACAGGAACCCAAGCAAGAACAATGACTGTATGGCCGCCGTATAAACTGCTCCCTAGTCAGCGAGTGAACACACATCACCTGTGGTCGACTGACAATCGATGAAATACTGAGAACGAAATTACAAGACAGAAAAGGGCCACATTCTGCCCTCTGTCGCTTCTCCTTTCAGCAGAACCATGACCATAGTAATGTCACATAGGTGCAGGTCAAGAGTGTGTGTGTGTGTGTGTGTGTGTGTGTGTGTGTGTGTGTGTGTGTGTGTGTGTGTGTGTGTGTGAAAGAGAGCGTGCAATCCTCTGTTTCCAGGAAAGGGGGGGGGGGTCAGAGGGGTGGAAAGGAAACTCTAGCAACTTCCTTCGTCTCTTCTGATTGTTGACCTGATAGTGTGTGAGTTTCTGTATGCAGGCTTCTGTACACATAGAATTTTTGAAATTCACATTTTCTATGATAGAGCAACAGATGAGGGCTGCAACGTTTCTTTAAAGGGAATCTCGGATGTGACTAACCTGCTGCAGTTCACTGGAACAGCTGTACGAATGAAGTAACTTGATGGGCGCTGCTGCCGTAGACCGTGTTCTGCTTCCTGTGTGTAATGTCCCTCACATTCCTCAGCTGGTGGGGAGGCTGCCAGTTTGAATCCCAGGGTCATTATTAGAAACACGTCTCGTTTTAACACTTTACTAAAACATTTAAGAAACCTGAACGTTATAGCATCTATGAATGTTGGATTTATTGTAGGTCTGCTTGATGACATTGTGCTATTTTTAGAAAAGTTCACAAAAACATGGCAACAGGGTACAACAAGGCACGTAGCAGCAATCGTGATTTTCCGTGAAGTTTCTGTGAAGAAATAACGCCGTGAAAAAACCCACTGGCTGATGTTGATGACTGCATGCAGCCGGCTCACTACACAATGAAAATTGTTTACAGTCTTCTCTGTGTATTATTTCCTCTTGATGTTGGCTCCAGCCTATGCTTTGCCCCCACACGGCCTATTGAAACAATGCGGTTCACTTAAAACTGGAACTCAGTGTTGCAAACGTGTGCACCATGACAATAATCTTTGTGAAACATATTTCAAGTTGTCACTGTCACTGTTCGTTACACCAGTCTAATGACATTTACAGTTTTATTTCACCACAAACCTAAACACACATGCACATGCCTCTTGACTCAGAACAGTTGACCAAAGAGAGTGACTGAATATCCCCTCATGAAACTGCATCAAAAAGGGGAAGTGGCTAACCTCTCATCTCTCAGTCTGTCCTTGATCTGTCTCTGTCTTTGTTTTTCTCCTCACTACAGTGACTTCTCTGTCTTTTCATAGCTTATTTCTCGCATCCCTTTATTAATGCTTTACTACTTTTGAGCTTTTTTTCACACATTCGTTCCCCCTCCCGCTGCCACTCTTTGCTCTGCTCTCATTACGTGTCTTGTCACTCACCTTTTTCCTCTTTTTCTCTTGATTTCTAGTGGCGATGCAGATTGACAGGTGATCTGACAGAGGAAGACGTCAGGTGAGGAAAGGTTACCTTCTCCTAACCACCTTACCTTCAACCCTTTCCCCTCCTCCTTCCTCCTACTTGAAGGAAGTTAAAGTTTTATTTAGGGCTACTTCTCTTTTCTTACAGTTCTCGTTTGTGTCTTTTTCCACCAGGATGACCCATGTATGTTCATTTGTGTTGCTTTCACTTTCTACTAGCTGCTCTTTGAAGATTCTAGTTTCACTCACAACAGGAATCAGGAAATCAGTTGCCATAAAAGTAATTAATTTATAATGAATCTAGTAAGAATACATTAGATCATTGTTTCTTGAGTCTCTTAAATGGAGGTGTGAAGTTTGAAAGGAATGGGAAGGTTAACACAACATTACATAAGCGTAATAGGAAGTGTAATACTTGTTTTTTGGGGCGATATGCTAGGAAGTAAAACTCCTACTCAAGTCTCATTTCTATGTCTAGTATTTCATTTTTGGGTTTGTATTTTCCTTCTTATTTTTATTGTAAATAAGCATTTGTTTTTATTTCCTTAAATGAGTAATGCTATATTATTCAGAAGTCTTTATATACAGTATATTTATGCTATAAACTTACGGTAAAACACTGGAGAAAAACATTAAGCGAAAATAAAGAGAAGAAAAATATACTTCTCCTTTCACAGACGCCGTCTCTGTGCTGGTTATTATGGGGTGTTCCTGTTGCAAGCAAAAGAAGTCCGACAAAGCTGCAGCAACATCAGCAGCAGTAGGCATTACCGATCTGTCTCCTAGCAACCCAGATGGAGGGTTGTCCATGGCCTTGACTCAGGGCCGTTACTGTGCCGACCCCACTCAGACCATCCCAGACTTCAACAAGGGCTTTATGTGCAGCACTATCTTCCCTAACACCAACGCACAGCAACACTCTGGAGGCATAACAAGTGTGTTTGAGTAATTTTATTTACTTGTTGTTATTACTAAACAACCCAATAATTATTCTTAATAAATTATTGCAATTATTAGTGTTACATTTTGGGTTAGCCTTGCTTCCAGGTATTTTTTGGAAACTTTTGTACCTTTGTTAGTTAAACCGAAAAACATTTTAAATAAAACTGGATAAAACAGAGTGTATAACTGGAACCTGTATCTGTGTGTTTGTGTGTGTGTGGAAACGTGTATGCAGGCAGTGGAGTCACTCTCTTTATAGCGCTTTATGATTATGACGCTCGCACAGAAGATGACCTCACTTTCCAGAAAGGAGAGAAATTCCAAATAATCAACAACACGTAAGTACAATTGAACACAATCTCAACCGTTTGTTTCAGTGACATACTCTTTACACGCTCAGTTAGGATGCTGTAGTGGGATTGTGCCAGATGCTGCTGTCTAGAGAAAGTTCATGTCATGTATTGTGATGTTCTAATTTGGCTTTGTAGCCAGTTGAGTTAGTTTTCCAGCCTTAGATAAATTATTATTATTATACATTAACTTACTTATTTAAAGTTAAAATTTAATAGCTTTTGCGGATATGAACTTGAAAGGGTAAATTTATTATTATTTTATGACATTTTTGTTATTTTTAAACAAACTGCGTTCTTGAATGTGATTTGGCAGAGAGGGTGACTGGTGGGAGGCGAGGTCGTTGGACACCGGCAACTCAGGTTACATTCCCTCTAACTACGTCGCTCCTGTCGACTCCATACAAGCTGAGGAGTGAGTACACACGCAGTATCAACGCTGATACATAGTTTATGTTGAGTGAGCGGACGTTTTCTCTGTCAGTGCTATGTCGTGTGATGTGTGCTGTTGTTGTGGTGACCCATTGGTGGTTGTTGTTATGGTGACAGGTGGTATTTTGGGAAGATGGGAAGGAAGGATGCGGAGAGACAGCTTCTAGGCCATGGCAACCAGAGGGGGACTTTCCTCATACGAGAGAGTGAGACCACCAAAGGTGAGAACACACGTTCATACACACACGCGTACATTTTGCCACATCTATGATTTTTTTAATGTCTTATTCATTTCATTCCTCTCCCATATACAGGTGCTTACTCTCTGTCTATCCGTGACTGGGATGACAATAAAGGAGACCATGTTAAGCATTATAAGATCCGCAAACTGGACAACGGTGGCTACTATATCACCACAAGATCACAGTTTGACACTGTGCAGCAGTTGGTAGAGCACTACACAGGTAAACAGACACAGAAGGACACGGTTTGAGCCTCTTTTTCAGCCTTGTCTCCACAGTTGCACAGTGTCTTTATGTGCAAAAGTTTCTACTGTCATTATTAGCTTTTTAGGATCATCAGTAAGTTTCTATCTTTTTCTATTACTATTTTCTATAGACTAAAACACACATATACAGTAAAGTTAATAACACATGTGTTCTCGACGCAGCTGCTCCACTACAATGCTGCTACCATGTTAATGCATCAGTGGTCTTCTGCCACGGACACGCAATGAATTCTGGGTTTGTGTGTTCGCGTAGTCTATTTCCTCTGGTTTCTGTCAGTTTACATCTGCCCTCTGGTGGCATGTGTTGACAGAACGAATTCTCTGCAGTGTGTCTGTGATGAGTAATTAAAACAGTTAACCAGTGTTTTCTCTTCCTTCTAGCGGTCTTGTGTCTCTGTTGTTTCTTTTTTGTATATGTGCTACTACTCCTTAGAATACGTGTTTGTATTTGTGTATGCCAGCCTGCCTTGTGCTTTGCTTATTTTTGTGATATTTGCTCCATTTGTTTGCGCTTTTTTCTTCACCTGTCTTCTTCTTCTCTCTACTCGCTCTCTCAGAGAGAGCAGCTGGACTGTGCTGTCGTTTGATTGGCAGCTGTAAGCGGGGAATGCCTAAGCTGGCAGACTTATCAGTGAAGACCAAGGATAGGTGGGAGATTCCCCGTGAATCCCTACAGCTGATTAAGAAACTGGGCAACGGCCAGTTCGGAGAAGTCTGGATGGGTAGGACTGGTGGGACTGTGGTGCAGAAGATGGAGGGGTGACAAAGGGAGCACATCTGAATAAAAGAATTGACTCAAAGAGTAAATGCATACTATTCATTTAGTTCTTGGTTATGTTTAGATGACACGAACACAGGTAAACAGTCCCAATGCAAGCACACTGCAAAGCCCTGTTTATCTGCCTGTCTGTGTTCAACCTCTGCTTATACCTTATAACAAACACAGTCTAGCTGTGCATTGGACCTGAATCTAATCTCTAAAAGACTCATGTACATAGGCAGTTGAAAATATATTTGCCTGTGGAGATTCTCAGGCCATGTCCATCTCAGAGCTACTGTTTGGGGCCAGCTGGACTTGAGAGGAGGTGAAAGGTCATCAAGAACTTTAAGCAAATCCAGTTGGCACCAAATAGCAGCTTAATTAAAAAAAGCTGTGTTTAAGCCAGATGTGCACAGTTGTTCCTCTCCTCCCTGCTGATGCATGTGCATGTTTCATCATCTCACCTCACCTCTTTGTCACCCCCCACCCATTTCTCTTCTACCTTTCAAACACATACTACACCCTTTTCTCCTCTTCTCTTTGACCCGCTCCTCCCATTCTCCCACCACCCACTCTTTAATTCCTTTTCTCCACCCTTTTATTCTACATCCTACTTCCTCACCATTAGGCACTAATGACGGGCTGTGTTATTACCTAACCAAGCCCTGCATCAACTCCACCCCCCTCACCATGGGCCTTGGGCGGGATGCCTGGGAGGTTGCCAGGGAAGCACTGGCCCTGCAAAGAAAGCTTGGACAGGGCTGCTTCGGGGACGTGTGGATGGGTGAGACGCTGCAAACCTCTCCTGTCTTCTACAGGCTTAGACAATGCACAGTGTGTTCAGCATTGTCCTCTACAGCATCTGTTACTATTCTATAGTTTGTAGTTGGTTGTACATTGTGTTTTATATATATATAAACGTAGTTGGTATTCCATTATATTATATTTGCAATTACACCTACGACAGTTTCCTGTCAAAGTTGTTGTTCAGTTTCCCCAACTCTATCCCAGTGTGCTGGTTTTCTGAGCTGTGCAGTTTCCTCCTGAAGCCAGCTGAGCTCTGTGTCTGGCCATGTAACTCAGGTGCTGCTGGTGTCGATGTAAGACCAGTGAACTTCCTTTCATCCTTCCCATCATTCCTCTAACACACTGCATGGTCATCATAATAGCAACCATTTGCATGCATCAGGACTTTGACCACATGTGTTTGTTAGAGCCCGCATGCTGTGAGCCTTGTTTGTATAGTTTTTTGCATTTATATCTGTATGTGTGTGCTAGAACCAGTATGTCTCTCTGTGTCCATGTTCAGTATTTGCATTAAAATCCCCTTCTCTGTATGCCAGGCATGTGGAATGGCACCACCAAGGTAGCAGTGAAGACTCTGAAGCCAGGAACCATGTCCCCTGAGGCCTTCCTGGAGGAGGCTCAGATCATGAAGAGGCTTCGCCACGACAAGCTGGTGCAGCTCTACGCTGTCGTGTCTGAGGAACCCATCTACATTATCACCGAGTTCATGAGCCAAGGTATCAGGCTGAGGAAATGGTCAGGCCTGTGACATCCAGTAGATACAGCAACAATCACTGTTGTTAGGTGGAAACTTGTCGATTCATTAAGAAATTAGACATGTTTTTTCTTTAAATGGATAGATGATAAACCATCAGTATTCAGAGTTTGTCTCACCACCAAGGGTGCACAATTTCTTATTTTCTTATAATGATACATTTACTGAAAAACAATACAAATGATTAGTTGGACTAAATCAGTGCAGAACAACAGAAAATGTTGTTCTGCACTGATTTACATATTAATTGCTTTCAAATAATAATTAGGATCAATATGGGGCACAATATGGTTTCCTTCATTAAAGTAAATACAGTAATTTATCAGAAAATAAAACTTTTTAGTAATGCTCCAGATTTTGTAATGAAATATTAACTAAGAAAAGATCTGCATAGAAAATGATTCATTTCTTACTTGGCTGTTGTGCTAATTTACCATACTCACAGAGACAACTCTGGCAGAAGTGTGGTACAGGAAGTACTAAATTCGAAGGTTGATCCTTCAACTCTCTTGCCTCCAAAACGCAGAATTCCTGCCAATGCCAGGGAATTTTACTTTTTCAGCAGCCCATGACCTCTGATGTTCCCGTGAAGGTGGCCTGAGGGCAGAATTTATTTAACTGAAATGAAGAATTGAGAATTAGAATATGTGCAGAAAATAGGTAGCAAAATATTTACTAAAATGTGAATAGAATATAACAAAAATGTGATTAGAAATGTATAAAGACAATTTATGTAATCTGGTGTTGGCCACATTGGACGTTCAAGATCATGATGCCACACTTTTACCGTTCAGGAAGTTTGCTGGATTTCTTAAAAGATGGAGAGGGACAAAGCCTTAAACTACCTCAGCTTGTGGACATGGCCGCACAGGTGAGTTAAGGGCAAACAAAAATACAACAGGCTAGACTAAAAAAATGTGGTGGTAGTATCTGATGTGTTTTGCCTCTTTGCGTTTCACAGATTGCAGCTGGAATGGCATACATTGAGAGGATGAACTACATCCACCGTGACCTGCGAGCAGCCAACATCCTCGTTGGAGACAATCTTGTGTGCAAGATTGCTGACTTTGGCTTAGCTAGGCTCATTGAGGACAACGAATACACAGCAAGACAAGGTAACAGCATGAGGGCGATTTACCTGTTCCCTCTGCATAATACTATACCTTTTATTATAAATGTTAAATAGTTTTTGTTGCTTTTGGTACGACACTAATTATTCAAAGAACTTAAAACTCATCAATGTAATTAATACACTTAATGCTTCCTGCGATGTGTTGTTCACATAAACTGAATATGTTTGTCGATCTTCGTGACAATGCTGTAATTAAGCGTTTCTGCCTCCAAGCCTATTATTTTATATACATACCTGTCCTATTATATAATTAAGCCTCTTTACTGCGTTGCCATGGTTTCAGGGGCAAAGTTCCCCATCAAGTGGACGGCTCCTGAAGCTGCACTCTATGGACGCTTTACCATCAAGTCAGATGTCTGGAGTTTTGGCATCCTGCTAACTGAACTCATCACTAAAGGACGTGTGCCATACCCAGGTACTGGGTCTGTTTATTTAGTATGTTTACTGCACACATACAGTCTTGCTGTGTGTCTGAAAAGGAAATAGTTGTAATAATATAATATATACAGTATTAATCTGAAATTTGATCAAATATGATCGTATTAGTCAACCAAACAAGTGTCAAGTGTACAGAGTGTCGTCTGTAATCTCGCCACTAGATGTCACTAAACTGTAGAATCGTAAAAGATAATATACAAGCAGAAACAAATGTAATCCAGTGCAAAATACAAACATGTATTCAGTGTTGTAAACAGTGCGTTTAAACATACAAATACCAAAAACTGCTCAAATAATTATCCACCACAGGCAGCACTGAGGACCAGTCCTGTTAAGAGTTCGAGGATCATATTTGTGTGAAATCTCATGGGTTCTGTTCTAAAGGCTGTTAATTTCATTTTCTTTTGAATCTCCACACTTAACATAATAAATATGTTGCACATATATGTTGCTATACAAATATACCTACGTCTCCCTCATCAACCTCTTTAGGTATGAACAACCGTGAGGTGCTGGAACAGGTGGAGAGGGGCTATCGGATGCCCTGTGCCGTGGGCTGCCCTGCCTCGCTCCATGAACTGATGTTGCAATGCTGGAGGCGGGAGCCTGATGAGAGGCACACTTTTGAGTACCTGCAGTCCTTCCTGGAGGATTACTTCACTTCCACAGAGCCGCAGTATCAGCCCGGAGACAACCTGTGATATACTAACTGGAGACCTGTGGAACGATAAACATGCTAACAGAGAGACGGACAAAGACACACATACACTGACATGCATGTGGTAGTACATGAACATGCTGTCTCTGTATTTGTTGTTCATTTATGATAAATGGATACACACGCACACACACACATTTAAAGATACATATCATTGCTTTGTTTAATTGTTTAAAGAGCTTCCTTCCCTTCGGTCATTCATCCCTGCAGCCCATTCAGGACAGAGCAGTAAACCATGTTGAAGAATGGAGTCTGAGCTCTGCTGATCAGGCCTTGCAGTAATATTGCTTTACTTTGTAACCATGACAACAAGGAACTGAAAATGATGTTATGTTGAGGTGGTGGTGGGGAGTCGAGCTGGTACATGATCTGTTCAGCTACCATATATGTTCATGTCTTTATATTTCTCTGTCTGAGTATTTTAACGGATTAGCTGTTTACCTGAGATTAATATGCTAATACAAGTGTAACGGCAAGTGCAACAGGTTATCAGACCATTGAATGCTGTCTTTCCAGAAAACTATGACTATGGACCTGTGGCTTGATTGTGTACAGACAAGGACAGTGCTAAGCGTTAGACTGATGCTCCCACAGTGGCAGGTCTGTTTCCTGCTTTGTCGTGGCCGTTGAACTGATCACAGATACGTAAACCTTTCCTGACTGGTTCAAACCAACCACCAATATGTGCCTTAAAGTGATTAATGACATAGATTTTTAAAAACTTTTAATACTGTGTTAGTAAGTTTGAGAGATGGTAAAGAATGCTCTTTGTTGAAGGATTTGTATGACAATTTAGTATGAGCTGTCTTTTTTATTGTTTTAATTTAACTCCGATATATTTTTTCATCACAAAGATTTCTATAACTAGTTACAATGTATCCAGTTTTCATTCATTGGGAGGGCAGGTTGAAATGTTACACATAAAGGGGAAAGACAGAGCTGTAACCTTTATGTTGCGATTCCCTTGTCATGTTACAATAAAGATCTAATATCTTTTCCAAGTTATTCTGTGTATTTGGACATAGTTTTGTTTGCTTTGTTCTTGGTATGAATCTTCAGTTTTAGCATTAAATTGCGTAGCATTCCTTTAATTACTGTTGAGTTGATTTTAGAAATCCTAAGGCTGATGCATGAAACCATTTTTGTACTACATCAGTTCAGTTATACTGAATGTCTGCACAATTTTGGTTTAAATATTTACTTAAATGAAAATTGTTAATGGTTTGCTTTATCTGTAGCCATAGGTTTAACACCGTCTTGCTACGCTAGACAACTACTTTCCTTCAGGTTCTCGTCGCTTGTCTCCAGTAAACTACTGTTCCCATAGTTCCAGAGGTGTGAAGTGAGGCCAGCTACGGGTGCCCGGATGGCTTTCACAGACAGGCACGTTGGAGAGGCACAGCGGAGACTGAGGCGCACGAGAGACAGAGCTGGAATTGCAGAGGCAGAGACGCGCGGGCGCACGGTCGATTTTCGCCTCCCGCATACTGGGGAGCCCTGTGCCTGTCACCAAAACCGGACCCCAGGGTTCGAGCGCAGCCATGTCAGCACCGTAACTGGACAGAAGACAGTGAACCAACGTCCCTGCTCCCCGTTTTTAAAGACAAATCTCCACCTTTTGTTTTTTCTCTTTCTTATCTTTGTGGGTGCAGATATTGGTTTGAGCCACAGGAACGGTTTTTCCGTTGAGCCACACGAGACGGTGGCGCGCGACGACAAGAGGAGACAGCGTTTACATTGATGTGGGAGGACTGTCTCCCTCCGACGCTGGGAGTCCAGATGAAGGGGAAATGCTGCGCGCTGACGGCTACAGCCGTCAAGGCAACGGCTCCGTGACCCGGGCGAGCAGAGGAGTGAAGCACCGTCACCTACAGCCGCCAGCACCGCCACAGCCAGCGTTGAGTCCGAAACAGCTCCAGCAGCCAGCGCGAACCCCCAGACTCTCTCTCTCTCTCTCTCCCTTGGTGAGTGCGCGTGCAGCGTCTTGTGTACACAACATCAAAAATTTGCTTACTGTCCGCTGAGCCAGTTGTGCAGCGAACCTCTGGCTACGTTCCCTTTGAGCTTTTTTACGTTAACCTCATCGGTGCCGTCAACTGGCGGAGCTTTGCATGCGCACAGCTCGTGCTGCTGGGTCATCTGGGCTTTTACTGTCGGCTGCGCCGTGTGTGGTTAGATCTTAAGTGATGATGTTCAAACACACACACTTACACAGACGCGCACACACGCAATTTACGCGCAATTAACCCTGTGTAGCCCTACCTGTTATTTAGAGTATTTACAACGTTCTCGCCTCAGCTTATATACAAACAGTGTAGGCAGGGCAGCGGTAAACCAAACCTCCCTGGTACTGTCACACACGCAGCCTCATGTCCTGTTGATTTGCTCCCTGGGTGAGTTTGATGGGTCTCTTTTAATAATGAATGTAAATGCCAGCGGTTCCTTCCAGATGTTTGATGTTGAGCATCGTGACCAGATGTGTGCTTTACATCTACGCAGGAGACACAGAATCTCTGTGGGCAGGCGTGCAGCTCCAGGGGTTTCCGTGCCATCACCTCCCTTGAGCTGCTATAGGACAGTCAGGCAGGACAGAGCAGCACATCCTGCAGGTGGAGAGACACAGCGTACTCATGGTGGTGATTATCGGCTCTTGTCTGTGGTTTGGTGGGGAGGAGGAAGAGGAGGAGGCGGCGGGCGACAAAGGAAGAAAGTGTGCACGGGAAACTGAAAGAGAGGAGAGGGAGAGAGAGAAGTCAATGTCAATGTCTGGACAGTGACAGTTCGTTATTTAAGGGCCCCTCAGTGATGTGCACAGGCTGTCCTAGTGCAGGTGCTGTTAGTATGCAGAGTGATGCTCTGTCTGCCTGCCTGTCTGTCTCACACTCTCACAGTCTCACTCTCAGTTGCTGGATGAAGAGTGAGTTCTCATATTGGCAGGTCCACTTGGACATAATGAATAATTTCAGCCCTCTGAATGTTGGAATGAAAAGGAAATGGCCTTACCTTGGCATGCAGCCGCTGTCTGTCAGACTTGTCTTGAGTGCATGGCCCTGTGTGTGTGTGTGTGTGTGTGTGCGTGTGAGTGAGTGACAGAGAGAATGTGAACATATAACAGCTTAGGCCTATTGTGCTTCCTACCTGTGTGAGCGGGGCTAGTTGTCATAGCAACGGCCTTGTAGCTCCGTTGATGTTCCTCCTGTCCTCATTGGCAGGGTCAGCACACCTTACACCATATCTCGTTGCAAAGCTCTATCTGTATATATGTGTGTGTGCGTGCGTGTGTGTATGCATATATTTGTGTAATTCCAAGTGTGTGTGTGTGTGTCTGTGTGCGCTGTGGAAGTACCTTTTGTTTGCGCCTTGCTGCAGTTCGTAGGCGTGTAGGTTGATGGCACAGAGAAGCCAGAGTGATTGTGTGTGTGTGTGTGTTTGTGTGCATGTGTGTTGCAGTGTCACAAAGATACACCCTGCTGATATGACAGCCGACAGCTCAACCAATCACCTGTTTTCTCTCCCTGCCTATCAGCATGTGAGGTTGCCATAGACAGACGTCCTCTTGATATGGAGGTCGCCATGGAGATGGAGAAGACAGAACGGACACACATGTTAATGTATGCACACCCACACACATGCTCAAACACACACGTGAAGCATTGAACTGCGCGGCATGTTTATTGACTCGTAGTCATTTCCTGGTGCTTTGGGAACTTTGGTGCTGCATTCAGGAAGGTGCAACCTGTTGATGCTGCAGGTCTGGAGCTTGAAGACCAGCTGTTTCATAAATAAGTGTATGAAAGTCTTTTACCACAGGATCATACATACACTGCCAGTAACTTCAATTAGACAGGATATACGATCAACAACTGAGCTTGTCCAAAGGCTGCTTCTCAAAAGTCAGTCTTGAGCGTCAAGGCATCTCAAGATTTGTCAGATGCATCCAAGGGGTTTGATTTGGTTACAGGTGTTTTATGTAAGTCTGCTTAGAATTATCCCAGCTCTCCTCTTTAAACCCTTGATAACAGATACATTACCGCCATTCAGGAAAATATCTACACCAGCGCAGTGAATGAGTCAGGCAATTATTACTCAACTCTTGAAATGCTTCCCAAAAAACACAAGAAATTGATTTTAGGGCACAGATTCACATAAGCAATTGTTTATGTTTTCGCACTCCCAGAATGTAGTTGGTTAGGGCTTAGCGCTAAAGGACGGCTTAAAGGATGGCTCTAAGTGTAAACTGTAACACTGAGATGCAAACCGTGAAAACCCCCACACATATATCTGTCTGTATATATTTATATTATTTTAATATTGAGTAGTCAAAAATTCCATGAATAATTTTACAAGTTTTAATTTTTTTACTATGCAACAAGCCACTGGCAAAAATAATTAATCATTACTTTGTCCTTGGAGTGAAGGGTCCTGTCTTTTTTCAATCCTATTAATCTAATCATTACCTGAAGTGAAATAGCTTTCGCCACAGGCAGGTAAACGTGGTTTGACTCCCACACACACAAACACACACAGTCAGACAAATACACAGATGCACCCACACACAGAGCAACCATTTAGCATTAGTGTAAGCAGTGTTTGTATGCTCCATTCTGTCACCTCCCACACGATACATTCATAAAACGGCTCCTCTGCGCCAAAGGCACTGACTCAATAGAAGGCATCTCCCCTTCTCTTTTCACTCGCCTCCTTCACTCTTTTAACCCCTCTGCCCCCACCACACATCCATCCTGCCGGCCCGCTACTTTCACTTCTTCCACCCATCTCCGTCTCTCTTTCCCTTCCTCCTTTACTACACGTCCTAACTCACCTACCTCCCCATTCTCCTTGCCCACCTCCCCACAACCACCCCCACCCCCCAAAGGGCTGGTTACAGCCGGTTTGAGTCTGACAGTAGAGAGGAAGCTTCGACCTCTCACCTCTGGAGGATGGAGGGAGGGAGGCAAGGGGAGCGGGATGATGGAGGGCAGCGGGGTGGTGGGACAACGAACGGAGGCAGGAGGAAGGGGGGGGGGGCGTGAAACTGCAAGAGGCGAGGGAGAGGTCAAAGAACAGGAGGGATTTGCAACGAACGATGGAGAGGAGAGCTGGGGGGAGGGACGGAGGGGTCAGGATGGAAAAGGAGTGATAAATGAATGGAGGGAGGTAAGATGGAAGGATGAGGAGGGAGAGATAGCACCCGTAAGGAGGAGAAGGAGAGAAAGACAGAGTGTGAAGCTGCTGTGTACCTCCCTAACAAGCTGGACAGAATCAGCTCAATTATTAAAGAGGAGCGAGAGATGGGGAAAACACGCAGACACACAGATGTACACACTCACGCACAAAACCGTCTCTCGGTGTCTGGCACACAACACATACTCACGCTCTCTCTCCGTCTCTCTCTCACACACCTATCTGGAGATCAACATATGTAAACATGTGCAGCATGTCTGATATTTGTATTTCTTCATGCCGGCGCGTCATAGCTGTCTTTGTTTTTTAGCTGTGTGAGCGTGTGTGTGTGCATGTGTCTGGGTATGTGTGTTGAAAACAGTGAGTCAGAGGATAAGGAGAGATTTGTTAGTGATTCCCCCCACCCCTCTACTCTGCCCAATTTGGCTTCACCGCCGTCTCCACGTTCCACCAGCGTGGCTTCAATGTCGTCCCATCAATATGAACAGATAATCAGAGCACTAAGGGGTCTGTCTATAAATCTCCGCACTGAATATAGTTTTCACCTTCTTCCCTTCTTTTCCTCCCTCCCTCCTTCTTCTCCATCTCCTTCCTCTTCCTCTCTTGCCCGTTCCACCCTTGTTTCTCGTTCTCTTTCTTCTTTCCCTTTTCCCTCCTTCTCAGAGGAAGTGTATGCCCCCAAGGGATGAAAAGATTCGTTACCTTCCAGGAGAGAAAGAGATTGTGTGTGTCTCTCCCCCTGTGTGTGTGAGACTGTGTGTCCTCCACATGTGTGCGTGCCCAGATGATGGTGTGCGCGCGTGAGAGTGAGAACACACACTTCCTGAGACAGAAAATGAGAGAGAGGCAGGGATGAGCGAGTGAGGGAGTGAAAGCAGGAAGCTGTGGAGGGGGAGGAGAGAGAAAGAGATAAGAGAGAAAGACAGAGTAGTCGGGTAGAAGGGGGAAGATGGATGAATGCACTGCGCACTGAGTGTGTGTGTGTGTGTGTGTGTGTGTGTGTGTGTGAGAGAGAGAGAGAGAGAGAGATGGCAGAGAGATGCAGGTAGACAGAGAGGGACGGAAGGTTTCTTATCCTCTCAGCAGAAGTCATAATTTCTTAGAGCATGCACAGATGTGTGTGTGTCTGCCTGTGTGCATGCCTGATAGTGTTTGTGTCTGAGTGTGTTACCTCACTCAGGCTCGAGGCCAAGAACCGTAGAAGTACAGTGGTGTAGCATCTGCGTGTAGTGTGAGCAGCATGTGTGTGTCTGTGTGTGCATTTTGAGAGGTGTGTATGTTGAGGCTGTGGCTGATGAGCTGTCAGTACCTACAGTTGGAATGTTCACAAGGCGGCCATTGTTGTTCAAACAGCCAGCAGCCTTCTCCTTGGCAACGGGCGCTGCAGCAGCGTCTCCCACAGCAACTGTGGAACAGGAGTATGGAGCGAGGAGGAGGAGTCAGGAAGTCAGGGCCGCAGCACAGAGGCCCCTCTCCAAAACACTGGCCTCAAGGTCTGAGTGTGTGTCGGGATCCTAGCATCTGGTTTGTGTGTCCGTGTGTGAGGTGGATGCATGACTGTGTTTGCACGTGTCAGTATGTGTGCTTTTTAAATAGTATTGGTGAATTCTTGCCAGTGTGACGATGTCACTCTGGGCATGCGTCTGCTCGCGCGTGTCTGCTCCTTTGTGTGTACGTGCCAGCTCAGTGTGTGTCTGTGTGTGCACCTGTGTGAACTGTAAGCAGGAGCTCCCCTGTATTTGTGCCTAAGTGGCTGTTGTGTGCGTTTCCAAGTGTGTGTGCCTCCCTGTACGTCTTGTGTGTGATCCTGGATGTGTGCACATGTGCACGCTCCTGGCTGTTCCCAGCTGGCGTGGTTGGTCACGTGACCTGAGTGAGGGGCAGCCATCAGCAGCGCCAGGATACCGCCTGCAGGAGCACAAGAGAGACGCGAGTGTCAGGCTGAGTTGAAGATGAAGGAGGGGTGTAGGGGAGCGTGTGTTGTGGGAGCGAAACTGGGGGCGGGAGGTGTGTTTGTGTGTGTGTGAGGGGGTGCTAGTGAGATGAGAGAAGGAACTGTGAGGAAGAGAAGTAAGGAGGCTGGGGGAGGAAGAGGAAGGGGTAATACAGTCCTCTTAAAATAACTACAGCATGTAGGTTCCTGCAGAAACAACAGGAGAGAGACAGTGAGCCAGTCTGGTGGGGGTAGGGGGTCCTGGTTGTGCGTTGTCGAGCTGTGTCTCCAGTCCCCTGTGTGCATCCTTGGCTGAGCCGCCACTGTATCTGGTCTGTGTGAAGCCTGTTTACGTTAGATGTGTGTCTGAACGTCGGTCTGCTTTTTTGTTTGTGTGCACATACGGTTTATGTGTTGCTTTCTGTTCATTTATATGCTTTTGTGCGTGTTTGTTGTGAGTGTGTGTGTGTGTGTGTGCAAGCACTTTCTCTTGGCGGAGATACAGCACACACACTGATGATGGAGATCATTAGGAATTTCCTGCAGCTGGGGAGGTGGTAGTGGGTTTTTTGGAAATGGGGGGGGGCAGGATGGGTGGGATGAGGGGGTGAGAAAGAGAGGAGAGGTCAGACTGAAGGAGAGTGTGAGTGGGTGGGGTGAGGGTCTGTGTCTAAGTGCGTTTGTTGGGCTGACTCTGACTGACGTGTGTGCGCAGACTGCACCCACTGATGCCCAAAGTTCAGCTCTCTTCTGAAGTGTGCTGGTAATTTGTGTGCAGGCTGTTTGGCCCCAGTAGCGTGATGTGTGTGTGTAGCATTCCTCACCTGCTTTTGGCACACTTACACACACCTCAAGCTCTCCAACAACCCAGGTCTGCTGGTCGGAAGAGTCTGGGTGTGCTTGTGTTTTAGCTGTACAGTGCGCTGCGGTCGAGAGCAGACCTTGTAACTTTTTTCTTTTAGTTGAATTAAAAATGTTCCCACCGTGGACAGAAAAGTAATGTGTCAAAATCCCACGTGTCAACAAATGTTTACGACATCTAGGTTATCTGTGCATATGGTAAATGGGGCTTCTTAATTGGTTTAAAGCTAAATTAGAAACACTTTTCAGTATTTTTGCTCACGTCATTTCACCCTCACTATAAAACATGGCTAAGTACTTGTGCTTACTACGCTCAGTGAGTGTTTGCATTTCATTAGCCACTTGTTATGTCATGCAATGTGTAATATTTCATTGACAAAGTCAGACAGACGTTTACCATCTGGAATCATGACAAACTTCCCACCGCTTCCCACTGTAGACACACGGATGACTTGCACACAGTCGGCATCGAGTTGTTGAACCAGCACTTTGGTTGGTTGTCTTTTAAATGATTTTTCTCGTCGACTGTTGTCGTTGTCATTGAAGGTGTTCTGCGTTGTCACGTGTGTGGTGTGTGGGAGCTGCAGGTGGAGGTTGCATCACGGTTGAGGTGGTGTGGAGGAGGCTGACGGTAGCACAGTGTCATTCAGTCTCTGTGGGCCCCCTGACCCACTTCCCCCTCCTCACTTTTCTCTCTCTCTCTTGGCCTCACATACACTTTCTCCATCCCTCTCTCATGCTTTCTGTTTCATCCCTCTTCTTCTTATCTGTCTGAACCTCTCTGTGGAGCTCCCCCCTCCTCCCCTCACCACCTCTCTCTCACTACCTCTCTCTCTCTCCCCCCACCCCCCCACCCCCCCCATACTGTTTCGGTGCTGCTGCCTGTCTCTTAGCAACAACTGCACACCCGTTAGAGCTCAGTGAGTGCTTTTACAAACACACCCAGGAAGACACACACGCGCGCATGCAGGCACGCACACACACACGCATGTGCACAAACACATCCACACTCTCTTACGCACACTCACACACACACACACACACACAGGGTCTAGTTCCTCATTGAGGGTTGCTGCTGGCAGGCCTGTGAGTCTGCAAGCCTTTGTAGCAGTGAGATAGATGGAAGAGAATAGATATGCTATACAGCTACCACGTACAGAACTATTGTTCCTCTCAGACTACGCGCAACAGGGCAACTGTCCAAACTGGAAAATGACAGGCTCTTGTCTCTGGTTTCACATCGACGTGCTCACATACACACTGTGGCGTGTTGTGTTGTTGTTGCCGTTCCTGTAAGCGCACAATAGCAGGGAAAAACTTTTAGCACTAGATGAAATCATTCACATGAGAACGACTCTTTGTGAACGAGATTCAACATATCATCGTGTGGGATCAGCGCATATTTTCACTGAGACACAACCACACCACGTTGTGTTCCACAGTCCCAGAGCAATTCAGACTAACATGCACCAAAACGCATTTGCTGTGTATGATGGTGAATATTTTGGAATGGCAGCTGATGGATGCCAGGAGTGTTTGCTTAAACAATGATTCACAGTGGGAGTGTTTGATTGGCTGGCATCTAAGCCCTGTCAGTGTGCCCCCCGCAGAGCACAGTAGAGGGATATTTGCATGTGTGTCTTTGTTTTGTGTGATTGTGCATGACTGCGTATGCGAGTGCGTGTGCGACATATATGTCTTTATGTGCAAATCGATGTGTGAGCGTGTGGGAGGATGAAGCTGTGGGGGCATATTTGCATGTGTCTTTTTGTGTCGGTACGTGTTGCTCCGTGTGTGTGCGAGTGACAGTGTGCACATGTAAGTGCAAGTACATGTGCAGCTATGTTTAATTAAAGCATGTGTTGTCCTCTCCTTCGCTCACACACTGGTTAGATGGAGCCTTAATTAATGAATGCTGTTAATTAGATGGGAGAACGTGAGAGGGAGAATGGGAGAGAGGCAGGGAGATGCACTGGGCATGGGGGGAGTGGGTGAGGGGGTTAAAGAAACTGTGTGTGTGTGTTCATCTTCATGTTGGTCTGTCCCAGTTGTGTCATTCCTCAGAGCAGCAGAACATTGAGCTTGCTCTGCTCCATGTGTGCAGCCTCAAACTCTGCTACAGTAAAACTCTGCCACTGCTTCTTGTGCCTCGGCGTCTTTCTCCTCTCACCTCATTCAACTTTTTACCCTCCCTCATTTTGCCTGTCTCTGTCTGTCCATCCTTTTACTATTCTTTGGCTGTCTCAGTCATGTCTTCCACCTCCTTGTACTCCTTCTGTCTCTCACCATCTCTCATACTTTCTCACCCATTCACTCACTCGTTCTGGCTTCCTTCACCCCCTCCCCTTCCTTTCCCTTCCCTTCCCCGTCTTCCTCCTTCTCTCTCACTCTTGGTCCTTCTCCCTCCCCTGCTAATCAGAGCCATATGTTGGAGGAAGACGCAGAGAGATCTGACGATGGACAGGATTGTGTTGTATGTGGAGAGTGTGGTACAGTGCTGGAGCCAGCTGTGCATATGTGCGTGTGCAAACGTGGCACGCACGCCTGAATATGTGCAGGCACGAGTGTCTCCTGTAGTATGTGGGTCTAATTTCGTAAGGTTCTTGTCTGTACTGGGTGTCTGTACTTCCAGTTCTCCTCTGCTCTGTGTTCTTTTAATCCCCCCATCGTTCCTGTCTTTCTGTCACCTTCATCTCTCCATCCTCTTAACACCTCTCTATTCATCACCTCTCTGCTTCCCCCTGGTGGCTGTGATTATTCACACATTCTCATTCTTGTTGCACCCTCCAAGTCTAGTGCTTTTGTAATACATTTGAATAGTTTTGGTGAAATGTGACATGCAGCAGGATGATAGGTGTGTGTGTTTGTGCTCTTTCTACCGTTTCCATTAAGAATTGGTCTGTTGTTTATTATGAATTCTCAATTTTCACAGCATGTACATGTATTTAAGATGAGATTAAAAAATACGGCGCAACTCTTACTATTCTATACACAACAGTGTGCATTATTCTGTGATTTATCATCATGCGGTTCTGATGTTTGGAAATGCATGAGAAGGAAGAAAAGTGACACCTACTATTTGCTGGTGCACATCTAAATGAAACTAACGACAGACTTCAGAAAAAATTGATGTCGCTGTGACATCATGTACTAATCTCCTTTGCTTTTCTTCTCGTCTCCACCCTCCTTCATACTCCTCTCTTTGTCTTTGCCCCCCGCTCCCCCTGTCTTTCCACCTTCTTGAATTCTAACCCTTCTTCGTCTATCTCTCTGTCTTTCTACATCTCTTTTTCTTTCACTCTAGCAACCATGGGCAAAAGACAGAAGCAGAGGGGAGAGAGAGAGAAGAATGTGAGCTCTCCACTGCAGTATTGATGACCCAATGATCCCCTGCAGAACAGAGCCAGTCAGGCAGACAGTGTGAGGCTCAACTCAGAATCAAAATCAGAATCAGCGCCACAACCATTCGGTAAAAAGCAGGATATGAATGGTAAATGTAATCTAATGTTGTAATGCTGCTGTGTGGGTGGCACAGTTAATAGAGTAGAGTGCATTACGGATTAGGTTTATGGCCCTATGCCAAAATGTTGACGAAGCCATCACACAACCACATGTCCATCTGTGCTGCCAATGATTGAGTTTTATGTACAGTATGTTGGACACCTTACAATGCGCTGTATATTTCTTAACAAGGAGTTTAGATTACGCATATTAAATGAAACAAATGAGATGTTCACTCATTTTCTATTCATTTAACAGTATTTTGTTGTTTTCTGTTCGTAGGTTGCAGACCCGTTTCACTAGCTGTTAAGGAAGACATCTAAAAATAAGGAACACACATTTACATACAAGAAAAACATCCCTGCTTCTCCTCCCCTACAACCTGCAAAACCATCCACTGAATGAGTGGGTTGTCAGATCACCTGTTTTCGGGCCAAACTGGGGCTCCAGTGGGCTGTGGGGAAAATCCAGCAGAGGAAAAGGGGTGTATTGGAAGACTGGAAGGACCTGATCTCTGGACCAGGGAGCTCAGGCTGCAGGAGGGGTCCCAGGATCTTTCCGACGATGGACTGGCACCGGTGACATCCAGCCTCTTTCCACCCTTGTCTCCTTCCACCCTGGCCAACGGCCTCCACTTACAGAGAAGGCAAGGACACAGCACCCATCGGCGGAGGCAGACAGAGACTCGCACTACAGCAGAAACACATACATTTGCAGAGACACTTTCAAACATGCAAACACACATAGACCCAGATGCACAGGCTGTTTCACACACGCTGATGGATAACTGTGGAAACATGGACATCAATGCACATACGGGTCCTATTGCTCCAGAGCAGCACAGAGCTCTTTCACCAGAGGCCATACACACAACTTCAGTTCAACCCCTGTCGTTGGCACTTGGGAGTCATCCTGCCTCCAACAATCGTCTGGCTGCCCCCGTTCTGAGTGTAGAAACACAGGTCCCCTCAACCTTTTGTCCTCTTAGTCCAAATCCCAACACAGATTCCTCTCCTCTCCTTGTGGAGGCAGAGAAGAAGTATGCTCTCCGCAGCTCTGGACGTCCCCGTTTCCCCTGTCACCTGCGCAAGTCCTCCCGTCTCCGCCGGAGCATAGATGATGGCGAGAAGAGAACAGGAAAAGAGAGGGGAGGAGAAGAGGAGGATGACGTTTTAGAGGACAAATTCTGGAGAGTTAAAGAGAAAGAGGTGGTTGTTGAGAAAGAAGAGCCTGCGTCTGTTGAAGCTGTTCTCCCTCCGACTCCCTGCCCTGCAGACATAGCTCTTGCTCTAACTGTATCCAAACCTGTTCCTAAACTTATACCCAAACCTATTCCCAAACCTATTCCTAAACCTATTCCCAAACCTGGACCCAGACTTGGGCATAAACCTGGACCTAAATCCAGATCTAGACCTGGACCAAAATCTGTCCATAAAGCAGGTCCTAAAAGTGTCATGAAACAGCGTCAGGCAGCCCAAGCCATTCAGTCTCATCGAGTTACTTCCTATGTCCCATTTGTTAACCCATCCACCATCTCTGCACCTCAGTTACCTGTGAAGGAGGAACCCGTTACAGAGCCTGGAACAGGTTCTCTCAATAACCAGAGGCGTGGGCGCTTTGTCGGTGTAAGTTAATTTATAGTTCTCTGTTTTCGTATTTGATCCTTGACAAACTCACAGCATGTACGGAATTGATGTTTAGACAATTTGCCTTTGCATGTGTTTTATTTATATCTTTGCTTTTGCAGGTGCGGAGGATTGTTGTCAAGGTAGCTCGCATTCCCGTCAGTCTGAGTCGCCGACAGAAGAGCTACAAGATTTCCAACTTAGAAACAGTTGTAGGGACTGAGAAAGGCAACGATGGCAGTCTGGAGGGCTCAGAGGTGGCTCGCGAGCCCACGGCACTTCTCCGCATGAAGAACAATGGAAAGAGTGTCATGGTCATGTTCCCTCCTGGAGAACTGCCTGTTATTCTTAAACGCAGGCGGGGCCGACCACCTAAACAAGCTGTACCAGGAGTAACAGGAGAACCTCTCAACGCTGGGAACCCTAGTGGTAATGGTGAGCAGGCCAAAAAGCCCCGAAGGCGGCGTCGGACTAAACTCCCTTCTCCTTATCCATCCTATGTTAATGATACTAATGATGTGAAAACAGAGTATGGAGACGTCCTGTCCAAACTGGCCTTTTTAAACCGCCAGCCCCCTGCCACTGGCCGTTGTTCTCCCCCTCGCTGCTGGACTCCCAGCGAGCCTGATAGCTTTCACACCCCATTGGAAAACCCTGGAATATCCACCTTGCTCCACAGGCTAACTGGGTTTAGACGACCCCGAGGTGGCAGAGGAGGCGGCATGGGAAGAGGTGGAGGAGCAGCCGGGGGAATTGGGGGCAGTGAGCGAAGTAAGAGCACATTCAGTGACTTCTTTGAGTCCATTGGCAAGAAACGAAAACTTAGCCCCCTGTCAGAGCATGGGTTACCTAGGAAAAGGGGTAAGGGTGTAGGTGGGGTTGGTAGAGGAGGCGGTGTTGTAGGAACTGAGCCTGGGGGAGAGAAAGTAGTCAAGAAGAGACGTATGAGAAAAAATGGCACATTTAAAGGGGAGGGGCTTTCCATGGGGCCGGAATGGGCTAATGGTGCAGGTGGTTGGGGTGAGGAGGTGGGTATAAACAAGGACAAAGGTTTAGGTGGGTTTCAGCTTTGTGGGTCTCCAAGGGGGGGCTTTTCCTCCTGTGAGGCTGGAAGGGGAGGTGCCTACAGCAATCTGGGAGAAAACAGAGCGGGTGGTCCGGCTGGAGAGGACTCTCAGGGCCTGTTTGCTGGATACTTCAGGTCACTGCTCGACTCAGATGACTCGTCGGACTTGCTGGACGTCTCCACTTCACAGTCAGCCCCACACAAAGCTTCATCGACAACTGGTTTTGAGCCATCCAGCCCAGCTACTGGTCATAGCTGGCCCCCTGCTTTCTCCAAGTGGAGCTCCAAGAGTCTAAATCCTGGTGTGGAGGGTTCAGCCCAGACCCACTGCTCTTCATCCCGGCCCCCGTACAGCTATGGCAGCCTGTCCCAAACATCACCTACCACTTCTACGTATCCCAAATCCACTCCTCCATCTCTGTCACACTCACCCAACTCCCCCCACCCTGCTTCCTATGGCCACTACCCCTCGGGTTACTCTTCTTCTTCTGCTGCATTGTCACAAAGATCCTCAGACTGCAGCTTTGCATATGGCTCTGGACACAGCAGTGTCAAGGCCCCTGGTGGCCAAACAGGCTATTCTAGCTACCAAGCAGCAGCTAAGCGAGGCTTTGGTATCTATTCAGCGGCAAGTCATTCCTCTATGGTGCGGGGGGAGTCAACAGGACCTGCATCGCCTGGAGGAGGGTACATGTCTGTGGCCAGAGGTAGCCCGTTTAGCTCCTCCTCTTCTCCAGATGGTTTCAAACAGTACAACTCCAATCAGTGGAACTTCAGGTACTGGCAGCAAATCATCATGAACAATCCTAACTAAACTGCTTGTCCACTCATAAATCTGTATTTCAGAAGGTGATTAAATGTTTTCTTCCATAAAAACAAACATTTGATCATGGCAGGATTAAACACATGTGCATCACTTAAAATGTGTGTTGTTACTGTACATTCTTTATGTCTTCAGGCTTGTGTTACTGATTAATGGAGCATGAAATCATAATTGAATAATTGATCAATTCAAGTCCAGATATATTACTTATGAACAGTAATGTTTTTGCTGTGTTTTTTCAGACAAGGCTATGGAGGCTGGTCTACAGACAGTTTTGGGACTCAGTATCATTGCTACAGTGAATTTGGATCCAATGAGTCCAAAGACATCTTGGATATCTCAAACTACACCCCCCAGAAGGCCAAGCGACCACCTTTTCCTGAAAATTTATCAGAATCCTCGTCTGACTCTTCACACCTCGGCTCTGCAGCCACTGTTAGTGGGCCTAGCTCCACAGGTGGCACATACAAACAGAACGAGTCTGCTTCTGTCAGTGGTGAAGGTGGTCAGTCAAGTCTGTCTAGTCTGGAGAAACTGATGATGGACTGGCATGAGAGTGCCTCAGGGCCCTCATATAACTGGAGCCAGAACGTCCTTTTCCAGGGTGGGGGAACCAGCAAACCTTGCCGTGGTCGCAGGAAACGGACTGAACCTCCATCAGAAAAGGAAGGGAGTTCTGCTTTACACTCTGATTCCCCTTCCAGTCCTTCCCCAACACCTACCCCTGGACCTAAGCGGGGAGGGATTGGAGGACGGGGCAGAGGGTCTAGAGGAGGTAGAGGGGGTTTGTCTCCTTGTCAGAGAGAGCGGCCATCAGGATCGAAATGCAGGGGCAAAGCTGCTTCCACAGCAGGAGCAGCAGGAATAGTGACTGCTGGAGGTCCAGAGGGGTCTGGGCTGTTCCAGGAAGGGCTGGACTATTACAGTGGAGACAGTAGTAGCCTCTCTCCCCTGGCCACTCCGAATCCTCCACCACCTTCCAGCTACCTCCAGGAGCCCTGTGAGTACCCTTCCCCTTATTCTGCACACCCCTCCACACCTTCCTCTGAGGAGCGTTATCCAGCCTTGTACCCTGGAGAGTCCTCCTCTTCTCTGTCACCCAGTGTCTCGTCACCCCCTTACCCCCCGAAACCCACCCCTCCGCCACCTCAGTCCTACCACCCCATCTCTTCCAGAACCTTCTCCCCCTCCTGCTCTCCCTCACCACGGGTTACACCCCTCTGCAGCACTGCACTAAGTCCGTCACATCGCCCCCCTCCAAAAGACCCACAGTTTTCACAGTATGACTCCCCCAGCTACTGCAGCTCTCCCTACTGGTACGGACAGACATCACACAGCGGCAGCCCCAGTCCACACTCGCACAGCACACACTCAAACACAGCCATGCACACGCACAGCAACCAGCACACAAGCCCTCACGGCAACACGCTCACAAGCCCAAATGCAAACACACACACGCACGTGTCCTCCACTCCCCACGACACACATCATCTCAACACGCAGCCCCACACAAACCTGAGCTCGCACAGCAACACCCACGCCACCGCGCACCTCCAGAACAACCCCCTCTCCCTCTCAACCAGCAGTCAGCCCCACCACAACACCCACAGCAACCCCAACACTCACCTCCCGTCCAATACACACTCCCACCCAAACCCCAGCCTCCACTCCCATTCAACACCTGTGCTTTACGAAGAGCGCAGCCCTCTCTGTACCGTCAACCCCCACAAGAGGGATCTGAGCACCCACGCCATGAGCTCAGGCATTCGCCAGGGCCCCTTGCCTCACTCGCCATACCCCAAACCTCCCCTGGACTCGTCGCCCCATCAGGAGGACCCCAGTGGCTACTCCCTGTCCCACCAGTCCTACCAGAGCATGGGACACCGCTACCCGTCCCAGGAGGCTCAGGGTAGCGGGGTGTTATGCCATCTACTGGACCCAGCCAATGATGACAGCTTCAGTGTCACCAGCCTGTAACAGCAGGTGAGTGTATTAAACCTTCACTTTCACAATAGGTTGCCTAGGTTACCGAGGTTACAGATGTTTTCCAGGAGCGCTTGGTTATGACCAAACAAAATAGTAGAAAGCTTTGTCAAGTGATATGGAAGCAGTACATTAGTTGATATTTCATTTGATGCTGCACTGTTTTGATGCCGTAAGTACTGTACTAGAAAATGTTTGTCCAATTGTTTAGCATCATTTATATTCTATCCTCAAAACATGTTTATTCCATAAAACTGAAATGCAAATGATAAATTAGCCGCAACACCTCAGTGTACATATTGCTACGTTACCAAATCAACCACAACAAACATGTAACACTAAGACTTCTTAAATAGTCTTAGTTTATGTGAAACCGTTCATAGTGGGATTTAAATTTACCACAGGTAGAAATAAGAGGCCGGAATCACTTTCGTCATCTTTCTTCTCTCTGTCCCTCTGCTTTTCTTTCAGGTGCATTCAACCCAAGCTTTTACAGACTTGCAAACATTTCTTTTTTCTTTTTTTCTTTTTGTTTTTTTTTTTTGTTAAGGAGACTGTGAAAGAAGGGTGAGAATTTAGCTGCCAGCTTTGGACAGTAAAGCTTTAATTCTCCAGCATTGACAATCAAGATCAGCTGCAACTTACAGCCACAACACCCAAGCATGTAGACATGCAGATGCATACACATATGCACAGACACACAAACACAGACACGCATGTGCAGATGAATTTGCTACCTAAACACGACGCGTAAAGTCACACACGTGTGCACACACACTCCTTGGAAGGAGGGAATGGTCGACAGATGAATACCAGACGCTGATTGGACATAGATAACCTATTTCCTGATTCCCTTTTGAGTCCCATTTGATACAGTAAGACTCTGTTTCCCAGAAGTCTGTATTTCACCAAGTCTTTCTGGTCTTCTTCTGTACATCTTAAAATATGGACAAAGTAGGATCACACTGCTCTGTCTCTCTCTCTCTCTCTGTTTCTATCCTCTGTTCTCTCTCAGCATCTGCTAAACCAGCAACCGTGTTCTGCACTCGACTCACTAACACTGCATTTCTGTCTTGTGCCCTAACCTGAGCCTCATCTGTACAATACATACGAGTCCAGCTCCGAACCAGGGAGCCCTTCTTTACTCTGAAGGTTCGTCATCAACATGCCCTCCTCAGCGTTCTGCTATGGTTTCTCTGCTCTGTGGGGAGAGGAGGACTGCAGCATGGAGATTCAACATCCTGTGTTTTGCTGTTTTAACTACAAGGGAAAGAGACGCTGAAATGATCTAATGGCCCCAAAGAGACTTGTTTTCTGTGCGAGAATGTGAGACGGGTGGGGGGGGGGTTGAGTTCGTGCGACTGCAGTGATGCATGTATTTTTGTGTATGTGTGCTTATATGTGCGTTTGTGTGTGTGTGTGCCTGTGGGGTCAAAAGCAGTGAAGCTCCCCAGGCACAAAAGTCTTGGCGGGGCTTCATTCTTTCTTTCACTCTCTCCCTTCTTTTTTCTGTGGTCTTGTGTTGTTTGGTGGTTTTTGTGATGAAAAAAATGTATATCTGTCCGTTACATATCATGTATGTATCTGAGGTGCAAAATATTTAAATACACATTCTGTTCTTGCCATTGGTAATCGCGTCTATAGCATTCTGCTTCTTTAAAGGATTATGGGAGGTGTGTGCGATTGTGTGTGTGTATTTTAAAGCCTCCCCGAGTACTGGGCTTTGCCCAGGCTGTCTGGAACTGTGAGCAAGAGAGTTCAGTCAAGGACACAATTCGACAAGGAGTGAAAGGGAGGGGAGGAGAGGAATGGATGGCGGGGAGAGCAGGGGAGGATGTGTTGGAGAGGAAAGAAGGAAACCAGACTTAGGAAATCAGAAAAGAGTGTCAGAGAGGTTTTGAAGCCACTGAAACAAAATGCACAAGAATGTACTGTTTCGAAATTCCTCACCCAAATAAGGAGATGTATTAAAGCACAGCATGAAGGCTGCTGGTACCAGAGAGCTGATGGGAAGGGACGGTGCATGTCTTCGCAGGGAATCTTGCTATAAAACAGCAAATATTGTACATCTGCAGCTTGTGTGTGTCTGCTCGCCTGTGCCAGACAGACAGAGTGAGCAAGAGGGAAAGATAGCAGATGGGGGGAGTTTACTGGCTGCATATTGTGTACAGTTTGTCAACAGGCTGACTAAATAGACTCAGACATGGCCAGAGGAAACGTGTTTGCTGTGACATTCCACTGGAATGGTGGACTGGGACACGCACTGTCAACAACACTACATGACAGGCGGAGGGGAGGAACAGCGGAGAACAACTCTCCTTCAGACCTTTTTTTTTAATCAATTTGTCAGCATATGAAACTGCAGCAAACTAAAAATGAAGTTTAACAACAAAATAATTCTGCATTCAACTAACTCCCTAAACCAAATAACTGAAGTATTGCGATCAGAGGTTCCTTAAACTTATGATCGTGTGTCATATTTTATCTTGTAACAAATCAAAGGTTGGTATTAAACTTTATAAAGGCACTGAGGGAAGCAGCCTCTCTTGTGAACTAAAATAGTTCAATAGAAAATAGCAGCGATTCAAACATTCAAATAACAGATTAAATGAATTATCTAAATACAAATAAAAGAGAAACACAGTTTTTGGCATAAGCTTGTTTTCATCAGTCCACATTTCGTTGGCTGCTTTTGGATGGATATTTTTTGTGAAACACCTGGAAAGAAATTTTCTGTCATATTATGGTGAATATATATTTTACACACATGGTTTGAAGGGGTAATTGTAGCCTGTGTGAGCAAGGTATGGGCCAAATAAAACAGCAGTCACTGTCAGAAGGCCACTATTGACCCAGGAATGCGCTTCGTCATCACTACTTTCCCCTGGGGGTGAAGAAGAAGACGACGGGAGGAAAGTGGAGGAGGGGAGTTCTCAGCTGGGACTTTCCTCGCTACCCTCCAGAAAGAAGTTGAATCCCAGGGCACCGCGCCGGAGATGTTCCCCGCTGCCACCACGGCGGAGGCATGCGGACCTGTGCACGGCGGTGGGCCCGCGGTGGTCTCCGCTCCGGAATCCTTCTTCTTTTAATCCCACCGTTTCTCCTCGCGCTCCAGCTGCTCGTCGTCGGCCCACGGCTGCCTCGAGTCGCGAGCGTGGGGGCGGAGCACGAGGGCGCCGTTGCCTTTTCCATCATCAGCATCGAACCGGCGAGGAGCTCGCGCCACCGGGGATCCACGTCCGGCAGACCGGCTCTGGAGGAAAAGGATGGGGTGGAGGCACGAGCTTATGAAGATGAGAACGAGGTGCACGCGCGCCTAGTAAGTAGGACGAGGTTCAAAGTTTAAATCAAGGTGTTATGTTACTAGATTATTAGGTCTAGAATTACGTAACAATCCTCAACCCACATTGCATTAGGTTGGAAAACAATAACAATATAAAGGATTCAGCTAATTTGTGCCATATTAATTGTTAGCACGTTTACTATAATTTAACTTATTAAGTTATGTGGATGATGGCACCCAGGTTGCTATGCATAGTGTCTCTCACTGTTATCTCATCCACTTGACTTTGTGCATAGCTCTGTGAATGATTACAGACATGAAACAGGTGAGTACAGCAGTGACGCCTTTGCCCTTTGCTTCAGTGTTTGTGTGCGAGTGCATCCATCTGTCCCCTCTTTACCTCAGACTCCTTCTCACACCCTCTCTCTTTCATTCTGTTTTTTCTCTCACTGTCTCTTTTTCTGCCCAAGGCTAAACTCTCTGACTCACTCCAGTGAATCACCCCCCCAACTCCAGCAAGGTTGCCATGGTGATCATAGGGTCCAGTCTGAGTTGGTCGGGTGGGTGGGTGGGTGTTTGTGTGGCTGGCTGAGGGGGGGTTGACTCTGTGTGAGTGTGTTTGTATGTTACAGTGCCTTAGGCGAATATGTTACCAGCAGGAATGAGGTCAGAGCCTGTGACCTGCCTCGTTAGCACACATACCTGAGCTGGGGAGTGTAGACACACAAACACACACTGTAGTATGTATAGATACACAATATGTATGTGAATGTTTCCAGACTGGGCCCAGACCACTGGAGGTTCAGCCCTGGGCGTCAGAAAAACCGTCCTTCACTGCAGAACTCAACCGTCTCACCACATATGTCAACAGACCACAGGTAGGTTACACAGAACGTCACATAAACACAGAACTTTAGCTATGTCATTTACTAAACCTAAAACAAATGATATAAAAGGCTTTTCCTCAGAATTCACAGTTTGTGCGATGTGTGAAATATCACAGGTTGAACATATAGAGCCCTTGTTGAAGGTATCAGGCTACACTAAGTCATAAGGGACATATCCATGCTGAAGCCAGGAGTTAAATCTTGCCAAGACCTAACAGCAATCAATAAAACCTTCAAATTTTCAACTACTACTACTCCTTCTTTACTTCGTGACTTCTGCAAGCGCAGACTGCCAGTGTGGGGGTTAACATAGCAGTAATATGATCAGTCAGGCGCTGTCAATATGCTGGCAGCAGAATTCTGCCAAATCTGGAGCCAGTGAGGACTAACAGTTCCAGACTGGAAACTCCCGAACAAGAGATAAATCTTATGTAACACCGAGTGCTGGGGAACTGGGAGGAAAAGTTTTATATCAACTGATAAAACTTAGTATATTCTGTTGATTCTGTCTGAGGTTCTTTAATTATTCAACACCTGCCACAAATTAAGATCCATCTGAAAAGTACGCACTGAATAGTTCCCATCATCTAAATGACACCTGTGTGGAATTGTCTCATATTTCACACAAACTTCCTCTCTTAAATCTGTGTAAAACGGGCCTGTCTCATATGACTCTCCCCAGCTGAACTGCTCCAGGGTTTTATCTCCGGGTCAGACTCATGCATCACAGCCTCCTGCAGCCTCATCCCACTGGCTGCTGTGTGCTGAGGACTGGCTCCTTCCAGCTGCTGATAGGCCGTGTGTTGCCTACTCCTTCAGGTATACCTGCATGTCTGTACAGTGCGTGCATGTGCTGCAGCGCTTATGCATTCATATCACTCACAGAGGTGGAATAAACAATGCAATGCATATTTAATCATGCATGCAATAATCTTCAAACCACCTCTGTACTCCCCTGCCTATCTGTGCATTTGTGTTTGTCTCCTTAGCATGGATGGAGGAGATGCAGACTTTCTAAAGACTGTGTCAGGGCTAGGATGTGAAGTGCATAGTTTTGATCCCAGCAACTCCAATGCATCTGGTGGTCACCATGGCAACAGTTTGGCTAGTAACCATAGTGACAGAGGTGTGGTCAGCCAGCACAAGATGTGGTTGGAGTGGCGAGCTCCAAAAAAGCGCAAGAACAAGACAAGAGGCAACCTGGGTAGTGTTTCTCAAACACTGGCAGACATCATGGCAGCTCTGGGACATCACACAGTAAGACACACACGCAGTTACACACAGAGATATACATGCACACAGAAATGTGGAGAAATAGTGCCAAACAAACATACCTTAGAGTCTTTTCACCCCAACATACCCAGAAAGCACTCTCACTTGGACGTTCCCATGGCAACAGGGCTCTGCGCCATCCCTGGCTGCCATGGCAACAGTTTAAGTGAGTTAACCACATGCTGCCTCGGTTACATCCTGCAGCCACAAGAGGGAACTGCATACCTACAGTCTGAGCATGTGTGTTCCAGAGGAGTTGCTGTAAGACAGTAATTGATAAATATTTCATAATGAGTTCTCTGTGGTTTTGTATGTATTTTAATATTGGACTACATTGTGATATGATAACAGAGTAACATGTATGCTATGGAAAGGTAGTAAGGCTGCTTAACATTAAAAAAAAAATTACATAACAGAAATGATACGTACTATGGAAAATGTTTACAGTGTTTGCAGTTGCCTTATATTTTAGGACGTTCATCTCATCGCTATTTTCCATCAAGAGCAAAATTGTAGTTTTTGTAAACTACAATTATATAAAGCTGACATGCAAGAAACATGAATACTTATGCTGCCTTCTCCTCATTCTCTGTGTCTTCAGGTTCACTTTGTGTACGCCAACTTGCTCAGTGCTGAGTGGAGAGTTTTCCAGAACTGGATTGAGTCGGGAACACTACAGAGTATCCATCATTTGGTTGCCACTGTGCACATGCAATGGGCAGGTTTTGAGGTGGGCGGAAGTGATGAGGAAGTGCTCCACTATTGGTTCAGCGTCTTACAGGGTCTTCAAGCTTCTGGACTCAAGCTGGTCCACACCTCTGCAGGGGAGGGTCACAGTGTCCTCAAACAGACAGTAGAAAGCGCTCGTAGCTCCTACACACTGAGCTGGGTCAACACAAGACACTGACACTCACACATTTATGGGCACTGACGTGGAGACACAGGTGTCTAGACATTGTGGTGGCCCTCAAACAAAAGAAGTGCAGACCTAAAATAGATGGTAAAGTTTTTTACAGTACAGGACTTTCATTTCAGGTACAAGCTGTTCTTGACATGATGTCTCCCTCTAGTGGACGCACAGATCTGCTTTTTCATGACTCCACCCTCAGGGAAATAAAGTTAGGTCCACATGATACTGACGAATCTGACCAAATATGGAACTGAAGGCTTGCTGAACAATCAATAGTACAATAATTAGGTAATAGACACCTATATGTAAATTTCAACTGTTACATTTCTCCAGTTGTAGTTGTGAAACACATAATTTGTTTGTACACACCTTTGTGTAGGCCCCAAAAGGATTGTATGTGCAATAATTGTTTACGCTGAAGAGCAGCTTAAGTTATATTGAGACAGAAAGTGTTTACTGTGAAATATACAGAAACGCTGATGCCTGTTGCTCTGTATTGTGTGCTGTATGACAAAGAAGAAAACAATAAAACTGTGTTACAAACATCCACAATAAAGAACAAAGTACCAAACCTCCTAATAATCTTTGTATTGGAGAACCCCAATAAGAACAGATTATAATTTCATGAGAAGGTAAATTATATTCAGTTTTAACATAATACACAACAATACACAGTAAAAGAGTTAGATGAATAATCCTAAAACCATATGATGAGGTTCATTTGAAAGAAAGAAATATTACAGATGCAAGAGCCAAGCATGATGTCCATATTCTATTGTATGTACGTTTACGCGTTAAAGCAAAATAAAAGTTGCAGCAACAGTGGATTAAGTTTTATTCCAACACAAATACGCCTACGCACACTGTGCCGCAAACAAGGCGATATGTGTTGTCATGTTGCAGCGACGGGCTGTCTCCGTCCCTTTATTGTCACGCGGCTGACGGTTTTAGACCATTTTAAAGAAGCCGACTTCTCCATCACTAGATAAAACTCTAAGTCCTGTAAATCTTCTGTGCGTGTAGACATCCAGGCTGATGGAGAGGATGCACATCACACTTACCCGGCGAGCCGCCCGGTTATTTATCTCCTTAAGTGCTTTTCTCCACATCAAGGCCAGCGCCAGTCATTCCTCGGATGCGTTCCAACTCGCTGGAGCGTACGGAGGAATGTGCTCCCGTCTCCACCTCCTTAACGCACCCGTGGCCTCCACCCCACCGTTACGCCAATTACGTACAGATGTTTGGCCCTACTCAGGGTGGAGTTGCGCTTTTTACGTTGAAATTTCCACATCCTGTACCTAACCCAGGCGCCCGACGGGCGTAGTTAGCCAATCAGCGAGGAGGAGCTCAGTGGCTCGACCAATCAGAAGTTCACAATCCCGGGACCTTTGAGTTCTGTTTAGCTCGTCCGCATACTGTACCGCTCAACATTTCTTAAGGAAATCTAGAGTTAGGACTACAAGTACACAGTATCGAAGGTGTTTACAGTTGCCAAGTTGACGGTAAGTAAATTCTATTTCAAATGTGTTTAGTGAGGGCTGTATTTGTACGGTGCAGGGTGTGAATATGCGTTTGTTTGGCAGGTCCTCTGAGATAAGCGGCGTATACAAGTTACTTCCTGCTCTGACGAGGCCGAGATCCCAACTTACGCTTTAGCACAGTTTAGCTAACGCCGGCAGTTTAACATCTCCTGGCGCTTGAAGTTCGCCTCGTAGTTGCCGTTTTAAGAGACCTTTGTGAGTAATATCCCTCTTTTAGCGAAACCTTATCGCGTTTGTCAGTTTAATAGGTCGTTTCGCTTGTGCTGACTGCCGCACATACCACGCACAGAACGACCAGTACTGGTCTGTGGTTCGGCTATAAACAGCTGCAACACGTCGAACTGTTCGTGAAGGAGACCCTGACAGCCACGGTACGACCAGTCCAGAAATGGCGAAGAACCTGCTATGAAGCCGCCGAAATGGAGAATAGGAAACACCGCAGGCTGCAACTTTGCAGCCGCAGCCAACCTCTGAGCGGCCGTGGGAGTTGTCATTTGCTTAACAGGCTCCGTGGAGTCACTGCTTTGACCGTGATTTGTCCAGTATAACGTGATATGCTGGACAAACGCCATCAAGTTGCTCATTCTGTTTATTATATAGTTTTCCTTCACAGGAACTAGATGTTTTATTTTTATTTTTGCTGATGTGGGCAATGCTTTAGTTTTGCTTCTGCTTTAGTTCAGTCTGGCCCGGTGTTTATTTATACATGTAGGAGAACACTTATTAGCAGAAATCAGTGGCAAATGCTTGTCACAATGTTGAGAGCTCAGATTGACAATCTGACATTGCCGTATCGTATCAAATCGTATGGCCATAGACACGAAAAGCATCAAATGGATGTGTTTTTTCAGTGAATTGATTGATCTGCATACGTTCCTCAATCTTCTAACGATGCTACATTTGTTTCCACGATGAACTGTAACAGCTGCAACCTTCCTTGTCTTTCCTACCAGGGTTGGGCCTACCCACTACCCACCAGACTCCATCATGCCTTTGGTGACGAGGAATATAGAGCCACGACATGTGTGTCGCCAGAACATCCCTAACACCATCCGAAGTGAGCTGGAATGTGTCACCAATATCAGCCTGGCAAACATCATCCGCCAGCTCGGCAGCCTGAGTGAGTGTGTGGCTTGTGTAGTTGGGTGTCAGTTTTAAAACATTTTGTGACTGGTTCATGATCATTTATCAAAATGTGGCAAAAGCGATGGACGTGCAAAGGAGAGAGTCAAAGATGTAAAGATGTGATCACGTGTGCTTGTAGGTAAGTTTGCAGAAGATGTGTTTGGGGAGCTGTTTGTCCAGGCTGGAGAATTTGCCATCAGAGTAAATACACTGGGAGAACGTGTGGATCGTCTGCAGGTCAAAGTCACCCAGCTGGACCCCAAGGAGGAGGAGGGTAAATAACTCAGTAGTTTAAAACTGAAACGGCTAAAACAAAGTATAAAGCATTATCTTTGATTTGCCTGTTTCTCCCAGTCTCTCTGCAGGCAATCACTACTCGTAAGGCCTTCCGCAGTAGCGTGACACAGGACCAGCAGTTGTTCACTAGGCCATCGCTGCCTATTCCTGTTCAGGACACCTACACAACCTGTGATCCGCCTCCACCACTCAACCAGCTCAGCCAGTACCGGTAGGTCCCAGCAGATACACAAATATACACCTAGATCTCTGGTCATTCACTGGAGATGACAATGCAAGCAATGGTTAGATAGAAACACACGTGATTGTTGTATTTTTGACTCATAAAAACCACCTCTCTGTTGCACATGCTTTACAACCTAATGGCCCTGTAAGCTACATTTAATTGCAAAGAGTACTGGTCTATTTATATAACTTTTAAATGCTACTGCTTGAAATTGTACTGTACTCATCACTTGAGTCAAAGCAGCAAGAGACAATAGCTATGTGTCACAACTCAGCTGACACTGACACGAAGTGAGGTCCTGAATATAAATTATGTGCAAGGCGTGATAGCCATCGGAAGTATGATTAATTACAGGAACAGAAGTGGCTTGTTGGGTGGATTGTAAAGTAACCCTAGCAGTGCCGACAATAATAAGCAGAGCTACAGTATAACCTGTCTGTTTATATTGTAAATCACTAGTGTGAATGTAAATGGGGTTATTTTGGCAATGTCAGTTCTTTACCACATATGGAAGATGTGTTCATGCGTCCTTCCTATCATGGCTATGACAAAACAAAATGCTTAAAAGTGTCATATGTTGAACTAAAAGGGGAAGTGTCATATCTTGTACATATATTGACACATAAGACAGGACACTTAATATAACAAAGATAAATAGTGCATTTTAATTTGAAAATGTAATTGATGGTCTGCAGGGACGATGGAAAGGAGGCTCTGAAGTTTTACACTGACCCGTCCTACTTCTTTGATCTGTGGAAAGAGAAGATGCTCCAGGACACCAAGGACATCATGAAAGAGAGACGCAAGCACAGAGTAAGAACCACAGACTCATGCGAGCAACGAGTTCACATTGCTCATGATCCTCTCACTCATTTCTGTCTTTTCTGAGTAGAAGGAGAAGAAAGACAATGTGAATCCACGGACGCTCAATCCTCGAAAGATCAAGACCAGGAAGGAGGAATGGGAACGCCGCAAGATGGGGGAGGAGTTTGTGGTGCCAAAGAATGAACTGTAAGTTAATGTGCCGTGTTAATTATTGGTGAGGTGTGTAGTGGTACAGAATTGTTGTCTCCCACAGACCCAAGAGAATATGTTTCTGAAATAAGTTGTTAACAGAAAAAATATAGAATATGCACTCTCATGGTAAAACTCACTCTCTGCCTTCTTATCAGCCAATCAGCCACAAGTGGTGGGAGTGAGTCTAAAAATGTTCCCAGCAGGATGAGCGTGAAGCTGACTCTCATCCTTGATTAATTGGTTTTTCACTGAATGCTTGCAAAGCATGACCTTAAACATGAGTAGAACACAAGTAATGTTTTGATTAGCAGACATCCCCTGTTATTTCTGGCTGCATTAGCTGTGGGGTTTAATTAGCTTTAAAGGCGAGTTTTTGTTTCCAGCCTTGTTTGTAACTTTGTGGAACTCATTCCTGAAGAGGGTTCTTTTGGCAACTTGTTAAAGACCAGCACTTTTCGTGTTGTGTAGGCTGTTGCTGTCTGTGTGCTTGTTATTTTTAATAACTCTGAACCACCCACCACAAGTGTCATTGTTTGTGACTCCTGCTTCATTTTCTGGCCCCAGTGTCCTCGATGAGTTATGTTAAACCATTTCATTGCAGTATTGTTGATGGTTGGTATTTGAAACCCAGGTTAATTTGGCTGATAGAGATGTTTGTAATTTGTTTTTAAGGAACTCTGGAGAGGGTCTAAATGGCAGTATTATATCTGGAGAAGGCATTTCTGATGGCCTCGATCTGAGTACAAACTCCTATGCTTACGATCCTGCCTCCCCTCTGCCTGCACCTGGCCAAGATGACTTACTGCCTCCTCCGCCTCCAGATGTGGCGTAAGTACCATCCCAAGCCCACACACACCGCTAGCACAACAATCACAAACACGCCTTCGAAGGGTTCAACAGTAGCAGCATTGTTTTTACACCCACTGTATGACTGTGGTTCTTTAGTGAAGACAAGCTGCTGCAGTTGCAGCTAATGAAGTGAAACAAAGTGTAATTTTGTGATTTGAATTCACCTTCTTTTCGCTCCACTTCCAGATATAACGGGGGACAATATGGAACACAGAACCACAAGCGCACCAGCGTACTTAGTCCAGCTCACCCACCTCCTGCTCCCCCCATTGCTTCTCCCCTGCCCAACTCCCGTCCCAACCTCTCCCCTCCCCCTGCACCTCCCCCACCTCCCCCACCATCTGGATTTGGGATTCCCCCACCTCCCCCTGGCTTTGAAACCCCACCTACCCCTCCTCCTCTCTCCTCCTCTCCCACTGCCTATCCTGCCCCACCAGCTCCCCCTCCACCACCAACTACGTCTATTGTTTCTCCTCCACCACCACCACCACCACCTATGACTGCAGGTGGTGGTCCACCACCTCCTCCGCCGCCACCACCTCCCCCTGGTCCTCCTCCTCCATCCTTTAATAGCTCTGCTCCTCCTCCTCCCCCCTCTGGTGGTGGAGTGGCTCCCAGTTCTGCTCCCAAACCTCAGCCTGAACCAGAGGGTGATGCTCGCAGTGACCTGCTGCAGGCCATCCGTCAAGGTAAGACACTACAGGAAACTCCTCAGAGTGAAACTGATATTTACCTGCTGGTTAGCAAGTGACAAAGTTTAGCTGTGTTGTGACTTTTCCAATTAATTGCAAGAGTTACCTTTACATATCGTAAATGTGATAATGTGTTCATATGATATCTATACTTTGAAAACTGACTGTGCCTAATGTTGATACAGTTTATTTTACTAATACTGCCACCATCCTTGCATCGATCATCTTAGGCTTCAACTTGCGGAAGGTGGAGGCACAGCGGGAGCAGGAAAAGAGGGATACTTCTGGCAACGATGTCGCTGCCATCCTGTCCCGTCGTATTGCTGTAGAGTGCAGCGACAGCGAGGACGACTCTTCCGAGTTTGACGATGACGAATGGTCTGAATGATCATCATCCCCTTTCACCCTTACTCCCAGTCTTGTATCTTTCCTTAGCTTTAAGCTACGTCAGAATATTTTCATTCACGTGTGTAGCTGAAGATGCGTATCTGCGTGTACGACACAATTTGAGAATTACTAATCACATTCCTCGAGCTCTATATGTCTATTTATCCAAAATGATTCAGACCAGATGTTCAGCAGCCCCAGTGATGAGGCTGGGTATGTGCCTGGCTGTGTCCCAGTGTGCCAGTCCTCTCCCTGGATTGATTGAGTTTCCTGTTTTTGATGTGAGTGTTACATGATGTGTGGCACATCTGCGTGCTCGGTGTGCTGCGTCTGTGCGTCAACACACCACCTTGTTAGTGTCTGATAGAATCAGAGGCCTTTTACCGCAGGCCACGTTGCCTGATTTTGTCTGTATTATAGCAAAGGATAATTTAGAGGGAACACACACTCACTTACATGCAACCTCTTTTATACTTTGTTTGTATGTACTCAGTAGAAAGACACAAGGCACTGATGCCAAAATATTTCCTCATCCTTAGTTTATATTATTGATAATTTTATATTGTATATCATATTTACTAATGATAATTATTGCGATCCCTTTACTTATTTTTTGAAGCAGTTTTTCACACTTTTTTTCTCTGCTCGCTTTTTTCTGTGGTTGTCATGGGAACAGTTGACTTGTGGATGAGACATAGATGTGTGTCATCCACAAGTCAACAAATTTATGGATAAAATATTGAGTGTGACGGGGGAGTATCGGCTCATGACAGACACCTGCAGTGTTTTAGGAAATCATAATACAGAACATATGCAGGCATTGAACACAAATATCATCATTCACTTTGTACTGTATTTCAGCTCCTTTCTAATTATTTTTCTTTCTTTTTCTGGGATGAATTGGACTCTGATACTTTCTTCACTGGACTTTACGTAGAGTAGGACAGTTCTTTATCATACAGTCTGATAAGTGCCTTCACATAAGTCTCAGTGCAGGTTTATGTTATCTTCAACTGATTAGTTTTATTCCAAAAATATTAACAGCTGCTGTTGATGAGTCAGTTGTGCAGCTCCCTAATGTTTAGTATGGACCACATATTGTTCAAGTGCCTTTATTTTAGGTCTGCCTTGTGTTGAAGCACAATCACAGCATGTTTAGCCAAAGGTCTGCTTCTCCTGCCTTAAATTCCTAAATGATTATAGATATTTCAATAAAGAGTGCAATTACACCAATTGCTTACTTTTTTTTAGCTGATAACATTTCTACATGGTGTATCTTACTTACGTAACAGGCTCCCAGGAGTGTGACTCTTTAGCAAGTCTCGTGTTTCATCATTCAGTCTGTGTTGGGCACCTTTTCATGCTAACTGTGTAGGGATGAGACAAATACTTCTTCTAGGATGACTTATTGGATGACTCTAGTCACAAAACAATTTAGAAAACCGAGATAGAGAGCAGCAGTGTGTGCCTAACTTAGCTTAAGAGTGAGCAACAGGGAGAGATAAACGCACTAAAAGCCTCAGCAGCAGTGAAGAGAAGACTGCTGACAACACCCAGTAGAAAAAAAATCATATTTATTATTCATCAGTATAAAATATTCACTCATTTCAAAAAGGTTGTGCAACATGGACGTAGTCAGTGCCTTTAACAGCATGTGCAAAATAGAATCTCAAAGATCTAGAACATGTTTTCTAGACATTCAAGTAAATAATACTGGGCTTTGGATCACATGTCATTACACTGGGATACGCTCACAATAGAAGCCCATTCCTCTTCTCGTATTAAAGTGCAGATGATCATCAAATCCACTTTTGATGAGTGGGGATACACACATAACATCCCTGTGATTGTTTTATACTTGGGATCCAGTGGAGCTACAATTGACTGCGGATGAGGCACAAAGTACACACAAGATAGTATGTTTAGTCTTTGTGGCAGGGTTGTTCCAGGACGACTGCCAGCCAGGACAATTCAGTACATTCTGACTTGCAGATGGACTTCATCCCTCTGAAAGTGCGTGGGAGTGTGTATGTGTGTGTGTGAGAGGCTTCATGGGCTGTATGCGGATGACAGTCAGTGCAACTATGTGTGTAACTTGGCACACGAGTAGGGATATGTCTGGCATAGGTTGTCTTGTCAGTCTACACATCCACAGGGTAGTGTATGTGTGCACTTTGTGTGAATCTGTGGGGGCAGCAGGCATGGAGCAGCACCTTACGAATGTCTTTGTTTCTCAGACTGTAGAGTATTGGGTTCAAGAGAGAGCTGCCCGCTGCCGGCACCAGGGTGGCATAGGTGTAGAGAGGAGGGCTGGATGCGTCTCCCAGCAGCCCCCACAGGGAGAAGGGCATCCAGCAGCCCACAAACACGCTGAGGACCAGGATCAACCGCGAGAACCCCCTCCCGCTGCTGTGTTTGCTTGCATATGATTGGTTGGCAGGGAGGAAGTGCCTCTGGGTAGCGATGGCATGAGCGTGCCGCCTTGCCACACGGCAGATTCCAGCATACAATTGCAGGGTTACCATAACGACCACCAGGAACCCACCGCACAGCAGCGATAGGTATGTGCGGGTTAGAGGTCGTGCTACCGAACAGGAGTTTGGCTCTCCAAGACAGTGCCATCCCATCACAGGCCCTGCCCCGATGACACAGGCACCCAACCAGACCAGCAGCAGGAGGACAGCAGCTCTGCGACGGGATTGACTTGAGCCGTAGGTGAGGGCGTGGCTCAAAGACAGGTATCGGTCCAGGGCGACACCCATTAGGCTACAAAGTGAGGCAGTCAGGGATGTCACTAGCAGTCCTGAGGTCATTAATTCTGACCAATCGCTGGGTTCTACACAGAACAGGAAGAGGAAGCGCAGGATCAAAGCAATACCTGCAAGGAGGTCAGCCAGACCGAGGCTGGCCAGCAGCAGGAAAACAGGGGCGCGCAGAGATGGAGTGGCCAAAATGGTGGTGACAACGATTGCATTCTCACTGGTGATGAGAGTTCCTGAAACACACAGGGCCACACCCCACACTGTCAGCGGGGGGACTTGATAGGAAGATGAACTGTCCAGCTGGTCCTGAGGAAAGAGGGGTTCTGCTCCTGAGGACTCATCCCAGCCCAGGTCAGAGGCGTTCAGGATCATGGCTTCTCAGCAATCACACAAGCACAATCTGAAAGAGGGGGGGAAGAAAATGATTGGCATTGGTGGAGCAGTTAAACTGCTTTGGCATTAGACAACATGGCTTTCTTAAGATCTCAACACTTTAGTATTATTATGCACCTGGGGCGATTCTATAGTTAGTTAAATAGCTTGGTGAATGCTAATGTCATTGTTACTAATGATCCACATTCAGCAGAGAGACATGTCCATTAAAGAATATTCAGCTACAGAACATAAAATAGGAAAAAAAACAGTCGCGGAAACATTTTTACAATAATGCTTTGGTTTTCTGAAATGTCAGTGACGTCACAAGTTTTCTTGAGGGAAACCACGCAAACCAGTCCAGGTTTCCCAATATGTTTGCTCAACGTAACGAGAAGGAAAGGTATCAAAAATAACACATTATCAGTCTGTTATTGATTAAACCACCATCAGTATAGCTTTCTTCCACACTGCTCTCATTGGCTTTGGCTGCTTGGTTCCCTTATTACAAACGTGATGTTTAACAAGGCACCGTGCTGCGTAAAAACTGATGTTATTCTTAAACCTGCTTCGAATATAAGTCAATACTCAGTTTTGTTCGGCTGAAACATGAAGATCTTTGTGGACAGCTTCAGGAACCTTCCAGCCTCCTCTCTCTCTCAGCTCATAGTAAGAAGGTATTTCCCACCTCCTGGTGCGGAGGACCCTGTTGTATAACACTGACCACCACAGACGATATTTCCAAAGCGCGCGCGCACACATGGACATGCGTGCAGCGCAGGAACATATAAATGCGCGCATATATACATGTATTAATCTCACCTGGCTCGTTTCCGCGATCCCTTGGCAGGTGATCCTCGCGTATAAATTCCAAGGCAAGAGACGGAGACGCCAAACTGCTTTCCGCGGTGATGCTCGCCTCTTGCTTATAATGGGACAGTCTGTGTGTGTAACACTCCGCGTCTTCAGCCAAGTTGTGCCGAACTCTCCTCTGGTGTCTCTTTCATCTCCTCTTCTCCGTCTTCTTCTTCAGTCTCTCCAGAGCGCGTATTGGAGGCAGAATGGATGCTCTTGCGCGCGGACTCATCCACAAGAGAGCCTGTCTGACGTCAGTGACTGGCAGGCTCGACCAATCACAGGCCGGCGTTGAGGATGCGGGGAGTGTAGGGAGGAGGCTGTACATGGAGTAATTTCATTCAGAAAAATGCGGCATCTCTGCCGCACCTCCCACTGCGGTTCCCTCCTGTTCTGGTTTTAAGTAAATAATGATCGCCAGTGGTGTCTCCCGTCCAACACACACATTTCTCAATAAGACCCAGAGGCATAGTTCAAAAGGGGGCATTGTTTTGTGTCGGACAGGCTCAGATGTGTCGAGCCGAGCCTTGGTGTGGTGCTGTCCGTGGTGCTGAAGAGCGTCAGGATGAGTCATGGGGAGAAATCCTGCAGAGCGATGTGTGAAACTGGCAATTATATAACCGAGGAGTGAAAAGTGGACACCTGAATAACAGCCGTAGTCACTTTCCATGTCAAAATTCTGGCTGTGACTTGCTGTAATAATCATGATGATAACTGATGCACATACACAGAGACCACATTACAGACAATAATAGCTTTACATAATAATTAATGTATCCTTTATTAATAATTAATTGAACCTAAAACCAAAGCTGAAACATTATAATTTGCCAAATAGTTAAATAAACAGCATTTTTTAAGTGTTCACTTGGGTTTTATTTGTTTCACAAAATATTTATTAGCTTTAAAATCATTTATGACTCTGCCTGTAGGTGCATGACGTTTGTGTCTTAGTGAGGATTTCCAGAGTGACGGGCTTACATTTTATCTATTGGACTCATGTTTGTTTTGAGTTGTAAACCTCGCTCACGCAGACACGGGTCGCATAACAGCAGCAGGGAATTGATGGCTTCCCCGGGTTGATAGTGAGCGTGGGTGCTGCAAGATGGGCTGAACTGTCTACGTGGTCGCGCATTTCAATGCGCCAACTGAGGACGGGGGGGATTTCGTCTCGCTCGAGCCATATTAGGACACGCTTCCTGCCGATAAACCCCTCCTACGTCATTGACAGGATGTGAAGTGAAACACTTGTCACCTTCAGCGAGAAGCCTGTTATCAAGCTTCTCCACGTTTCTGCAGCATCACAGCCATTTTGCTTAGCTGAGAACTAATTTGATGTTAATTCACTTTAGCTGTGATATACAAAACAAATATTGTAGAAATGTTTGCACACGTAACAGCTTTAAAGAATGTTTTAATCTTACTATTTCATAGCATAACACGCGTGTCTCGCTAATAATCAAGCAGAATATCGTCTCCCTATTTTTATCCACTGGCATGTTCGTGGTGTATTCTATTGATTTATGCCAGTAGTGGGAGCATCAGCGGAAATCGTGTTGGACGGGACTGCGGAATATCCCTGTGTGTGTGTGTGTGTGTGTGTGTGTGTGTGTGCACGCGCCCGCTTTTCAAATCACAATGACACACAAATGTGAGAAAGTAGACGGTACGTGGGAGTCCACGACACACGGCGGTGTGAGGGAAGGAGGTGGCGATGGTGGCGCTTACTGCAGAAAACTGAGACGTGTGTCGTGACGACGGGCTGATCTGTGCGTCTGGCCGCCAGCTGATCCAGCGCTGCTACTGTACATGATGATGAACCTGTCTGTGTACAAGCGCAGTGAAGTTTGAGTTTTATCGATGAGTAATAATTTAGAACCTTAGAACAGGTTGTCACAGGCACGTGAGTTGTGTTTGAGAGAAGCACTGCATCACTGTCACACATCTGAGATGATGAGAGCGTGTTGACGTACAGACTGTCTACTGTAAGTCCTCTGGCCACCTGTGCCTCACGCACATCATTATGAGCTGTACACCCATTAACACCTACGGCTGTGTCAAATGCACTGGCTCACTGAGAATGACTGGACACATCCTGCGTAAAAACGTGAACCCTTGGAAGTGTTAATCAGTTAATCAGAGTCCGGCTCAGGAGCTTTCAGTAAAGAATGAGTCATATTCTTACAGGTCTCTTTAGCTTCTGTCTCATCATTACAGCTAAAGTCCGTAAAATGGACTTTCATCAGTCACCCAACCGACCCACTTCACCTGGGAAATAACTTGACAAATGCCTATAATTTGGTACAGGCTGCCTGCTGGGGTAAACAGGAGTCAGGTGTGCATTTCACCAGGGCAGAGGTGAGCCAACTGGTTACCAGGGAACCAGGTTTGGGTGTTGCTCATGTTACACAGATCTCTGTTCCTCCTGTCTTTCTCTCTGTGTCCTTGCTGGGATCCACCTTTCTATTCCCTTTCAAGGATTTAACACAGATAGGTACTGCCATCTGAACTTGTTTGCTGCTAAAACCTGAACACTTGGTTCCCCGCAGTCACTTGCAGGCGTCGGCGCTCTCTGGTCGTCAGGATGGTCTTCTGCTCCGCGCTGCTGCTTCTGGCCATGATTCCATCTGTGCACTCGCAAGCAGGTAGGACTGCAACCCGGTGTGAAATGTGCATTCTTTTTACTCTATGTGTGTATTTGTAATTTGATATTGGCGTCATGTTCCTGTCGTCAGGATAACTTGTCCAGTTTTTCATACACTATAACAGAAACTAAAAGTGCGTATCATTGAGAAATACTCCATTTTGGCAGAGACACTCTTCAGACTGGTGGGGTAACTTGCAGTAATTAGCCTGTGGGAAGATAACTGTGCCTCACTGATCCGTTGAATGAGGACTTTGAGTGACACCTTCAACTCACTCCCAGTTCTGTCCCTCATACAGACTCTCAGCCCCTCTGTGCTCAGGCTGAGTCATGTGACCTGTGTGTTGGAGACTCCATGCTCAACCTGACAGGCTGTGTCTGGAGGCTTTGTCCAGACGGTGATGCACACACACACACACACACACACACACACACACACACACACACCTGACCTCTGATAGTAACTTAATCATCACAGCTGCTGTAACATAAGCTTCAAGGGTTTGTACAAAATAAATTATTTAGTTTGGCAGGAGATTGGCAAACGCACACTAACATTTTCATTGTCTTTGTCTCAGGTAATGACACAGGCATGTGTGTGCAAGATAGCAACGACACAGTAGACGTCGCCATGAATTGCAGCTGGACCAAAGTGTCAGAATTGTGCACAGGTAGCTAACAGGCTGTTGCTGAATTCACTTGGTATAATTAGCCTGCAGCCTCAGTAACTCTCTTAATTTCTCAGTTGTAGAGACGGTTGATGAAGCAGGAGGAGATGGTGACTCAGGTAAATTCTGCCTCCTCTCACCCCTGCGTCACAGATTGAACAGATCCATAGGAGCTGAGTAAAATGTTCCCCAGCATCATTCACTCAAAAGGACACTCACAGTTCACTGTAAACCCATCTCTGTACAGGTGATGGAGGTAACAACGCATCCCCGGAGTTCTCTCAGGCCAAGTTTGACATGTCCAGCTTCATTGGTGGCATCATACTGGTGCTGTGTCTGCAGGCGGGCGGCTTCTTTGCCATGCGCTTCCTGAAATCTAAAGAGCAGAGCAGCTATGACCCCATGTGAGTTTGTGCACGTTGGTGATAGAGAGCAGGGAATTTAACATGACTGTAGCAGCTGTGCGTGTCAGTGTGCGACTGCCAGCACAACAGCTGCCTCTGGTGGAAGGAGCGAACAACAGCAGCCGACGTACAAAACAATTCACCTTCAACACTCACCTGGATCGTATTTGGATTCACATCACAGGCCGCATCTCTATTTAAATGTTCTGTCTTTACAGAGAGCAGCCACAGTGAAGTCAAGATGTCTCAAGGACAAGATGAGGGTGGAGGACAGCAGAGCAGTGACTCATCGAGTTGTGACGACAAGGTTTTTTTTTCCCAAGCCCCTGTCATTTTTGTTTTGGTTCCTGTTTTACCTCTGGGGGATGGGTGCCGGCATTTTTCTCAGATTACTGCAGCTGTAGAACCTGTTTATTTAACTGGGACAATGCACCTTATTAAACACTGAGTTAAATACATCACAAATTAGCCAAGAATATATTTTAGTCTCTGGACAAATGTTCAGCATCAAACAGTATCTTAAACTAAAATGATAAAATTATTGGCATGTAGTCCCTGCTTCTACCTGCAGAGTCATCATAGTTGTATTAGAGATATTTTCGAGTTTGGCCTTCATACAACCAGACGACTCACAAACAAACAACAACTGTGTGTATTAAGTGTGTAAATAGATCAGTGCAGTTATACCAGTCGGTGATGCCATGTAGACACTAATCAGGCAAGGTCACTACAGGCATTTAGGTCTTTCAAAACATTCTGAACTGAAGGAAGGTCACCAGATCCTAGTTGATACTTCACAGTCATAACATCTCAGGAGCAGCGATAGTAACAGACCTTCTCCAATAAGATTTCAATCTTTCATTATAACACTTCTCCTGTGATTTGTGTGTGTTGCTTTTGAATAAATGTAGCTTTTTTAAAAATAAATTCAATGTTATCTATTACATTATTTTAACCCTTTGGTGAGATTTTTAATAGATGTGGTGTGACCCTGTTTACTTATAATTACACAGACTAAACTGATATTTATGAAATGTTTGGATTTTCTTTTGCCATTAACATTAAAATGTATATCACGGCTGAATAAATCACGTATGAAGATGTGTTCCTCACCAGTGAGTGTCATGTCTGCTTACTTGAACTGAGGTATGTACAGGTACAGTATGTGTTAAGTGCATATTTGCTCATACCAAAGGTTTAGGTGAACTGATTCAACAGTATTCTGGGTGTGACTGTGCAGATAAGAGTCATCTATTAATTCTCACATATGCGGATGTCAGTGCAGTTCCCAGTATCCAGCATGGAGGCCTTTCAGGGAGACACCGGATGCCGGGTTGGATGCATCGAACGTGGTCTGAGCCAGAACCTACAGGCTTGAATAAGCCCAGACAAAAACGATTCCCAACTGGACAAACCGTGGCAGCCATCCAAGGCTGTTGACAAAGGACAGGACTGAAAGCGAGTCTTTTCCAATCGGAACTTCCCCTCCCCCCTGCACACATACACAAATACACACACAACTTACAGTCCACACTCAAGGCTGGTTTCATGTGCTGGCTACTCTGTCTTCTGCTTCAGTGTGTGTGCGTGTTTGTACAGTGTGGACTGGGAGCAGCAGCAGGCTCTCTGGCCAGTTGTGTGTTTAGCAGGTGTGGACAGTAGCAAGGAGCAAAGTTACATCCCTCCTCCACCCTGTTAGACACATCCGTGTGTTTGTGAGTCAAATCATACAGTGAAACAAACATTTCATATCAATTAGACGCACGCACGCGCGCACCCACGCACGCTCGCGCCCTGTTCTTTCTGTTGTTGGCTCCCAGCGGAGCGCGGCCCCTGCGCACTGAGCGTGGAGGGCGTGTTCACCGCGTTTACTCAGCACACAGACCCAGGCGCGCGCTCGCTGCGACGCGCTCGACAACTTTTCAGCAAACTTTTCACAGATGGAAGCGGCGGAAGCGGCCGAGTTAGGTAACGCTGTTCCAACTTTTCGCCTTTTCCTCCTGTCTGCGCGTATGTGTTAATGAATGTGACTGGGAAGAGCTCAACGCTGGATCCAAAGGGTAGAAAGCGGCGACAGGTGTTCTCCGTCTCGCGGTTCCTGTTGAGGAAAGAGCCGCGCGGACCTATTTCTACATAGAGAGACTTTAAATGAACGACCTCCAGCAGACGCTTCAGTGAGCCCGTACATAAGCTATAGCATTAAGTAAGTCGTCCTACCACGTTAGCTCAGTGAACTTGTCTGAATTTCCCGTAGGTAAGGTAACATGTTGTTATCCTATATATCACGACTGTGTTATCTCTGCTCGCTTGTATAACATTACTTCTGTGTGGGTTTAGGTGTCTGTGCAGCCCTTGGTTGAACCATCCACTTGGACTGGAGGCTAATTTTGCGCATGCGTTTATTAGTCAAAGGTAACTATCCTCAAGGCAGTGGACAAACAAGCGTTAAGTTATAAAATATACAGCGGTGCAGGTCAGTGTGAGACACACTGGAGTCTTGCAGGTGAGGTTTTAAAGTGGCCTGTTCTGTGTGATTTGTCACGTCTTGGCTCAAGATGAAACAAGAGAAGGAAAATCACTCTCCAGTAAAACCAGCAACACATGGGTCAAACGCCCTGTAGGCAGTGTTGCATTCTTAGAGGTCATAAGTCAGCAGGGTTGTGAAGCAGTGACTGAACTAGCAACGTCTGTCCCATATTACGTTAGGTATCAACATACAACTAATTCTCTCCGGGGGATGGAGGCGGAGCGGGCAGAATCTTCTCTGGACTTGAGCCATCTGACAGAAGAGGAACAGTCGACCATCCTGCAGGTCTTAGAACGTGACTTGGAGTTGCGTCATCGTGATGAAGGTCGTGTAAGGTCAGAGGTGACTGCTTATCTGATTCGGTGCCAGGAGTTAACACTAATATACACATGTGTAAAAAAAACCACCATCAGATGTCACAGTAAGGTGTTTATCTTCCATGAACCATCTCTCATTCAGCTTTCAAATGTTTGAAACAAACATCTATTTCATAGCTACTATCAGTTAGATTGAGAGATGTACCTGTAATGACAGCAGATGCAACAGTGCTTGTAAAACACTTTTCTGACGCTGGCAGAGAGCAAGTCGTGATTGTCTGGTTTTTGGTTTGGCCCGTGTTGACGCTCCAGGATCCTCCAGGAGACAGAGACCAACCCTGCACGCCTGCGCTTCCTGTCAGGTTCATGGTTCAGCGAGGAGCGCAGCAAACGCCATCACAGCCGCTCGGCCGGCAGCGACCTTGTCCACGCCACAATACGGCACAGGAAGACGAAAAGCAGAGGTCAGCTTCCAGTCCATGCAGGACTGCTACACTGTGCTTGAAGACTGCAGTAAGGACGTGTGTTCTTGGAGAAACGGAAACACCTGCGGTGCTCCAGCGCAGTGTTTCACATTTAGCCCTGAGGTTTACCTGACTGTAACAGTGTGGTATCAGCCTGTGATGCTGCCTTCCTACTGTATTAGAGGTATCCCAGTGATGTGTCTGTGCTTGTTACTATGGTAACAGATGTGCCCCTGGGTGGACTGTTTAATGGAGAACGAGAGGAAACCTCGTGCAACAATGGCTCCTCCTCTAAGGCAGAGAGTAGACTGAAGGACAAGGAGATTGGAAGGTTAGGGCAGAGAAAATTCACAAGATTCATGTGAAACTCTACTTATTTGTAAATACTGATTTTGTTGTTTTTAGGAGTCATGAAAATGTGAAGCCTACACCCCCACCCAGAACAAAACATTCTCTAGCAGAGGTCTGTCTGTGTGTGTTTGCTTGTTGCTTGTTTCCATGCATGATGCAGATCTTTCAATAATCATCCACGTACTGTAATATAAACCATCTGCAGGTCCAGGACGCCCGGCACAGGGATGGTTCTCCGTCATCCAGTGGTACGAACATTTCAATGTCAGCGCATCTGCAACAATCTAATCTTTCTTTGTGCTATCATTAACTCCTCATTCTGCTCACAGCATGCGAAAGCAGAAGTAATGGCCACTCAGAGGAACCTGAGGTGAGTGTAACACACTCACAGATTAGCATGACTAATGGTTTGGAAAACACAGCTTTGAGCTATTACAAACACCCCATGTTGTTTGTTTAGGATGACTTCGACTGTCACAACGGGGACATTAGCTCTCTGAGCAGCAGCCTGACAGAACCAGACCCAGCCTCTCTACGAAGCAGCAGCTCCACCAGCAGCCTTCATCTGGGCTACACGGTAGACACACACACACACACACACACACACACACACACACACACACACACACACACACACACACACACACACACACACACACACACACTGCGTTTGATTAATTGGCCATCCTGCGACGCAAGATGACTCAGTTCAGAACACTGACGTAGGAGCTGATCTTTGTGCTGTGTGTGTTGTAGCTCAGTGGTAGCATGATGAGTCTGTTCAGCTCCGGGGATTTCGGACTGGTGGAGGTGAGGGGCCGTATTCAGTTCTCATTGGTTTATGAGTCCCAGAAGGAGGAGCTGCAAGTCAGAGTGTATCGCTGTGAGGACATTGCTTCAGCGCGCAAGAACCGCTCCGACCCGTGAGTTTCGGTGTACGTGTGTGCGTAGTCCAGCAACAATGTCACATGCAAAACCAGTCGAGTAATGTGTTTGTGTGCGCACGTGTTTCCCAGATATGTGAAAACCTATCTGTTGCCAGACAAGTCCAGTCACAGTAAGAAGAAAACGTCGGTGAAGAAGAAAACGCTAAACCCAGTTTATGACCAGACACTCAAAGTGAGACTTTCTCTCATTTACATATCACATGATGTGGGACTTATCCCAGAAATCCTTCATCTGTTATTTGTCCTTGAGATTTCTGCCACGTGTCCTGCAGCGTGTCCTGCAGTCTTTTGTTGTTCAGTCTCAAAAACAACCCTTTTTGTTATTTACCGAATTTTGTGCTTATGGCTTCAAACAACTGTACTTTCTCCATTGAACACTGTATTTCCATACATGCCTGTTTCTTGTCTCTTAGTATAAAGTGAGGATCGGGGAGCTGCGGAGTCGCACCTTGAACCTGTCTGTGTGGCATGCTGAGTCCCTGGGGAGGAACGTGTTCCTGGGGGAGGTGGAGGTGGTTCTGGACTGCTGGGACTGGACCTGCACTCAGCCAGTGTGGCAGGACCTGCAGCCACGGGTAGGGAGGAGCAAACGTCGGTTAAACGACTTGCATCGGAACGCTCGCTCACACAGTCACACACATTTGCATGAGCTGTTTGAATCCCAGACGGATGTTTGCCAAAACAGCACGGTGTGCGCACGTACATTTGTTTGGTACCTCGGTGTCTGAAGAGCAGTTTTAGCAGCTTGTTGGAGACACGTAGTACAGAGAGGAGTGTCTCTTGTGTCTGGGACAGCTGAAGGCAGAGGAAGACACGTTGTGAATTTCAACGAAGGTTTTACGTAATCTTAATCTTTTGCTGCTGCCACAGCTCAAGCTCCCTCCCAATTCTCTGTCTTTCTCTTCTCCCTTTTGTCTTTGTTTGCTTTTATCCTTTTTTTTCTTCTCTCGCCCACCATCCCAGGTTCTTCTCAGTCCAAACTCGATTAGCAGTCGTGGCACCATCATGCTTTCTATTAAGTTCATCCCAGCTGGATCTGAGGGTGAGGAGAACACACACATCATAAATCAGTGTCTTGGTATATTGCATGCTGTGAAGGTTTGTGCAGCTCAGAGTGCTTACAAACAGGCTGATTAAAAACGGCCTCACATACCACACACAAATTTGCATCAGAAACCGTGTGTGTGTGTGTCGAGGTGGAGGTCTGCCGCTGACGGGGGAGCTCCACATCTGGCTTCGGGAGGCTCATGGTCTGCTTGTGAACAAAGGCGGTGCCATAGACTCATTTGTTAGAAGGTGCTTCAACTCTTATTTCATTCTTATTTTGCAGTTTTAGTACAGTTTTTCACGATCCAGTTCATAATCTGTGGGATCACTTTTGAATCCACCTCTAATTGAGCCTTTACTATACAAACCTTCTTGTTTGACTGAATTTAACCACATTCATACTTTAAACCCCCAAGCTTCATACTCCCAGACGCTGGTCGACAGAGTGGTCAGAAGACACGGGTGGTGAAGCGCTCCATCAGTCCCACCTACAACCACACCATGGTGTACGACGGCTTCCACAGCAGCGACCTGAGGGAGGCCTGTGCTGAGCTGACGGTCTGGCAGCGCGATGGGTTAAAGCCGCACGTCCTAGGAGGGATTCGTCTGAGCTGTGGAACAGGTGAGAATATGCAGTATTATTACTAATCTATGTGTTTGTACGTTCGTTTGTTTTGGTGACATCTTCGAGGAAACGCAGGAGTTAATAATTCTGTACGGACTGCAGCAACTGTTTGTGTTGCAAACATGTGCATGTGCTTCCAAAAATATAGAAGACATCACATCCTGTGCAGCGTTTTACTTCTCTTAAAACTACAAGTGTTGTTGTTATATTTTTACTAGAGGTTGTCAGAGATTAAAACAACTGATAGTGATCAGGTTGATTCTGTAGCAGAATGAATGATAGTTTATAAATGTACTTAAATACACAGACTTGAGTGAAAAACATAATTTATCTTTTGCAACAACAAAGCAGTTTTATGCGTTGTTTCCCGTTGTGTGTCGACAGCATTTCACTTCAGTCTCAGCTTCTGCTGCATCTTGTCCTGTTGGTATTTCAGGCATTTCAGATGCTTGTGTCATCAGAGCTCGGTCATTTCTAGGTCACCAGACACTGTTCAGAGTATTGCCTTCTATTTTTAGATGTTTTCACAACAACTGAGGTAAAGTTCTGACTTTGTAGGGTACATGTCTCACTTGTGACTATTATGAGTTTAGGTCCATTGTTCTTCTGTGGCACTTTATCAGCGGTTTGATGTGTGATGATAGTGTCACTTGTATTTGTGGGTTCCTGAGGTGACAGTCATTTGACATGTGGGGCTTTACATGTTGTGTTTCAAGTTAGTCCCATTTGAAGGACAGGCCTGCCTCAATTCCTCTTGCAGCAATGTCTTAGTGTAGCAGTGTCTATATAAATAAAGTCTATGTGCACACAGGAGCGGTGGGTTACTTTTCATTTAGGAGATGCATCAGGGAGGTTGGCCTGAGGGCTGTGCTAATGACTTAATATAAATAACGAGGATGTGCTTATTTTTAAATTAAAGGGCAGAGTTACGGTGAAGATGTCATCTGGATGGACTCTACCGAAGAGGAGATTGGCGTGTGGACCTCTATGATCGAGAACCCAAACCACTGGGTTGACACAAAGCTACCAATCAGAACGAACCTCACACCTCGTTCTGAATGACTCACACATTCATATAATAATAACTGGCCTGAAAGAACACTGAACATGTTGGCAGGATTAACCTCAAACACAAACGCGTCGTCCTTTTCATACATACAAACAGAGCAGGGAGTAGTGGTGCAATATTGAGAAAAGAGGTTTTCTGCTTTTTAGATGTTTACTTGTATGTTTTGGTTCAGTCTGTTATAAAATCCATGTGTAATGCAACGTAGATTATAAATTAAATATCAAGCTGAACTTATCTGCTCTGATTTATTCAGATGTTAGAGTCATTTATTTAAACGCTACAGATAAATGTATTGATTTGTTTTAACATCCTTTGAGTTAAGCCTCAGTCCTTTCCTCAGCAGTGGACCTGGGGAGAGTTTTGTAATGATCAGAAGAAGTTATGACCTTGTGGAACGTATGGAGCTTGATCCCTGGCTGTAAAATGTGCCTTAGAAACCTTTTAACTTGTAATACTTATCTTGTCAGAAGAAACCTTTTTCTTTCAGCAGTAGCTCCTGCAAACAAAAAACTGTTTTGTGTATATGGAAGATTAGACCTATTATTATCACTGTAGTCTTAATTCAGGTGTAATATTAAGACCACTGTGTAATAATAATAATAATAATAATAGCACTTTCTCACCTGCCAGGGTGTGGAGAGACCTGCCCATGCTAAAGGCCAAAATCAATAGTAATAATTATAGCAATTAGTCCTATATAGTTATAGTTAATTTTAGCTGAGATTAATTAATTGGTTGATGAATAATACATAGTCACTGTTTTACTGGAGGTGCCATTAAAAGCTGCCGCTGGACAGAGTGAAGGACTGCAGTGACCTGCCTGGAAAGTTGTCTTATGATGGATTATGTGTCCACCTTGTGGTCAGAGTTAGTATCTAGACGTTTGCAGAAGGAACCACCTATCATGAAAACAAGTGCGAACACAGAATAGAACAACTCTATTTGTAAACAAACAAACAAAACTATAAACATGCAGGATTTTCTACTTGTTTGCAGTACGACTGTTTTTGTGCTACGTCACTCCAGTCCAGCAGGTGGCGACCTACAATAGCATGTGACCGGAAGCAGTTAAACAGAATTCGCTCATAAGCGATAATATGTACACTAATAAGTCATAGTAGAAAATTTAGCGTAACTCAAAATTTTTACCTCCACCAAAACAAGCTGTATTTTGACTCACACTTCAATTCACGTTTCTCTGTGGACAGTAATCAAGGCGAGAAAATATAAAATACAAAAACAGAATAAAAAAATATTAACATGCGCAAATAGCAGCTCCTGTATTTTTAAATGCATATGCATAAGCTCTCCGTAAACGTGTAGCCTCGCAGCTCCGTGGTTGCCATGGCGACGGGACGTAAACATCACCGCGGTGGGAGGATTAGCTTCAGATGCTGCTCTGCCTGTCCGGCGCAAAACATGTCAGACATGTCTCCAATGAACAGGAAACTAATCCAAAGTCTCGCTGAAGACATCTCAAAGCAGGTGCAGCACTGTGAGTATCGCGCAAATGTGCTGTGCGTTCATTGGTTTTCAGTTAGCTACGCAACAATGCAAAATGTGACCTACTGCAGAACGTGAACTGCTACTATCCCTGTGACCCAGTCAACAAAACAGAGGTCGAGTTCCTTATCCGGGAGTTTCACGTGTTGATGGGAGAGCCGACTACTCTGGGGAGAACAGCCAGCGGCCTGGACAGAGGCAAGTTCAGGAGCTTCCTGCACAACAACTTCGGGATGACCGATGACATGATCATGGATGGAGGTATTCTGGCCACTCACCAGCACAAATGCTTATTTTCATTTTAAGATGAACAAATAAGCAGCGTTTGCGTGTTGTGGAGCCTGGGCAGGATGTGACTGTTGTTAACCACCACAGTTTTCAGGACGTTTGACAAAGACAACGATGGCTTTGTGAATATGAGAGAATGGATCGATGGACTGTCTGTTTTTCTTCGAGGGTCACTGGATGAGAAAATAAAATGTACGTTGTCAACCTGCAGGGTATCAGCTTACACCCATCTACACAATTCAGTTACAAGTCATTATTGTGCATTGCCAACTAACAACTCCGTGTTTGCATGGTCCAGACTGCTTCCATGTTTATGACTTGAACAATGACAACTACATCTCAAGGGAAGAGATGTTCCACATGCTGAAAAACAGTCTCGTCAGGCAGCCGACTGAAGAGGATCCTGATGAAGGAATAAAAGACCTGGTGGAGATCACACTCAAGAAGATGGTAAGGAGAAAGCTGTGGGTAAGAGACCGGTGATTCTTTTGAATGAAAATTAACGGGTAAATAAGGGAAGGAAATCTCTGTTGCCTACTTTACAAACTAGATGTTGACCTCAAGCCTTATTGCCATTGTTGTTTCCATTCACAGGACCATGACCATGATGGCAGACTTTCATTTTCTGACTTTGAAAAGGCAGTGAGAGATGAAAATCTATTACTTGAGGCTTTTGGAACCTGCCTGCCTGACACCATGGTAATAACAAATAATGATTATGTTGATTATATTACACAAATAACATACATTTGTCAAGAAATTGTTAATTTTGCATTCTCTTTTTCTTTTTTTTTAAACCCAGAACACTGAGGCATTTGAGAAGCTTGTATTTCAGAAACAACTGGAATAATAAATCAGTCCATTTTTATTTGTGCCTCTTTAATGCAAGAGTTACTGTTTGATGCAAAATATCAAAATAAAAACACAAATCCCACAACACGTAGACTATGTCTTCTCTTACACAAAGACAACTGGTGTGATCAAATCCTGCGACGTGGCTTAATCTTTTTCTCCAGTGGTTTGATATCTGGAACGGACCCCACCTGAAACAGATGACAGTGATTTTCCTGGCAGGAATTGTGACTATACAATATAATTTCAATTATCCCATTTATTTTTGTTCCTACTAGTTTCAAACAAAACAGAATATACTGTAGATTACCTGTTTCATAGTGTTCCTGATCAGGCTGACAGTTGTGTTCAATGACACATCCTCCATGTCCAGTTTAGATGGTTCAGGTAGCTTTGGCCCAATAAAAGGTTCATTTTTTCCAGAAACATCAGCCAGTGAATTCTCTGCAGTGTCTTCCATTCTGCGTTTCCTGTTGTCTAAGTTTGTGTTCCTTGGGACAAATCGGACTGCAGATGCTTGATTTGTGGTCAGTCTGTGCTCTGTTCTTCTGTCTCTGTCTGATAAGGTTTGCCTGAAGCTTGAACTTTGACCTGGCTGCTGTTTTACATCGATAATGGCATTATGTAATGTCCCCATTTTGTCTTCTGTTGCTATACGCTCCTGTTGGTTTTTATGTCCATAGTATTGATGTTCTTGTGGAGGTAATGGCAGTGGAGAAAAGCTTGAAAAATGGCTGATGTTTGGCGTCTCCTGTGTCCTATCACTGTCAGAGGTTTTCTCATGTCTGTCAGGGATCCTCTCTGTTGTGGTGGAGGTTTCTGATGTTGTGGCCTCCTCGTTTGATCTCTCCTGTTTTTCCTTTTCTCTTGCTTTGAAACAAGAAATAAAAGTATCATTAACCTATTGAAATGCAACTATAAAAATCTGAAACCTGACAGGAAAAAAAGATAATGTAGACACTAGAATGAGTCAAATGTTTGACTAATTAACTTTGCATAAGACACATTTTTTCTGTTAAGTATCTATCTATCTACGCGTTAATGTACCTTTATGCTGAGCAGTCCTTATTACATATCTCCTGCGGTCCTGCAGTTTTAGCCTGGTGTCTTCCACGGTCTCATATTCTGGGACATAGCAGACATGCAGCACACCGCCGTAGAAACTCTTCTCATCCATGTGTCGTTTGGCTGCTCTGGAACAAATTGTCAGCAGAATTAAACAGTGGGCCTTTTAACCTGGCCCCTACAGTAAACTGATCAGCATACGGTGCATCCTGAACCTTGCGCTTGTGAGTTTCTGGAACTTAACAAGGTAGACCTCTGTGAACTCCTCAGCGGGATACTCATCCAGGGGTCTGTACTCCTCCACAGCTCCATACAGCGCACACAGCTGGATCAGTTCTGCCATGACTCCGATGGCTGGGACCCCTTGGACCATCAGGTAACGGGACTCTAGGTTGATAGTGTAAACCTAATGCACAAAACAAACGTGATACTTCACAGCACGTTAGATGCGCATGGGTATCTGTTACGTCGCTGACATTACGCAGTACTCTTTCTAATATGCGGCCGATAGCAGCGAGTACGTACTTTTACCGCTTTCGCTTTCCTTCCTTCCCTGTACTTTGGCCGTGAAAAGCACACTCTTCGCTGTTCGTGGTGTTTATAAACCTCTGGGCCACTCCAACAGCCAGAACTCTTACAATTAGGCGCCGCCATGTTTCTGATAAATAATTTCCGGTTCACACGTTTCAAAATAAGTGATTCTGAATGCGTGTGTATCAGTAATATCTTATTTTGAAAAATCCTGAAGCGCCATATCAACTACTTTGGTCTGGCTAGGCTCAATCAGAGCACATCGATTCCCAACGAGTCAGTAGTTAGCGAAATAACGAGCCTGCTTCTAACAGAGCGAGCAATGTCATGTGAAAATCATGTTTAGTAATCAAGGCATCCAACCCGTAACTGTTGTTTTTAACAACACAAAAAACTGCTTTCTTCACCTGCCCTCAAAGTTGATATCGCATCTTTCCCTAAGCGAGGTAAGTTAGCTCAAGTTGTAGTAGCTAACCATCCAGCTCTCACTGCCTTGAGACTAACACCAGTTCTTAGTAGAGGCTTAGTTTGGTGAAACAACGTGCACATGAAATGTTAACCTGTCTACTGCGTCATCCGTTTCCTTCAGTCCTTCCTAGAGTTAATGTCGGTGTCTGGTGTTTATTGTTATTATTTATCAGTCTAAATGAGATGCGTCATCTAAACATATTCAATGCGTGAACAGTTTAAAGAAAGGTGCGCGTGACATATGGCGGCTGCACCGTATATCCATCTGAAGACAGCAAGATAATAATCTAGAAAATATTGGTCTCTTCACTACTAACACTGAATCTTTGTGGTTCGCCCTGGTTTTAATAAGACGTCACAAAAGTTACAGTTTGATAAACGGAATCGTAGAGCTGTTAATGTAAAGACGCCAGAGGTGTGATAGTTACTGTTTTCTCTACTGGGTAGAACTCGATGTGTCCCTAGTAATTCCCTTACTGTATCACTTGGTGGTGACAAAGGGTTACAGTTAAATAGAGCATAACAGCTCTGTTCCCGTGTTTACTGCTTCACTGTGGTCCGTATAAATGTACAGATTTATATGCTATATACTCCTCCGGTGGCATCTTAATGCTGACAGTTACCTGAAGGAGTTTACGTACGATAATGTCCACAGAATTTGCCAGAGACCATTCTGTTTTTAATATTCGGTTGGCCAGAGGAAGACATCTTGCATTCATGCGTTCATCTGCACTTAACAGGCACCGTGGCAATAAATGCTTTGTGTGTCTGTGCTTCAGAATCAGGCGTTGGAGTTGTCCTGGAGCCACGCAGAGCCAGTGTTCCTCAGCTGGACTCGAATCAGAACCTCCTCCAGTCTTGTGAGCCATCAGGTGGAGCTATGTCGACAGCTGGGAGAGAAGCTGGGCCTGAAGGATGGCGAGCAGGTTAATGTCAACAGTCCTTGATTTCCCATCTGATTACTATCTACATGACAATCTAGCAGGCTTTGATAGTTTACAGTAATTGTAAATTGACTCTTGTTTGTTTTGGTTGATTGGCCTTAGGGCTTCCTGAGACCTTGTCACCAGGTCTCATCCGTGCAACAAGTGTTGGTGGAGCCACTTACGTCTGATGACTGGGAGATCCTGGTAGGGAACAAACAAGCTGTAACCTACAATCTTCAAGTATAGTTTATTCAAAAGCACAGGATGGTTACTGTGAGGTATCCCATCATGGAAATGACTTTGAACCATTGATTTTTATATTTGTTACATGTGATTGCCAGGAGCTTCACAGCGCCTCACTGGAGCAGCACCTATTGGATCAGATTAGAGTGGTGTTTCGAGATGCTGTGTTTCCTGTGTGGGTGGACAGCCACACAGCCATCTACATTCAAATAGGTCAGAGTTAATGCAATAACTGTAGTCCAATTAATCACTCAAATAAATTAATTAATCTGTTTTAACTCTCTGCAGCTTCACTTCTTCCATCTGTACCCTATGGTCGCCTGGAGCAGTTCACAGAACTAGTCGTGTCTCCTAAGTACCGAAGTGGAATTGGTAACCTCAGACAACAGAAATCAGATCTTTCCTTCCCATCATTACAAAATGTTGCACCTCTCCCTCAGAGTCACCAGTGGGGTGGTATAGCTGACCTGAAGAGCCTTCTGCAGTATATTATAAAGGGCAGTTATGAGCCAGTTATAGAATTACCACCAGTGCCTGACATCCCTGCCCTCCTCACTGACTCTACCTACAGAGTGTGTGGTGTACCTCCTCGCTCACTTTGCACCATAAGCCATGTTGCAACTGGCGTTATTCATATATTTCCTTGGAGCCATGGACAACACTCTGAACTAAGTGGATGTCAGTCCCCAGTGACATATGGCCTGCTTTCTAAAGTTCCTTCCCCTAAAGAAACAAGGGACAGAGCCAAGCAGGCCATGGAGAAAAAGAAAAACCAAGGAGGCACTAAAGTTGCTCCTACTGCTGTGGATGGAGAGGAGGCAAAAGATAAAGAGGTCATGGTGGTCAGAGTGGTGTGCCACGGGCCTGAGACTTCAATAACCAAACATAAAAGTTCTAGCAGGGGAAAGATCCATAATGGAAGAGTATGGGTAAGTGTGCTGTCCAACAGACGCAGTCAAGTAATTTATATGTCGCTTCACAGTAGTGACTCTTATTGTTCAGTGTTTTGCTGCCCTTAAAATTGTTGTTTTTTACGAAATCTGTTATATTTTTTCAGATCCAACAGCCTCTTGCCACCAGATTGAATATCATTCCCCATTCAACAGTTAGAGTTCAGCCAGTAAAATCCAATATCAAAGTAGCCTCCACTATTCGTCTTCAGCCTATAAAACCATTGGTGAGTTTGGGAGTAGTCACCTGTGATCGCTGTATGATGTAAAACATGAAATATTATAATATTTCATTTGTTAGAAGCATAAAATCTGATCAGTCTCTTTCCCATGTGTCTGCGCGGTCTTTGACATTATGTCTTCAGCTTGAAGAGAATGATGAGGAGATCCAGACAGCTTTCCTTGGTTGGCTGCACACTCAGAGTCACGAACCTTTAGCCTGTCTGACTGCGCGGTCTGGCACCATCCTCCTACATGGAGCTGATGGTGATTCATTTCTACACTTCTTCTTCTAGCTTGTCAGAAATATATTTATAAATGTACAGTATAATCTACAGATTGGCAAAGTTCTCAAAGATGCTAAAATTATGCATGTATTGAAATTATAGTACTTTCAGCTGCAATAAAATGTCACTGTTCATCTTTTTATTTGTAGCTAAGCTAGAGTTTGCTTTAACTGTGCTGAAACCAGAAGCAGAGAATGATGCCGCAGACCAGCTGTTTCTTTTAGCACCCACATTTATTCAGAAAGAGAATATACAGGTATTAACTTGCACACAAATTCAACCAATCAATATTTCAAATGAAGCTCATTTAAAGGTAGTTGGATATAATATTAATATGAATAAAGCAATCCTTTGTCACTGCTTTGTGTCACTTTTAGATAGACAGAGAGCCAGTCACCTTGCCTAAGGTGGTTGCCGAAATGCCAAAATTAGATCTCCCCTCCCTCTGTTTTCTTGGGTAAGGCTAACTGTTTATAAACCTTGCATGTTTTAAACCACAATCTTGGAGCATAAACATTTCTTATGCTCTTATTGGCTTATTTGTTTTTCTCCAGTGGGATTGATGAGCTTAGTAGGACTGGATTTGAGTTCATCTCCCACAGCCTTCTGGGTAGTCTCCTTTCACAAGAGCTTGGTAGCACTGGGCAGGGACTCAAAGGAGGCGCACTACTCATAACCGGTGCCAAGGTATGCATGTTTTATACTGGAAGATATTTAAGACGATGATTTGGGAATGTGACGATTGCATGTGGACAGTGCTTGGCTGTCAGCCTTATGCTTGTGAGGATACAACTGCTGTACATATGTTGAAAATGATATTGTTGTATGACTTGTAGTTTGATTTGTTTGGTCCTCAAAGGGCAGCGGAAAGAGCACGCTGTCCAGAGCCCTGTGCAGGAAAGCTAGAGAAGCTCTTGATGCACATGTAGAGCTGGTGGAATGCAAAAAGCTACAAGGTCAGCAGTCACTCTATACTCCATGCTTTGTTTGAACTTTAGGCTCATTAATAATAACATTATGTGTTTTTATCCTATTTTAAGGCAAAAGAGCTGAAACTATAAGACAAATGCTGCAGGATATCTTTGAGCAGGCAGAGTGGAGACAGCCTTCAGTTATTCTTCTTGATGACCTGGATTATGTGATGGGGGCACCAGCCTCACCTGAACATGAGCATGGCCCTGAGGCACTACTACAACTGCACATTGCACAAAGTAAAACATATTTTTTACATATGTGCCTACAAAATGTTTTGTTATGACATACAGTGATGATTAATACAGGCTTCTATGTTTGTACGGGCAGGTCTAAAGGATGTTGTAGATGAGGTGGTGGTCCATTCCAACCTGGTGTGTCTGATCATCACCAGTCATACTGAACATTCCCTCCACCCATCTTTGACTGAAGTACAGGGTTCTCACTTCATCCAGGGATTTGTCCACATCCAGCCACCGGACCAGGTCAGAACTCACACACATGCAGGAAACGTCAGATACTTAAAAAGTTCAAAATCAGCTATTTACGTGTTGGTTATTTTTCCAGACTCAGAGAGCAGACATCCTGCGTAATTTGATCTTAAGGAAGTCCGGGCTGTCAGAGGAGACCTTACACACCCTCGACCTGGGGACTGTTGCCAAGGAGACGGAGGGTTACACACCTCAAGACTTGGCACTGCTGTTGGAACGAGCTATACACGCCAACACAGTACAACGGGGACACAGTGACCATGGTAACAAACATTCTAATCACAAAAATAACTCTAATACTTAATGTAAATACCTAATGTCATATAATTCTTAAAGTGATGTTTACTTTATTATCATTTATTCTTTTAGTTCCTAACGCTTCATGTTTGTTTTATGTATGCTCTTTAAGGTGTGATTCTGTTCCAGAGGGACTTTTCACAGGCTCTGAAGGGGTTTACACCTCCCTCCTTGTGGGGTGTGGACCTCCACACTCCCAGTGGGGCTGGGCTGGAGAGGGTTGGAGGCCTGAGAGAGGTGCAGCAGCAGCTAATGGACACCATACTGCTCCCTGCTAAGGTCAGTAGCAGTGCAGCCAGTTACAAAAGTGGTTTCCATCAAATGGAATGTTCACTGTGCCTGTCAGGAAGATAAGAAATAATGAAAAATAAAAAGGATTTAATTAACATTTAATTTTCTCAACACAAATGAGAGCAATAATGGGATAACTACAAATGGAAGGAAAATAAATAAAATAATAAACCAATTCATTTTAATTAAGTAAAACTGTTTCGTTTAATTGCACTAAATACACAAAGACCTACAGCAGTTCAAGGCACAGTCATTTGTCATTATTCCATTTAGACTTAGATTGTGTGTATATATTTTTGACCAGGCAACTAATAAATGGATTTTTGTGATTTTTATGATTTGTGGCTCACATGAAACACTAATGCAACTGTATGTATGTTTCTTATTGACCAAAATCATTTTGACTGTAATGAAAATAACGATCATAGTAGTTTCTTTTTCAGTGCAGAGCATCTCCTAGAAACCTAAGCATCACTAATGTCACAGTAATTCATTGCAAACCTTTGGTACATTGCAGTATCCTGTCCTGTTTTCCAATCTTCCAATCCGCCATCGCTCGGGAGTATTGTTGTATGGAGCTCCTGGAACAGGGAAGACCATGCTAGCTAGGGCTGTAGCCAAAGATAGTGGTATGAACTTCATCAGCATCAAGGTATGTTGGGCTTTAGCTTAGTCTGTCAATGCATGTTTTTAAAAAGAACAATGTGTTTCTTTATAGACTGTGGTTGTTTGCTTCTCCCCAGGGTCCTGAACTTCTGAGTAAGTATATCGGAGCCAGTGAGCAAGGAGTCCGCGATGTCTTCCAGAGGTTAGTACACTCGTCTCCATATTGATCCCTGTGTTATGACTTGTGTTGTTACTTATAATAACCCAGTAATAAACGCTCATGGATTTACAGGGCACAAGCTGCCAAGCCTTGCATCCTTTTCTTTGACGAGTTCGACTCTTTGGCTCCACGGAGGGGCCATGACAGCACAGGGGTGACTGACCGTGTGGTCAACCAGCTCCTCACACAGCTGGACGGGGTGGAGGGACTGCAGGGTATGTCATACAGCATTATACAGTACATACAAATTCATGAGGATCCGTTCTAACAGATTTTATTGGCATATCTCAGTGGAGTACAGCATGTTGTGAATTACCCAAATGGATAGAGCAAGTACTGCGTAAGCACATTTTGTAGTTTAGTGGATGATTGTGGGACATTTCTTTGTGTAATTTGTAATTTTTTCCTGACAAAGAATGAGCCCCCACCTAACTTTTAATTAAGTAAATTCACAACCCCCCCGCCTGTCTGTAGTGATATTTTGTTGACCGACTCTAGTTTTATATTTTAAGAAAGGGGCATTGGTTATCTCATTTAAAAACCTGCAGGAAAGAAAAAGATTGCATTTCCCAAAATGCTAACTGTAATTATTTGTAGGTGTATATGTACTGGCAGCCACAAGTCGTCCGGATCTGATCGACCCAGCCCTGCTGAGGCCTGGAAGACTGGACAAGTGCTTGTACTGCCCCCCTCCTGACCAGGTCTATTTCAAATCGGTCACATCTACTCATCGTTGTGTAACGCTAATAACACTGAAATGTTATAATTTGAAATATTATTATGATGTACATTTTTTTTACTTGGCACAGATCCTTGGTATAAAGTCCAGCTCTTGACACCTTTCTCGTGTTACATTTGCAGGAGGCTCGTGTAGAGGTCCTGAAGGCTCTGAGTGCAGGAGTACCTCTGGCAGCTGATGTGGACCTGGAGCAGCTGGCAGCAGTGACAGAGCAGTTCACCGGGGCAGACCTGAAGGCCTTGCTCTACAACGCACAGCTGGAGGCCATCCACACCAGCTTGGGCAGCGGCACATCTCATGTAAGTTAACCAAATCTAAAAACACATAACTATTACTACTTTAAGATTCACTTATATTCTTAAAGTGTCTGATGAGCTTGGCTTCAGCCCCAGTGAAACAAGTGTTGGCCAGTGCTGCTTTATAATTTATGTTCATGTTAAGACAAGTGCAGTGCTTCTTCCGCTTTAGGCTTCATAAATATGGTGTTTGTGAATTACGTTTACAGCATTCAAACGACTCTCAGCTGTGATGACTAGAATTTGATTAAATAACTTGAGCAGAATGTGCAGCATCGCGGTGCAGTTGCTGCTCTGTCTGAACAATGGCTCCCTGTTTCTTTGTGACAATCAGGAGCTGACCTCTGGCTCAGACAGTGACATGAGTCTGTCGTCCATGATCTTCCCAAACAACAGCAGTGGCTCTGATGATTCAGTGGGAGAGGGAGACATGGGTTTGGAACAGTCCTTGGTTCTCCTGGAGAACAATGAGATTCAAGCAGAAGATGAATTAGTCCATGGAAATGTCTGGAGACTCTACTTTGGAAGCTCCTATGAGTCGGAGATAGGAAACTCACCAATTTCAGGACTGGTAAGCAGCGATGAGATGTTTTTTTATTTTCAGATATTCACAATTTTTTAGATAAATTAGTGTCTGACGTGCTGAATAGTCAGCAAAAGACAAAACAAACGCATTAAGCTTCATAGTTCTAGACTTTAGTCCACCAGTGTCACACAGCATACTTTGTCATCTTAGATGCAAAACTGCGAGTCAGTGATAAACTAACAGATGTCCCTTCTTAGCAATAGGATTTATCAGGCAGGTCTGTTACAGACAGTCTGAAGGAAATATCTTCAAATTGATTCCATTTGCCAAAGTACTGCAGTGGTATCGATATGAAGCCACACACTCATTAGCTTCGCCATCTGTCATCCTCAACGCTGTGGTGCCATTTATTTTTTCATATGATTGCTGTGTCTGTGCATTTTCTCTCTTCCACGTCTCTTTGACAGAACTCCCAGTGCGCCTCTGGACCCAACTCCATAACCCATGACTGTACAGGGCCATCGGCTCGTGATCATGGTGGCTCAGTCCCTCCGGCCTTCATGGCCTCCCTTCAGAGTGGATACGTGGAGCTCAGCACGGAGCAGTTGGACTGCCTACAGCAAGACGTTAACAACATCAAAAACCACTACAGAAGAGCCAACGTAAGTCTAAGTTATGGCATTAATGGTAGCTATTATTGAGTAACTTGGGTGTGCTTTGTGTGTGTAGGAGGAGTGTGTCCGGGGACATTCAGCGTCCAGCCAGCACGGCCCGCTTCTTTGTTGGGCACATATAAACGCCGCCCTGGCTGTCACCAGACCGTCTCTCAGCAAGTCCGACTGGAACAGATACACAAAACTGTGAGTACAGGGATGCCACAGTGGTCCAGTCAGCAGACCAAAGTACATAGATGAAACTGTTGCAACAAAACAGTTTGCTCTGCAAGAAATAAAGAAATCATTTCACATTTGTCCATGTATGTTGGGGGAAATTGGCCATGAAATTGATCAAGCTTATAATGAGACTTTTAAAATTTAATCTACGGGAAATTAAAAACTTCTGACAAATGTGTTTTAGAGCTGTTGGCAAAAAGCAGTAAAAGGCATATAAATCAATATTATAACCCTCCCAACATCACTCAACATATTTTATCAAGTTAAATGACTTTATTGTGTATTTGGTGAATGCATTAGAACCATTTATGAGCTGAAGCAGAGAAATTGTACGATCAACTATACAGTATGTAACTACTGATTCATCACTTGTGTCCAGTGAATTAAAAGCTTTATTGGAGCTTGGTTAATTTATGCATCAGTCACTTAAGTGTAGAAAGTGGTATTTTACATGAACTATAAAGGCTTTTAATATTTTCTTTGTTTTTCTTTAGGTATGAAGCCTTTGTTGGTTTGGCAGATGGAAAATGTCTTCAGCCAGTCACATTTAAACCTGGACAGCGTGTGACTTTAGCTTGATCAGACATAATGCTCATCATTTTGAAGTTCATAAATAAAAAGGATTTAAACCATCTGTGCATTGCAAAGCTTTGAAGACAATGTATGACAATGTAAAACATGTTTGTATAACTTATATTTTCTAATTCTAATTAAGACATTTAAATCAAATGTCCTGTATTTCCTGTAAATAAATAAGATGGGATTATAAAGAATACAACAGATTGTCCTATTGATCTTAAAAATGTGTGATCATGATTTTTTCAATGAATCAGTTTTTGCCAAAGACTCTTGAGATGACATCTAATTAGCTAAAACATCTTGGTGGGTTTACCAGTCAAGATAGTATTTGCACTAGACCCTCTAATCTAATACAGATGCATATACAATATGATTTCTGTTGATGTTACTCTTTGATTTAATTTGTTGAAAGCCTCTGGCTTCATATGCAATAAACCATGATGTTTTACAAACCTTTTTCAATATATAGCACAAGAGACATAATCTAGTTTTTTTACATAACTACAAATGAAGGAGGGTTTGCTGTGAGGAGTGAGATGAACATTAATTAGAAACTGAGCTGTGACAATAAATACAAAAGCTCATTAAAACAGAACAACCAGCACTTAACGGCGATTATGCTAATATTTTTAGAATTGTTTATACACATACTGTATTTTCCTTTGCACATAAGACACACTGGGTCCTGTGTGTCACATCAGGTTAGATGCCAGTTGTCGACTATGAATGTTCTTACCATAAGATGCTAATGATTATGATTCAGAAAGAGAGACAATTAATATCAAAGATTACATGATATTTCGTAGTAGTGACGTCCTCTTCGGTGACTTAAAATGTTCTGAAGGCGCCTTTAAGAGCTGAGAGTCTTACCTGAGATCCAACAGTATAGTCTCCAGACTTCCTTGGCTGTTGCACTGCACCATCTTGACAATATTGCTGCTGAAGTGCTCTGCCTGCTGTCATCCTACACATACTGGCAGGTTGTGCAAGGGTAAATATAGATGCACAGGGTTGGATTTGGCTCGTCTTAGCCTTGTGTCAATCCCACACAATGCTCCAGAAAAAGCCCAATGGGAGACTTTGGTCTTTTTTTTCGATTTCTTTTATACCTGCAATGAAAAAGAATTAAAGGCCTGTTAGTAAATGAAATGTACGTAAAACACACAAATAGTGGATAATAGGACACATTCCTGTGTGATGGGATTTAAAGAGCAAAAAGCCAGGATTTCGACTGTTTGATGTTTTTTTGTGCATTAATCGCAGCTTGGGAAACGAGAGACTGACAAGTAGCGGAGCAGCACCCGCCCGTTGGGCTTTTACTTGGTTGGGTGTCTTGGAAGGGAAACCCCCAAAAAATGTGCTGCTGCTTCAGCAGTCACTCCCTGTGATCTTCAGTAGCTCGTCATGCTTTACTGTCAATGATGACTTTTAAAAAGTCAGGAGCAGTTAAAGAAGCAAAGCTCATACTCTGAAAACAGACACCTGAGACGGAGTTTGGCTCGATCGCTGCCACATTTTAAAACGTCTGCCCTCTTCAGTGGCGCTCTAGCTCTTCAAAGTCATCTCAAGCGAGTCGAGGACTGTGGTGTACAACAAAGTACCCGTCCATTCAACAACATCAAAGAATGTCAACCTACACCAGATTTAGATCCTGAGCAACGCAGAACAGAAGACGTGTGTGTGAGACGTTCACCCAGAGCTTTTCACCAAAATAGAACAGAAGACTTTTATGTGTGTATGTGTCTCTGTGTGTGTAAAAATGGAAACAGAAGACTGATAAAAACGACATGTCGACATAAAGAGGAAATAAAAACGCAAAACGACGTGGTGGGGTTTGAATAAACTGTGTATGTTTAAAAAAGCGAGTGAGAGTCAGATGACAGGCGACTGTGGGAACTAACTTTAATCTTAGCAGGTACGTTCCTTGGGACAGAAACAAAGTGAGAAAATGTCCCCACCATTGTTTAGCTATTCAAGCTCCAGCAATGGGGAACAATTTGAAAAGCTTTTCCCAGTTTTAGATCTTATTGCAACTGCAAGACTGCAGCATCAAATAATAATCTAGTAATCAAACGAGGAGCACTTGATAAGTTACACGGCAGCTATTACAGTAGGTTTTGACGAGGCAAATGGCTTTTTCAGCTCAGAAATGGCGAACGCTCTCAGTCTATTAGAAATGCATTGTTTCATATTTGTAAACTTTGATTGTAGGAGCTTTGGCCAGTGAGATACAACCTGAGATAGGTGGCGGGACATTGAAATCAATTTCCAGGTTGCAGGTATTATCTAAATGATCTGTGTCTGGCTTAGTGCAATCATTGTGCCCTGCTAATCTTGGCCCAGAGCTCAGAATCTGCAGCAGGAGGAGCATAGAGGGGAAATTCAACCACCGACTCTGGGTTTTTGTTAAGGTGGAGTTAGTGCCACTGTGACGCTTGAATGACAATTTACAGGAATATGGATTTGTCACTATGGTCATCAGTTAACATTAGAGTAGCAGATCTCCTGTCTGTGGCCTCTGACACGTCCACACTGGACATATATCCCCAATAATGAAAGACTCAGAGAAAACAAGTCACTACAAATGATGAGCAGCAAGACATACAATGGCTCTCACACATTTGTTTCTCTCTGACCCTGCAGGTGCCCTTTGGAACCATTAGACGTGTGATTTACTCAAGTAGGGAGGCATTTTTTCAATATCACCCTCAGGAGCGGCTGAACTGTGGCAGCACCTTCGATAATGAAAGATGAGCAATAGCAAATCGATTTTCTCGGTCTGTATTTAGTCTCTCCCTAAATCCTTTCACACGTGACGCCAATGTAAAAACTTTTGAAAGGACCTCTGTTTTGTAGGAGACGGGTTTGGTTTAAAAGCAAGAGACAACACCCTGGGACAGATCACACCATCAGAGGTGTTAAGAGGAACTATTGTCCTGGTAGAAAGTGTTTGTGCCTGAACTGATGCAGGCAGGAGTTGGCCAAGCCTGGATGCTGTGCCACCTTGACAAAGAGCCTCCAGTTGAAGAACTGATGTCCATGTGATCAGTCCTAATTTGATTTGATCTGTTGGGGAGCGGAGCTGTGTCCTGCTGGCTGCTGTCTAATACTCTGTGTGACGCTCCTGGGAACTCGTGGGGACGTCCTTCGTTTCCCGTCATTTACAGACGGGCAGAAACAAAACCTACTGCATGTTGCAAGTTTTATTACACACTAACATAAAGTCAAACGCACAGGGCACCCAGAACAAGAACTGATATGGCTTAATAAAGATTCCCACAGAGACGTATTAGGAGGTGTCAGGGGTTAATTATGGGCCTGAGCAGGTGAACTGAATCAATATCTAATTAAAGTGAGCTTTACAGGGGCTGGACAGAAAAATAGAAATACTTTACAGTGAATTTATTCTGAATGTGCTTTTCTTAGGTTAGCATCAGATACTGTAAATTTCTTTTTAACTTCCTCTGCAAATCACTTCGACATCAGTGTTTATCTGATCGTTCTTATGTAATTGAATTTGTAAACTTAATTACCCAGTTTGAACCCATACAGTGAGAGGAACAAGCTGTGAGTAGTAAAACCTCACGTCCTTAAATAGTAATTATTCTGAGGATGGAACGTATGATGGGAGGATAATAAAGATGCTTGATTCATTTCTCCAGACACACTGTTACGTTTAGGGAGTTGGGTAATTTTGAGACTGAGATTAATCATTAAAATGTATTTTGTGTGTTGAATTTGGAAAAACGAGTCAAAAAAGTTGTTGAATTTCTACTTGATTGGTTTGTTCACTGGAAACAGAATTGGGTGATTTTTACCAGTGCACCTAATTAGCAGTAGGGGTGTATTTAATTTTTTATTGGAGCTATTTAAATGTGACTGTTCAAATCTGGGAAGGGATGGTAGGCAGTGTTTTCTTTTCATACCCAAGAGAGTGTGAGGCAGATGCTGTTAGGCACCGACTTACTTCATTTCTAATGAGCACAGGGGCATCACTTTCCATTAATGAGAGAACAATCTTTTCCCTGAAGATGGAGCTCAGCAAAGTTTTCTACGATGGGTGGCAGATAAAGCCGTTAAGCAGGAAATGGTGTCACACACTGCGGAGCAGGGGACCACGGCGACCTGCAAGCAGGGAAAGAAATGTCCTGTGACACAGCCAGGCATGTAATGGGAAAACCAAGAAGACACACCAAGCAGTTTGAAAATAAAGGCTGACAACAGGTTATTGTAGGCCTTAAATGGCAGAGTGTGATTTTTGTTTTTAGCCACATACATATTTAAAGATGATGGCAGCCTTGGCAGAGACTGGTCTCAGGAGGTGCGGCATTAACCAGGGCTTTGTAATCAAATGCTACCGTTCTATGTTGGCCGGTGCTACGTTCTTATCAGCTCAGACGCTGTCCAGGCTGGACGGAAGCTGGAGGAGAAGGTGGTGAGCTGAGAATCTGTGCCACTGCCTGATGACTCATCCAAAAACATTGATGTGTGTGGAGAACGTCCACCACCTCAAATTTTCAAGTGTGTGTGTGTGTCCTCACAATGTAAACATGCCAACATTATATGTCGATTTTTGTTTCCTTATTCTATTTTCCCCTGTAAATTTTAAATGTTGAAACTTTTAAAAAACGACGTGTTTTGATGTGTTTTGACACAGATGTTGCGATTGTTCATTAACTAGTGGAAACAAAAGCAGCCTTTCACCTCCCTGTGCACAACACTGCGAATGTAGCCTTTACCTGCAGGTACATGTGCCGCACAAATGAAGAGAATAACTACAAAAAGTGGTTACACTTCTTAAATCTTTAATGTAAACAGCAGTTTTGAAGGGCTTTGAAAATCTCCAAGGAAAAAAAACATTTGAAGTTATTAAATAGAATTGGGAAGTATATAAACCATACTAGAAAACAACCACGGTTTGTTTTTTAAATTAAAAATATACGTTAACTTTTAATTTAGTGGCCATAGAATCCTCAACACAAAAAGACAACTTCCTTTAACCAAATACTAACATCTTTGTTATACCAAATACTTGGCAGTTTCACAATTTAAAAATCATGAAGTCATGATGGTCTTACAAATGATAAAGAAAAAAAAAAAAGCTCAAATATTGCTTCGGAATGTTGTGTACAGCAGTCATTACAACGACAGACACTCAAATGAGGGCGAGGCCAGTGTTTGTACGCGTGTCTCACCGCGGTGGTGCTTGGTGGATGGGTTTCTCTTTTTCTGACGGGATCACTGTGTACACTTTGCAGTAAGCAGCGGTGGGATAATAACATTAACATTAAAATGTTCAAAAGAGACTTTCTACTGTAGTTCAGTTCCTGGACTTTGGGGACTGACATATTCTAACAGTCTTATGTATATGTGAAGCAGGACAGAGCAGATATGAGATTATTCCTAAGAAGCATCCATCGACCTTTCATTCGGCCTCCTGGGAAACGTGCAGCTGCCACAAATACTGGAAGTGAGAACGTGACAGAAAATACTGCTGAGAGCTTCATGACAGACCACAGCTACACAACCACTGTACCCCCCCCCCCCCCCCCACAAAAGCCCTGAGGACAAATAATAATAAAATAAGCATAAAGAACAATGAAGCAGAATTAAATTGGATTTCTAAGCATTTTTTTTCCTCTACAACAATCTTGGAACAAAAGGACAGCGGGCGCCTCGGCTGAGAAGAAGAAGCGAACAATTCCAAACATCAGACACAGGAAGGGAGTGAGGAAGGAGACAGGACGACCAACAACAGGCCTAACAAATTCTTCCTGGTTTCTGTTCTCCATGGCAACCTGGAGACTCTGGATCACCCCCGAGTCCCTCAGGTGCAGTGAGCCTATTATTATGCACAGTTTCCTCTTTTATTAAGGTCTAGCAAGAAGCAGGAGCAAAACAGTTCAATAAATTCCCTTTCTTTCCGTCACAGTTCATGTTTCCTTTCATCTGGTTTATAATTTTTTTCTCTCCAGTTTATAAGAAAAGGGGATTGGTCCAGTGAGTACAGTAGGCGACAGAGGGACGTGGGCTCATGGGCTTTTGACTAGTTACAGTCGTAAACAAAGTCATAGTTGCTAGGTTCTTTGGGAATCGGGGGCGGAGCCTCGGGAATCTGAATGTTCTCTAAATCCAAGAGACGAAGCTTCATCTCCATCGAGAGGAGGGTGTCCATGTCAGATTTGGTGTAATCGCTGGTCATCTCCTTTCCAAGGAGGGCGTTCAGACCATCTGTCCACACGCAGTACTGCCGAGAGAGATAAAAGAGATATATAAGGCAAATAAAAAAACTAAACTGCAAACTATAATTAAGCACAGAGACCTGAAGTGTTACTCAGCAAAAATAGAGCAGGGACACGTTCTTCTTTCTGTCCTAAATACAAATGTCCCAAAGAAGGTTCTGGGTAGAAGCATTTAAAGTGGTATCGCTAGAGGAGTCTGACACAGTCTTTTAGGGCCAGTCCTTACTTTACAGGTCTGTCAGCGGCTTCCCACGCCCACCTCCTCCTCACAGTATGTGTTAGGTTCCTGCCATTGTTGATGTGACTAAGATTTTGTGCTGATGCATATGAACATTAGGGGGAGTTGCATGTTTGGTATCTTTACATATATTTGCGTTTTCATGTGCTGTTAGCTTTGTCTAGTGCTATTTCAGTTTTGCTGGTGAATACTTTGGCAATATGTGTAGGTGCATATTGTGTTAAGATACCAGCTAAGGAGTGGGAAGGACGAAACACATACATCTCGTCCACAGCATATGCATCAGATAAAAGGCTTAAACGCTGCGTGTCCATACGTTCTCTTGTGCAAATTCTGAAGAAACCCGTCCCTCTGTGCTGAATACGGACCGTGTTGGCTTACCTCATGCTTGTCAGGAGCAATGAAGTTTAAATACTCGTCAGACTCGTAGAGGACAGAGAAGGCCAGCTCTAACACCTCCTGGAGAGAGGACAGGGTGAAAGGAGGAGGAGTGAGAACGAGAGAAAAATGGTGCAGACAGTGAAAGAGTGGAGGAGGTGGAAAGGAAAGGTAACACAACAGGGTGCGAGAAAAAAAGAGACAGAGAAATAACAGGTGAGATTTACACCACAATGCTGTCATACCGGTGCAATCCTCCGCTCCTCACATCTCGCCACCATGTGTTACATCAGCTACACATCGACTCATCAGGTATCAGTGAGACAGACATCAGAGAGCGGCATGCTGGGATACCTTAAGATACCAGATATTGAAAATGCCTGGGGGTGCTGGGAATATGATGAGATATGATCTGATTCCAGGTAGATTCCCTAAAAAACCCAGCGCGCTGCAGGATAAATTGAATTCGGCGCGAACACAGAGACACCGATTTGTATACGTGAAAGCGATTCATTAACCGCGCACTTGCAATTTGCGTGAAATGAGCGTCTGATTTAGTGAGGCAGCAGGTAATTACACAGCCTGGGACTGCACCCAAGTCGCGTTCGGTGGGAGAAAGCTTAAAAGACGCAGTTCAGTGGAGAGACCGAGGTTCCAACAAGAAAAGAAGCAGCCAATACTTCTTAGAGAGCTAATGAGAATTTAGAACTTTTACTAATTCATCAAACGCACAAAACATACTTGATTTAAAAATGAATTCTAAGAGTTTTTGAAACATCTGATTAAACGACAAAGAGGGAAAAAAATCAGAAGGTACAAGAGAAAAGGAAAGAAAAAGCAGGTAGGATCTACAGTCACGCTGGCATCTCTATGTCACATCAAACGTCACGACAATAACAGAGTGAAGGACAGCGTCACTAAAGGGAAGACGTAAAGGAGGTGACTATAACCTGTCTGGTGCATCGACATCTGTAGTCACAGCATGAGCTTGCAAGCACAAAGACACAGCTGTGCGCTTTATTTGGTGTAATGAAACAGAAAGGCTTTGTTTGTGCTTTGTATTCAGCCCCCTTTCCCAGACCTGCAGAATATTAATAAATACAGCCGTCATCATCAGCATTAATCGCGCTCTGAATGGCCCCAGTCATTTGTGTGATCATTCCCTTTAAAATGCAGATAAAGCAAAGAGGTTTGCTTCAGCAACGGGACGCGAAATGCAGCACAGACGACAAGCACACGGCACAGAAAGTGTCTGAAATGAGGTAGATCCAGCTCTGGGTACTTACTCATGGTAGAGGTATTACGTATGGAATAGTAGAACCTATATTATAGCACAAGTGATAGAAGGACATTTGGAAGAATATGGACGATAAGCTGCACAGCTCGTCATCCCACAGAGGGGCCACATCCCATCTCGGCTCTAAACCCGTCAGAGGTGACCTTGGTCGGCCTCACGTCTGTGAGTAATGGGACGCTTGTCTTCTCATTCACAAAGACGCCCCCACCTCCCCCTCGGGTCATTCTCTACACGTAAGCACACTGACAACGCAATGAAGCCGACCTTTGTCTTAAAGGCGATTTATCCAACAGGCATTACTTTGCAGAGAGCTGGCTAAGGCACCGCAGAGGCCAGTGCTGATGTGTAACGTTCAGATTCAAAGAATCCATGTCAGCGTTTTTTACGGTGGCTCTCGTGCAGAACGTGTCGACGGAAAGACGACTGTGACTTACAGCCACACAGCGCTGCTGATGGATACGACTCTCAGCACCGAGCGCTGACACACAACTTGATTATGTTATTTCCCAAAGCAAAATTATGTAACTGACACGGTGTTACGCAACTCTCCCGCACACAGAAACACACTCTCCTGGATACACACCCACGCGTGTGCACGTTCGCGCACATACGCACCTTGTTCTGCTTCAGGGCTCCCTTCTCCTTCATGTGAGGACAGTCTTTGCCGGTTATAACAGCTTTGATATCAGCCACAGGCACTGCAGAGAGGACAGAAGTGAGTTCACAACAACAACAACATCATCTCTGTGAGAACTGTGTCAACCAGATGGGCGGCTGCTTTAGTCCAGTGATTCAGACTCGAAATATTAACCTGATCTTTCACTGTGCAGAAATGTTTTAAAAAAAAGTCTTAACACTGACTCTTCAGCCAATACTTGGTGTTATTTGGCAGAGACGTATTGTGTTTTGGGCATATGTAGGCAAGTCTTCAGCAAGGATAGAGGCCAAGGACCTGAAAGTAACAAATTCAGGTCCAATCAACTTTGCTTGACACTCACGTTTGTCCTGTAAAGAGTCGTGGGGCACTTCGCCTTGAGGGCTCTCTTCCAGATCTCCATAGTGCAGGACTTTATGATTCGGCGACAGGCGGCAATACCAAAACTTATCTGGAACAAACGATGAAGAGAAAGGACATGTTTAGTTGAGGAAATAACATCATAGACTTTGCACGAGTCATCAACATGAAAGACAATTAGTACGGCAAAAATGTGTGACACGCAAGAAAAGGAAGCAGATCCACAGATGGGCTGAGCATCAGGAAGGAACCTTGTCCCTTCATCAGTTTAACTTCATCACCCCTGAACACCACCAGGCCGGGCGGCGTGCAGGCAGCGACCGGCCGGGTGTTCAGAGGTTGCTCTGCCAAGGCAGGCACCGAGCAGAGTTGGCAGAAATCGGCAGTGGACGAGGAGAGGCCTGGCTGGCCTACGCACGGGTGGCGCAGTCCAAATCCTAATTGCTGAAAATAGACCGTCAGTGGCGCCAGGCTGGTGCGGCGTGGCACGAGTCCACGGGGAGCAGAGAGAGATGCGTGTGGCAACTGTGAGGGTGGGAACGCTTTCAAACGCTCAGCTTAACTGACTGCGTGGCTGATTTGTGCGCGTATGTCTGCCTGTATGCAACCACATATGTTCTTCCTTTGGCTGGAAGAGTCCGTTTCTCTACCGTGGGTTTAATTTGATTTGATCATTTGAACAGCGTTCGATTCAAGCGCCATCTCATGAATTTAAAGAAGCATCTGTCTAGAGTGTTACCTGCCTGTACCCTGCACTTAGGCGCCGGTACAGGAAGTTCTCCTTTATTCTAAACTTCAAACACCATCAACCCGAGTTGTTAGAGAGAAGCGTTCCCTTATAATGTGCAGACTGGCACTTTGGAGGCTTCATCCACACTGAAGTTCTGTCAAATTAATATTTGATGTGGGTACGTGCTGGATGTGGGGTTTTCAAATAGTTGTACAAGAAGATAAAAGAAGAAGTGGAATCAGGGTACGAGGAGGGTTGAACAGAGGTAGAAACACCCTGATAAACCGAGCGTCTGTAACATCCTCGTCTTAATTTCATGTCACCCCACTTAGTGAACCGCTGTCCTTTTTGATCACGCGGGTCAAGTGCTCGTCACGTTGTAGCTTTATTGACACACTCTTAACGCCAGCATGAGAACAAAGGGCGTTAAAAGACGTCTGAGGGAAGGGGATCGATGGAGGTGTCCGCACTGGCAAACGCACAAAGGCAAAGATGAAAAGCAAGTCAGAAAATGGAGTTCTGTAGAGAAACAGCCCGTCCTTGACTCCTCCGTGTGTCCTCGGAGGCAGAGACAGCTACAGAGACAGCTGGCTTTTAGCAGGCAGATGATTCACCTGCAGTCAGCTGTTGAGCTGCTGCAGCACATTAAAGCCGGTGTCACCCCACAGACGCCTGGGTGAACTTAAGTCGAGTGGCTCACGACCTGTTTGAAGTAGTCTGTGTGGGTCTACTGTTTCTGAATGGTTAATGTGTTTAGCCTGGGCGTGGACGCGCAGTCTTCCAGGATTCCTAGGTAATAACCATGACAAGGGAATGTGGGTTTATTCAAAGCATGTTGAGCATGAAGCAGGCGGCAGCACACAGTGCCAACGATCAGGCTTTCTCATCATCTTTTACTCCTGTGTCTTTGCAGTTTTTCTGTAATTCAGCTTTGACTATATCTGGATGACAGCTGCCGAGACAAATCGGCATCAGACTTTACACGTGCCAGAACACATTAGAAGGAAATCCCCACCAGGTTTTACCCAAGTTGATTTGATTCACTGGAAAGCAGGGTGTCCCTGCAGGGCGTCGGATGGCAGTAATGTGGCAGCAGCAGACCAGCACACGCCCTCAGCCTGCCCCCGGACTGAACAGTGGGCGTGTGTAGACAGAGGAGTGGAGGTATGAAGCAACGAAGGAATCAACTTTCAAGCAGATTAAACTTTCTTTGAATGAGCAGCACTATATTAAACCGTTTAAATACTCCTCTCGCTCTCAGTGTGAAATGCGATACTTGGCTGAATGATTCAAACGCGCTCTTATCAGAGCGGGCGGCTTGCTTTTCCTATTCATACACTTCATCCTCTCTCTGTGTATTACTGCGAATGGATGCATCACTACTTACACTGTACTAAATCAAAGGTAAGCGTGTGTGTACTCACAAAACTCAGAGCTGACATATTAATCCTCATAAATGTTAGCTTCTACTGTATAACACCCAGTGCAGCCATTGACTCCAGCTGTAACGGACTGTGGTTGTGCATCATTCTCTGCAGCCTGGGGTTACCACAGTCTCTTCTTGTTATTCTTCCATTTCTATATTTTTTGCATGACATTTTTCTCTATGTGCTACACGTTGGCAGAAGGAGGGAGGACTGCTACATCTGTGTGCATCCTAAGATAAGGTCTACAACTGCTAGATAGACGCGTTGCTATAGGTCTGAGATGTATGTGAGTGATGGTGAGGGTAGATTCAGAGCAGTGCACAGCTATAAAGAACATTAAAATGAATAAGGCGGTGAGTCGAGCTGGGAGATAGAGAAAAGGCAGAACAAGAGTCCTGGTGGACACAGCAGAGAGACGAGCGGATGCCCGTGTGCGGGTGAAGGTAATTTCATCTGCTCGTGTGTGTCTGTGTCTGTGTACCTCACCTTGCCTCCTGCGACTACTGATTTTTCTGAAGCAGGTTCCCTCACACAACCTGTTGAGCCTCTGTTGTTTGATCAGCTCCATGATCTCTGGCTGGATCTTCTCCCTCAGCTCCCTGCAAAGAAATACATTGTTCTTTTAGCAGAAAGATCCTAATTCTGTAAATCTCATCTGTCCAGCGATACAGTACAAACTGAATATGCTGCTTCTACTGTGCATGTACCGAACTGAAAAGGCTGATCAGCAAAAGCTGTGCAGCTTCTCTTTCTCCTCTCCAGTCTATAATTCACCTCACCAGTCATTTGACTGAGCTGTAGTCCGGCATTCACTCTGGCGCACAGTGGGTACCAAGACAGAGACAGCTATGAAGCTACATGTGTTGGCTCCACTGAAAGTCAACAACTGTGTAGCAGCAGAAAAGCAGCTGCAGCAGGTAGTAGTTCCTTTAAATCTGCCGCCTGAGACTCATCAGCCTGAAGTTCAAGGATAAAACGTGCTTTTCAACACCTTTTTTTAGTAGCTTATAGCTGTACTACTCCTAGAACACTGCTCATAGCCTGAGACTGGGCTTACAGTTAAAATATAACTGCTGGTAATGTTAGCTAAATGTGAATAAGACACAAACTACACCTGAGTGTTTAGAAACCATATCACTGTAGCCCAGACTTTTCTGCGACTGCCTTGGTTTTTGTTGTGCCTGCTCTCATAGGACTAATTGGCTGCTGAAGTTTGCTCCAATATCGATTTAATAAGCCCTCGGCTCAGCATTGATTACTGTTCAAAGGCAGCAGCTCTCTCTGTGAAATGCTTTTCCAATACGACTCGCTACTCCATTATAGGAGAAAACAATGTTCTCCATTACAGGCCCTGCATCCCTGATCAGTCAATGAATGATCTATTACAGACTGGTTGTCCATGCTTAATGAGCTGGAGGGCTGTTAATGGAGTATTCACTGGGAATGCCATTTGCAGACTATCCGACCTTAATGCACATTTTCAATCAGCAGCGGAAAGCACAGGCTGGCTTCAAGCTAGTAGCTGGCATTTAGTTCGGAAACTGAGAGGAGAAAAGGGAAGGAATTACAAATATATTGAACAATTTAGTTGTAGATAAAATCTATGTCCTCGTTAGAAAAGGAGAAGGAAAACTGCTGCTGCGGGTTCTCGGTTCAGCAACGCACAGAACTGAGATGGGCCGACTCACAGGATAGGACGGGACTGGAAGTCTTCTTGGTTCATCCTCTCGGACTGGCGTATTTTCAGGATCTCTGTGTAGCTCAGGTTCTGCAGGCGACTCTTGAACTGGTCCAGGGAATTAGGCTTGAGAGTGAGCGCTCGCATAATCTGCTCCCTCACCACCTGCATTACCTGCACACAGAGGGGAACATGACACAGTCAGGAAATCAGAAGCGCTCCCACAACCATATTATTTTTTTTATATAGCATATAAACTTCTGTTCTGCTCCTGACAGGATTGAGGCTTTTTTTCCAGAACCAAACAAAGCCTGTAATCCAGTCTGGAGCACTGAGCCTTAAGAGGAAAAGAGCAAAGCAAAATAATTCAGCAGTGGCTCAACTGTTAGCCTGAGCCTCATGCATCAGTGAGACGCAAGACAGAACTTCCCTTTAATGCCATAGCAAGCTAATACCTATTAGTCTGGCTGTGTCTGCGGACGCTTGACATGAGCGGTGTTCCCAGGCATCAGTGCCACTCGAGAGGTCTTTGTGATCAATGAAGGCAACAATACAAGCGGCGAGTGCTCCACAACAACATAAAACACACTGGGCATGATTTAGCATACATCCTCACGCATTAGTGTCAGGAGCTGCTCAAAGCCTATTTATCCTCTCATCAGCTGGATACAAAAACAAGCTAGAAGTCACAGGTTCAAAGGCTCAGCTGTGAGCAAAATCTCACACATACCGAGAAACATTATCTGTGGGTTTGCAGATAAAAAGAAAAAACCATTAGGACATTTCCACAGAATGATGTGTCGAAATGTAGTAATACACACACGAGGTTGCAGGAAAACCTCAATGTTACACAAACGCTATTGCAGAGCTCCTTAAAGTCATCATGATGAGAAATGACTCCAAACCCCAGCTTTTAACAGTTAATGAAGCAGTGATTCTCTCCAAAGTGCTGTGAAAAACGCCCTCGTTCTTCCGCATCAACGCTCAATCCTCCAGAAAGCGAGTCCTAAGCTGAAATCTTCAGTGACGGCAGCTTCAATTTAGCTCTGCGCTGCGACAAGCCATTCGCCGTAATTACAACGCCATTACAAGTTGAACGGTAGACTGAAGGTATTCAGCCTACACACACACACACACACACACACACACACACACACACACACGGGCCCTGACAGTGCAAACATACTGAACCTGGTCAAACCGCACAGAATAGCCTGGGCTGATGTCTCATGCTGAGACATAATGTGACATTTGGCTACAAAAATAAACTTGAATTGGCTTCATAATGTTTCTTTGACCACGCTCAGCAGTGCTGTTCTAGTTACTGCAGACAGTACGATGGCAGACGTGACAAGCAGCCCTGATTATGGATCATCCTGGTTAGCAGCCGCCTGTGGGCCTGCAGATGCTGATTCACTGGATTAGGATCACACTGAGGTAACTGAAAGATGCAGAAAACCTTCATTTATGTCCTCCCTAACGTTGCCTTATCAGATTAATGTGTTGTCTTATTTCTCTTATTGCATTGTTCTGCAAATACTTGAGTCTGCATCTTGCGATATATTTCCTCGCAATCCTTCAAATCTATCATGACAAGAGGCAACAGGACTTTGAGATGTATGTGCTTACACAGGCACAGAACAGCAAAGAGGTTCGTGGACATTCTTTATCATCGCGTTTTCCCCGTCAGCACATTTCTGTTTCATCTGGACAAAACACTGCCAGAAACCCAGTGAGCCAAGATCCCAAATAAACCCTTATGTAATACTGTTCTTGGCATTTGTGTTTACTGCAAGGAGATGGCTCATCAACTTCCTAACCTCTTGCCTCTCACTAGTCAGACTAAGCCAGAGGTCAAAGCATCAAAAATAGAAGCTTTGTGCTGCTGAATATGAAAATGAAATGTAGACAGTGTAAACATAAACATACGAACCAAAGATGACCAATCAAAGTCAAAGATTTGTATGTATGACCTTTGCCCTCTAAACTGGTAAAGACCTTTACCTCTCATGGACACATGTACAACCTTTCAGTCTGGGCCTGAGCTCCACTCCTCCTCCTCTTTGTCCCGACAAACGCACAGTCAAATAGCTGAAGGCATAGCATGCAATCACGCTAGAATAGGTTCATCACTCCAGGCCGACAGAGCCCATCATAAGATGTCTTACACATACACTTTTAATCCCGATGATTAAGTCTAAAATGAGCGTATTCTTGCATTAAGAGTATAAATGGCTTGTCAGGTCCTTCCACCTCAACAAAGAAACGATAGGACAGTATTAAGCTCTTTAATCGCCTCCGTTTAGCTTAAAACTGAGGTAAACAAATGATTCCTGAAATCATAAAAGCTGCTTTTAAAGGTAGGTCTTGTCGTCACCTGCAGCTTTTCATCCTTGTTCTCCACACCGACAGTCACGCAGCCCTGGCGTTTCAGCAGCGCCGTCCCAGGGGAATGTTCATTAATATGCCTTGTTTGTAGTCATGTCTCCAGCAGGAAAACAATTCTGCTGGCCCATGTGGCTGCACTCATGCTAATTAACACCGCTAATATTCATCACAGTTAATATGAACACATGGTCCTTTCACAACAAGAGGGGGGGCATGAATATTTTATACTCATCCGTGCCTGTGATTACCCACCTTGGTCGAGGTGACGTCAGAACTGAAAACTTTCCAGTCTGAGCTGACTGGACTGAATCTTGGCTGGGTTTTGTCTTGGCGTCATCGCAGCATGATCTAAGCACAGTTCTCCGTTCTGTCTGGTCCTTTCTTTCTGTCACCCTCCCTAATCTCTCCCACTGAACATGCCATCACTCTCCAGCAGAGCAAGTTTCAGTACAAGTAATTACATGCTGTCCGCTGACCCATCCAGTGCATGTAATGCAGAGCAGGCTCTCCCCCTCCCTCCCCTGCAGTGGCGGTGGTCAGGCAGCTCCTCTGTCCTGGAGTCGCCTCGCCAGGCAGCACAGAGTGCGCATCGGCCGTAGACAATGATCACACCCTTCTCCCCAACCAATCGACTGTCGCCACTGCTCCATTTATCTGAGAGCATGCTAATAACATCATTTACCAGCTGTCAATCACTTGCTCACCCGCGACTCAGACCCAGGCAGAGGATTCTGAAGTCTGTGCTGGAGAAAGACTTCGGTGGCAAATAATAAGGCGGTAATCACGGAATAATGACTGACACCCCCTGAAAACAATCAAAAAGACAATCTCACATCGCTACAGAAGGTCTCTGTATTTAAGGCTTTAAAGTAGACAAAAATGCATGATGGGGACCCACAAAAACACACATGCATGCACACGTGTGCCTGCTATTGTACCGCAGAGAAGCAAAACAGAATAAAGGGAATTTCTTTTCCAGCTATTGAAATGCTAATTCCATTCCATCCTCCTTCTGCCGTGTCCAGTGTTGCATTAAATATTATCTCTTTCAAAGTTGATCATGACGCCTTTAAAAGAACACAATACCACGGGGATAGCCATGAACAGATGTCTCCATCATCACACTCCACAGGAGGAGGAATGCTGGTACGGGTGGTATTAAATTTAGAAGCTGATAAAATGCATCAAATCAAAAAAAAAAAAAAGAAAGAAAGAAGAGAAAATGTTGGAAGCTGACCGAACAGAAAAAAAAATGTCGTTGTGGTTCAAGATTTATGTCTGTAATACTCAGCTTCAGGCAAAGCTTCTGCTGTCTCTGCTAATTTACTATTAAAGCTGTTGAATATTTATTTATTACTCTAACACAAACCCTGAATGTCACTTACAACTCACTCTGTTAGTTCGGTTAACAAGGGTGTAGATTACACCTGATCAGATATTGACAAGTTAACGAAGCCTGCTCAGTCTTGACGCAGGCACCCAGACATTGTTTCCTGGTTTGTGTTTAAAATGATAGTGACACTTATGTTTGTTGCCTGGTTGTTGCTCTCAATCGGCTCCTCTATGTACGAGCACGTTTGGGAAGGAAGAACTAAACACTCTCGATCTGACAGGCGTTAGTGGGCAAACAGGCCTCGGTCACAACACAGCGCACGACCCTTCCACTGCTGGTACAGGAAGTCATGATTACAGAGGAGACAACTGTGAGCAACTTCAGATGAGATCACATTAGCGGAATGACGTTTGCCTCCATCTGAACAGTAAATGGCCTTTAAATAATCAATATAAACTACACAACGCACACTTCAAGCAGTGAAATAGTGCCGACAGCTATTGTATGCTGTTCAGAACAATGAAGTCTAAAACTATGCCATCAATCTACGCAGTACAGAACATTTATAGCATTGCTAGAAAAGCCTTTCATTCATTCCTTGCCTCGTTGCCTTATGAACTAAATACTTTTGGGTTTGTGATGGTCAGTCAAACATAATTTATCAGTCTATAAATGCTATACATTCCCAGATTCTCATCTTTTATGGTTAGGCTCTCCTGACAGCCCTGTCATGGCTCTTGGCAAGTCTGCTGAAAGCAACTAAGTGTTAAAATACTTCTTTCATCCATTAAATTTCAATTATGTACCCCCACCCCCAGCCCCCACAGCTGAATGCAAGGATGCTGGAAAGTTTAATAAAATCAAATAGAGCAGTAAGGGGTGAAGGTGCCGTTAAGCCCAGTAAAAAGACATTCTTTTCTCTTAGCGAGTGCCTCAGGGGCTTGTTTTATGGCATTAAGACACCTCAGGGAACAGGCACCTCTCACTGCATTTACGGCAAGAGCTAACGTACACAGTCCCGTGTATATGGACAGAACGCCTCAGATATACTGGATTCATTTCCTTCCTTCCTTGTGCACTATACACAGACAGTGTCACAGTATTTCTACGTACAGACAGTGCATCTGCAGACCTGCTCCCATCAATCCCCATCCTCCTTCCGCATGAGTGATGCAGGTCAACACCGGCTGTCGTTGTTGCCATATTTAGACAGGCAGCCCTGCATCCACAGACAAACTGTCAGAGGAGCGAGCTCCGTGTGAGCTGCAGCCCATATAGATGACTGGAGAGCAAGGCCACCCGGGAAACTGCCACTTACCGAGTCTCTCAAGAAATGCTGATGAACGCCAAGTGCTGACCTTGGCTTGTGCACAGTGCTGCATTAATGACGGGTTTTATGACACAGTTGTTGCTGGAGGTATGGAATATGAATATTCACCATTAATTCTCCTAGAGGATGGTAGGATTGGTTGTGATTAAACAGGGACACTTGAACATCAAAATATATGTGATAACTCAATGGGCTTGGTTAAAAGTAGTACTGCGTGTAACCCTCTCTGATCCTACCTTACTATATTAAGCACGAGCAATGAATCTCAAGCACAGTGGAAAATAACAAGGTGAATGATGATACTGTAAAAACGGGCTGTTATTCTTGGTCGGATCTAGTCCTCGTAGTTAGCAGCTTTGTAAAATGATGTGCTTCTCATTCTGGACACGACCTCGAAGAACTAGCTCCTGCTATTGCTCTTAATTGAAGTAATCAGCGTAAGTGAGGCGCTGACCCAGCCGTGATCGGGGCTTTTTGTCGTCGCGTGACGGAAGGTCGACCACCAGGACAAAACGCGGAATAACCGACTGATCCGTGTCGGCCTCATGTCTGTACACGTAACGTCGCCCACAGGCACAGGCTGGAAATTAAACCCAGACGCAAAGACACATCAAAAACAGATTATCACGGTGATCCTAATGATAAAGCTCACAGCAGCCATATGAATACTTGATAAGTCCACACACAGAAGAGGCCTGATGGAGACTCTGCAAGGAGCCTAAAATATATACTGTGAGGAGAATAACAAACGCACACTCAGAACAACCAACTGAACAATGGAATGACTAAATCTAAAGACGAAGTCTCCAGTTAAGGCATCTTTCCCCTGCTAATCACCGGAGAGCTGCAGCAGATATGAGACAAGAGTTTGACTGACTGGCGTTAGCGCTGCACATGTGAATTTGAGGGTTTGACGCTAATGGCACATGATATCTCTGGTCCGACTAGCGAGCCCAGCTCAGGCCCGAGATGAGCCCCGCTCTCGTGTACACACACACACTCCTCAACACCAACGCATGAGAAGTTCAACTTCACACACTCACGCTCTGCTGCAAGCATGAAGAAAAAGAACTGCACCGACAAAACAAACTCTTTACACAAAACCTCACACACCCTTACAAGGAAACAAACACCAGTTTTCTGCAGCGCATCTGATACGAATGCACACTCAGGCACCGTCCAAACGCACGCGCACACGTGCAAGAACAATAAAGCAGACCTTATTAAGGGAGCGGGAGGTGAGGCAGCCAGGCAGAAAGATATAAATAGCCTGTCTGAGTTCAGCAATAAAGGTGGAGGTGGGAGGGAGGCCGGGACAAAAACGAGGAGGATGAAAAAGCGAGCGAAAGGAGGCGAAACAAAAGGGCTTTATGGTAATTAGAGAGGTAAGTAATGCTAGCACAGAGCAAGAACAACGTGGGATCCATTGACGGGCGGGGGAGGGGCCGGGTCGCAATAGGCGTCCTAGATGTTCCCTTCATCCAAGAGCAGCTGTCGGCGCACGGCGGCGCGTTCAGCTCATTCACCTGCTCCCAGCCCATTCCAGGAACCTAAGCCGGGCGTTTGGCACCTTATTGTCACATCACTCTGACTGGACGCATTAATCATGCATGCAGGCGCGTTAACCTTCTGGCCAAGGGAAGGAACGGCCGTGCTGCTAAAGAGCAGGCTGACAAATCATTTGCATTGATTTGCATTAAGTGTCCTTAATTGATTTGCAGAGAGCAGCCTTGAGTAAAACTAAAATAGCAGCTAAGCCATAATGATAGCTAAAAATAAATGGTGTATGAAGGTTTGTGCGAGGGTCGCTGGGCTGCAGTTGATGGGGCTTTAGAGGATTGCCATGTGAATAATCCCACATGGGGCAGGTCAGCCTTCAACATGGCTGAACAAAGCAGATTATCTGATCTTCTGTGCATCACCCTGAGGCCACAACTGAAATGTCAAACACCAATAAAAAAAACTGGGCTCAGCTTCAAGTCTGCGCTGGGTTAATTTACTGTAGCTGAAGAGCTCGTCCAGAGTGAAAAGCGGGACCAGGTTCAGGTCCTGATTTAAAGATTCCCCCTCAGTTTGTTTACAGTGATGGATGTTCTCCATCATTAACAGGGCTGCAACTGAACTTTTAGAAACGTAACTTAGACGTAGCTTGATATTATGAGAAAGGTGATCGTTTTCGTGTTGGTAATGAACGAAACCTGAAAAATCTAATCACACTGTAATCAATTTACAATGACAGGCAGGAGAAGATGGAGAATTACGTCTTACGAAAGTTAATCACACCAAAAGCTTCTTTGTGAGTTCAGTTAAAAGTGGATGCAATGGTATTGTGTGAATTGTCCAAACCAAATGAAATCAGGCTATGGCACGGTTTCACAGACGCAGACTCTACTGTCTGAGGCCGACCTCGCTCTAATCCTGTGTCAAACCCCTCTGGCTAAAACACTGGTTGAAGCTCATCCAAGGCTGCGAGACACAGTGTGAAGTAGAGGAGAGCAGTAGTAGAGGCACCGGATTCCTCTGGTGACAAATCGTGGGTGTTGGTGATGTGGAGTAATCCCATTCACAACAACCCCCACCACAAACCGGACACAGACTTTACACTGGCATACAGATGACGATGTCTGGAGACTGACGGGGGGCAGGTGAACGGAGCACGTGCATGCAGGCGGCTGTGCTTCTGCGAGACGGCTTGAAATTGTAATCTGGCAGATTATATTTGTGTGAGCGACTGCGTGTGTTAATGAAAAGCCTGATCTGGGTCCTGGTCTAACCTGCTTACACCTCGCTGACTCTACACGGTCCCATCTGCGCTTCCTGTTTTCTTCCAGCCTGCTACGGTCTCATCTTCTCCATCTCTCCCTGCCTTTTCTTCTCCTGCCCTTCCTCTCTCCACCCCCCGCCCCTCCCCTCTCCATCAGGGAACAACACAAACAGTGCCTCTTCCTCCCTTACAACCCACCTCCCCTCGCTCTATCCAGCCGTGCTAACTGAAAAAGGAAAAAAAACAAAACCAAACACTCTCTTTCTCATGTAAATTCTTAGTACTTACATGTCACCTCCATATTTCTAAGCGTGGACGGATACTCTCCACAGTGACTGATGAATCTTGGTGCCTTTGCTAGGGAAGCAGTTTTTCTGGCGCTCGACGGGAGACGGGGATGGATGGGAGGACGGATGCAGGGAGCAGATGGCTTCTTGGAGGAGCCGTCTAGCTGAATGTGGACAGTTAGCTTCAGCGTTAACCACGATACGAGAAGACTGTCAACACAGCTCTTGCACCTTCTCCATTTGCATTCTTGCTCTCTTGGTTTTTTTGTTCCTTCAGTTTCCCGGCTTGCCTGTTTGTTTCAGGGTAATCCTTTTAAATAACAAAAAAAAAAAAAAAAACACTCCCTGCTCCTTCTCTGACAAACTCTCCACATCTACTATGATGTGTTTGAACACCTCTATCCCTCCCTCCCTCTGTGACTCTAAGAGCATCAGCCAGGCTGCTCTGCTTCACTTATGTTGATCTCCGGGCTTATGCCCTGATTGGACACACGCCACGATCAGAGACGCCAATGGTGGCGCAGCAAGTGGGTCACATGGTAAGTGTGTGTGTGTGTGTGTGTGTGAGCGAGGGGTTTAGATGGAGGAAAGGGAGGGAGGGATGAGAGACGAGGAGGAGAGGGAGGAGGAGGGGTACCGTGAGTGGCTGAAAGCCGCTACATCGGTGAGGGATTTTTTTATTTCAAACGTCTGAGATGGAGCCTTTTTTCCTCCTGTGGGAAAGAGGAGGAGGAGGAGGAGGATGAGAAGCTCTAAGCACAGACATTTAGAAGAAGAGAGGGCACGCAGCCATTTAAGACTCCGTCCCTGATGCACATGATATAAAGCATGTACACATGCAGCGGAGAAGTGGCTCCATCTTACAGAATCATTGCCAGAGTAGTGCGCTGCAGCAGCGGTAATTGGACAGGGGTTGCTATGGAAACAGGGGAAACGGTTGCTTGATGGTCAGAGCTGTGCCCTGGGAGCATCAGACTTGCCTCCATTAAAACACACACACACGTTTTTCTTTGTGATTGTGCGTTTGTCTGTGTACAGTTTGTAAACAGGGGCAGATGCTCAGACAGGCATGAAGAACCAGCAGCGTCTACGAAACGCAGGTCACAGCATCGTGCACGTCCAGACATCGATAAAATGTGAGGCGCTTTAGTATTCCACATGTCAGAACGCTCAGCGGCGTCTGTGAAAACGGCCGATACACCGGCTGCGTTTTGAAGTGGACGCCCGCAGAATTAGGCTCCACACAGGTTATTACCCGCCCACACAGTCTGGACAGGAAATGTCCTCTCATGCTATATGTACAGGTGGAACTGAACATGCACACATTTACATAGTTTATTCATTTGACATCATATTCATTTAGTCAAGTGATCTAAATGAATGTGGTGGAGACTGTGTAAAAGTGCTTTGTGATCTTTGAATTCAGTGATCTTTTAATTTGAATTAAATCTTTGTGTTAATTTATTCTACTTCCTGTGTTCGTGCCAACTCTGGAGTTCAGTGGGATTTAAATCAAGCTTTCCCAGTGAGCAATTCTGGAACAACCGCAGTTGCTGAAGCTTTTTATTTTATGAATTATGTAGCCAGTGACCGTTTCAGTTCCAGATAAACAACTCGGTTCATGTTGACAAAACCGAACAGAAAAGGACAACTAGCAGACATCAGAGGTCTCCAGATTGTTTATAAGTTCATGGTGGTTACAAAGTTAGACTCAGCACAGAACTCCACAGGCAGCATTTAGCTCAGGAAGCCCCAGAGTCCCAACAGCCTGACTATCAACAAGCTGCTGCCAAATTTCAAACTCCCAAGGTGCCAAGTGGTGAAAAATGATGTTGGGGGAGGGAAGAGGGGAAGAGCATCGTCAATCCAAACTCAATCGACACGGACTCTTGCCTTTGAGTGAGGGATGGGGTAACTAGAGGAGGTGTACGACTTGGGACATGCTCGTCATTCTGGGCCTGTCAAGATGACCTCATCACTTCTAATACTATCCTAAATAACTCAAAAGCTCAATTTATTACCACAGGCATTAATGAAGCCAGACTTCATTCATAATCCACTGGCCAAGCATTGATTCTGTTGTGACTAGAGGCTGGCTTAGCAATGTCTTAGCAATTACAGCATCACCTTCACGTCCCATGTGTCCCTTTATATATCAGTGTAGAACTGAGTAGAGGCAATGGGGCATGAAGAACTGGTGCACTAATGAGACACACACATTACAGTCAAACGGGTAAATATGAGTAAAGGATTGGACCATGACCAGTCACTGTGTATACAGCGACTTGGACACAGGGAAGCTTGTAGTTTGCGTCGCTCTGTTTGGTTTTTGACGCCATAAAATAATAATTTGTTTGACAAATCGGGGAAAAGGCAGACAGCATCTGTTGACTGCTACAACTGACGCCCAGTTGAATACACAACATACGCCATCATTCAAAAACACCTCATTACTATTGCTGCCTGGCAGCGCACACACGTATTCTCACACGACTCCACATTAGCCAGCTTACAGCAAGTGTCTCATCCTCATCCAGACTCTGCTGAGCTCCAGGAGAAGATGGGGAAAGTCTAATCAGTGGCAACAAAAAGACCATTTCCATGTCAATGCACCTTCATTAGGCCTGAGATTTGAATGTGCATGCAGAATCTGACAAGAGTTTATGATTGTTGTAATTAAGAGTGAGCTACGTCTACGCAACTGTACAAAAACATTTGCCCTTGGTTTCTATTGGGGTTTTCAGCTAAATTCGGGTCGGCTGCATTCTTACACACAAGCAACATACCTTGTTGAAGTCTTCACTTGTCGCCCTCATCTCCTTCCAGGTCTTGTTAAGCAGCTGGATGCAGATGCAGAAGAATTCCTCAAAGGAGCGATCATGGGTGAAGAACATGGGATGAAAGTCATGACAGTTTTCGCTGGCTGTGGACACAAGAGAAAAGCACAGTCAGTGATCGGTGAAATAAGGAAAATAAAAATAGAGTCTCACTGTTTCAAAGGGTTCATTCTCCTATGGGGACATGGTTGGGATGTTTTCCACATCTGACATTTACTGGCAAAGGACAACAGAAGAAAAACTAAATCATACACACATACTACGTTCACACCCACTACAAGGCTTTACTGAAGCAAGAACAACAAGTTGGCCAGTAAATGAACACGCGCCTTGTACCTTTCTCCTCCACTCAGCGGCTAATGCCACACGGTGGCCTTCAGTTTATAAATACGTAATTGGGTCTGAAGGAATGTGGCCCCTACCGTGCACCTCAACACCTGACTAATGCACAACAAAAGGGACAAGCAGCCCACACACAGTGCTACTGCAAGCAAACATCACTTACAGTAGCTGGGAAATGTTACAGGTAAAGTCAGACAACTGCTGCTAATAAACTGCATGTTCAAAGAGACAAAGCGCTAGATCACGTGCAATCACAGAGAATAAACCACCAGGCATGTAGATTTCTACGCATTTCATAGAAAGAACAGCTGTGAACAAGAGGTCCTCAATGAAGTAAGACTCCAAAATAGCTAAGGATAAGGATAAGGTTGACATTTTCCATTTTGCAAAGCCAGAGGTGGTTTGTTGAGTTGATTTGGATGCACTGGAGCCTTACATCCCCTACTAGTTGTGTGAGCGTCTTTGAAACAAGAATGAAAGGAAAAAGGGAAATCTAAGGCTTGAGAGCCCAAACCACATGAACCAAGTGGTACAATAACAAGGCTTGACATTCATTTGAACATTGAATTTGTCTCCCTCTCGTTGTGCTGAGCCGAGTGGCGGCCTTGAGCCAAAGATTGGTTCATTTAAAGTGTTTCAGAGTGGAGCAGCAGGGCAGCAGCTGACCATGAGCAGCCGTGAAGTTGGATGGAAAGGGTCAGGCCGCGATCGAAACTTCACAGCGTAATGAGTGATGTCCACAGGCAGCGGGCCAGCGACGCGAGCCTCGATTCAAAGTGATGGATGGGAGATTAAGAGTAAAGCAAGGTGGAAAACTCCCAGGGTATATTCTATCAGCGCTGGTGGTCAATCAAAAATTTAATGGAGGCGAGCGCCAACAGACCCTGAATGGCTACTTATCCAACTGTTTAGGCCTCAAGGGCAGAAAGACCGAGATGGCAGAGAAGAAATTGGTGAATTTAAGTAAATCCTTCCTGGGAAAAAGTTGTTTGGCTTGAAGTTTGCACTGACCTCTGTAAACAGGCTTATTGATAGGACAAACAGAGACGTGAGGTGGCAAGGTGAAGGGAATTACATGTCCAGGCTTATTTGGGAAATACAGACAGCGAGCAGCCTCGTGTGGCTCTGCAGAAATTTCTCCATCCTGAGCTTTTGCGAGGCATGCTGAGGCGCAGACAGTTTTATTACCTCTGTCAGGGCTCAGCAGGGTTGAAGCAGGACAGCAATGAGCCAAAAAAACATTACAGCGTGTTGGCGCTTGAAATAAAGAAGAAATCAGTGCAGTGCATCGAAGTCAGACTTATTCAGAGAGCACGTTGTTGAATATTTCACCAAACAAACATAATTCGGTCAAGCTGAGGAAATCATTTAAGAGGAAATCTGGGGGCTGTCACTCTGCATTTCACAGTCTGGGCTGTGTTTCATGCTTTACTTGGTTTGATTGCTTTAACTTTAAACTATTAGAGGTTTTAAGTAGTTCTGAAGACAACGACGAACTAAAAACATGCCACATAAGCAAATCACACTGACTAAAGAGAAAAACAATCCACCAAGCTCCTCGCTGCTCCTGCCCCAAATCGTCAGGCAGCACACGGCATTAACCGACGTCCAGGGAACCATCTAATAACTGACTGGACTACTGATGAGTGAAGCTACTTCATAACAACATGAAGTGTCACTCAGTGCTATGAGTTGCATCTATTAAGAAGTAAATATACAGGATAGAATATGACAATTGATAAAACGGTGACCTCCATCAAGTGCAATGCTGCTCCTGCCCAGTACGGGACAATGAATGAAGCAGAGGTAGGACACTGCTCAACGTTTCAGAATTATTACAAAACAACTGTCTCTATACTGTAACTACTTACGCTAGAGATATTGAATATTACAGTATATAGTAGAAAAACACTGCTGTGGTGGCCCTGAATGAGAAGAGAAGTACATCAGTGTTTATTTGCTGGGTTCTACACTAGCCCAACAACTGTGCTTGGACTTGTGCAAAATCTCGTTGCTTCCACTTAGAATCAGCCTTTTCTCCCACGGGCAGGCGAACGTGGTCAGAGATCGTCCAGACGACTGGACGTATTAAGTGCCTGAGGGGTGCAACGCTTTTTGATGGATGATTCACACAGCCAGGGGAGCGCACACGCACAGTTGTCTATACGCTGAACAACAGACAACGAAGCAACGCAGTGGACACACACACACACTCTCTCAATTTAAGTCGCAGTTTGTGGCGCTTTTCGGCTGAACATATGGGTCCACAGCAGACGTTAGGGATGGATGGAAATCGGGCCATAATGAGTTTTCTTTGTCCTGTATGGTTTTCCATCCATCTGCACAGCCAGATTTTTACGATCTGTACCTCCCCTAAAGTGGGGCAACAGGACACCGTGACGGCCAGTTTAGGTTAGGCCGGACCAGATGCCCGCATGGATCAACAGATGCTCTGTGATGATGGTGGGATACCTTGGTGCCAAGATGCGCTGGTACAACTGGTTGCTCCTGGGATGTCATTTTTCTACTGGGTGTTACGATGCGTCGAGGGAAGCGAATTACGAATAATCCCACTACTATTAATATGAAATGTTGCTGCCAGCAGAAAACAATGTCTATGTTTTTAATAGAACTCAAGATTGCTGCTCAGGATTCTAGCCTGAATAACGCGACGTGGATACTTCAAACTCTGTGGGCAGAGAGAAGCTCCAGGTCATTGCCTTCAGAGGAAATTATCAGGACAGAGAGGTTCCACAACATCACACAATATTATCGTCTCGTTGTCCTCTCCATCCATCCTCCTTTACCCTGAGATGCATTTGGCTATGCTGAGGTCAGGGGCTACTGTCATATTCCTAAAGTGAATGTGTGATGGGGTTTTGGTTTTGGTTTTGTACGTGTGCGCATGTGAATGCAAGCATGACTGAGCGTGGGACAGCTGTCACCCGTCATGCTCTTATTAGAATCCATCCACCGTGAAGCCTCTGAGTGCCCTGTGACGTCAGCTAGGAGCTAATTACTCAGCTGGCCACAGATGAGTCCTGGGCAGGAGAGAGGTGACTAAGCATGTGCGTTAAAAGTATTGCGTGTGCAGCGGTATGTGTGCGTTTGTGCGCGTGTGCACGCAAGACAGAGAGAAAGCGGTGTGGGCTGAATGCCACCCTGACATCTGTCAAGGTCCAGTGTGTACTCGGTTGTGTATATGTGTGTCCCTGCATGAGCACAAAGTAAGCGAAACAACCCTCAGAGTCACCTTGCAGCTAAGCCACATGATGAATACACAGTGAAAAGTGTCATCTTCACTCTAATTACAATACCAGCATGCCCCCATGTCCAACTGTGACGAGGGAAGTGTGACAGAGAGAGTGTGAGTGTGTGTGTGTGTGTGTGAGTGTGTGTGTGTGTGTGTGTGTGAGTGTGTGTGTGTGTGTGTGTGTGCGTGTGTGACACCAGTGGGCATCGTCAGCGCCATCTTTCTAGTCCAGTCACTGTTTGCATATGTACCGGATGCAAAGTCAGCAGGTAAACAGAGATGAACAGACTAACTGTGCTCCCTGTACTGCAGCACACCTCCACAGCAACAAAGCACAAGATAACACAGTTTGCCCACCGCACTCAATTAGCTTTTTTGTTTGTTTGTTTATAAAGTCTTTAAGGGGGGAGGGAGCTAATTAAAAGAAATCTTTATTACTTGAGGATGAACACAGAGAAAAGTCAAAGCCTTATTTCATCTGCGGTCTTTAATTATATAACGAACCGTTTTAGCATGCAGGCTGCCAAACAATGGTCAAGACGCGTTAGAGGACAAAGAGAGAGGGGGAATGGAAGAGAACGGTGAGATGGAAAAATGAGACGCAGCGATTCACGTAGGAGACCTTCACATACTCCTCATATTCTCACAAACACAATAAGTCGGATGCGTTTTCTGCAGAGGTGCCCCAGGGTGCATTTCTTTAATACACCAAATAAAACTCATATCTTTAATACATCAGATATGGGGGCAAAGACGAGAATACACCTCACGACAGATGCGTCTGAAGCCAGATCAGACGGTGAGTCATGCTTACATAAACAAACACATAATGTGTCTGAGTTTGCCCAAATCAAGAAACACAATTGTTTAATCATAACTAAACAGCAGGAAACCCTCCAGGTAAATGCACATACTGTATGTACAGTAACACACATATAACTTTCATTTTTCATTTGCATTTTACTTCCACTTACTTTTATCAGAACTTTGTTGATTTGTATTGGTTTGTTTTACCTTAACACAAAACTAAGTAGCATGACAGCAGACTGTTTCATCCAATGCACCACTTCAGTCCTCTAAGAAGTGACAAGGGAGTATTTGGGGAAAAAAACTTTAAGGATCTGCAAATGTTGAGATCCTCAAGCATCCACCTGTCATTTTTTTGTGCACTTCTATTTAAAGATCTCCTGCCACGTATGCCTGAAGCCATGAAGTGGAAACACCCAAGTAATACTCTTCCTTTTAACACGAGGCTGTGAAGTGGCTGCTGACTGCCAAATAGATGCTCATGTCACGAGCAGAGGGATACTTGCGATTCTACACTTGGTCGTCCCTCCACTCACCATCATCCACTCCTGATTCATTGAGGCAGACTTACGGGAGGGATTAGCAATGAAAACCACGAGACTTAGCAGATCACTTTAAATGGGATCAAGCTAATGTTCCCACAGTGCCACATGTTAGATCTTAGACATAAAAGCTAATTCCATTGATAATTTATTAGCGGAAGTAGCAGTTTGCAAATATAGGACTACTGAAAATGATAAATGACCCAGCATGCAGTACAATTGACCATAGGTAAACCTAACCCATGATACAGCATAACCACCTTCATGATTTATAAAACCTCTCATTTAAAAATAAATGTGGAAATTTAACACTGATATTTATCAAGCTTTTTAGAAAGTTCAACTTCAGATCATATTTTGCATAAGCTGATGCATAAGCTAATGTGTATGTATATGTAATGTATATTAATTGCTATATAATATAACAATATGTCCAGATGAGTCAACACACTTAAAAATCCAAATATTTTACATGAGATATCGTGGTGCACGATGAACAGTGGAGCTGTCCAAGGTGCTGAATGTCCTTTTGCCTTTAGTCATCTTGCCCTTACAGCGTGTGTGTGTGTGTGTCTGTCTCAACATGCCTTTGTCCATGCCCAGACCTGCAATGGCTCGCTATCCTGCTCTCCATCTCTGCAATGAGACACCACTCTGTGAATCACCAAGCAGGGCCATTACTCACCAGGCCTGGTCCTTTCTAAATAATGTCATAAATATTCCATGGGCCGGCTTAAACTGCAGATTCCATTAAGAGCAGTGTTCCAACTGAAACATGCTGGGACAATTAATCTTTTAGGATCTGCAGCAGGGCAACAATAAATGGAGGAGTGGGAGAGAGTAAGGGTATAAATTATTGGAAGATGGAGAGCTGGAGGAAAGCTGACATAGAATGACACCTGCATAGAGAATTATAAATTATACAAAAGGTAGAACAACCCAACACGCTTCTTTAACTTCACCCGAGACCAAATCTGCATCAGAGCAAACCCAGTGAAAATGTTAAATGGCTGTGAGGATAACATTAAATAGAAATGTGGAAGTGGAACACATCAAGTCATAACAAATTCTTGAGTGGCTTCTCTTGTAGTTTATGAAAGTTTAAGATGCTATTTACTTGTTTAGTAGCGTCATTTATGTCAAAATCATGTGATGGAGAAAGATACTCAGCATGAAAGCATAAGAAATGAAGTCTTGAGAGGGACAGATGTTTTTCAGAACCTCAGAGAGAAGAAAAAAAAAATCATGAATGTGACAACACTGAGAAGAATTAAGATGGAAAGGGAGCTTGAGGAGATGAGAGGGGGAGAAAGGCAACTTCAACAGCCTCCAGCAAATCCTCAATCCCTTGGTGTTTAATCCACATGAAAAAACAAGCAGCGAGTGTCTGGTCCCTGTCAGAGCCATACTGGCATTTCACACAGACAGAAGAAAGCAAATCAGCCACAAGACGTCACTGGCATCACCATTAATCCAACGTTTCTTTCTTCCGCTGTTATCCACAGAGAGATGCAAAACAGGGAAGGAATACAATAAAATAAACTTCTTTATTGCACAAGAGGTTTGGGTGGTTTTACAGATAGACAACCAAGACTTTGTAAAAGCAGAAATACGTTGTGTTTACTATATGGACATTTTGAGAGTCTACCAGCATCACATAGGGGACAGCACCTGCCTTTTTCTTTCAGGCTCATGTGTGAACGAGGATTCCAGATATAAATGCCCAGCTCAGTGGCACATGACAGGACCGTGAGTCCACAACCCTCTGATGTGACGCACCTGTGAACACTGATAAAATGTTTCAGAGACGCAGATGCAGCCTGCAACCTCCTTATTAGTGTCAGGTACCTCAGGCTTTGTTTCTCTGCTGAAAGGTCGGCCCAACGATGACAGACAGTGGTAAAGCCGAGACCCATTTCTCTCACAGTTTTGCCCTGGGAAAGTCAAGAACTAATGACGTGCACACACAGTCTCTCTAATGACCAGCCGCTACTCACGAAGCACTTACAACACCTGCCTGCCTTACATTCATCCTACTCACACTTTCATTAGTGTGAGCTAATAGACACATGGCTAATGGGGTGTGTATGAAAATGCATTCAGCTTCGTACAACAGAAGACAAAGAGCAGATTAGGACTACAGACACTGCGGCTTCCTCAAATACAAACAGTTGCACAGTTTTAGCTTTTATTTCATTTTAGAAAAGGGTTAAACTTTTCTAAAATTTATTGTTGTTGTCATATCCCATCATAAATAATAATAGTGAGTTCACTCCTTCGGGGGAACAGCCTCAGCACAGGTGACATTATACAGCCACTGGGAACAGAAAGGCCCACATCTATGCGTGAAGGTCACCGCTATGATTCAACTTCAGCAGTTATTTCTGCAGGGAAATTAAAATACACAGACCCCTCATGTTTACAAAATAAAAAAATAAAAAAAACAACAGATAACACACAGTGTCATGCTAGTAAAACTTCGCCCATAAAAACTAAGAGGGTCACAAAGGGTTGGGTCAGCATTTGTAGAGCTCCTTGCTTTTTTTATCCATTGCTTTTGAGTAAGTTGTATTTATCTGTAAGTAAGTCACTTAAAAACAAACAAAAGCTTATTCATCACGATGAGCTGGCATTCATCCCAGGGATTTAGCTCTACTCCATAGACCTTCAAACGAGAGATATTTCTAACCCAGAGATATTTCACTGCTTTGGACGACTCTCATTGCTCGATATGCATTTTCACATCAGTGAGGTCTACAGTCTACTCACCCTCCACACGTCAGGGCCACCTGTCTGCAAACTACATTCATGTCAGGATGTAGTGCAGACAACGTTTTGCCAGATAAAATTAGGTACTGTGTTTGGTAAAGAAGAACAAAACGTCAAAGAAATTAAAGTATACGATTAGAAAAGTATTATTGTACCCGTTTAATTATTGTTTGCAGTAAAGCCCAGTATTTTATCAGTCATTTTAGGACCTGAAGGAATTTCCTACACATTCATGTTCTTCTTACAAGACTGGACTGAAGAACTCTGCAATGCAGCCAAGTCTAAATCCTATATATATATAAAAAAGACATGATCAGAGGAAAAGGGCACATCGGTTTAAACCTGAGCTAAAAATGCCGTCTCCCTCCCTACAGAGAGCAGCAGGGGTCAGTCTGGAGCGGAACTGAGACCCACTTGCCCATTTAAAGAAGTAAAGACATATGAAAAGGGCACATCAATTTGGAGTGGACGTGGGCACAGCGTCTCTTTTTCCGCGCAGCGTGCCTCCCAGAGGCGGAGTATTAGGCTGAAAGGGGCTCAATGGGGGCGAAGTACATCACTAAATAATGAACTCCCTGCAGCACAATTACGGAGCATAATGGCTGCTTTCATCTGAACAGGGAGGGAATGTGTGTACGGGGGATGTAGTGTATTTCTGTGTGGAGCAGTCCCTGAGGTATGAGCTACTGTATATATGATCACAGAATGTAAACAAAGAGGTGAGAGCAAGAGGAAGAGCTGTCTGCTATACACGGAGTGCGGATGTGAGGAAGCGCGTGCGAGACTTACGGAGCTCGCCCACTTTCAGGATCTCACAGAGCATCTTGGTCAGTTCAATGCTGCTGCGGCCAAATGGACACTCGTGCTTGTCTTCACGACTGCTGTTCTCCAGGACGATCTAGAAACAACAAGCAGCAAAAATCAAACACGTGACTGAGGTGTGAGTGAGTTGCCTTGAAGCATAGTTTTGTATTTATGTTCTTACACCACTGCACTGAAGGTTATTAGACCACATTATGGTGAAGTTATCCCTACACTTCACCTCGACTGACCTTCCAAACCATTTGCTTAAACTCCAACATGTAACAGCAAACAAGCCGCTGCATTTAGCAGGAGCATCAAGGAGCCGGTCAATTTAGCTGTTGACAGTTTAATTTGGGTGATTGGAGGCAGTGGCATCTAGTGGCAACTAGATGTCCCTTTTCTCCACTGGTGCCTGAACGCAACCATAAAAATGTTTAAATCACAAACTGAACATTTTATTTTCAATAAAACTAAACTGCGTAGCCAGTATATGGTGAATAATTGTACTGCAGACAACTGACTGGTAGAGGTTTCAGTAGGAAGCAGAAGTGATAATAAGAAACATGTCACCACACATATCCCTGTGTGTGTGTGTGTGTGTGGTTGTGTCTGCACAAGGAAGAAGTGCATGAGAATGTACATCTGTGTGCTTACCCTGACGTAGGCGTCCTGGTGGTGTCTGGCGAAGTACAACATGTTATCCAGAGCCAGCATTCCTGGAGGAATCTGGGTGAAATCCACAGCTGGATTCACGTGGTTCTGAGAGAGACAGAGGAGCAGGAAGGTGAGACGCTGAACATGCTCTTTTGTTCTCTAGCACAAACCAATTTCAAAACACAATTGGAGTCTTTGACTAAAACACAGTAAGCCAGTATTAATATCCACGTGTGATGACGCGTTTTTCTTGGAATGGATCATTCTCCAGAGTGGAGGGTATTATGCATTATGGATTTAAAATTCAACCAATGTTCTCTCTTGGTCAAATTCACCTTAAAATGTGAGACAGGATGTTGAAGAGGACAGTGACAGGAAGAGGAGGAAGGACAGAGTCTGAGAGCAGTGAGGATGCTGGCTGATCTTCTGTTCTGTTGCTCTGTCTGGCAGGAGGCCTCCAGGCTTAAAACACAGCGACACCCATGCATATAGCAGCTTTAAAAAAGCTCCCATTGGAGCTGTGAAAAAAATAGTCAAGCATATGTAAAGAGAACGAAAGTAATAGAACGTAAACAAATTATCTTGGTGGTGAGATAAGGTTTATCCAAAGAAACGAGGCTTGTGACTGTGCGTTTGTGTGTGTCTACAAGCCGTCTAGCGTGGAGTTTCGGGTAGGTTCTCTCCACACTAGCGGAGACGAGGCAGTCCAACTGGGCTTATCTCGACTGCGCACGCTGCAGAGGGAGCGTGGAGGAGAAGAGCCCTGAAAGCAGCTCCGGGCTTACGCCGAGCCATCAACTTCTTATGCTATACTTAGACCAACGCACACAGCACGAGTCACACTTGGAGTGCAGAAACATGCACGCCTAAAAAGATCATCAGAGGGCGAGCACGAAAGTAAACAAAGGCAAAACAGAATGTGAGGGGTGCAAAATGAAAAGGCCAGAGGAGGAAGTGAAGTGAAATGAGATGGTGAGTCTTGGCATATCTGGACAAACACACACACACTGATCTGCAAGACAGTCACGTTTCATTATCAGCAGTTCCTTGACCTTCTTCCGTTGTCGTTTCTCTTCTCTTTTATTTATTAACCACAGACCACATTAAGCCCAATAAAGCACATTAACAATTACAATTAACTTACAATAAAGCCGAGCTTCTTGTAGTCGCGTGTGTACATGGACTTTCGCTTCTCGATGCTGCCGCTGTTGTTGGGCTCAGACTCTGCATCGAAGGCGATCCTCCGCAGCTCAAAGATGATGTCCCTTTGAGCCTGCACACATAGAGATGAATGTCCAAGTGCAGCGTATAAATCTGTCTATTTTAAAATTTAAGAATGCTCTCTTAACTAACTCCCACAGAGCCTAAGGCAGTCTGGGCAGCGGCCATTTGTCTTCACAGTTTCTATTACTTGCCTACAATAACAAATGGATCAGAGCCAAACTGTCCATTTTTGATTTAAAAAAAACCAAACAACCATGTTAGAAATTGATTTAGGTTTCACTAGAACTGAAACAATGTGGTTTCTGAAGCTGTTCAGCAGGAACAAAAGGCTCAGGGTGAAATAAAACTTCTAAAAAAGATTTGACTTTGATGATGCAGCTGAAGAGCATCTTGTCAGTTTCTGCCCACCTGATCCTGGGGATCCATCTTGGTCATCATACGGTCCTCCAGCAGGTTGAAGGTGAGCACCTGCAGCACGTACAGCTGGTGGGCCATCTCGTCGTTGATGGGTGTGGGGCTCCGAATCACATTCTACACAACGATATCAAGGTCAAACAAGGAAGGAGGGTAACGAGATAGCATGAGGAGGGGAGGAGCAGGAAAGTGTGAGCAATGTTTGATGTGCAAAGAGAAGGGAAGGACAGAAAGCAGGACTTTGGGTCAGGTGAGACATGGATTTTGGAGGGAGACGGCAAGAGATAACAAAAGGGGAACAAGAGGATTTGGGAGTGAATGACGAGGATTAAAAAGAAGTCAGATCAAGTAACCGAGAGAGAGAAATGAGATTTAACACAAGAGACAGGATGAAAGAGACACAAGAAACAGGTGCGAGAAAATGAATATAGTAGATAATAACTAGAGGCAGAAGTAGCAGGTGTCATCTTTCTCTGTGATGTTGCTCTGGAATAGAAGCAGGGAGATGAAGAGAGAGACAAAGATAGAAAGAGAAAAATAAGGATGGGGTGGACGTGTAAAGAGGAGGATGTGACTGGACTTACACTGAGAATGATGGAGCGCAGCTGTTTCTGGGCAAGAATATGGGCCATCTCCTAGAGGGGGGAAAGGAAGGAGGGAGAAACCGAGACAGAGAGAGAGGAAGACAGAATTTAGCAAAAGCAAGGAGGCAGTGAGAAGGAAAAACTATTAAACCATGAAAACTGTTTTTTGTGTGGAGGGGGTGAATGTGGGCAAAACACAAAACCATGAAAAACTGCCATGGCACGCTGCAAAGTCTGCAGCGACAGGCGCTTGGAAAGGAAAAAAAGCCATCCCAAACACAACTGAACCTTAAAGGGAGACTAGACGCACCAACTAATGTCTTCTACAGTGCAAACTACAAAGTGTGCTAATCAAGGGTGCACTTACTGTCAGGGGACAATTTAGGATGTCCACAATGTGCTCATCAAACTACCAAACCGTGTGCAGTGAGGGAAGAAAGTCAGACACAGAAAGACAGAGAGTGAGTGAGTGAATGTGAAAGAAAAAAAAACGAGCGTGAGAGGAGGTTAAAAAATTCATTTTCTGTCAGTGGTGCAGCTGGTGGAGGAAGATGGGGAGGGGGGGGGGGGCAACTGTGTCAGCAAAATGGCCGGAGACTCTGGGATCATAATAAAAGCTTCACTGATGCTCGTGTCAACACAGTTATTCTGAGCGAAATCTAAAATTGTCTCCTCAGCCTCTTGCACGTTTTAAAGCATCTGCATATAAAAGGTTCTGACTGTAACGTTGTATGAATCTGCATCTGAAATAACTAATGTGCTGCTATAAATTTAGCTCACCACTGTTCACTCATCTACTAAAACAAGCCCATAAAGTTCCTTGACAGCGCTGCCAGTCGGCCGCGTTACGTTTCGAGGAGGTGCAACGAAGCACTGCAACATCTCCAGTGCTGCAGAGCCGTGTGCATAGCGTGTCGTCAAGTGTGTGCTGCCTGAGAGAAAAGCTGCGGGTTAGCATAGTTCATCATTAATGTAAAAGCACAAAGCTGCCGATGCAGGGGATCACGTGGCCGAAGTGAGTGGAGGAAGGAAAACAAATGTCATTCCTGCAGAAAAATACCAACTGGCTACTTTACCAACACGAGGTGCAGATATGTTCTGTACACAGACAACAACATGGCTTTAACTCCAGCTGTACTGCATATATTCAGCCAGGGCTCTGTGCACTCACTGCAGCCTCACCTGCCTCTTCTCCTCTGGGGCCTTGAGGAAGAGAGCATTGATGACTGCAATAGTGTAGGTCTGAATGTCCTGATCCGTCCTGGAAGCACATCACAGCAAACAACAGTACGGTCAGCGCGTAGGAAATACTCGAATCTAAATAAACTGCTGTTGACGTATAAAATCTACTGAATCATCCCCTACCCCTGAAGATGTGGAATCAGCTGCCCAATGGTGATCTCTTGCGCCACCTTGTGGTACAGATCCTGACTGTTGAGCACCATGGACTCCAGGATGGCCAGCGAGCGCTGCAACACGGCCGTGTCCATCGCCGATTTATTCACATAACTGGCAATCTGCAGGAAAGGCACAGCAGGGGGTTGAGCAAGATTCCTCTTCAATCCCAGCAGCACTGTTCAATGTGTCAACTTCTCGGCTGACCTTCTTGATGAAAGCCACGGAGAAGGTGTCCCAGGAGACAATGCCGTGGTCCATCAGCTCCACAAAGGCCGTCAAAGTGAAGGACAGCAGGTCTCCAAAACTACAACACAGCACACACACAGACACACACACACCATAGGAAATTTCTCTCTGAGCAGGGAGTATTGCTGCAAAGCCCAGATGGCTCAGAGCGGGAGGGAGGACGGGCGGTCAGCAGGGACAGAGGTGGTGGAGAGGAGAAAAGGGGACAGCACACAAGGTCAATGCTGCGGCCAGACTTTGGCTGAAGAAGAATACGCCAGAGTAAAGGAGAGAGGTTTGCGATGCAGTGCAGAGCCTTCGTAAAACAGCAGGGGCCATTAGAAAACCAGCGGGAGCAGGGCAGTGCAGCGAGGCGTTCAGTCAGAACCAAAACGCTACAGAATTAAGTGAAGTCATGCAGTTTCACAAATATATACTCTCTGCAAGAGTCATTAGAGGCCAAAGCAGGGAAGAGATTAAACAGCATTTACATACAACCCATAGCAATGCTTGAAATAAGAACTTTAAGCAATGCAAGTAAATACGAAATAGATTGGATATAAATATCTGTTTCCTGCAGCTCCATGTTATTTTTGCTACTCTATGTTAAAAAACTGCTTAATAAGTGTAAACGTCAGTGAATTCTGACTAGTAACGAAATGTTACAATGCTGCCCCCTACTGTTCACACATAGTACAGCACGAGCGTCTTTCTACTGTTGGCTTTTAATAAGCTGAACTTATAAGCGTCAGCTATGAGCAAAGTAATCATTCAAATAACACAAATGTCTAAAAATGCCTAAACTATGACTGAGAGCAGCCAAGTAAAGTAAAGTAAGTAGCATGACAAACATAAACAACAGGATACAGGAAGCGAGTAGTGACAGTCAAATGGACACGTAGGGATCCACAGCTGAAGAAAAAGGCTTTTGCACGAGGCACTGGGCAGTTACTGCAGATGGCTTTCTCTGCTGAACTACTGACACTGCTACGGAGAAGGAGTTAGTGGACAGAGTTTAAAATGGCAGATAGAGTAAAGGAAACCTTGATGACGGATGGATGGATGCGTTCTCATGGCGATAGAGGCCACGATTTAATGATGCTGAACAGAAAGTCAATGTCTGGCTCCCTAGGAGACTTTACTTAGCTCAGACAATTTCCCCTCCACGTGAGCAGCACCAGTAAAGAACACCAAGATTCAATTCAGTAATGACTAGAACATATGGATGATTGAATAACCAGCAATCGATTTGTTCTGAGAAATGCCTGATAGATTCTTAGTGAATAAATCTTGGTCTTCTTTTAGTTATAGGATGTAGAAGAATTAAGAGGTTTAGTCGTTTGCCCAAAACCACATGCAAAACAGTGACATTTCCTCTGAGTAGGGAAGCCTGGATGATGCTGCGTTACACACAGATCCTTTCCCATAAGACACTGGGGCCTGAGTCTTAAACATGCAGACTCTGTCAGCAAGTTAGGAAAAGCACAGAGCCAATGACGTCACCCCAACCCACAGGGGAAGGGACTGGGCTTACCAGGGCTTCATAATCTTCTGTAGTTTCTGATAGCGCCTGCAAAGATTTGAGAAACTTTGGAGTCACAGGTGGGAAACCAACAAGAAAACGTTTTAACCTAAGACGGAGAACAACACAACACACATCACAGTCTGGGCGGCGTGAACATCCCTGAGCAGAGCACGACAAGACGAGATGAGCAATAAAGGCTTGTACACTTCAAATGTCAGCTGACAGGTGTAAAACCTCTAGATCTCCCATCTCCCTTACATTAAGTGGACTATTTCAATGCAGATCCAACCAAAACTGTTGTTTGGTGTGGAAGCAGCAGCTGCGAGTTTTAGTCAGCAGAGGGAGACGTCTGCCTTCAACTCGTGGAGCTTGTTTGGGAAAAACTCAGCATCAGCAGCTCGACTGATTACCACATGAATACTCTACAGCATCTCTAGCAGCAGCATTAGATCACAGCCCCGCTCTGCCCGAGCGTCTGCAGCACCGAGCCTCTTGAATAATTACAGTTCACCAACTTGGCTGGCAGGCCCACTAATGAGTGTGTGTGTTAGACACCGATACCTCTGTGCGTGTCTGTTTCATAAGCCCCTGCTGTAAACATGAATATGCAGCTGACACACACACACACACACCACTTTCAAACCCCTCAGTCCTGAATAACTGATGTGATGATCATTTACATAAAACACACTTCATAAAAGAGTGGAGTCAACATCAGTGCTGCCATGGCGGCCCGTCGCAGTGAGGTCTAACGGGGTCGAACGTCTGCTACCTTCAGGAGGAAGAAGCTTGAATGATTTTCTGTCAGAGCTGTAAAAGTCAGTGTAATGTGCTGTAGAAACGGGAGACGGTTAAGTGGTTCCCGCTCAGGAGAGGACGTATATCTGACCAGAGCTCAAACCTTCAGGTACAAAACAAGCAGCGGCACGAAGGGTGAAGAGACTGCTACAAACTGAACGGCTGTAAGACACACCTGGCACTGTAGGAGTTTAAACTCACTACATTAGATCAGACAAAACTACTTTATCACTGTTCTGTAATTAAATAATCCTCAAATGTATCTTTTCTCACACTGGATGGAAAAGACCAATAATGAAAACAGAAACACACACACGCAACTGCACTTTCTTTTATTCAGTCTTCTCTCAGCTGTACGCAACATCAATATTGTGGTCAGCGCACACGGTGTGTGTGGTGTAGCAGTGGTGTCGTCAAATCCGGCTTTGCGCTGAATTCCTATACAGGGGGCTGTCGTAACGCCTTACGCAACAGCGTAAACGCAGCTTCACAACATGATGCAAATGGTGCTACTGACAGAGCACATCAGTCAGCTGCTTTGAACTTTGCCAGTCAGAACACACAGTGCCGCTTCAAAGACCTCCTGGATTCTCCCTGATCTCAGCTCAGCAGAATATGTTTAAAGTTCGATCACTTAAGACCACAACTGATTCTAGTTAAGACGAGCTGCTGCCAAGAAATGCTGTAGAGTATAGACAGTATACAGTGGATTCACAGTTCTGTCAGTTAATCATATTTTAAGTGCTGTTCCCTACATCACAACACACAAAGAAGACCAAGGATCTGCCTGAGGCCGAGCCACATTGGACTTACTCAGTCCCGCTCTCCACCATTTGAGTAAGCAAGGAGATGCCGTCCAGGTTGATGAACTCCTGGGCAAAGGTGATGTCCCGAGAAGCGTTGGCCAGGTCCTTTAAAGCTTCCAGCTTGGCATCCATGCTGGACGACTGGATTCGCTCATGGAGCTGGACTGCTGTCTGGTACTGGAGGAGGAGGAGAAGGCAAAACATTCACAAACAGTACAAATCAAAACATGCAGACTCTAGAAGTATTTCCTCATAAACTCGCAAAGAGAGACTTACAGGAGAGGTGGTCAAGCGTAGAATAGAGCCGTTCTTAATGTCGTTGCGATTCTGTGGACGATTAGCGAGAGAAAGGCAGATTTCAGTGAGCATGGGAGGCCTGGTTGTACCTCGGACACTGCTGCCTAAAATCGCATCACCAAACCTTTTCTGTGATGTAGAAATTTGTCGCATCAGCAATCTGCAGAGCAAAGTTTTCATGGTTCCCCAAGGACCACCTTAAATACAGATAAGAGTATTAAAGCAGAGAAGCAGGAAGCCTTGGCACAATTATTCCCAAGGGCGTTCATTTGTGCACACGATGAACTTACCCTTCACAAACTTCCTTAATGATGGCTGAGAGAGGCTTTTTCTGTGTGGAAAGGCAAAACAACGTTTAGTGCACAGTCCAAGCTTGAGCTCCTAAAACAACACTGGGCTCACAGTGGGCTGTGGTTATTTCATATTCTAGGACTGGCGCAGTGAGAGGCTTTTCGTCAGGAGTCAGTATTCATCCAAGTGTCCAACTGCTGACCATGTGTGATGCATCGCTTCACTCAGTCTTTAAATAAACACTACATGGAACAGTTTGGGATTTAATAATGGCAGTATAGCATTTTCACTTCAATACATGATCTGAGACTTTCCACCAGTGCTCACTGGCTGGGGGTGAACGTACGCACGCTATGCAGTGGGGATGATACAACTGTCTTGCTGCTTTGTGCGAGGGGAGGGTGAAAACCACGAGCAAAGACCGAGTAAAACAACAACAAACACGAGAGCAGACTGGAGGAAGACGTAGAGCTGGCTCAATGCAAATGGGAGAACAAAGTGACAAGCCGTGAAGGTGTGTGTGTGTGGAGTGCTGGCCAGTATTCCTTTCGTATGGGCTCACTCTGGGTCGTGTGCTGCCAGATTACACACACACACACACAAACATCTGGGACTTCCTACTACAGCAGGATCTTCCTGGGACTTAAAAAGCCATTTTGGGATGTTTGAAATGTTAATAAATGCAAACAGTGCCGCGTCCCATGGAGATGCAGGAAGCTGAACACTACTGAACACACACGCTGCAAACATTCTGCTTTTTATTAGCACGCTCAGTCAAAGGAATAGCAGCAATAGGTTGAAAACACGGTGCCGTGCTGAGAGCATTGCTTTTCATGAATGAGCTTTCCCATGAAATAAAACGTCTTTTTAACTTTGGAATAATCTCAAATCTTTTTCTGTTCAGTTATTTATTTTTTGTCTCCGGTTACATCTCTGTTACTTTCCCCCGTTGCTATGGGTCAAGTCTCGGGGGGTTGCACCGCCTGTACTACCTGGCTGAACCACCACCTCGTCTGGCTCTCCCCAGCGGATCACTACCTCCTGCTGTGGTAGCACCACTTCACAGCTGCTACAGGAGCAGGACTCGCCTGGTGCACTGACATGTGCTGTAATGCACCTTATATTAAAGCACACGAAGTCTCATCTTAGGTGTTTTCAACGTGTTGCCCACAGCAAATCGTTAACACAACGACTCGTGTCTGATAGCAGCATTTTCTGCTCAAACACTTACAACGGTGCAATTTTTACACATTTTCATTTTACAGCTGTAATTTAGTGGGAACACAGTATTTCAATCAATCCATTCATTCATTCTTATCATCACTGATCATCTGTTTATGCTGAACGTGGGAAAAAAAAAAAAAAAATCACAAAAATGCTACAGCAACAGGTGGATACACCCAAATACATGAACTACGAAAGGCAAATAAGCCGCACAACACAAACCTACTGCACACTAGTCCCCATGCAAACACACACACAGATCTGTCAGTACGTACAACGCACACACATGCATGAATAGTAACAAGTATGCATCTTACCACACAAACACTCCCACACACTATTTCACTCATGCAGAGCTAGACCCACGTAAACAAAATAAAAAACTAAACAACAAAAAACACGCATACACTTTTGTTGGGCCTCAAGACAATGCAAACAACTGAAGCCCACTCCCCATCGCATGACTCAGACAGCCATATGCTGCTGCAGGGCCTATTGTACAGGGGGAGGGAGAGGAGGAGGTGGGGGGATGACGTTGGGGGAGGCGCACACGCACACACACACACACAAAACCACAAATTTCACAGTTTCAACAAAAGACACAGAGGAGGAGTAAGGGGGGGGGGGGGCAAACAAGAGAGAAAGCAAAGGACAAGGAGGAGGAGGAGGCAACAGAAACAAGAGAGAGATGACAGGGAGAGATAAGGGAATTAGAACAGCGGAGGAAGGGGAGGAGGAGAAGTGACTTAAAGAAGTGAAGACGAAAGAAAAGACCGATGTTTTATAATTCAGGCTGCAGGGGGAGCGCTGATGAGGAGTCATTAAATACATCACTAAATCTCCACTTAAGTGCTTAAAGCACCTTGTGGCAAACCCAGAAGCACACGCACTCCACAGTTCAGCGTTTCATTCAGCGGTTCATCCATTCAGAAGGGCAGTCGTGGCTCCAGTTGCCACAGTGACTCATAGCTTGTACAATCATTAGCCCATCTGTGAGTCACACCCGCACAAAGAACAGGCCATTTCACACACGGTGTGTAATCAAACACACACCGCGATCATGTCATCCCTCCCCAACCTAAGGTAATCATAATTATTTTGTTATCCTGCGTATGTTACACTTCTGATGGTGGCTAAAACATGGTCTGGCCAATCAGCTGTGATTTTATATTTGATCTGTTTGGTATTAGCCACTAATAAAAGGTTAGTAGTGTTGACAGTCTGAGATTAAAGTTGAAGATTTTATTCATATATTGAAGCAGCCTGAGGAGCAAAGTCAAAACCAAATGCACCACTGACAACCTGACAACCCTTACAGCCAAGGATGCTGATGTTCTTAATCATTAAAAAAAAGCTGGACTATTCCAGTTCCCGTCAAACGATGGTATAAGATTCATTTCATTACAGATGCTCCCCGTCATGTGTGGCCCTTCGGCTTCTTTAATTAAGAAGCTTCCTTTAGGCAAATCACTCAAATTCTAACTGCACAGATTTAAAATGCCCTGATCACAGCTGTCCAGACCCCACAGTCATACCAGCACCAGCCAGACACACGGAGCAAGTCCACAACCGTTAATGAGCAAAGAGGCTGGAGAACAGATCACGGCATACAGGCAACGTCTTAATGTAGGGATGAGCTCGGCTTGAGATCACAGAGGTCTGCAGCAGCGGACACAACGGTATTCACACGACGTGCTCTCTGCTGGTGCAATAAGCAAATTTCCTCTGTGCATTTAAAGGCCAGCAGTGGATTCACAGTAAGGTCAGCAATTGTCCTCACATCCTACCTGGTCTATTTCCATGAGCTTGGGGAAGGCCCCCGGCCACTCAATGGCCACCTTGACGATGTCTGCCGGCGGCGGCATGGCTGCCGGGGGGGGGGGGGGGGGGTTGGGGGTTGCCTCACACCGCTGTCACTTCTACTGGAGGACTTTCATCCAAACCTGCAGGACAAATATAAAAAGGAGAGACAAAGAACACGGGTCACATCAAGTCAAAAAGACGATTTGATTACATACGAGAAAAGGTTACATAAGAGAAAAGGTCAACGGGGGCAGACCTGAAAAATACATAAGACAGGAGTACAGCTCTTTGTGCACAGCCAACGCCATTAGTAGAAGCAGCTCAAACAACAAACTACTAATGAGCCTGACGCCGACAGTACACACACTCCTGACCGTTAGACCCGAAAGCCATGAGGTCAGGGTGCCCAGCTGTTATTAGAGACACTGCAGATGCTTGGCTGCTCCCCTGTTCGTGTCATGGTCAACCATTCAAATAAAAATAAACCCTCCAGCTGCTGGTGGTAAAAGTCATAATTAAATACGCTGTAGACTAGTTTTTGCTGTGAACACTGACATCACATTTTCCTGTGGGAGCCTGGTTTCATTTGCAGTTCACACACACACACTGAGCATTAGGGCGCGTCAGTGGGGCAGAGACACTTTAAGTTTAACTGCTAATGAAGTCGCAGGAGGTGAGTAGAAGTGAAGTAATAGGGTTTTAAACGTGGCTTCAACTCACTCACTTAAACGCAGCAGAACGTGTCAAACCATCCAGCAACATCTTCCGGATCAGCCGCTCAGATGTTACAGCCATTTCAAAATAATAAGAGCGACGGAGTTGATGCTGCTTTCACTCTGTTAAAGCTGCAGACAGAACGTCTTGCATGTTCTTCTGTACCACGGACCGTTTCCTTCGGCCAGTGAGGCAATGCAAAGAGTTTAGCACGTATACATGGGCTTCCTCAACATGAGCTGCACCACACAGACGAGGTCTTCTACTAGTCGAAACGAGTGTGATTAAAAAACACACAACATAATCTTTCAAGCACACAGATCCTAGTTTAAACGTATAGCAACAGCCGCATCACTGCTTGCTTCTCTCTCGTGCAAGCGTGCAGCCAAAATGTTAGGGTGTAATTGAGAAGGGCTCCTCCCCTGGCTTCCATCCCTGAGTGGGCACAAAATAGCATCATATGTGACTAAAGACAGAGCAGCTGGATAGACCTGCAACCAGCCGCTTGGAGGTCTTGTGGTGGAAAAACAGGCACATCACGGCCTGAACTGCGCCGTTATCGGGTAGAAAATGTAACGCAACAGACTGAGGAAGGCATCAATAATTTACCTGCCCGGCCTGGATCGTCCAAGTCCCTGCTAGAGAAGTCTGTTTACATTTTTAATCTCAGTCCATAATATGCAACAACTGCCTCAGACTAATTCCTGGGAGACAATTACTGAATAGAAAAGTGTTGGTATTGAGTAATAAAAAGTGTGTGTGTGTGTCTGGTGTCATGTCTGCTACTATAGAGTCAACGCAGACCTGTATGAGTATGTGCTAATTTAAAGATAGTATAACATAATGAGACAGGCTTGGCACTGGATGTGAGTCACCCCATAATAATCCACATGGCCTTTATTCATGGGCCTGTTACCATGGCAGCCACTGCATCAATAGCTCAAGATCTGGATGCATCTTTCTTCCCAGAGCGCAAGTCACACTCAAGTCATGTTTGTCACAACTCCATGAATACGACCCCCTCCACCCCTTTGAAGATTGGAGTGGTGTGTTTAGTACTCGGTGCTGCTGCCACTGTGTCCCTCCTCACGGTTACCACAATCTGTGTGAATGTTATACTCAAGAGACAGTGGCCCTTTAGTCATCTATGCACAAATTACCTTAATTCTCAATTCTGATGAACAGAGAAGATGTCGATAAAAGAGTCCAACGCTAAAGCCCGACAGACCTGATAAACTGGATGTGGTAAACATTCATTAACGCCTCACCATAAACTGCACCTACAGTGTTAAACGAAGATGGAGAAAGATATCCATGACAATGTAAAAGATGAGGTCGGACAAGAAAATGAGAGCAGACTTTGCATATGTTTCCATATTCAGAACAAAACAAAAATGAGAGTGAATGGAAACTGGTTTTATGTGTGAAGTGAAATTTTGAGGTGTGTGAACTTGTGTGTGTGTGTGTGTGTGTCCGCATCTGTATCTTCAGCGTGTTTTCCGAGCACCTCGTCATCATCTTCTGAGAACTGCAGATGACTCAGATGTTCGGCCTTGAGGCTCCTTGATTGGAGACTCACAGGCTACGACACACACCCATCTGACAGCCACAGTAAATCCCTTGAAAATGGGCTCAAACGTAATTGAGAGACACAGAGCTTCCACACACCGGCTCACCGTGTGGGCCACGAACAGACAAGCGCTCAACTGAGCAACATGTTTTTCTGCGATGGACACACTGCTCCAGGAAGCGAGCTTTGATTGTTTGTCTCCATATAGTCTGCCTGCAATAACAAAGTCCATCAAACCACTAGTTTAACGCTGCTCCAGTCTAAGTGTTACAATCTGTGACGGTGTGTGTGTCGGTGTGTTGGGTTACTGTGGCCATAGTTACTCAGGATTAGCCCCAAAAAAGCGAAATGAAAAGAAATTCAAATATCATGTTACCCTCGGAAACTGGTCATCTGATCCGCCGCCTGAGGTCGAAATTAAAGAACAAAACAATCAATCAAGAGGAGAGAGAGGGTAAAAGGAGAGGAAACAGAGACGAGAGAGACGTTCTGTGATTTGTTGGGCGCAGGAGGAGTGTTGGGTTTCACCTCAATAATTCATGATGTGTAATGTGAGGGTCACATCATCTGCAGAGGGAGGAGGGAGCAAGGTGAGAGACGAAGATGCAACGATGACATTACAGCTAAGAGAGTGTTCTGAAGGAAAAATCTCATATCTCACAGCTGCACAGATTTAACATCTCCTGGCAGCTCTGCTAAAGAACCACGGAACTGCCATCAAAGAATTTTCATTTAAACATCCGCGCATGACGTGAAGTGAAATCAAGATGCCTCCCTGCCGCATTTAAGGGATTTGTAGAACTTTTTGAAGTACGTTTAATTAAAAGATGTAAGTACACGCTGGAAAGAGGGACGGGAGGGGGGGCATGAAAATCAAGAGGAACCGATCTGAGTAAAGTCCTCCTGAGACCTTTAAATACAGACCTTGACGGTGTGACAGAACGTGAGGAAGCATTTTTTTTTGGTCAGCGGGAGCAGCCAGCACACAACCCTGATGAACTTCATTCTAATGCGAACAGAAAAGCATCTCACCACCAACACCACCAATATAGACTTCACCAAGTCTCTCAGGGTTTAAGTTTGAGCTTTTGATTTTAATGTGACCTCAGGCTTTAGCATTTAACTGACATTTAATTTGCAGCAGTCCTGAAGCAAACAAAGAAACCCACTGAGACCTAGTTATCTCCCAAGAGGTCGGACTGTGTAATTATGCCATATACTACGTGTGTATTCTATAGGATTTCTATATGCTTGTCTGCACACACACTGTAAAAAAAAAAAAAAAAAGGTTGTTGACGGTGCTAAAATACACTTAACAGACAGATGACGTCACTCTCATCTCATACTGTTAAAGTTCATGCTCTTACATTTCCACATCTGGCTGCTCAGGTGCGCTTAGAGTCTGCAGACGTCATCAGGTTTCACAGCGTTTATAGCGTGGGAGAGCGTCTACGCCTCATTGTGTTCCCCTCAAACGCCCTACACGCAGACATCTTTGTCTGCCTGTGGGCTGGTGTGTCTGCATTAGCCTGGCTGCTGGGTGGATTTCAAAAGGACCTCTTCTAGCTCTTCATCTGATCTTTGTACAAAGGGGCCCACCTCACCGCAGGGGCCTGCGTGAGAGCGAGTGTGCGTGCATCTACAAAAAGAGCGCCATACTTTATCCGAGACAAGCGCCCATCCGACATGGTGCAGAGGACCAAGAGTTACGGTTGCTGAGCGTGACGCCTACGCCCACACACACAGTAGCCACAGGTTGGTCAAGTTACACCTCAAAGGAGAGAAAAACACTCACACAAACACATCATCATCCCCAGTTTTTAGTCTTTAACCCACTAAAACAAATATTCCACCACCAATCTTTGTCTGTTCATCTGAACTGGGTCCAAACTGGATTATATTTGAACAATCAAATTTTAAAAGGAAAAGCCACTGGCTCAATGACAAAAGGCTGACAAAACACTACAAATAAAGGAAGGCAGCTGGGGGGGAAGCTGGGGTCAAGGGTCACAAATATGTCTTCTATAGTCAACCAAAGTGGGAAGTGTCACAATCTAAGACACAACACATGGATATTTACCAACACTTGGCTGCAGGTCCTTCGTAAACCTGTAATAGACTGATAAGTATCACAGCAGTTCAGTGACTTCTCTCAGTGCGTCAAACCCTGGAAGCAGGATATCCTGTCAAACGTCGATACCAGCAGCTCTAGAGACCCAACTTCAACGGACTTACTCCTATACATCTACTGCACACACACAGGGGAATGAGTAAAGCGTGGAGCTACCGTGTGTTGCTGAACATCCAAAACAGTGTGTTGCAAACGGGGCAAGCTCAGCAATCTGCCTGTCTCAGAAACAATTACTTGGTACTTAGATGGGATTTTGAAAACCCAGATAATCAACCGCTGGAACGATTAGACACAAGGAGAAAACCAGCCAGCAGCCTACGGGCACACAACTAATCAATGATGCACAGTAATCACTCTGCTCTGGAGCCATGATTCCAAACATGGGTAAAGGTCCAAAATCAGAAACTACTGACACCACACATCCATCCCTCGACCCAAAACCATGAGGCCTCAACTTCTCCAAACACATCCGTACTTCGACTGGGCTTACTTCTGTGGTCAGATGATGAGCACGTTCTTGGATCAACTAACAAGTAACAACACCAAGATCCAGACTGCAAGAATATAACCACAAAGTCTGTGCCTACTGATGACACAGGGGGTAGCAGAGTGCATGGAGCCACACCCTGAGGCCTAATGCATCCTGTGTAGAGTAAAAGAAAAGTGACAGGAGGACTCACCCGGAAAACGTGACACCCACCACGCTTTGTATTATTTTCCAAATCAAATGTCAACCAGCGAGGCCGCTCTTTTCTAAGCCTGAGCGTCTGCCTGTGAGGGAAAGATCTTCAGCATCATAAGCTATAGACAAAAACGTCACAACTGTTTGTGCACTGCTTCGCGTCAGGCTAAAGAGCAACCAAGTGATTGCAGAGAGAGACTGAAAGAGGAAGTAGGCGTTTGTTGAGAAAAGAGGAAACGGGTCCATCAGCAAAAAAAAAAAAAAAAAAAAAGAAAGAAAAAAAACGCGCCAACATTTAAAGACTAGATTTTAACAGTAAAGAACAGTGCGCTGTTAAAGTTAGGATTCGTGTGAAGGAAGACAGACTGTGCAGCTAAGCATCACCGCAAATGACAAAAATGCATTTTATTATTCTTGCTCTGGATCATTTTCAGAATTAAGCTCTAGTAAAGGGCTGCATGAAAACAGGAAATAGTCCAGCACAGTCATCTACAGTTTATTGTTTGCAGACCCACCATCAATCATCAAATGAGATGCACCAACTTTATCAAAAGAGCAGATTTTGCTTAGTGTGGTCCTTCATTTAGATGCACAGCTATTAGTGATTATTAATTAAAAAGAGACATTAATCCTATGAAGCGTGTCGCATATTGTGTGTATGCTAATCCTTTAAAGATGTATGAAGGTGCAATTTAACAAACAAACAGAAGTAAGGACCAATCCACCATATTTACACACGACACAACCAGCACCAACAGAGCGAGTCAGACGGTTTACACTGTCCTGACCACAGTGAGCCAAGAGGCTGCGTGTTTACATAAGTAAGCATCATAACTCAAACTCCCAAAGTATCCAAGTAGCAAAACATTTAAACACAGCAACAAAACTTAGTAACGGCAACACATCATTTCCTTCTGTCTTGTGCCAAACTTAGATCATAAGCCGTCACCTGGAGCCCCAACCTAAATAACTTGGAGACTGGAACTTTGGAGGACCCGTCACTATGACTCTTGCTAGACAGTGACAAATGTTTGTGTGAGCTGCACAAAATTGTTTGTCTGGAAAACTGAGACATCGCTGGACCACAGAGCTCATAGGGGAAAGCCAAAGCTTCAATAATCCATCGAACACGAGCCCCTTGGTGAAGACCCAGAGACTGCATGCTCTTTCAGCCTGACTGACCCACCCAGCTCGCTGCACCACTGGCCTTTCAGACGTGTGAAAGGTGAAGCCCCTCGTGACAAGACTCCGCAACACTCACACTGCTGCATCAGCGCTTTCTGCTGGACGGGCCTGTGAGATTACACCATTACACCTGAGGGATAGTGTACAATTTAAACTACTAGGTGTATGGTTTTAGAATACCCTGCTTTCCAAAACCATTTAGAGACATTAATTATCTCATTTGGCCTTGTTGGCAAAACACCTGCAGTAACATGGACCCAACATGCACAGAGTTCTGGCTTGTTAGAGCCTGAGCAGGAAGTCAGAGCTGGATCAGATTTACCAGGATAGAAATTGGTAATAAAATTAGACTGGACCATATGTAACTGCAGCAGAACACTGCCATCAGTCAAACAACCTCCATCCAATCACAACCTCAAGTCCAGATGATAATGATCATTACACAGGCTGTGAACTATCATAACATGCCATCACGCCTGGGCATGTCACAGAGATGCCAATTTGAAGCCCCTGACAAGCAGAAGCGCTTCAGCAAAATGCAGCGTCGTCTACAAATGACACCTTACGTCTGGAGCGAAGAGCCACAGCCTGCAGGGGAGAAACAAAGTTAATAGGTACATAACCTGCAAGCAGCAGCCACCTAATTAGACCAAACACTCCGTGGTTTGACTCGCTGCGTGAAATGTCAGGTAGAGTTACACTGTTCGCTGCGTCTCGCTGCCCGTGGCTTGTAAAACTATCCTCTTATTATACTCAGTGATAGTTTATAATAACTTTTATTGGGCTAATGTGCTGCTGACTCCTTCCTCATCTCACAGGAGATTTAGACAACACGGGCTTGGTGGAAAACAGCAGACAAACCCATGCAGCGTAATGAGCATCTAGCTCCGGCCACGTGGTTTCTACAAACTTCGGATGGTTTATGCTTTTGTTTTGCTACCCTGCTAGTGGTTAATTACCCAAATCCTTACCCCCATCAATACAAAGCTACTCATTAAAGAACCAGCAGGGTGCATCAAAAACATACTCGATCATCTAGACAGGCTCCTTTCCTTCTTCCCCAAACTGTAATTATCTACATTTTGCAACCACACAACTGGACAAAGTGGCCGCGGTCAGAAATCTAAACAATATCCATGATTAATCCAGGTTGAATGTTTGACGTTCAACAACCGAGCAATTATCTCTTCAGTTATGACTAATGATGGCATTCATTGGTGTTTACAGCATCCAGAATACGGTAGCAGACAAACATTACACAACACATGAGGTCCATCACCTGGTAACTGACCGATGCGGTGATATTTTGGGATATTTAAGTGCTTATAAAACATTACCTGTGCCATTAAAATACCCTGGTGTATATATTTTAATCCCTGCACATACGGCATTTGTATTCGAGAGTGTTATATAAGGTGACTAATACAGATGGGTTTTTTTTCTCCATTGCTTCACTAACACAATAGACCGTGTGCCCTGTTCAAACACAATCTCTTTAGCTTTAAAAATAACACGCCATCCATCCCCATTGCATAACTCGATATCAGTCAGCATCAAGGTCGGCAGCGAGAGCTTAAAAACAGAAACGAGGAGCACAATTAGGTGTTTACCCTGGAAGCCTTTCCACTGCCGGTTAGGAAAAGTGTGTGTGTGTTACAGTGTGATAGAACCCACAGGCTTTAGTGAGTCACTGACAGTGTGACCTTCTGCTCTCAGGCTTCTCGGCCCTGTAGGAGACGGCTAATCCAGGTCAAACAGCCACTCTCCACAGTGCATTTCTTTACACGGTGACACATACATGAGGACTGAGCTAAGAAAATACTGCAGGATCCAAGGTAGCCGTCGAAACTTGATTCAAACTTCCTTCCTACATCAGCAGGAAACAATACATTACAGGAACTATTGGACTGAAGCTGCAATAAGAGACCGATTCATTATGTGAGCATGTCTATTCAAAAATAGATGCAGGTAAGTCTCAGGAATAAGGATTTAATATGTCATGAACACAACTAGAGCTACAGTGAAAGCACCATCACAAATTCCTGGACCGGACCATTCCTTCATTCCGACCTAAACCAGATGGATTCTATGGCCCTTATATTAATAATAGTGGTTTCTGAACTTTAAATCATCTCAGCTTTGCCAAAAACAAGATGTGGGTTAGGGAGAAAAATGTCAGCTATGTTATGTGCATCCCCAGAAGACTCCACAGCGGCTAGTGCGGCTGCAGGCCCATGGTCTCTGGTGTAATCAACCTCCGTAGCTGGACTATTAGGAAAAGGCTGCAAAGAGGAGCCGGGTATTTTAGGGAACAGACTGGAATCATGAATAGATGGGTCTGTGAGTGATGTTGATGCAGCAATGAGAGACGAAGCAACCCACAATGATCCAGTTGTTTTGTTTGATTGCACAGAAACAGTAATGACGGGAAAACGCTCAGTACCTCAGGAATGAAATGCATGTCAGCTGGTCAGAGATCAGGATTTTATGAAGGTTATTACTGGTTTTCCACCAGTTACTGTTTGTTATTGGTGCCGTTGAACAAATAAACAAATCTATTTACGATTTGAAGAGGGAACGCAGCTGAACTGTTATTTTCACTAAACATTAAAATGCTTTAGAGATTATTAAAGTTTCCCATTTTTACCAGCAGTTTGATGAAATACAACAGGCATCAACTTTTACAGTTCTTGTTCTTGTCTGCAGGACAGAACCACAAGCTTTTGATTTAACATAATGTGTGAAATGGTGAGCTTCACAGATGCCGTTTGACTTTTATTAGCTTAGACTAAGCAAACCTGGGTGTTTCCCCGTATTTCTATGTTCCACTAAGCTGATGTGCTGCAGCCTGAACTGTAACATTAAACAGATATGACAGATCTTTGCAATGAAGCAAAAAACATCTTTTACATTTGACATTTAGTCAAAGCTCTTTCTAATAAGGACGACACACTTTGGGAACAAGTAACCTCTGGAAATGATCACATTTCATTTCTCAGGAAAACAAACTATGCAGCTATGATTATTCTCCAAATGCTTTTATTTTATTATATAAATATTTATAAATTGTCTCTTTGAAATTTGACTTAAAACGTCTCTTAGTATCGCCCCGCGGGAAATTAAGACTTTAAGAATGAAAAGCATTTTCCTCTCTATGGGACCTTAACATTCTTTGTCATGAAAACAGCTGAAGTCCCTTTTTGATACCATCAAATATCAAACACTAAAAACTGGAATGAACCCATGCGAGTCAAACGAATGCCACAGCAGTACAACGGTGTGCCTTGTTTCCAAAGACACAACAGTTTGTGATGTGCGAAAACATCAAAGTGGAATTCATCAGAAGCAGCAGAGTGGGGGGAGACACAGGAAAGTCCCCGTCCAGACCCTCCCGTGACTGATCACACACACAATGGCTGGAGCCTCCGAGGCCACGTTTCAAGGGACAGACCAACCTGAAAAAGTTCACTGGACCCTCGTCTGTGTGTGTGTGTGGAGGGGATGGGTTGAGACCACACACACACACACACAATAATTCTGCCAGGTCACATGATGTAGGCGGGGATGAACGCTGCTTGTTGGTTGGTCAGAGAGGGAAGTCATGGAAACAGGTCTATAGGCCCATTGTGTGCTGGGAGGCCTGTATGTATTTGTGCATGTTTGTGTATGCGCTGGAGGAGGAAGGAGGCATTTCAGCGTCAGGAAAGACCAGAACAGCATTCTTCATTCACAAGCAGAAAAAAAACCCGCCTCCATCATAAACTGACCTTGACTACTCCAGCAGAACAGCGAGCACATCTCTCTCACACCCCCTCTCACTCTAAGTGGGTGCAATTCAGGAAAGTCAAACAGCCACATAAATATAAACTGCCTAGTGTGAATAAAAACACTGACGCCGTTATACGCCCGGCCTCCATTGAGAAACTGCTCAGCTTAGCTATGGCTAGCTGCTTTTATTCTGACATTGTGTAACCCATCAAACCACATCAGTGCAGGACAAATCAATAACTCTTCTCCATCTCTGCATCACAAAGGGCAGGTTTTATCCAACACATGCCTGCTAGTATAGCTCATACAAATCAAAAGCTATTCTTGTAAAAGATGATTACAAATTACACTTCAGCGCCGAATGCATACAACCGTTTTACCTGGCACCTATCATTCAAATCAGGCTACGCTCAAGTAAATTAAGCAATAATAAAACACCCAAACACTGAAATCCCACTTCCTCGAAGGGCTAAAATTACCCTCCACATGGCACAAAACCACTCGGCAAAAGGTTCTTATGGAAAAATACGCACACAAGCCAGCAGCACATATGCAGGCGAAGGGCAGCAGATGTAACACTGCCTTAGCTGCTCTCCTCTGTGAGGCTTCTCATTCAGAAAACACAGCTCCAGCGCAGTTGTTATCGCTTCGCGGCTAACTGAATACAGCTCTTTAGGGATCATCCATCGCCTTAACTGGATTATTGCGGTTCATGAAGAACATAATGTTGGGAGCGCTCCTGTGTGTTAATTGAAATGCAAACGGCAGGTGCTATGGGAAGTTACATGCACACACACAAACGCAGGAAAAGAGCGGTGCGCTCTGCCGACCAAACACAAATGTGAGAGAGACTCCTAGAATAGAGCAGCGGGGATTACGCAAGAAAAATACTGCAGCTAAAGGCTTAGTTTCACTAAGACAGAAAGGGAAACTGCTTTGCTCAAGAGCAGGGGCAGTACTGCACCATACGCTCAGTGTTCAGCATTATAGTGTATATTGTGTTTAATGTACATCTTCAAAACAGACTTGATTCTTGGTTTAAATCTAAACATGTTTTATCTACAACTGAAGAAAATTCGACATTTATATGTTAAGATGAAGCCTGAGGATCTGCATCGTCAGTCACAAGCAGACGCAGCTGCTTGGATTAAAAATAGGTCTGATCCATTTATTCTGTGTTTTTAAATGTCATATAAATACATCTACTCCTTCATAATTCTCCTCCTCATCCGTGTGTTCACGGTCTTAAGTTCCCAATCACGTGAGATGTCTAGAATGAAAATCTATTTATGAATAAGTCAATAAGTTGGATCAGAGAAACATGAGTTGAGCTTGTTGTGAAACACCACAGTGAAAAGCCTCGTGGTGTGAACCTACAAGTTAGTGTCACACTCCTGTCTGCGAAGCTTTTTCCTGACCTGCTTCAGTGACGTTATCGAGGCTTACGGCCGTTCCCTCTGCTCACAGTGCTGGCAGGGCTGGCATGTGCTCCTTCGAGCTACATGGGACGTGAAGCATTGGGCATCTCAGGTCAGGGAATTTCCAATGCAAATGACGACTGGGCCACCAACACCAGGCATCTCTGTTGTTATTCTGATTTTACACCACACCGATAGCGGCTTCTGAGGCTGAGCTGGAGCTGGACTTCACACTTTCAAAGCTTTTAAGTGGCTTGTTTGTAAAACGTAAAACAAACCAAACACGGCATGAATGTACCCCCCATACGACATATTATTGCCATTATGCTCCACCGCCTGCTGATGACTGCACATTCCTCCATCGCCCTGCAGGTCCTTTTCATTTTCGTGAAAATCAAAAGAGATTTTACACCATGTGACATTTTTGCGCTATTGATAATTAGGTCTGCCGTGAGCTGCAGCTGCACAGTTGTACACGTCATACACACATCTCCTAATGGCTACATGGTCTCCACTTAGCTAAATTCAATAGCTCAACGGATTATCATCTCCACTGGAGCATGTAATAACCAAAAGGTCATATCATCATCATAACTCAGCAAACCATAATCTGCCACTGCCTCTTTAATGGCTTTTAACGCGTGTCAAGGCCTGAATGGCTGTCACCAGTCGTGGTTTTTATGAACATGCCTTCCTCCGTTGCCAGCGTGCCAGTCATTCGGCCCGGCTTTGAGTGCGGTGTCACTCTGTCCCCTGTTGGGCTGCGCTAGCCTAGATCGAGATCTGCGACGAGCCAGAGCACATTCGGGATTGATTTGTGGCTATTTTTACTTGTCCTACTTGAAATAAATGGTTCAGATACTCAGAGGAAGAAGTCAGGCACTGAAAAGGCTTATTGAACTCCTAAAGAAAATGATTGGACAGCTAAATAGAGGTGGGAGAGTGGACGCTTTAGAGCAGAGCTTTCAAAGGAGAAAAAGGATCTTTTAATGGAGGAACACGCTTCAGAGTCTATCTCCAGCCATTCGTCTGTGCTCTTTATTATCGTTATTTTCAGAGGCCTACTGGTATTCTGGGGAGCGAAAACTGATGTGCTGGGAAATATAAAAGTCCACACACACACAAGACAGGTTTAATAAAAGAAAGGTGGAATAAGCTCTCTCAAGAGAGCCTGCTCCTGCATAAACTCTACGCGTGCAGTAGCATCATTTCCTCCTGAAGCTACGCAGAAGTACATGTACGGCGCTCGGCTCAAGCGATAAGCCAGGAGAGAACACGCGCCCTCCACTGCACTCATTACCTTACGCACGCAGCAAATGCCACTGTTCAGTGTTCCTGGAGCTGCAATTACGCTACTGATGACTATCATCACCAGCATCATAATCGCTCTATGGGAGATGTTAGTGGAAATCTCCAGCTGCCGTGAACTGCTCTCTGTGGTGTCGTCAGGGACGGGGATCAACTCAACCCACTGGATCTGAATCCAGTCCACAGTTTGCTGTGAGAGACAAGACTGGCGATGAGCGATATATCTGGGCGCAGAGCTTCAACCTTCCATCCCAGGTACTTCACCGGCTCGGGTCCCCTCTCAGGCCGCATCCCCGTGGAGCTGGACTGTGCATGTCAACTGTTGTGAAAGGATTCAGTCACATCACAGACCGGCCATCTACTCACTGTGACTGGCACAAGTGAGTGGGAACAAAGGAGTCACTGTGGCTGTCTGTCTCACACACACTCCTTGTTACACTCACCCTTTGCTCTGCCAGCTGTCTCTCTGCCCCCTCCCACAGCCCCCCCAGCTGTGCCGATACATCAACCAACCCTTAATTCCAAACACACCGTTGGGCAGACATGTCTTGGGTGGCTTTAACAGAAACCCTCCCCTCCTCCCTGCTGGGTGCTCTTTGCCTATCTGCCACGCTGCATGACTGCCTGCACTGTTGGAGGCGCAATCTTTTTCACCAACAGCTCATCAGTATCACACCATTGCACACAGCCACAACTCACGAGCTTGTGTTTGCTACAAATAATACGCTGGAGCTGATTTTGAAAATAGCTTCCATGCATCTGTGTCTCTGGCCTCCCAGATGTTTGTTCTGGTTGTTCCGCCCGCTGAGACGCTTCACCCATGCCACACCCTCTCACCACAGCTCCGCCCTCTCTCATGACACATCCCCTGTGCCCAGTCTTGGCCTCACCCTTTAATTAACTAACCCCTAAACTGTGCCCTCACCCGCCCACTCTTCGCTGTCTATTATTTATTTATTCCCCGTCTTTTTTTTTTTTAACCATATGCTACTTCCATGCCGTCCCCTCCCTGTGATTACCTACTGTCAGGCCCTAGCTCTTCCCTGCCCGGTCAGTCACGAGCCAGCGCTGATGCCAGCAGTGCGGCGAGAGGCCACCGCTAAGAGCACTCAGCCCATCTGCGTGCGCAGCCGACGCCCCTGTGAAGCCGTGCACCGGGGCCTGATGCCTGGCGTCCTTATTATTGTCAAGTCACAGTAAAACTAAGGGTGGGGGCCTCGTCTGTGGTCTAGAAACAGTGGCAAGAGTTGGAATGGGGCTGAGGTTGGCTATTTAAGGACTGGGGCGCAAGGTTCAAAGGACCTGATTTAGCCTTTTTTGGGTTAATTGAATGTAACCCACATTTATGAGAGAAACAGAACCACGGGGAAGAAAAGGGGAAAGACAAACACAAGTGGAGAGCATTCCTCAGGCCAGGCTTTCATTTCTGCGGGTAAGATGTCATTGGGATGATGTAATCTGTACATAGCAGCAGCCCCCATACATCTATTACCAAGGACATGGAAACTGTCATCAGGCACGATGTTTCACTTGCCAGCCTGCCCTGCAATTGATACTGAAGAACATTACTGACTAACCCCATTACTTTGTGCATGTACCAGATTGATGCCCACAAGCTTCTCTCCCCTTGTCAACAGGAAGTGAATCGGTTCACATGCACGTATGTGCAGGAAATGACTCACCTTCAACCTTCACCTCAGAGAATGTTTACACTAAACATCTTCCTTTACTGCCGTAGTTGGAGTCAAATCACACCTGAAAATTTCTGCAGTTTGCTTCCAACAGTCTTTCAGCATCCGGTTGCTCTTCTGTTTTTTAAAATGCCCCTGGTATTTTCTGTGCCTTTCTTCCTCAGCACTGTTGGGGCTGGAAAATGCAGCCAGACAAGTTGGACACGCACACATAAAAAAAAAATACAAACACAGAGTGTTAAGCTTCCCCTCCAGACAACAAAAGAACAGACACAGTGACAAGCCCCAAAGGCAACATTAAACCCAGTTAGACTGCCACTACAATACCCCTCCTCTCTCAACTGTGAGCAATGCTGAGCTCAACTGAGCACAACTGCACCATGTTATTCTTCAATTTTTAGCGTAGCTGGGAATAGGATAAGGGGAAGGCACAGTGCTGTGAGTGGAAAACGGATGTGTGGCCAGCAAAGGCCAGGGTGACAGAGACGAAGACAGGTGGTTTACAGATGGGGAATCTGCTCAGGCCACAAATAGAAACTGAATTCAAAGCAGAATTCAACACAATGGCTCAACTCGAGTCTGTGAGACAACAAAACGGCCCTTGATGTTTGTTCTGGAAGGACCTGTTTCTATAGACACAACAACGCTGCCGGCAGGAATGAGCAGGAGACCGTGATAAGCACCGAGCAGGAGGAGCAGCTCTCACACTGGTAGTCCTTGTATTATTATTGTGTGTTGTTAGTTTATCCATTTGACGGTGAAAGACGTACAGGTTGCATGAAGAATCTCTAACACTTCTACGGGCTGAACCGATCTTCTCTGCAGCCTCAGCATCCCTTTGGCGAATCTTCTTCGTAGCAGCTGTTTTTCCCATTGACCAGGTGCTAACTAGAAATGAAAGGCAGCGTCAGGGTGTGAAGGTGATTACGGCTTGTTTTTACTGGCTGCTTAGACCCAGCAGAACCTCACTTCAGGCTACTGAGCTTAGAAGTAGCAGCAGGAGAGATGACCAAACAGGTCGATCTATTCCAGATGCCCTGCCGAATGCTGCTGCTGGTCAACGCGTGGGCAGCGAGGGTCAGAAACTGGGAAATATATATAGGAGCTGTTCAGATGGAAAGCTCTTGTGAGAACAAAGAGATGAACTAGAGAGAGAGGAGGCAGAAAGAGCAACACAGGGAATGATAAATGAAGAAACGGTGGCGTCAGGTGGTAACGTCTCAGAAGAGAGAAATCAAAGTGTCTTGTTTTTTCAAATGTCCCTCTGCGTTTTGATTTATTCAGAGAATAAGAGGCAGTCACCGCATACAACAAAACACCTTCAATTCAAGTCTTGCGGGCCACAGCAGGAATGAACAAGCAAAGCAGACGACCTTGGTTTGTTATGAGAGTCCTTCCATGCCCCCTCCATCTCCTCCTCTCCCTCTGTAGCCTTGACTAGTCTGACGGAAAACACTCCAGCGGCTCACTGACATCGCAGGGGCCGCCGCCGTGACAGAACTGGTTCAGTTCCTTAATCTCAACATGCATGTTAATTATGCAGCACGTTTAGCTCTCGGTGTAACATAACAGACCTAACCTGCTACACCGAAGGGAACTACTATAGAAAAAGGTGTTGTCGTTGTGTGCCGAAGCTTACGAGGCCAAAGCACAAGCTCATTGTAATAATAATAATAATAAATTACACGCGTTGCCGTTTGTGTTCTGAGCACAGACTGTGCTTTTACCGTCCCTCCGGTAGCGGCAAGAAATAAACAGTCTAACCATCACATAAATTTCACATTAAACTCAATAACCGTTGCTTAAATTGACTCTCAGAGAGAGTAAACAAAGACGACTGTCAATAAAACTGTAGTTTAGGATTTATTGATTTGAAGTTTGTACTTCTTCAACAGTGTCCTCCTCCTACCGTCTCCAATCCAGCAAAACAACAGGCTACTTGTATTTCTGCCTCATTTCACACGCTGAAGCTCTTCTGTGGACAATCGAGAGTGAGAGGCTGAGTATGTCATCAATAGTCTAACAGGAACACGCGGATGAAAAACTCCACCCACTTTATTACACTTGTGTATATGAACAAAGAGAGAATCTTTAGTTGTTCTGTGCTCTTGCACCAGTTCATGCTGCAGTACAGTAAGCACAACATAAATGCTCCAGAGGGCAGGACACCTTGTGTCTGGCTCACGATTAGGGTTGAAGTCCGGGTCCAGCAAACATCTCATAATGTTTCTGTGATACGTGAAAACTGCAAATAACACTGCTGTGAGAGAGATCACACGTGGCTCCGTTCATGGATGGAACATCAGACCCACAGCTCATTACCACATCAGACAAAGACTTCCATGAACTAATGTTACGACATTTCTGCAGAAACCAAAAAGTCAAGTGTGCACTTTGGAAAGAGCGGAAGGAAACTAGGGCACCTCCACCGACTCGCACTCCTGGGACAGCACAGCGCTCTCAGGGGGGCGTTCACACCATACAGATAGATGGATAAGCAAGGGAACACGCCAGAAGCACCTAAAAGGACAAGAGGCATGCAAACACACGCCTGCAGCACAATATACACACAAAAGGGGAAAACTATAATTAGGGTACAGCTGAACAAAACCTGCGTCTAGCACCTGGGTCATCCTGACACACCAGCGCGCAGCTAACGGTGAAAACGATGCCGCTGACAAAAGCGAGAACTGACACAGCAACACAGCTCTGAAATTCTGCAAATCTCTGCATCGCTTGTGCAAAAACATCCCCTGTGCGATGTTAACACTCATGACACAGGCACAGTCCGACTAACACCCGCTGCACAGAACGCGCTCACAGCTGGGAGGTTTCCACTAAGTAAGGAAAGCAAGTATCCAGCTCTAATCGTGAAGTCTTAGCGTTTCTCCTCGTGGGTCAATAGGCCGAGATGTTTTCAGCTAAGTGACGCTTCGTACCACAAACGCACACACTCCGCAGAGCAGAGAGAGCTGGCTAACCTCTCGCTCAATATTTACAGAGCTCTGCATTTGTACCACAGCTGGAATGCAGCGGGCAGAGAGCGCACACAGGGACCCGGATCGCTTTCTGGGTCATCCAGGGCCGCCTCTGCGCGTTCCTACGCATAAAGTCTGCCTGCGGATGCTCACCACTTAAAATGAATCAAATCATAACTACAGACCCGGCGTCCGATGAATAAAACATATCCAATTCAAAAGGTCCAGGGTTAAAAAGGTAAGAGATAATAGTACATCACTAAATGTTGTTTGTGTGTTTTTCCTTAGTTATCACATTATTTCACAAGCTGAAGAGGTGCTTGCCTCCGAATTTATCAGTGAACTAAATCGCAGAAAGTGGCAGCAAGGCTTATGAGATGCCTTCTCACCCACCCAGGTCTGTCTAGCTGTCTGGCACCGTCCCGTCGCACCTCCAGTATCTACCTGCTGTTTTAATTAACTTCATACCACAGGGAGCAATTATGCAAGACGACATTCATCTCATTTGGAAGTGCAAATTAACCTAACCTCAGGTTGCAGGACAGGCACAATGTAATGCATGGTTTTAAATTCTCAGCTGTTTTGTGGATAAAAAGATGTAAAATGTGGCACCTAAGTATCGCTACATTAAAGAAACCTTGGGAGCAAGAGAGGGGAAATGAGTTCATTAAGATGGACGCAGAGCAGGCTGGGCATACATCAAGGAGAAAACTATTTACATAGCTGCATTTCCCTCAGGGAGAAAGAACAGAGAGCGAGGAAGTAGACTGGAGACAGGCGTGAGAGTGAGCGAGTGAGAAGGAAGTGCGAGAGATGGGGATTGAGCGAAGGCAAAACGAGGAAGCACGATGGAACGTATGCGAAGGCAAGTGTAAGGGAGCTAACGAGGGAAAATTGCCGAGCTGCGGGGAGGAGCTTGGGAGGTGAAAGAAGAAAGGCACAAACTGGCACGGTTGCACTTCTAGAGGTGGTGAGAGGATGCCCAACAGTAGGCTGTGACACACCAGGATCAGGCAGCTACTACCCCAAAAGGCTTCTTCCCTAGATTTCAGGTTTTAGTATTTCAAACCAAAAGCCCCAGAGGCCACATATGATTTACTTAACCCTTCGAGGATGTCAAAATGAAAATAGGAGGCGCTCCAAGCTCAAAAACCACACAACGGTTGAATAAAACAGCCGTAGACGGACGATAAATCACAACACGCTTTATCTAGATGAGCGATTGGATGAACTTCATCAGAAGACCCACACGTGTCATTGCTTGGGCGTAACACCCACGAAGTTTTATCCAACCCTTGTATCTGTTTTTTATCTTTGAGCGCCCCCCTATTTTACAGTGGGGTTGTTTTGACCCCTCGAAGGCCCCACAAGGGTTAATTTGGTCTGCGACTTAGTCAGAGTGGCCGTATTTTACCTTCTCACTCACAAATTTGTTTCTTTCACTGATTTTTAAAGACCCTATTGGAATGTAGGAAATATTTATTTGAGCAGGGAAGCGAATATGAAACGTAGGTTTGGGATGCTTAATAACACTTGGTTTGGAGAAGTGTGCATTACTTTTGACACAGGAGTCCCTCAGGTGGCGGTAAAGCAGAGATGTAATACTTGAACCCACACTAAACTTCACATGACACATTAATGGAGGAAAGCATTTTCTGGGCTACAGACCCACTGCTACAGCTACAAAAACATCTGCAGCCGTCTGGTGGGACGCGAGAGGATGACAGCAAAGCCCCTGGAAGACACCACAACGGATGCGAGGAGGAGGAGAGGGAAGCTGAGGCACAGTGTGCCAGAGCAGGAGGCCGCTGTCCATTACCAGCCACTGACTGATCACTGTGGACAGCCACGCGTTTCAAGTGGCTCCACATGCACAACATGCCGTCACCAGTCAGACTCAGGTAGCCTTCACATGAGACACCACATAGGAAGCAGAGGAGCAATGATTCAACTATTCTGAGAGGCTGACAATGGCATTCTCCTAATATTAGGGTTAAAACATGTAATGCGGGCCTGGAAACCTGACGTGCAGGTTTAAAAGGGGGAAGTTATGTCAAGTATTTGGCAACAGACGAATGAATGAACTGCTCCAGAGGAGAAGCGAGCTGCAGAGAAAGCATCTCGCTATTTGTCTCATCTCCACGATACAGAGCCTGGATCTCCGTGAACCGGAGGCTGTCCAGCCGTGTCTTCCTGGCCACAGGCCCACGCAGCGGACAGCCTGCTGGGCTGGAGTCGCACCGTTAACGCAGCTCTTTAATTAGCAGCGGGGGAAATAAACGGAGGCTCCTACAAACGCAACACTTTTCAGCGTCAAGCGGCCGCACGCGCTTAATCACCAGCCGGGGACTGCACGAGCACACAACTTGATACTTTGAACACACACGTCCACGGAAGCACAACAAACAGGCAGCACGCAGCGTGAATCCATCCACTGTGATTCAGCCAGTCTGTGTGAAAACGGGCAGAACTGCGGGGATTTCTCTCAGATATGCGTGTCAATAGGTGACAGCGCCCAACGCCGCCGAGGCTGCTCCACAAAGTAAACACGCGCACGGAAAAGGTGACACAAACAGTGATACCTCGCCACAATGTGACAGACACACGAACGCCCGCCGACTCAAAGCGCCGCGATGCCCGAACGCCGCGGATCCTCCACAATCAGCGCAAAACGCCGAGGTTCGAGCGCGGAGCCGCGCACAGCAGCAACATTTGGGCAACAACGGACAACGTGCGGTGACATACCTGACGAAACGAGCCCACTTCTTCCGCCGCGGAGTTTCTGCGTGTTCTCCCCCGGTCTCCTCTGCACAACGGACAGCGATGTGTCTCCACTTCCTCTTTTCTTCTGCCGTCTGCTGGCTGCGTGATGCCGCGCCGAGGATGAATGAGCCACACAACGCGCGTCCACGGCTTCCCAGGCGCTGCTACTTTAGTTCAGACGCGACTTAGAAGTAGTTGTACTGTACTTCAGTCAGGCACAAGTCAAAATGTCCTCCAATCAGAGGCGCGTCTGAGTGATGTCGTCCTGCCCCCTGCTGCCCCCCAGCCTGCACGCGCACACACGTCAACGCCAGACAACGGCACGTTTCTGCATACTTTCATTAGTGTGTTATGGAAAAGTCACAAATAGGCTCGATCAGGTAACAAACCCACAAATAAACACATCCACGCCACACGCTGAAAAACGCAATGGAGACAGTTCAGTTTAGAGGAACTGCACAAAACAAAGCACAGTAATTACACATGTGCTTAATAAGTTGACACACTGTATATATGTATACACAAAGCAAAATCCACAGCACCACAGCAACGTTCATAAGTAAAGTACTACTGTGTACTGCTTTATAAAAGTATCACCCCCCTCCATGACCAATGCTTTTAATAATTCATGGTTATCGAACGCTCTTTACCCTCCATCCACTCAGTCTGTCCAGACTGTGCAATTATGACTTTGTAATTCTACACTATTCCCAGTGAATACAACTCGCTAGCAACAGCTTTGAGTCAGTGCTTATACACCGCTTCTGTTATTAAACTCTGCTTGTGTGTTTGTGAGGAAGGTGAGGGGAAGACAATCCCACAGCTCATCCCTGTCTCCACTCAGCAGAAGCGGCAGGAAGAGGATTAATATAGGAGGTCTGTCTGTCCTGATAAATAATCTGCAGCTACACATTCAGCAGAAATCTCTCTCTGTTTATTTGTCTTTCTGTGGAAAAACAGGGGATTCAAAGCTCAATTAATTTAAATAACCCTCTGTGTACCTGGATAAACTGTTAATTTGACCGCCGGCCTGAACCAAATAGAACTGACAACAAACAAATCATTCTCCTTCCTGTGTAAACAATATTACATGCTGTAGTAGCACACTGGTGTAAAATGTCCAAGTGTTATGTTTCTTCTATGCTCTTTCAGCTCCTCTGTCTATAAAACTCTTTGACGCACCAGTTTAATTCCTTTTCTTGACTTTTGCGTCACCAACTTCAGCAACAGACCAGTGGAGACTACACCACTTGCACTTGCTGATTTTCATCCTGTTATCTGAGGCGGCAAAGAGGTAAAGAGCTAACGCTAATTCAGTCCATATGGTTGAATGAGCTGCATGATGCAATCAATAAAGTGCAGACTCACAGTGCAGCACATGGAGCCTGTGTGTTGAATAAAATGCAGAGTCACTCGACTTGTTTCATAACCACTGGCTCAAACTGTGCAAATCTGGTTTGGAGATAATATCACATAACTCAAAATAGACGAGCCTGATAAAGATTTAATTACTGCATCTCGCTTTCTGCAAATATGCTGGAGCTCTAATACACTCAGCACAATGGGTCCAGGCTGGCACTCGATCTGCTCTGTCCCCTGTCCAGGAAGACAGAGTGCTTCAATAAAGACTCTGCTGACCACATTCTCTCTATGTGGCACAGCCTCCCTCTGAGCCGCTTCTGTGACCCAATCTCATTTGGGAGATTCATTGTGTTCCTCATAGACAGAAAGAAAAGTCAATGTGGAACAGGTTGTTTTTAATGAAGCTGATTTATCTTGGCTTAGCGGTCAGGGCTGCTGACCAAAGAGTGAGAGGGATGGGTGAATAAATAAAACGATGCCCTCAGTCAGCAGCCGAAATGCTTTGGAGGCTGTGTAATCCATGTTTGAACTGATTTCTCACATAAAACACTCCCTGGTGGGGTTTGAGCGACACAGAAGTCCTAGACACAGGTCTAAATGGCAATGACCAGGGCCATTAGGAAAAGGGAATGTTTCTAGTTCATTTGCACTGGGAGTCCTTTTTAAAAATGTGCAACTCACAAAAGAGAAGCGGACGTCCCTCAAATGTGGCATAAAGGGCAAGTCTTCTGAGGTGGCTGCTGTTTTTAAGCGACGTTGTTGGAGGCAGCTCAGCACGGAGAGGGAGGATGGCTTCGCATTGTTACTGACTGAAATGATTTAAGAGAAACATTGTGAAGTGGCAAGACAAGCTCAGAAGCAGTTCTCAGAAAGGTCACGGCAAAACAGCGGCCTGTGTACTTTTAATGATCAATCTTCTGTGCGTGTGTAGTGTTGCGTTGCTGCACAACTGATTAGTAATCAACATGCAAAGAGTGCAAAGTCAAGGCCATAATGATAAACAGCTTTGTTTCTGCAGTCTACATCTGGGTGCACATAGAATAAACTGAGACAGCTTTACTTTCAGAATTAGGGAACACATTCACATACATTTCTTCCCCGTGTCCGTGGCTTTTTTTCCCCTCAAAGCAAATAAGCTTATTCCAACCTCAAATCATTCCAAATATTTATGTACAGTCGCAAACATTCAGGCTTTTGTGGAAAACAAGCTGTAACTGTACTCCAATGTATAATTTAGCTGATTCTTTTTCCGTCTCTGAGCTTGCACTACAATCATAGTATTTAATACCACAGAGATGGCCGGGATTTAAAAAAAACATGAAAAATACAATCTCTTAATAACACACTGTTTTTGCTATCTCATTAAAAGCCAGTGAGAGATCGTTATCTCTATTAGCAGCTGGCTCCTTTCATATAGTTTAGGATTCTTTACTACCGCAGCCAAAGCTTTTTGTTTTGACTGAGATGCTTCATACACACAGATAAACAGAGCCTCAACCTGCAGAGAAAATGGTTAAGGAGGTGTCCAGAGCGTTCTTCCTACACACTGCACTGCTGTGTAAGATCTAACGCTGTTGCTCCAATATTCTCTTCCTACACACGTCTATGTATTAGCGCGATCTGCTCACTCAGTCTGAATCTGAGCAGTCGCTCGTTTTGGATGACTTGTGCTTTCGCTTCCTTTTCCTCTTCTTGTCTTTCTTCTTCTTGTCCTTCCTCTTTTTCTTCTTCTTGCTGCGGTGGTGGTCAGAAGACGAGGAAGAGGAAGAGCTGTCCGAGTCGGAGGAGGAGGTGGTGTCCTGGAGCAACTGCTGCAGCTGCTGGATCCTAGACACACGAAAGACAGGGAGGAGAATAGGGTACTGAGTTAGAGCCAAGCGGGGGGAGGAAAAGGGCACCGATGCACACTCAGACGCCAGAGTGCTTGGGCATCCGGCGTGAGCATGTGGCGGCCTTTGTCCCAGTGCTGACATTTCCAGATTGTTAGATTGTGGTGTTAGCCAAGTGTCACATATTCCCAGTAATTGCCAACAGCAGCCATTAGAACTGCAGGTGTGCGTGGAAGATTTTCAAACCACACTGGAACATTATCACTTACATATAAGGGTAAAACTCTAATGACTATTAGTTAGAATGAAAAAGTGCTGACAAAGCAGGGACAATGACTTATGTTTGTTATGGACCAAAACTTTAACTTAAGAAGACAATAAAATGTGAATTTAAATATTCATTCACAGTCAAGTCACAAAGGAAGCAGAAAAGAAATGTATCTGATGTTCAGTACTTTAGGGAAAAGTACACGACGTTTAATTACAGCAGCTCAAAATCAGTGAGCTCTCACATCAAGAGCGGCGATGACGATCGTATTATTATGACATCATCCGGAGACCATTAACTACTCATCCATGAAAGTCTCTTTTGAAGTGTCTATCAGATCTCATTATTGTGTGGAAGATCACTCAGAGCAGAATGATCATCTCAACACTTGGCATGTCACACTACTTGTTAAAGGGTGCCGCTAGTCCTCAAAGTGAACTTCACCACAGAAACACTCTGAAGACAGAAAAAGTTAAATTCCTCAGTAGGATGCTGAACCGGATGGTTTCACTTCCCTCTCAAAGAAATGCCGGCGAAATGTGGCACAGACATTCAGTTGAGACTTCAGAGCCCCACTGGCTTTTGACTAACCTTTTTAAAATGCATGTGAAAACACACCTAAATAACGTGTGCACGTACGCACACACACAGTGAGCCTTGGACATGAACGAGTTCAAACATTCCTGGTGTCAGATACTATTTGCTTGAAACCAGCACAGAGAACCAGCCACAGGAGAGAATTTCCAGGTCTGAGATAGTCTGAACCAAATGTCAGTCAAAATGTTTAGGTTCTGAAGGACAGAGTCCTACAGAACTGGTGTGTCCTTCTGCGCTTATTTGTAAATTCAAGGCAAACGTTGTAGATGGATACGTTAATGAGTGTACCTGGTTTCCTTTTCATTTCTTTTGTTTTCTCGGATTACGTCGTACATCGGGTCTTCATGAGCCTAAAAGGAGAGAACACAGACTCTCAGTGGCAACTATAACGCAACACCAACTCAGTGCGTGTTGGTGCTAATCACACTCCAACCGTTGCAGAGATAGATTTTACTGTCATGTCAGCACTTTTAAAAACCTGCCTCTGACAATACAGGGTTGGAAAATATGAAACAGTTGCATTTATGGTAATCATTGCAGATGCTGCATTACAGCCACAATAGAAGAGGCAGCGTGAAGACGTCTGTGGGCCACACGTACCTCGGTGTAAACTAAATGCGCCTCAGCCCCCTCATTAACCTCTGGCCACATCTCCGTCCAGCACATTTGTCTCAGTCACAATATTCCAACCAACATTCTTTGACACAACATCCTTTTACATTGGTAACGATGAGAGGGCCAACAATAACAAGCTCACCACTCTGAACTGCTCAATTTTCTGGTTGCCTTTGATGAAGAAAGGACATTCCCTGTCTCCCGTCCTGTGACCGTAGCGTTTGCATCGCCAACCTAAGAACAGAGGAAAACAATTGGGACAACCTCTTTTTGCAGCGTACATTTAAAGGCCTTTGTTTGCAAAGCAAATGATACATTTTCGACAATTACACAATGAGAACATATCAAGGTCCATTCACAATACACGTAAAAAGCTGTGAAAGACCTCAGTTTATTATTTTTAATCCACGTAGATCCTTCACTGAGGCATAAAGGCGACTGAAATGAGGGGTAAAGAAAAATGCCAAAACAACCAACTCAGACTAACTTGCTCGATTGGTACAGACAGTGCAGCTACGCTGTCAAAGACAAGCTGTCTCACGTTCATAGTCACGTCTTTGATGCAAATTATTGTTTCCCGCAAAGTTTCACACTGTTTTAATGCTGTACACAGCAAGTCGCAGTGTGGCCCTCACAAACAATGTGAGCGTTATAACGTGAGACCACGCAAGTTCTGTGCATCCTGTAAAAGCACCAGTGGACAAAACTATGTCACATCCACCGTCGACTCTTTCTAGTCCTTTAAACAGCCTGACATCTATAAACATTTGTTAAAGCGTTAGCCAGAATGACTTTTCTTCAGGCCGTGTGGAACCACATGAAATGGACAGACGCTGCGTGCATGTGCGCTGACTCCTTAAGTTCCTGGCTGCTCGTGCAGCATGAAAACGAGTGGGATGAAAGAATGAACACGAACATAATGATAGTCTTTGTTTGACCAAAAGAATAGAAGGTAATCTGCACAGCATCATTAATTATCTGAAGTCCAGACACGGTGTGAAATGTCAAGTTGTTGTGGTGACATTTACGTTACTAACACCACTGCCCACGTCTGGTGGAGGTTTACTCCCACCTACAGTTCTTTCGCTATAAGTGCTGCTGTTGCTTGTGCAAACATTAGCAAACTTTGCTTTGGCCGGTGCCAAATCGAACACAGCTACACCAGGATGCAGTCAACGGGTTCCACCCTCATGTCAGACGTCCATGTTGTAACGACGTGTGTTATTTAGTGAGCCTATACTCACACTGCATCACCTTCACCTCCTTCCCCAGAGGCATCCACAGCCCCCTGGTGGGAGCATGTGCCAGGAAGCTCCTGGCTTCTTCATTTCCTGGTTCGGCAGGAATACAGTCCTCTGGTTTCTCCTCGTGCTCCTGCAATAACGTGCAGCGTGTGTATTACTGTGCTACTGTCACCGCGGTGCGGCTGCGCTCGGCGGAGGCGACAGTCTTACCTTTATGAGGCCCGGTGGAGGCTTCTCATAGCTGCGTGAAGCAAACAAGTGTTAGTTGGCTGGAGACGCTGCTGCGCCGGTGTGAACGCGTTACACACAGACGCGGAACAAGCTGTCACCTGCGGTCGGAACCACACTAAGAGCTGCTGGGTCCGGCCCATTGATAATTCATGCAGTAGCTCTCGCTGTTGTTACTCACAACGTCTCGATGTGCTTCAGCTGCTGAACTTCTTGGCTGAGTTTTCTCGTTTGCGTTTTCAGTTTTTCCAAATCGTGTTTTGACGACTTGTGCCTCTTGTGCTCTCGCCCGTCCTCCTTCTCCTTTGCCCGCTTTTTGCTCGACATTATCTACCAAACCGCTTCCACCTGAAAAATGTCCTGGTTATTCCTGTAGGACAACGTGTTAACTATTCATGAAGGATCACTGCGCAGCGTGCTAACACATGCTAGCCTGGCTAGCCTGCCTCTGCGGTACTTCCTGTGCAGCGGAGCTGATTTGTTAAAGTCCAGCGCCACCTACAGGACATGGGCAGAACAACACGAAGCGTTGCTGAATCACCCGCAGCGTTTTCTTAATAAAATATTTCAGTTTATCTTAATATAGAAGTGTACATAATTATTTCTTAATAAGCAGTAGCCATGTTGACATTTCTGCTTCCTTGTTTTATTATATTCATATAACTTATTAACGTTTATCTAATGCACCTGTCTCCCACTTGTAATTTTCTAAGATAGATTTGTTTTACTGTCTTTAATAACAACAAGCCTAACGTGATGTTACTTTGTTAATATGTTTCACGTTATACATGTCTCCCTTAAGTAATATTAGAAGAAATTCTATGTTCTATTGTACGTCTGAATTCAGACAAGTCAAAACCTGTTGTATTTGTCCTCAAAACCATTTAGTCATAATGTGTCTCTAGATGACGTGTTGGCCCCAAGTTGGTACTGTTGTGCAGAATGTTTGTGGACTTGTTTTTGACCAGGGGTATATTCTCCCATGATTTTAATTTCCAGAACCAAGTACCTCTGCTGGATTTATCACTAAAACCAGGAAGATGCTAAAATTATTAAGGAGAAACTAGACTGTGTACTTGTTAATACATAACCAAGTAATAAACAAAATCTGCCAGTTATTCCAGAATGCAGTAGGCAGACATCAACACAAGATTAAGACCTTAAGATATTTGATAAAGCTTATAGTTAGAGATGACTAGGTGACTCTTAGTTATGCTGCTCTAGACTCAGACTGAATAACCCGAATCCACATTTTCATAAATACATTTTACTGAATCCATGCTGTATTTTATCACCAGAATCCAGATATGGGAAGAAAACAGCACATTTTGAATGACTGTAAAGGTTTAATACCAGAGAATCAAGGTGTAGGTGGCATACAAATGTGAGGTATGTCAGGAATTAAACACATACAACAGATACTAGTTGACAGACAACGAGCAGGCAAACAGGCAGTAGAAAACGCAGCATAATCCTGCTGTAACACAAAGACAGAGAGACAACCCTGGAAATAAAATCCAAAAAATTACAGGAAAATTGAGTCTTGACATTTACTTTCAGTAAAGTGTTGCACAGGTTTTAGGAAACTGTGCCTACAGTGTAAACAGCAACTTGTGAATTCCATTTTAATTACAAATATTTTTATTGGTAACTTGCAGTTTCAAAACTATTTGTATGTGTACAAAAAATGCAAAAGAAGTTTATCACAAATCTCCAAAAAAATTAAATGAGTACATGCAAATACAAAAGTACAGAGTCAAGTAGTTTGAGTCCTAAACAGGTGTCTATGTATTTATCATACAAAGAAATAACAGTTGCCATACAAAAAACAAGGATGGGTTTCTGGATAAATACTGAATCATTTCACATTCCACTTAAAGGAAGTATCTCCAAGTGAGGAGATTTTTAAGATGCATGAGCTACATTAGACACAAGAAGCATCCTCCTCAAGCTCAGCAGAGGCTGCAATAACCCTGACTAATAGTAGGAATAAACAGCCCAGTGCTCCCAGCTGCTGCATTCAAAATAACCAAGAGCGCCCATGCAAACAGCCCAGCAACAGTTGTGTTTGTGGGCAAGCTGTAACCTTTTCCACAGCAGCTCAGAAACCAGTTACTCTATTTAGTTCCCTGTAGCCTTTGCTGTGAACGGGCTGCAACACCGGTCTAACAGTGTATCTGAAGAGTGTGCAGCACATAAGGACACTCAAAGTGAGGACAGAAAGTCTTTTAAGCCTCCCTTCTTGCTGCCCTGTTTGTCCTCTCGCGTGAGGATCTTGCTGAGACGCTGGACGACCCAATTCTTAGGTTTGGATGAAGACTTGGAGCCAGAAGAACCCGGCCCTGAAGTGTTTGAGGGAGCGATGCACCTGTAAAAAGCCAGAGAATCGGTGAGAGAAAAGCAAAACAAAACGGAAAGACTGAGGCAGGAACTTGAGATCTCCCCGCTTGCCAGGAATCGTTAAAACAGTTCTGTCAACAGGTAAATGATCTGGCAACTGTGGATGCCAACACGTACCACCCATACAGCAGACTGAAGCTCTATTAAAGCTGAATAAACGCTAACAGGCCTGGCTCTTAAGCCTCTCAGACGTCTGAAGTTTCATCTCAGGAGACTTCCAATCCAAACATCTTACCTGGGTGTGTGAGCAGGTGTCTTGTCTTTGCCTGGAGTCCTGGGGGTGGCCATGTTGGATCTGCTGGTTGACTGCGGGGTCTTGGGTTTGCCACTGCTCCCTGGTGTGCTGTGGGTCTTTGTGAGCGTAGCTATAAAGTCCCTGCTCACTCCTTTGTGTCTGGACGTCCTGTTGCAAGTGTGGCAGGTGGCCATCTGTGATAAAAACAGGAATGTGTTCATTAATGTTGCATGGACAAAAATCTGAAATTCTCTAAGGTTTTGACTTAAAAGCACACAAGGTGTCCCAAGTGGGAAACGTAGGATAAAATACCTTTATGCAGGCTCTGTAAAATATCATTCAAACTATTTTTATATGATACTAACATACCCGGTGTCATTTTCTATCTTTCTCTGGGACACACAAGAATTTATTGTAGCAGCACTTGTGGCAGACAAGGGTCTGTAATGTGCCCTGCTCAGATGCCCAGAGTGACGCAGAACAGCCCAGAGCATCACAGATGTCAGCGACCCATATTGCCTGACCTCATCTGAGGTATGACCGACAATGAGTCAGTGTACAGCTGCCAAACCTCCAAGAGATTCTTTTACCCGTGAACACCTCAACATGTATACAAACAGTTAGTTCAAACGAGATGGGACACAAAGTCTGAGTTTAAAAGAAGGGACGGTTGCCATGCAGTATCAGTTTTCACATGCAGGGTACAGCAAACTTCAACAATCACTTTAACGGTCATAAGAGCCGACACAGTTCATGAGACACTTATGATTCAAGACAACAGCTGCCCAACTGAAACTATACATATGAATTTAACGAGACTTTCTGGTGTCAAACCTTTGATGGCGTCAGCAATTATTACAGAGTAATACACGAAAAGCACAAGTCCTCTAAGAGACACATATGTTAAAGTGATAACCTCAGTCATTTAGCAGACGCCCTTCAACTGATGCCGTTTTCTCAAATACAAGCACATTACTGTTATGACTAAAGCTCATGATAGAAGAAATGAATTAAGACTGTTGTCGCATCATTAAATGTACAAGCAACTTCCTTTTCACACTAACTGCTAGTGACGTAAATCCCATCAGAGCCGCAAAACAGACGAGCAGGTCAGAGCCAAAACCCGTTGACAGGATCAAAACTCACCGAAACAAAAGTAGCCATTTCAGAAGTAGACAGGCGTCAGGTTTCAGTCCAGCAGGACAGTTCTAGTTTCCTTCTGCGAGACAGTATGTGAAGCAGTTTCCACGTGAGACTGTACGTCCAGCTTTATACAGGCCAAGCTGAGCGGCTGACCCACCCATCCTTGCATAGGGGTGTGGCTGGAAAGAGGGCTGACCAATGCCCTCACAAAAGGGTCCACAAATCTCTGGGACAGCCAGCACTCAACTATGGCATGCAACCACAACTAGACGCATCCAGACACATCTTTGTTTTTCTAAAAAGATGTGGATGAAAAATGTGTCTGAAGCCCATGAAGGTAAACATTTGGTAGGTTATATATTAGGGTAAAACCACCAGGTGCTCTTAGTGTTGTGGTTTATATGTCATCTCATGAATCCTCCCGTTTAAAGAGAATGTTCAAAAGCTTTTTCATCCAACTCGTTATCACTTTTCCCTCTTTTGAACTCAGCAAAGTTCAAATTAGTTTGACTACATAAAAAAACAACAAAAAAAACCAAACAATTATGCTGATGCTGTAGGTTGAGCTTGAGTAGAGTGGTTTATTACGCACAACAAATCATCAGTGTTCATCATCAAGGACAAAATACCTGCAGAATTTTCTCATTTCTTCAGGCAAAACAATGCATTAAAATTACAAGGATTTGGCAAAGGACGCTATGCAGGCAGTGCTTAATGGTCACAGAAGCAGTTTAGATGAAGAGAGCGGTGGACTAAAGTCGGCAGGGTGGCACAGGACGGAATATCAGTCCAACACTGAATTTCTAATGTTTCAACAGCGTTCTAGATTTTCCTTTGGAGGATTAGTGCAGAGTATTAATATTCTGCAGTCTGCACAGTTAAAATCCTTTTTGCAAGTCATAAACTACTCAGAAAAGCTAAATTTAAATTTTAACAGCATTTAGAAAATGAATGCCTGGAAACTGACTGAAAATCTCAAGCAGAGTCTTTGTGTGCACAAAAAAGTACCAAGCACTTTAAAAAGTCAAACAAGTCTGACAAAAATAAAGCTGGCATGTGAAGCAACTTGTCCCAGCTGTAATAAAACAAACAGAACGGGTTTAAAACCCGCCACCATGAGACAATACGTTAATGCAACAGGCCATTAAATGTGCGCATCAAGTTATGTTATATTCAGGATTTGTACAATACATCTGTAGTAACATGAATAATTCTATGCGCAGAAATTCTTTTGTCATACATATATTGCATCATTCCAATTATCAGTGCATCTCAACCTATTTATCCAACCTAAGTAAGTGTTACAAAAGCAGTCTTATCATATTTTTTACTGTTTCCTATATTAGATAATTTCCATTGCTACTGTACCTTCTGTTATTTCCTGTGACAATTACCCAATTTCCTCCTGCAGATCATTAAAGTTTCATCCGATCAAACCAACACAGAATGCTGCTGCCAAACACTCAAACAAAAGCTATTTGATCGCCTGTATAAACAACGCTATAAACGCTCACTGTGGGAGATCAGAGGCTGTGGACACTCAGATGACATCCTAGATTTCATTAGTTGAAGTCCACCACCCGGGGAAAAAACACCTCATCATAGCAGGTCGGGTTCACGGTGAAATGGCTCAAACAGACGGACAGCTGGCTGCAGAGCCATGTTTACAGCTAGAACGGCCTCAAGTTGTTTATCCTCGTGTCCCCTCGTTACCCCCGTGGCCCCAGTATCATCAGCACAGATATTACCCATACAGAGAGAAGAGAAGTGTGCTGTGACACAGCATACACGCATGCACGTGCAGATTAGTTCAGACAAACTTCAACAACATGAACAACAGTGTCACACAGTCCAGAACAATAATTACAGTATGGCTGCTGCATAGTGACATCAGGAAAACCTATAATGAAATCCCAGCCATCACGTGTACCCGCTTAATTTGTGCTAATCCTCTGACATGTAGTGTATGCACTTGGAGAGGCCCACGTGTGCCGGTGCCCCAGAGTGATCTGATTTCCTGATCCCAGTAGCAGACAGACCTACCAGACACAGAGGCCAAGTAAGCATAAGGCAAAGGTGCCATGTTGGGGCTTCAGAAAGAAAAACACAGCAGGGTGAATATTAAGCATTTTACTTTTTGCTCGTGTTTCACAGCGAGAGCCAGACATAAACGTATGTACAGCGCAGGTATTGCCAAGCAAGCACCCTGCACAGAGAGTCGACAACCGCTATTCACCCTCCTCGGCTGTACAGCAACACTTAGACAACAGGCAATAGGTTGCACCAGCATAACGAGTAGTGTTGACCATCATAAACATCCCGCTGGCTCGAGACACTGCATGTGAAATATGTGCAATGACAAACAACACAGACACACAAACTCAAGCAGATGCAGATAAATCAGCTGAGTATGGTCCCTTCTGTCTATTAATAGCCCCTGTTCCATAAATACCAGTGTTTCCCTCCCTACTGCCAGGGGTCAGCTTGGGTCGACTCATTTGACCTTGGCAGTGTGATAGAGCACAGAGGAAGATACGTAGAATAACACAACGAGTCACTAAATTAGGTGCCTTAAAGGGTCTTTGAGCAGAACGGAGACCTGCCAAATATTGTCGGTTGCGTGACGCTTTTCAATAAATGTCACTGTGTGTGTGCTAGTGTTCAAAAGCACGAGTCGTTTGAGAACACATCAATACAACACAATGACGCTGGAAGCAAAAGAGCAGCAGAGGAATCAATATGAGGCAAGCAGTGGAAGCCCTCGTCTGCACGGAGAGCAGCCATGGCCTCACTGCCATGGCGCTGGCAGCCACTTAGTCACACTGTGAAGGCAGGCTGCCCGGGAAACACGCAGACGCTCGATCTGAATGCAGAGATGCTACACACTGCCATTACAAAATGTCTTATCTGATTGTCTCCCTTCTTTCCATTTGTTCCTGCTGGTGGAGGTAAAGGTCACTTTTCAATCCAGATAAAAACGGGTCACAACAAACCAAAGGACCAATGATTTATAACACTGTGTTTGACAAGTAGAACATATTGGCTCAGCCATATTTGGTAGTAAACGCTGTAGTATTTATTAGTTATGTCATTTGATTCAGTGCGATCTGTAAACAATCCCTTTTATCTGTGAACCATTAAATCCTCAGTTTTAAAAAGTTTAATGAGATTAAGTCAACCTGAACTTTAATTTAGAAAATGACTTCGACATGGGTACATACCAGGAAAGCCCAGCTGTGCCTGGCTGTGCAAAAATAAACAAAACAGCATAGAGACAGATCTAGAATTGGAGAGGTAAGCGAAGGCATTATGACAGGTACGCAACCAATGCCACTAACGTCCACACATGCTGGAAGGATGCGTCAAACAACACTGTGAAGGCTGCCCAAAAACATCCAACCCTCGACCTCTGTGCCAGCGATCAGTTAAACCCACAGAGGAGATTGACAAGTTACAGACTTTAAATAGTCCCAAGGAACTGAAATGAAATGAGACATGAAGGCTAATTGAGAGATGACAAGTTCACCCTCCTGACCTGATAGTATCAGAAAGCTGAAAACTGCTCGGCATCTGAGCCTGAAGTTTACTATGTACGTCACAGGAAAAATATGCTGCTCCCGGTGTTTGCGTGTTCCTTAAAATACTTCAGTGCACACTTTAGGTCCCTACACACGTGACACATCGATGAGTGTTCCCACTTCCAGACAAGCCTCCTCCGTTTGCGTCGAAAAAGTTCAAGGCTGCCATTACTGACGACTCAAACCTGCTGCTTTCTCTTTCCCAACACGTTCCTCTCTTGTTATTCTCCCGCTCGCTGCCCACCTTCAACGTGTCAAAGTCACTGCTGGAGAGTTTTCTGTTTCTTGACAACAAACAGGCAAAGCACTAACCAGACATGGCTGTCTTCTGTTTCCTGTCATCTCCTTAAGAGGCACATTCTCTAACAACATCCATCCACTAAGGATAAATATGACAGCAGGTTGTGACGCTGAGTTGGCCAAGAACGGAAGGAGAGTAGAGGAGGAAAGTGAAGGGGGTAATAGGGGTGGTCAGGTATATGGAGACAAAATGAGAGATGGATCAGAGTGTGCGGGAAAGCGGGAACAAGAAGATGACAGGTGGTCAGCGAGGTCAAGAAGCGGTGACATTAATTACAAAGAAGAGGCCGGACTCGTGTCAAAGTAATGGTGCTTCTGGAAAAGAGGAGAGATTTTCCAGCCACTTCGTGGTGACGTGTGCCACTTTTTCTCATGCCTGGTTTTATTCTGTTCTGACATCATGACTGCACATTCAACACATGTGCCTGTAAACTCATCTTTCCTCTGCTGAGCTAGAATGAGTTACCTTCCTAGTATATAACCGTTTAGTTGATACCCTACACATAAATTCACTACAAAAGACTATATACTCTATGCTGTCGTTGCGTAACAAACAAGTTGGGAAGCATGAATCTGTGCTCAACACACTGAGGAATGAAGGAGGAGGCCTGCGCTACCCTTCGCTCCATTTAGGGTCTCCGGCTCGCATTCCAAATCATTTCAATCTCCGTGGCTTGATAACCTGCTCGGCACTCACAAACATTCCTGATTTATGATAGCGCTTAGTGTTAACATCACAGGGCTGAGGCAAGCATATAAAGCACAGTGAGGCATCTGCCCTCACGGTGTCAGGACGTCTTCAGGCCCCTTCACTGTTTTTGACAATTCATCTACAATAACCTATAGGAACCAAGCAAACATTTAATTAAAATACCAACCTGTGCCTGCAGTCGTACGGTTTTAAAGAAAAAAACTTTATGAATGCTATTTGGCCTGGAAAGAGTGTGTCAACTAATTCAAATTTAAAAACCCAGACGTAAAAATCTACGAGCTGTCTGAGAACATCTCTCATCTGCAGCGACGTCTTAAAACTGTTTTGACACCTGGAAGCAGCAGACAAGCATGTCTGCAAATACTCAGATGTTGTTTAAAATAAACACCTGCCTCACACAGAAAGACATGAATGCGACAATAAAATTATATGAGTGCTTGTTTTGTTTGTTTTCCTGACACATCATGCACTTCCTCCTGGGGATGTCACATGGCTGACAGTAAGAGCAGAATATTGTACACACTGAAATAAAACAATAAAACAACCATTTCATGGAAACATGGTTTCAAGTATTTTACCCAGTCCTTGTTCAGTATCTTTAGATTTTTTATACAGTCAAACTTATTAACAATAGCATCTTATGAAAACAACAACAAGCTGAACTTGTAATTATCCTGTCATCCTAATATGACCCCATACGTTCTCCTTTAAAGAGGAGCCTTGTAGACGCTAACCTCTTCAGCTCTCATGTGCTGAGCTTGCGGTTCCGTTCTTGAGCACGGAATGAGGAGGACAAAGGAAGGAGAGCATGTACATGCCTCCTTCATCTCCACGCTGTCTTTGAAGGGATCACCTTTCTACTACCATTCTGCAGAGCACTGGTGTAGGTTGTCTTGCATACATGGCTTGATTTGTTCTACTCTGAAGCGAGTGCATGACATCCGAGCGACCATGAAAACAGAGGTTAAAAATACATCGCAGGATTTACGCACAGTGTATTAGCTTACTGTGATGGCACGTGATGAAAAAGCACCACGACCAAAACACTGGTGTCTGTATAAAACAAGCAACGGACTATGTTTCACTGTGGCAAAACTCACGCCACTGTTTGCAGTTTTATAAATGTGACAAACGTTACATGCATGTACAAAATATCGTGCAACTGGCTGAAGTGTGAGACAACATGTAGAAGCTATGTAGACTTTGTTTGAATGGAGACAAGCCATAAACATTTTATTACAGTATACTATGAGGTTAACGGTTCCTATTAAACACCTCCAGGTTTATAAAACTTCTCTGCCTACCTCCTGCACTGTGCGCTCAGAGTCAACAGATACAGAGTAGGGAGTGGGTTCAGACTGCGACGTGTGATGAACTCGCACCCAAGCAGATTTTAATGAGGCAGCTACGTTTTCACTAGAGCTGTTCTTCATTAGGCTGTCAGCTCACTAGAGTGGTTCCCCACTGTCACTGCTCTGTGGTGCATGGTGGAAATGCCACAGGCCCCGGCACTAGCTTTCCTCTTCTAAATGGACTTATCAGCAGAGTGGGTCTGTGGGTGCTGGCCAAAACAAGCTTTCCATTTTGCACCTCTCTGCAGCCATACATTAAGAGGACAGACAACAAGGGCTGTTATAACAGTGTGTGGGGCCATGAGGGGAACAGGGCTGAGTGTTGACAAAGCACCGTCTGGCAGCATTATTCTACAGTTAAGCTTAATGGCACCACTGTATGGGCTGTAATGATTAGTGGAGCAACATTAAGAAACCAGGCACCTTCAGTGGCATCAATGCAAATGACTTCATCAATCTAAAGACCAATAACGGCTGCAAACAATACATTAGGTGACATTACAGAGCAGGTTAAATTAATAATAATAACTCTGAATGTGATTCTGTGAAAGTGAACATGGAGCCTGAGACTGACCACCTGAAAACTCAGGCAGGCAAAAGTTGTGTTTATGTAAAACACACCAAGTTTTGGTTTAGTTTACCACCTCTACAGCAAAGGACAAGAGCAGACACTGTGTCTTTCTGCAAGGACAATGTGCTGCAGTGCAGTGCGAAATGCAGCCAGGTCTGTGAGGCTGAAGCGTTTTGTCTCACCAGTACGGAGGAGGATTTCAGGAAGCGATGCAGCAAATTCTTCTGCACCAGACTGAGTCGCTTGCCTCGGGCCTTCCTGCGCAGTATGCTCTGCACCCGTGCTGATGGGCGCCTCTTGGGCCGCAGTCGTACGAGGTGATTGTCAGGCTCTGGCCACTGATGACAGTACGAACACACCAAGGTGTTCTGCAGCAGAGTGAAGGATTTCTTTTCCGACATTGCTGAGAAGTGAGACAGAAGAGTGTGTGAGCCCACTGGGCAGTCTGCTACACACACGGGCTGACTCAGTGTGTCTGGCTGACGCTTTGTTGAGGTTTATCAACATAGACAACACAGCGTCATGGTTCTGCTGTGTGCGTCTATAACGGTCTAGGGCATTAGGAATTTAGAACACAATAAAAAAAAGTAAACAATAGGAATAAGTCAACAAAACGAATAAATAACGAAACAAAAGTTGAGGATACATTTTTAACTTACCATTTAGAGCACATTGCCTAGAGAAGGAAAAGAGAGAGAGAACATGAAACACTCAAACTCTTAAACCTGACTAGAGTAAAACCAAGTTAAATTTGAAAACTATTAGCACACGATAATTAGAAAGTAACATTGGAAGGGATTTTCTCTTACAGATAAAGGATTTAATTTGTCTACTGGAGAATTATAAATAATGCACCATGCATACTCCTGGGTCAAAATGTCCTTCACAATTTGCATCAGAACAGCGTCTGTCAAAATGTAACAATGTATAAACAAGTTAAGAGATAAAGTAATCCGCCAATCATATTCAGCCTAATTAATGCAGCAAAATAACCATTTAGTTGTCTAATGAAATGCATCCATGCAAACAGACAAGAGACAAAGTGGAAACACCAATTTGGGAAAAAAATACCCAGATGTCATGAATAGCTTTTCCCTTTATGTGATGGAAAACACACAACTGGAAAAGCAAATTAATATAGGGCAACTCTCCAAACCACCTCTCACCACCTCGCAGAGCTGCCTGGGAGACTGTTGTGACTGCACTGGAAGTCTGCACAACTATTTTAACTAAGCCCCTGTTAAATCCTGCTAAAATTAGCCACAGGCTCAAATCAGCGAGAGGAAAGTTAGTGTCCAGCAGCACGTGTGGCAAGGCAGCACAGAAACAGGGTTGTAGTGTGAGGTCAACTCTTAATCTGGAGTTAACCTGCAGCATCTGGCATAGTTCACTTTCCATCATCCCACATAGGAGATGATGACATTGAAGGCAGCTAGATAAATAGCAGGGGGGGGGGGGGGGTGTAGCATATCTCCAATAACTCATTCCAAAGACTGAGTCATTGTCACTTGATCCCTCTCCAATTTAATAATCAGTCAGTGGATTACAACGTCAGATTATACAGAGGCCTGTCAGAAAATACGGGAAACGACAACATGCCCTGTGAGGCAGGCGTGATGGACTGAAAATCGTGACTGGATCACCATTCTTAGCTGACAGGAAAAAAGATAAGGTCGGAAACAAAAAAAAACATATACGACAACACCCTGTTAAATACCAGACCACTGATGAGTTGAATGTGGGGCAGCTGCATTCTTAAAGAATTTTGTTTTCCCACTGCTCTGCTGCTGAGCCAGCTACTTATCTTAACATACTTGTCATGCATCTCCTTTTAAGTCCACACTCAGTCGTGGTGATGACCACTTAAGATACGAACTGTAAACATTACTGACCACTGGAAGAAGCTCAGATCTGCTGAGCAGATGAAGCGAAGCCAGGAAGGTAACAGCATGATACTGTATTGGTGGCAATATCATAACAGAATTAGAAACTGAAGTGCTGGCTGAGTTAAAGTGTCCAAAATAAAAAGCTTCATACACATTCTATGGCTACTATGAGCAAAACAGAGCAACTGTTGGCCTCACTTCACTTGCAACACAGGCGTTCAGACCCAGGGGCCCGGCCCAGGCCTCGGTGTGGTCAGAATGAATGAAAACTACAGCGTAGACGTCACAGCCCTTCACAGCACAGCCTGGCAGGGTCCCATTCATCAGCAGAATACAACAACAGCTGCCTACCAGTCTGGATCACTGTATGGGTGGCGACCAGCTGGTTCCTGCTCAGAGTAGCGTAGCCAAAAGAGGAGAGCACCTCTGACCACAGGTTGACAGGGAAACAATTATAACTATAATAACATGAGTAATTCAAATATAAATACACACTCATAGAGAAAACAAAAACGCAAACATACACAGAGACACACTCATCATCAGTCTGACAGAAGGTGAGAACTGTAACAGAAGGCCGTAACACGATCTCCACCAAATATGTGGAGTAGTGTGTATGAGTAATGACACACGCAGTCAGAAAAACACTCCAGTGACGCATAACTCGCCCAAACCATATCTGCAGAAAGAGAGACCACTGGAAGCTCCCAGACGAACACACAGAGACACCATTAGGACCAAAAATATACACTAACCACGCATCACAGCCATCTGACAGAATGCTAACGAAGACAGGTTCAGTTCCTCTGTGTTAACTCCTAACTGTCTGTCTAAAACATCCAACTCCAGCGCTTCTACTGTGGCTTAGTAGTATTTAATTTATTCATTAGGCTGCAGCTAATTTCTGGCGTCTGCTGCTACCTGTAACTTCTTTGCCAGGTTCTTTAGCATGAGTCCATCCAGTGGTCCAAGCGTTGCTTCTTGCTTGATGGACAGATGGTTAAATATGGTGAAAATGTTTCCTAGAGCTTAATGCAGCTCATTGAAGCTACAGTAGGACATCTGGGTAAGAGATCAGTGCGTTAGAGAAGCAGTGGGCTCACACGCACCCACAAAACGATCCTGATATAAGGTTTCACTATTAAAACATCTGCTTTTCTTTTCATTTGTGGTTCTATGCACGGATTTCCAGGCTAAGGTGACAAAAGGGTAAAAGACATGAGGACAATGTGTAGAACCCTACACAAACACAAATGTGGACGCGAACCAGTCACGATTATCTGCTAACACTGAGCTCTATATGATCTATACCATAACCTTTCAATGGAGCGGAAATACAAATGTGACTCGTAATCACGTCTCACTGTTTTGCCAACATGTCCATAATACAAAGCATATACTTCTTAGAAAACACATTTCCATGTCTAAGTCAAAATAAATGTGACGTGTTATTTATTCGCTGTTTCCAATATAAGCAAACAAAAACAAAATAAGAGTAAATCATAACTATAAAACACGTCAATGTGATGTAGTTGTATTTTCAGTATAATACATATATAATACACAGTATAGTATATAATTCGCGTGCAGCAGGTCCAGCGCTGCCATCTAGTGTCTACATATTGACATTACAACAATAACGTTTGTGTAGGCAATTCGTGTACGATTTTAGTTTCTTACATGAAGAAGCGTGACAGCTGCGGACACGTCTCTTTATACAGCAGAGCAGCGTCTAAATGGAACCTTTCTTGAGGAGTTTGTTGTTGTTGTTGTTCAGGAGTCTTCATTTTTTGCGTCTCCTCGTGCGATGTGAGAAAAAAAAACGACACTCCGCAATGGATCGGTATCACAACGGCAAAAAATGTGAAAACGTACGTTACCGAAGGGTCTACGCTCACATTTACACACACGAGTGCAGCTGCGACAGCAAAGAAGACTGGAATACGTTTTAATTTTAATCTAGATGAAGTTTTTACTACGTCTCTCCCGCGTCCACGTTGAGTCGCAGGCTTCTGACGTTACTTGCACTGCATTGTGGGAGATTGAGTGAATGGGAAGCATTGTGGGGTGAATTGCGTACGTTGTGCTTTTCCTTAGTTGGGCCTTGAACTGCTCTATAGCCTAAGTGAAATTAAGCACAACGTCGAAAACAGAGCTGATTCGGGACGATGAACCTTTTTGATATGAACTTTTGAATAGTTTGCAGTGCTTTTAAATAGCTAACGCTACTAGCTACTAACAGCCTGGAGTCAGACATGTCACCAACCGTAAGAGTGTCGTCCTCACACACTAAGAAGATGGAGATATCCTGTGATGACATCATTCCCTCGCTCTTATTGGACGCAGAGAATTACCAATGTTAGACACCGGTGGGATATGGCATCATTAGGCTATTGCTGTATCATGCGCATATCAGAGCACTAGTAAACCAGGCTTATTTATTCACCTCGTCGCCACCAACTCTAGCCAGTCTATCGCTTTACTTCATAAAAGTCCTGCTATGCCGTGAAATCATTGAGTTGGTCACATACATGAAATGCTTACGGGAGGTGAGCGCTTCAGTGTGAAACCTGCATTTTTGTGAAGCGGCAGCAGCAGCGGGGCGGAAAAGCTTCCTGAGCGCGCGCCGCTGGGTGTCCGCTGTGATGCGCATATCAAAAGCAGCAGCCCGGTCCGACACACGCCTGCCGGGGGATGTCAGAACCCACTTACAAAGAGGTTTGGTTCCACACAAAAGGAAAACTGATGGTACGCCAGCGCCGTGGAGCTTCCGCACTGCTCGAATCCGTGGCCAAGGACTGATCAGCGGGCCGACGCGTTTCATGCGCATCTTTTCCTGAAGGTTGGTTTTTCACGACTTCATGACAAACACTGCGAATAGAATCCAAGGTAGATTTTCGATATTGCAACTATTAGGTGTTTTATCATGGTCCCACGTGCACCAGAGTTAAAAAACCGAAATAAGCGCAGGCGTCATCCTATAATGACTTATAATGTTCTGTGTATTATAGTGCAATTTGAAGTGTTGTATTTTTGCAATGCAAGCACAATAGAATTGTGAGATGTACACTGTATACTTATATAAACTTATATACGCAATAGGCAACTATTTGCATCCATGGTTTGCTGTGTAAGTGTTTATACAGCCCGTCATTGTCAGCTCGGGGTCTTCTCAAATGTTCCTCTTTACAGGTTATATTTCTTCGCAATGTACGTGTATGCGTTTATCGCGGGGGGGGGGGGGGGCGACCAGACCCCGGAGGGGTATTAAATCACCGACCAGTGAAGAGCGCACAGAAACTGATGGAGTAAGCTGAAGTGTAAGGGATTGCTCCTCACGTCGTCCGCGAGTAAATCTTCACTTTATCAGGCGCTGTCAGGCAGGCGCTGCCACACAAGACTGAAATAGCCGAGCGCCACAGCCACTAAGTGTAGTCCGCGGATAAACGGATTTTCGCTCGCTATACCAGGGCAAAATTGACTCACGACTCCGGAGGAGAGTGAGACTGTCGAGACATTGAAGCAGGCGAGAGGTTAATACTGCGCTCAAAGTGCGGCCACGTCCTCAGTCCGCCTTTACTGGCGTGTAGCTGGATTGGAAAGGAGACTGGGAATGAAAGGTAAGCTGAGCGCGTTACCACCACGCGATTCTGAGACAGAGAAACACACTGGCACAAACAGATATTATTGCTGAAATTAGTCAGAATAGTCGGGATGATCATTATTGCTTTTCAGCTGGTCAGAACCTCAGTTTTCCTGCAGAGCGCTGGGAAACGCCTCGTTATCAACTACAGGTGGAACTCCAGCAAATGTAGGGAATTTGGAGCCTTAGCTTTTAAGTTGTGGGCGTTTTTGGAATCTGCTTTAGCAGTGGGAATTGAACCCCTGACTCTGAGCGACGAGAGCAGACCTCTGCTGACTCACAGCTGAACCTGCAGACCTGGTCCTACTCATGCTCTAGTGGGAACACAACTGTCTCCATCGTGCTGTAGTCAGACAGGTCTGGTGGCCAGCGGGGCTCTTCTTTCACCTCACAGCAGAGCAGAGTCATCCCAAAGTGTCCTGTCAGCATCGTCAGGGAAACGCCAATCCCAGCAGTGGCAGCCATCGAGCCTGCCATCACTTCTGAAATGCAAAACCAACTCCAATAGTGCTGAGAAAGCTCAGGAGAGAAGGCACAATGCTGTGTAATGCTCAGTGCGTGTGTGTGCTTAAGTGCATGCACATGTGTGATGACTGCTTGGCCGCCCTGCTGCTACGTCTCAAGGATCCACTGCATGTGCATATTGTCACCCCTGCTTCTTACTTTGTGCATCATTTGAGAGTAAGTACTCTCTAAGCAACCAGGATGTGATGCATTTATCTCAGTTCTTCTTAAAACTACTGTGCGCGATGACCAAGGTCACAGCATCACTAGAATGAATCGTGTCCGCGCACCAGTTGGAAGTTGCCTTTATTTCTCCGAAAACTGTCGCACACAGATGTTACTTCAAGGACAACTGTTTTGTTCAAAATCTGGTGGCCGCTGTGTAAGATAAATCTGATTCCTGATTCAACAGTTACAGTGACCTCCGTTTGTAGAGAGGGCTGATTCGCTTAACTATTACTGGAAGTTGCATGTAAAAATGCCTGGAGGAGCGTGAAAACTCAAAAGGAGGTGATCTGGTTATTTGACCTTGTTTACAGCTCATTTATCACAGTTTTTGGCCAATGCCTTAGAGCAGAATTCATTTCAGATCTCAGTATGACGACCATTTTTAGTACAGTAAGTGTGCTTTTGTGTCTGCGTAAGACAAACTTAGTATGTGTGCGCGTGTGTGCACCCATGTGCGTATATGTATGCAGATGTACTGATAGCAGATCCAGTATGTGCAGTACAGAATATGCACTGGCTGGCGTCTGCTGTTGGGAAGCAGCGTGGCTGGTACAGGCTGCTTTGCTTCACCGTGTATAATCACATTGAGGAGAACAAACTCTGTTTATAGAACAGAGTTTGCTTGGATCAGGACAGTCTCAGCATCCAGAACCAAAGAGAACAGAGGCTCATTCAGAGGACACCAAGGGAAAGGACCCACTGCAGGACTAGCGAAGGTCTCAATAAAAAGGTTGTGCAGCCCTGGAGAATAAAGAGAGGAATAGTGGGGAATCGTAAAACCCTCCTCTATTATGTGCTTTTCATAATAAAATGATACAGAGCTGAAGTGTCTCTTAGGACATTTCATTGCACGTCGGTTCAGACTCCACTGCTGTTTATCTACCTTTCTGTTCTCATCTGATTTAAGATCATTTTCCATAGTTAGTGTCAGGAGTGGTGGGGTCACAGTGTTGTTTGTTAGCTCGCTGTGCCGGAGCTGAACAATTCAATGAATAGACTCACAGTCTCACGCGCAGAGGCTGCCAGATCAGACTTCAGTTTCTCCCTACTAGGCCAAATCATCCTCAGCTAACATAGCACAGCATCCACAACCTCAACAACCTGACGCATGCAGACACATGAGAACCATATTTTTCTTGCCTCTGCATCACGTGTCATAATTACAGACAGTATTATTAATAAATACCAACTACAGAGCACACAGAGTCGCTGTGAAGGGTTTCCTGAAACAATTTACTCATGAATGTAAGAATAGTTTTTACACCGTGGTCCCTCTCCTCTCCATTCAGCAGGACACACTAATCACTGAAGCCACACCATTGTTGCTACTGGCACAATGCACCATTGTTAAGCAGTCCGTTGTAAGGGTTCTTTGAACAGGAGAGGATCTTTAGAAATGATAGTTTTTGCCCATTACACTCTGTGTGATCACTGTCCTGATTATGGAGAATAAGTGGGACTTATTACTCAACAGCAATACTTCAATTACAAGTCCCATTAATTGCAAACCATTTCGTTTGCGTCTGGCGAAGTCATTTCGTTTCTGTCAAAACTCATTGCTGCTGCGGTGATGAAAGGCAATTCACGTAAAATGTCGAATGTGGTTGGCCTATTTCTCACCACAGCCAAGTTGCCATCCGTTATTAGTTACTGTATTTATCATCTCCTAGAGAATGTGAAGGCTTGAATGTCATGTGAATTCAGTTGAAGATGGAGCCTAAATTGGATCTATCATCGTGCAGTTGATGTAAAAGATCCCATATTCTCGACAGCACACTCCAGAAGGAGAACTCCTGCCTTTTCTTTATCCATTCATAAAATACATACGTTTCAACCAGCCACCTTTAAAGCTTCCAAAGCTTGAACTCTGGCCTGTCCCACATTCCATCTGCATTCTAATTTCTTCCTCCAATAATGTGTTTCCCCCTTCATATGCTTTATTATTCACAATAGAAAAAGGGGTTAAGTGAAACGAGCTTTGCTCCGGGCTCTTTCCACTTTCTTTTTTGTTTGCCTTGTCCTTCAGCTCTTTTCATCTGTCCTCTGAGTTCATATCCCTGTAGTTTCAAATCTAGGTTGGATCCATTTTCATATGTGGAACTAGGCAAGAGGAAAACTGTAATGTAATTGTGTCACAAAAGCAGAAGGTTTAACCAGCAAAGCTGGTGTTGGCAGGAAAGAACAAGAAGACTGAACCTGAAAAGACTAAACCATTAGAAACGTGGTGTAAAAGTCACAGCTTGAAAGGGCTGCTGATTATTTCAGTTGTTTTGCCCGTTGATACTCCTTCTGCAGATGTGAGGACATTTCTGTGAAGCCCTGACATTTTCAGACCTTTGCTTGTGAAACACACCGCGTAGAGTTCCCTCAGCTATGACCTTTTATTGCCCGTTACACGGCTGACTCTCCCCTAGAAAGAGACGTATGAAACATGAGGGAGTAGCAGAGGCTTGGGGATGAGTCAGGAATTGATTGCATGCCTTTTACATCTTTGATGATAAACTGTTTCCCCGTGAGACTTACAGATAAATAAACTGCCATTTAGGCAAATCGCCCCTTCAGATCTTATTTCTTTTCATTGGGCAATGTACAATGTAATAATGACTACATTTATTTCCAATAACAGGCTCCATTTCAGCCACAGGGCTTCTATATAAAGACACTGCAGACAGATCATTTTCAGCGCAGCCGTGCCACTAGTTGTCATTAACCTTCCAGTCAGGCAATTTAGGCCAGAGGAGCGTTTTTCTGTGGATGTCGACCAGGTTGGGTATGAGATGGAGCAGGGCAGGCCAGCATCCTCTTAACAAGGTGTAAAGGCTATTTTCATTGGCCAGGTGATGAATGCGCTGCCCGTGGAGCAGTGCAGCCCTTTTAGCGCTCTCTGCCTCGCTCTCCATTAGTATATTCCTTCATTCTGATAACATTCTCACGCATTCCCCTCTCGCTCACTGTCTCATGAGCCGGTGGTACCACCCTCTGTCACTCTCTTCCTCTCATTTTCTCTCATCTGCTGCCTCTGTGTCTCACACAGAATCTATTGTAATTGGTTTTATCTCTGCCTCCTCTCTCCCTCCCTCAATTCCTTCCTCTCTATCTCCCTGACTTCCTTTTCACAGTGGACCGGCTGTTGCCAGCCGAAGCTGAAGGTGACCTGTTGGCTGCGCCAGGGGCTGCAACACAGGACATGGGTCCTGCCTCTCCTCCCTGCTCGTGTCTTGTGTTGCAGCCAGTGGAGATGCCTGTCTGCCTCTCTGCCAGTCCAGCACTGACGGGCCAAGCTCCCAGAACAGATGGACGCTAGCAACTCTGGACCAGCTGACTCGACTTCTCCTGCCTTTTTCCTGTAAATTCCTTAAAACTGATACACTTCCCTCTATTTCAGACTGAAGGGAATAAAGGAGATGGGAGAAAAACATGCTTCATTTGCAGTGGCAACATTGAGATTATTGTTTGTATCGCCCACTTTAGATTCAATACTTGTTGTGCTGTAGGTCATGTCTTATCAATAGCTGCACGCTGCCGCCCCCCTGAGAATCACTTCCTGCATAACATTTTCACTGTGACATTTTAAATAAAGGTAACTTTCAAATAATTGCTATTCTTTTAAAACTAGACATGCGACAAGCCAAATGGTTTATAATGAGGCTCATCTTGCATTACATGAAGCCACACTTTGACTTCCCCAAGGAGCTGTGAGGCAACAGCTCCTGACAAGGTCACCAGTGATGGACCTCTGGGCGAAGCGGGCACGCACAGGCTGTCTCAGCTCCTTTAAGCACTTTATCATCTTCGCCCCAGCTTTCAGCAAAGAAGATGGTCGAGGGTGACGCGAGATAGCCACTGTCTTTGTTCTCATCTCAGTCAAAAAGAGGAGCGATGGGGAAAGCAACAGGACAGGGCAGAGATGCAACACAAGGTGTCGTGCTGTCAGATCTGACCAGTCACCTTGTGCTGTCGCTGCAACAACTCAAAAACTGCAGCACAGCAGGGTGAGAGGACGCGTCTGTGTGTGTGGTGATCTTTGTGTTAATGCAGCGTGTGTTAGACTGCCTGTGTCCTTTATGCTAGAGAAGATGAAGTCATTTTCTAGCAGGGGTGTTGCTTGATTGGAATGTAAATCCAGGTGCGGACGCTTGCTGTTTTCAATCTCTCCCCACCCGGATTGTTTACCAGAGGGATTGAAGTTGAAGGGATTGGATGTTGTGTGAACTGATATTGGCTGACTATGTTTACTCTGTGTTAGTGCAGATGTCTCAGAAGAAACATTATTTATTTATGATTTTACAGCCCAGAGCGCTGCCAAATATTTTAGAGACATAGGCTCCTGAAATGTTCTAGATTTAATCTAAAGGTACAATTACAGTCAAATGAAACAGCATTGATGATTATTGGACATCTTTTTGTAACCACAAAAAGATGTTTGAGATAGTTTGCTCCTCACCTCGATTTGAATGTTTAAAATTAAATTTGGTTTGATTATTATCCAATAAACACGCGGCAGCAGAGAGTTTAACTTATAGGCTTTGGTTAAACTAGCCAGTGATGCGTGATGAGATTAGTATCGGCTGGTGCTGAATGTTGATTTTATAATTTATCCTCTTTCCCATCATGCTTTAGTCAATATTCCCTCCCTCGCTGTTATATTACTATAAATCTATATATACCTTCAACACCTTTCTCAACCTAATTAGGTAAACACAACCGTTGCATCTTATCCAGAGAAATGTGCAGGTCACTCTGACATAAGAGGTTGCTCTGTCTGAACACAGATTTGCTGTGCTCCATATTTTTCCACAACGGTGCACCAGTCTGTAATCAGCAGTAGCATATTGAAGGAAGGAGAGCTATGCCCCTTGCTGCTGCAGTCTAACCCCCCTAACACCCTGGCTGATGCGGTAATGCTACAGCAACAAGATCAAGTCATGGATTTATTCACTTTACTGTGAGAGAGATGAAGAGAAGAACTGAAGGCCCAGCTCAGTGTGGGGCAGGAGGCAAGAAAACAGCCTCTTATTACAGGTGTCTTGTCACTGCGTGTTAGACTGAGCGGTGTTCAGCCTGTGACAAGGCCTCTACCCCAGGCTGAGTGTCAAACCACCAGGTTAAAAGTTCCTTTGATGGTGACACGGGATGAAATACAGTCAGTGCTTTGCTCAGAGTGCGAGAAATGAAATTAGAGGGAGAAACGGACAAATTCACCTGCAAGGATTTGTTCTGAAGTGCAGGTGTAGACAACAACAACAACAGCTGATACATCCAGCTCATTCACGAGCTGAGTATGTGGCAGCATAATCCATTCCTTAGTCTGTTTCTGTGGCTTATAGATCAATGCACACTCACAAGCATGTGATGTATTTTTTGTTTTGATATCCATTGCAAAGGCTGGGATGAGGAGAAACCTGGGACAGGATACAGAGATACTAGAGGGATCCTTCTCCATTAATTACACCACACCTCTGCCATCACTGTGGAGCAAGTGAGGAGCTCACAGTATCTGACACAATCCAAGGTCCTAGAGTTTTTGGAAGGGTCTCAATATACCAGCACTCTCAGAGGAGATGGCAGAGGAAGTTAGCAATGATAAGAGGCTCTAAAGAGACTCTGGAAAGGAGAGAAAGCATGAAAGCGAAGGAAGAGGAAGCCGAGCGTCGCAGCTGGGGTGTAAGAGATGATGGGAGAGGGACGAGGAGATTAGCAGCTGAAGGAGATAAAGGCAGACTAGCAGAAAGGGAAAGCAAATGAAGGGAAAGAATATAGAGAGAGTGGCAAGGAGGCTACGGCAGCAGGCCAAGCATAGAGAGGACAGAGCGGAGAACAGGATGATGGGGCTGATTTATTTAAACTGGAGAGACAGCTGCCACTTCTCAGAGAGTTTCAGACAAGTCGAGTGTCGGCGACACATCAGTTAATAGACACAAAAGCTCTGCCTGAGTATTCAGCAAAAAAAGTCCTGAAAATGTCTTTTTAATCTGGTGGTAGAGGTCACTGAAGAAATAGAAACGATAGATAAATAGAGTACGTAAGTAATAAGTAGTTTGAGTAAAATAATGAATACGAGATATTTTTGTCCTCTGTGGTATCAACCCACCGAACAGCTGTTATCAGCAGTGCTGTGGGCCTCTTCTTTAGTTGTGCGCTGTAGATCTTCACCACCTACTGGGCACAGCCAAATTAAATGTGAGCTTTCAAAGCGCTGGCTTAGGAAGCTCAAAAAGAAACAAACTATTGCCTCGCCTGAGGTGCATTAATATGCACCATCCATTACCTATTACACGTACCGTGTTCAGGGTCGCACTGGGCCTGAGGCCAACCCCAGCTGTCACTGGGCCGCACACTCTGGACAGGTCGCCGATGCATCACAGTCCCGACACCCAGGGAAAGAAAGATGGGGAAAGATCACTGACCTACGGCTGAGGGTAATTTAGAGCCATACGTTGCTTGACTTGGGCTGCTGGAGGAAACTGGAGTATCCAGAGTAGACCCACACAGGCACAGAGAGAACAGCGACAGCCTTGCCAGTCATAGTTCATCTGTCGAAGTGGTTGTACACTGACATGTCTGTGGATACACACACACCCTTGCAGGAGTTGACAGAGAGATTTAGATCACAGATTTCCTGTAAAGGCGCTGAGTCGTGTCACAGGAGGTCAGACCTACTGGACACTGTTCAGAGTGTGGCAGCTGATCTTCACTGACCTGACGTTCGATAGGTTTTGTAGTTATCTGCTCTGATCTGAGTTTAATAAAATAGTGGATTTCAATGCTGTCGTGTCTTGACAACTGAATTAAAACTGCCTTTACTTATACAGAGAGGATTAAAATATTGCTCTTGAAAGAAAACAAACAGACAGACCTGAAGCAATAAAATAAATAAAACTCTACTTGATATATATGTGTTTTGGACGTTACATCCATAACAGAATGGATGGAACAAAGCAGGATCATCCTGAGCAGGTTTGTGCCTGTAAGTGTGGGATGTGTGTCCAAAGAGACACAGAAACAAAATATTGAAACAGACACAAAATCGCTGAATGTTGTTTGGACCAAGCGTTAAAAGAAAAGATGGAGATGGATAAGGAATAAGGAATATGTGTTAGAGGGTTCTATTCAAAAGTAATAACAATCCTAAATAGCAGAAAAAGGAAACAGCTAAAGGCACCAAGAGTCTCAACCAGAGATCCAGAACAAAAACAGAGCAATTCACTGAGGTAGAAAACATGACAGTCGGGCCAGACAGGGAGGCTGAGCAGAGGAAAAAGGCAGAGGACAGCATGATATGAATCAGTTTTGATAAATGTCTCCTCAGTGGGAGTATTGTCCAGTGCTGAGTTATCAGCTGCCAGTCCCCTGCTCATAGGTCCCACAGACACAAGGTGACCTTCTGTGAACAGCCGTCAGAGGAAGCGCGCTACAGGACAGGTGTTCACTTTCACTCCCAGCTCCCAGCGGCACAGCGTCATTATGGTTTATTCATTCATTCTGAATTCACACCAAACTCTAAAGGGCAGAGGACCCTCGGGTGAACATGGATCAAGCACATAGAGTAACGCATGCTTGGTTTTAAAAGGAGCTGGGACGTACGTCCAGGCAGCGAACATCTGTCATGTTCACTTTGAAATAATATTACGCCATTTAGCCGACCATAGAGCGTTTCTGATCAAAGACATAAAGGGTAAGTATTGAACTGCTGCGACTCCTGACTGGCTGGGATGGACAAAAAAAACATCACAGTAAATCAGTGAAATGTCAGTTTGCACAGGTTCCAGAACATCCTGACAGTAAAATACAGTTTTTTATTTTACAAGATCTCTAGAAAAGACAAAACCAAGTAAGATGATTTGAGTTTAAACTCTAAACCTGATAGGAAGCTGCACTGTCACCACTTTTACAACCAGCACAGACAGAAAAACATCAAAACATCTTTACTCATGCTCTGACTCTACCGGTCCCTCACCGGGGACTGTGTCTGCTGATGGTTTACAGTATCTGCTGCTGGTGGGGTGAGGCCAGCTCCACCGCGCTGACCATCTCTACACCAGCGTATTGTCCCCGGGCCTTTGATTGATGTGAAGGGCGGCAGAGGAACAATTCCAGCAGTGTTATCAGGAGCAAACAGAGAGAGCTAAGGGCTCCAACTCAGCTGGGGTCCCATCAGTGGATCCCCACGCAGCCTGGGTGTGATTCACACAATGGATGGATGGTGTCTGATGTGGGTTATGTTTCTGTTTACCTAGACTAGGTCTGTGTGTGTGTTTCTGGGTTACTGAGAATCTCTGTTTCACTGCACCTCACTGCTGACTGGTTTGACCTTGCCAAAACAATTTATTTGTTCAACCAACTACCTTCAACAAAGAACTTCCACTGCGTCACACTTGACACATAAACCTATTTTATGATGTGAAGATTGCAAATTTAAGTATGCACACAAGGTAAGAGGCTTATTAAGCCGTAGCAACTACGCAACGGAAAGGAGGATCGTTATTTAAAGTCCTGACGTGCTCTTTTATGTCTGGCAGCTGTGTGGTAATTCCCGATGATTGTTATCTGTCTTACTTCTAATTGCAAGTGTTGCACTGTTTCCATACAAATGAAGCTGCTATGTGAACAGTGTGCTCTTCAGCCCTTTGGGTGTTTGCTACACAAATGACTCCCCCAAAGAAAAAGAGCAAGAGAGAAGAAATTCTCCCATGGAAGAAACCATCACCAGCTGTCACATTCATTTGAAAAGAAGCCAATTAAGTCAGTTTGACAGTTGTGCCCATTTCTGAACTGATCCTGTTTCAAAGGAGCAGACCTGGCGTTCTGCCTGGCTCTCAGAACTTTGTTCAAGATTCTGGCAAAGGAGCTTCGTTTACATGCCTCTCTCCTCTCCTCCATTTTCTCTGTCACCCTTCTCTGTCCCTCTCGCTCTTTCTTCGCCTCTTTCTTTCCATTCCCTCTAAACGTGAATCAGAAGGAAAACAAAATACTTGGATGCTCACTGGACTGAATGAGATGTGTTGCCCGGACGACGGTGTGTGTGTGTGTGTGTGTGTGTGTGTGTGTGTGTGTGTGTGGCGAGGACTGACTGCTGAGTGAGCTGATTGGCGCGCAGACACACCCTGCCAATCCCCGAACCCTGCAGTCTTCCCTTCTCCTGCTCGTCTCCCCCTTTATCTCCGTCCTCCCTCACTCTGCGATGCTGATGATAGGTTCCACTCTGGGTCCTCAACTGCATAAACGAGACGATGCAAACCTTGGGATGGTCATCGAACACACAGGCTCAACTGAAAGACATGGAGGCACACAGTTACAGTAGGGGAATAGCTCACTATTAATACCCAGTCATGTGATTTTACACACTCAGCAGACAGGGAAACATTTCTCTACTCAGTGGAATTGCAAATATACACAGTGATAGCCCATAAAGTTGGAATGATGAAAAGAATGTGACAGTGTGATTTATTATTGAAAGATAAAATATACAGTCCATATTCTACAAACTGTCTGTCTGGTCACACACCTGGTCAAAGGTGATTACTGATGTCTATAAACAGGAATGAAGACAGGAATGTGATTAAATCATGTTAACTTTATTCACAACAGTGTGAACAGAATGGAAAAGACCCACATTTGGCCCGTCAGCTTTCTTCTGCTTCTGTGAACAGGCTCCAAAGAAACATAAAATGTTTTGTTAAAATGTTTTAACTATTTCAACAATGGGAATTTCATCTGTGTTGATTACTGATCATATCATAGTAAGTCTGCATAAGTTGCATATACACCAGACCTACTGGCCTCCTCATTCATTTTAAAGATGGCGGCCAAAACGTCCACCTCTTTATATATTGCAGGCTAATGACTCCATCACCCACTGTGACCTCAATAATAAACATGAAGTAGAGGCTTTCTGACAGATTTAACTTTGACAATCTGAGAAATTATAACCTTGAACATTAGAATCAGTGTTGCTATAGATTGAATTAGAGCACAGGTGTAAATTATACAGAGGCCAGTGAACATACACATACTTGTAAATGCAACAGCATATTGACCACCTCTCAGAGACATAAAATGTTAAATATTATCCATATCATGAACATCCCTGATGGATGTTACCACTTATCAGTGTAGGCGTGAAGTGTGACCAATCCGTAATGATTGGCCATTCAGCAAAATCACGACCATGGTCATAAAAGAGGTTTTACCTTCACTATCAGAGTTACTATAACTATATTCAGTCCTTACAGCTGAAGGTGATTTTGTCCTCTGCTCTATGAAGAGATAACAAGCAAAGGGAGCGTGTGGGCCAGAATACATCTCCATTAAATTAAGAAACCTGGTCCCACAATGTGACCTCTATTCACTATTACTTATTGCACAAAGAGACTAAATGAACATCAAGCACAAAGGACACTCAGCTAATGAAATCATTGGTCCCACAGTTAAATCAGATCAGATGTGAAGTGAGCAGTAATTGAATATAGCTGTAGACAAGTAAAAGGCCCAGTAACTTATTCCTTGTGCCAGTGTTGAGAAGGTTTGGCAGTTTATTAGCCCATTGACAAACTCAGCATGCATCTCAGCTTCGTGCTTCTAATTTGAGAGATTATATGACTTGCTCAAATTAAGCGGCATTCATTAGCAGGAACCAGAAACAAGAACACTGGAAAGTGATGCACTGACCTTACGTGCTGGTTGCCATGTAACCGTTTCCCTTGCTATCGTCTACTAAAACAAATGGCCGCACATTTCTCTTATGTTTAGTATTTTATTTGTTGTCATCATGCATAGAAGTAGAGTGAAAGGCAAATTAGGAAGGAGCGTTGGAAAATGCTGTGGATTCCTTGCTGTGGATTTTGGCCACAAATATCTGAGACTATGTGCGTGTGTGTATCAGTAGTAGATTTTTCCCATCAGGCTTAAACTACTACACTTGGCGCGTAAATAACGTCATGCGTTCTGTGCAGCCACTAGATGGCAATGCACACTTCAACTGTTGGACGTCTTCACGCTGCCTATGCTTCAAGCACTGAGTGACTCTGCCGCTCATATCAGGTTGAATCATGTTCTTCAAATCCGCCAAATGAGAGCGATCTCAACTGTAAGCTCTGCAGCTGCCGAGATAAGTCCAACTGCAGATTACCGTAAAGCACGGTGATAAGCTCACTGACCAGCAACTCAACAAAAGCCACTGCAGACCTACTTTAAATGGGACAAATATTGGATTTGCACTGGCTTTATAGACCCCTAGAATTATATGACTTCTCTTTAATTATAGTGCAGCATGATAGACCTGGATCCATACATAGATTAGTAGAGAAAGTTGAGGTCTGCTGTTGACCTGGCTGCACAAGAAGCAATGTGTTGCAACAAACACAGGAATGAGGATGTTGCATCTGCAACTCAATAACTAGTGAGTCAGGGAAAGGTTGAAACGCAAGATGTGTACAAGAACCTGTCTTGTATCTGTGAAGGTCCCAGATTCCTGTCACAGAAATATGAGCCATTGTCAGTTCCGGAAGAGGGCACATCAGCCTTACAGAGAGAGGTGTCAGTGGGTTTCAGCTCCAACACTGGCCTCTCACCAAACGACGCACACGTCTGCCAAACCACGGGCCGCACCCGTGGACTGCACACTCTAAGGCGAGCGTGGTCCGGCCTGAGCAGGATACGCACACTGTCTGACAACAAACCCAGCCTATATGCCAACAAACACACAGAGGGTGTGTGTGTGTGTGTGTGTGTGTGTGTGGATGTGGGTGTGTGAGGCTTTGTCCATTCATGCAGCAGCTCACCAGGCCTTATCAGCATTCTTGTAAATTTCAAGCATCCATTAGTTTTATCACATGTTTAACTCAAAGGACGCGTGAAGCTTAAAATTCATCATCTGGGAAAAAAACAAATCGTTATGTCATCGTACATACTTACATGTGTAGTTTATGACATGTTAATATTCAGAACTAAGACTAATTATATCTCTTTTAGGGTTTAGTCTGCTTTTGCAGGCTTTTCTGCTGATTTCACCTGAAGTGTACAAACAAAGACACCCTTTACTTACACAATAAAGGTCATTCAGCTCATGTTGTCAGCTCATCAACATGCTGCAGATGAGGCAGGTCAACATTCAATACACTCACCCCTTTACGATAAATAAAAACTGAAGACATTATATGCAAAGCTCATTTTTCACTACAAACCCGTTTCTTTCTAGTTGTTTGTTTATTAACACAATAACAGAACCTCACATCAGGTTTTCAGCTTCCACAGGGACATTTCCAAAGTAAAGTGAAACACTACATTGCATTAAAAATCTCTTCTGGGTCAATTATCATATTGCTCCAGACAAACCGCAGCTCTGAATGTTGCGTCAAGCTAACTGGAGAGAACCGCTAACAGCGCCGGAAGTGGTGATTGTTGACGTCAATATCAGTATTATTTTACATTTATTATTATTAGTTTTGAGAGGTTATTGTGAGGAAACAGAGAGATAGTAATATAGTGTGATTAATAACTGTATGTCCTTCCTCAAACCTAATATTAAATTAGTTCAATTATTGTTTAGTAAAACACACATTGATAAATATAACTATGTATTGAACGTGTTTAAACTATTTTATTTGTCATATTTGTTCTTCCATTCGCTGGTGACTGGTGAATATTGTAGCACTAAGCGTGGCCCGGTTGCGCGTTTATTTTGACAGGGGATCCCGGAAGCTGCTACGTGTTCGCGGTTGCCTGGACAGACGTTTGCAGCCCAGCGTGGCGGAGGAGAGGATGTGGGTATGCTGACATCTGCAAGACAGAAGTTTGACTGGAGGAAGGCGAACAGCGGACCCAACTCAGAGACATGTAATCAGCCGCTCAAGGTAAAGCCGTGTTCAACTAAAACCTGCTCATGTGGCGAGAGAGTCCGGTTTAGTTAGTGAACGCCTGCCGAGCGGCGTAGTTAGGTCCAACCTAGATGTTAACGCTGTCAGCTGCTTCATTTGCATGTGTAACTTCCTCAGTTAGCGTCGAAGTTAAGGATCACGTTGACGTGACTACTAAGCTAACGCTAGCTTAAACCCCAACAAAAGCCCATTATTTAGCCGGCGCTCGTTGGAAAAGGCTTAAATGTTGTGTTTTTGCTGCCCCGGTGTTCAGTAGGATGTGGAGACCCGCGGGTTGTGTCGCTCTCTGCTGCCTGTCACACGTTGAGATCGTAACAACGGTTAAGTTCGGCAGATGCGGAGACTTGTTGCCGCTTGAGTTGTGACAGGATCCCGTTTTCAGATTGTTTCCCTTTGCCAGAAACGCGTGTGAGCCCTGCGTTCAGATCAGGCCGTTGCCTCCAGAGAGCAGTCGGTAGGTAGGTGCGTGTGTGTGTGTCCGTCATTATGGAGGACGGGTTCTTACTTTTCCTTTCAGTTGGGGGATTTTTCGGCATCACAGCTGCTCAAGTGAGGCGAGAGAAGAGAGGCGGGATTGTCTGTGTTCAGCCTGACAGATCAGGTCTCCCCGGCCCGGGCTGTCGCTGTGTGTCAGGGCCGTGTTAATAGGAAAAGTCTGCATCCAGCCGCCACTCATCGCCGCCTGGCCTCTCGCCTGTTGTCAGTGTTGTTTACTCAGCATGTAATCAGCAAAGAGCTGTTTGTGAGCTGAAAAGATCCAACTGGTTGGGCCTGGCTGCTGTGTGAACCCGTTCCACTGGTGCTGGGTGGATGTGACGATCGCTTCGGCTTTTTGTCCAGACTATTTTATTACTATACCATGTTACTACTAGTCCTGCTATGGCAATAACCATAAGGAGCAGTGTTTTTATAGTTAACCTTAGTGCCTACACCTGAGAAGCAGTTCTATCCCAGCGTGTTTCCTCTGCATTACAGTAACATCAATTATTGACCCATCTCTCCATTCAGTCTTCTTATGATGACAGGATAAAACATGCAGGACAGATTGCAGCTTAGGAAGCAAATGCTAATGTTATCATTGACTTTTTTTTGTGGTTTTATTCCCTCTCAGCTAAAAAGTAGGGCAGGATTTAAGCTGTATCGCAGCCTTCTGTACTTGTGCCAAGCAAATCTCCAGTAAGGCTATCGGATTCAGGGAGAGAGTGGAAGGTGTGATGGACAGCCAATAAAGGGGGGTTTTGTCTGCAGGCATCTCCATTTTGTAACCTCAGGACTCCCCAGTCATCTGGCCGGGGCCACTGGAGTGGATCTCTGTGCTGCTGCCTTTAAGGACTCAGTGGGAACAGAGAGAGTTCTTCTTTCCAGAGCTAGGGAATAACCATCACTGTGGTCTCCTGTGGGGAAGGTGCGAAATAGTACAGGATGTGTCGGTGTGTGTTGCTGCTAAGCTGGTCTGACAATGGTTGGAAGTACTGTCAGTCGCACCCTGCTGAGATATTAAAGATACAGAACAATTAAGTGATTACAACCAGTTCTTTGTCATAGCTTAGGAAGCCTGCTTGTACCCCAGCCTGCTTTCAAACCCTGACACGCTAAGCTGGGCTGTCAGACATGAATGTCTTTAACTTCTAGTTTTTGTGTGTGTACTGTCTACTGAGGCTAATCCTGTTTTTAAATCAACAAAAGCTTTGTGCAATGTCTATTAAATGAGTGAAAATCCTAAATAAGGACTTCTTTAAAATGTCTTAATCATAACCTACACCTTAAACCAAAGACTTGTTTAGACCTGATGCTTTGAGCTCCACTATTCCCTCTTTTGTAACGTGTGGATGCTTTCATTTAAATATGTTGTGCATGAGCTGAGCATGCTGCCTGAATAAGTACTTCACGGCAGGATTCATACTCGTTACATGTTACAGTAACTTGAAATGTGATTCATTAAGTCTAATTCTTCCTGACTGAATTATTGCTCTGTCAACAACCATTACGTACACGAGCTCGTGCAGACGCCACGTGTAATGTGTGCATGTAAAAACAGCCGTGCATCATGATGGGAATCATCAGGTTACCGCATCTCTCATTAAAGTACTGTAAGCCATAATTTACCCTCTTCCATCTTCGCTTTGTATTTAACGAGCATCCTAATGCTCATTCTGCCCTGAGCAATGTTTATGGAGTCTGTGGTGATCATTGCTGGTTTGTTCTGTGTCCTCAGGCGCTCGTCAGTGTTGAGGCCAATGCCCTGTTTGATGAGCGTTTGAGAATAACTTTTAAATGTGAATTACTTTGCGACTTGATTAAAGCTCATCCTAACAGGTGACGCTCTGATTAGATCCTCCATGAGTGAGTGGTGTGAGTGTTTCCTACTCTGTCCATTTCTGTTGTATCATTTAAAATGTAAATCATAATGTTATTTTCTCATTTTCTGTTTCTAGAGTTTAGTGTCCTGAAGGGCACTCAAAACGCAGCCAGTTGTAGTGGCTCCCTGGGGTTTTCTGCCATGAGGGGACGTTTCTCTCGCAAACTGGGTGTGCTGGCCAAGGCTGGTTTCCTCCTCTGGCTACTCTGGCTAGGCTACCTTCTTTTGGCACGCTTCTCTTTCCCCAACTCTTCCTCTGCTGATGAGGCAGATCTTCAGCTGAGAGAGCTGCCTATCGAGGACACTGGGGCTGATGGACAGCTGGCAAGGCCCCTCTACATTAAGCCATCACCAGACATCAATGCTCCGGGGGAGTGGGGCCGCGCCACACACCTCAACCTCAGCCCTGAAGAAAAGAAACAGGAGCAGGACGCGATAGAGCGCTACGCCATCAATATCTATGTCAGTGACAAGATTTCCCTCCACCGGCATATCCAGGATCATCGGATGACTGAGTGAGTGAAACAGGAATGAGCCAGTATTCACCTTGTAGTTACTGGCATGTGACAGTCTCTACACTGTTTCCCACCAAATCATTCTATTCAAAACACAGTATATGTACAGTTTGAGTATATGCACAGCTAATCACGGAGCTGCAGCTGCGTCACCAGAGAAGTTGAGAAACGAGGACGACTGCTCTTACGATACATTTCGCTGCTGATTGAAGCTAGTGTAAGCAGCTTCCTGCCTGGAAAGATTTGTTCCGTTCACAGCCCTTGTCTGTCTCTGTCTCTGTCTCTGTGATGGAGCAGAGCGTAATGTCTTTCATCTGTAGGGCTGCCTTTTGCTTTGTCCTGTGCTGGATCCGGTTTTAATGAATCCCACGTGTGGCATCCATCAGTGTTGTGACAGCCATCGTGCTGTATTTGTAACTAAATCTGTTTAAGCGTACTAGTAGACCAGTGTCTTTTTAGCAGGGGTTACATATGATCTGAATATTAATTACATTTTAATTTTAGCTGCAGTATTAGTCACGGTTATTTGTCTGAAATCAACTGCCAATTGCTGAGGAAGCAGCTTGCAAGGTTAAAGATAGAGATAACATCCAAACAGGATCCAGTGCTGGCAACAGACTCACTGCACTCTAGAGACGTCACTTAGTGACAGAGCATGATGGGTCACAACCGTCCTCCCCCTTGCGTGCACGGGTTGCTTTGGCTGTGAACCTGGCGCAGGTGGCAGTGGAGACACAGTAGGGAGCCTGTTACCAGAGCTGAAGCGCCGTTTGGCTTCAGTGTCTTGGAACTCGTGCTCTGCCGGCTGTCTCCTCGTGCTATGATCGCGATGCATGACACAAGGCACAGTGCTGCTTTGTGCTATTTTTTACACGAAGGCTTGCCCTGTGATGTCTTGCCCAGAGTTACTGTGACAGTTTGATGAGATACATTGTTATTTCTATGCAGTTATGCTGTGACTGATGGCATCCAATCACTTTAGCTTTCGGCCTGGCAACAGTCAGAAAACACTGCTCACATTGGTAATTGGGCAAAGTGTTTACCTGCAGTGTCTGTATCCGTGAGATACAGACACTGTGATCATTTGCTGATAATAGAGTTTCATAGCGAGATTGTTTGTAATACATACATATATATTTGTTGTATTCGCCACAGTAGAGTGTCACACATCAGTGGTCTCCTTATTCCAGAGCTGTGGTATGTTGCTCGTTGGTGTGATATCCATCCTCCCCACCCCCGACCATATTCTTGCACCTCTTTATTGTCTTAATGACTGCCGCCTGGGTTAAGACTCGTCGCCTCCTCCTGCCACAATACTGTACACTTGGCTTGAAAGAGGTATAAATATGTACTTTACGTGTGTACTCCTGCTTCTGTCAGCTGTGTTTCTTTTTCTTTTTCCAACCCATCCACTCACATAAACATATTTAGATGCCGCAGTAAGAGGTTTGATTACCGCCGTCTTCCCACCACCTCTGTGATCATAGCCTTCTACAATGAGGCCTGGTCCACCCTGCTGAGGACTATTCACAGCGTTCTGGAGACTACGCCTGCCACCCTGTTGAAAGAAATCATCCTCATCGATGACTTCAGTGACCGAGGTCTGAAAATAATTGTCTCTAAAAATAAACCTTACATGAAAAGACAAGTGACAGTATTGGTGTAGTTCAGTGGAAACAAAACAGGACCAAACTTCAGATGTGCTTTGATTTTGTCACACTGACAACATACAAAGGAACACGTGGAACAGGACTCTGTTATATATAGATAAAAGAATCTGTCTGTGGAGCAGTGAATAGATCTTGTTCCTCTGGATGGATTCTAAGAGGCAAATAGAAAAACATCTCCTAAAACAAACCAGGACAACAATGGAACAAAGTGTGGAGTTACTTCAAATCACGTGATGGAAATGATTAGTCTTATTCTGTCTGTAATCCAGCCTCTGCTTGCCTCATCCTTTATCTGTAAAGGTTTTGTTGAGATAGGAGCATTGTGTCATGAAATGTAATTATTTTCCTGCACCGTCAGATGTCAAGTGATTTCTGTAGACCTGTGCTGATGCTGAGCTTGATGCCCCATCTCCACAACAGGAAGCAGGGGTAGCTTGAAGTCTGTCTGTGTAATAAGTCTACTCTGCATTCATCTGAGACATTACACCCTAATGATGACTTCACTGAGCATTAAGCTGCAGTGACATCATTTCCTCACCCCTGACCGCTTTTACAAAGTGGAATGCTACTACATGCCACTCCCAAACCAGAACGGCCACGCAGACAGACAGACTGGACTGACTGGACTGACTGCTTCCTCCTGATTATTTTTATAGCTCATCAAACTGTGATGAACAAGTTTTTTTGGTCTTCAGTTTAACGACGTACTTCACATCCGATTCTGCTGTCTAGACACCTGTGAAATAATATTTATATATATATTTAGCATGATGTTAATATCAAAAATGTTCTGTTCTCCTTAAATGAACATTCTTAGCATCAAAATGTCAGAATAGGGAAATAACTTGCAAATGACTGTGTGTTCTGAACAACAGGCTACCTGAAGTCCCAGCTTGCCGACTACATCAGTAATCTGCAACGTGTGCGCCTCATCCGCACCAACAAAAGAGAAGGGCTGGTCCGAGCGCGTCTCATTGGTGCCACCTTTGCCACGGGAGATGTACTGACATTTCTGGATTGCCACTGTGAGTGCGTCCCTGGCTGGATCGAGCCTCTGCTGGAAAGGTAGGTTCTACCAGGCTGACGTGACATTTATTTTCTGCTCTTAATCCTTTTTCATTGGTATTTTTTTCATTGGTCACGCTGCATATTTAGGATCGGCGAGAATGCCAGCACCATTGTGTGCCCCGTTATCGACACCATTGACTGGAACACCTTTGAGTTTTACATGCAAACAGATGAGCCAATGATCGGAGGCTTTGACTGGAGACTCACCTTTCAGTGGCACTCCGTTCCCGAGGTGGAACGCAAGAGGCGCAAGTCTCGTATTGACCCCATCAGGTGATGTGTAATGCTTCGCTTAACAAGGTCTACCCACACAAGAGATCTCTTTATCAGATCGGCACGTGGCAGTGATGGGCTTTGCTTTGTGTTTCTTATGACTTTATACTACTATACCTACTATTGTTCTACAGCTCTCTTATTGAAACAACATGTTCCTTCTTATCATAATAAAAATATCTCCTTGTATAATTCAGGTCTCCTACAATGGCAGGTGGACTATTTGCTGTGAGCAAGGCCTACTTCGAGTATCTTGGCACATACGACATGGGCATGGAGGTTTGGGGAGGAGAAAACCTAGAGCTCTCCTTCAGAGTGAGTTCAGGTTTCCTTCAGTGATGTAACACAGAGCAGAGCCACTGTTTTGTCTTCAGGGACCAGAGGGCGGCTTTGAAAAATGTTGGGAAAGAATGACTAATCTAACTTGCTTTGTCTGCAAAATATTCTAGTCACACATGGAACTTCATTTGACTTGGTTTTTCTGTTACTGTGATTTGGGGAAAAAGGCATGTCATTACCAAGAGGAAACGTTTTTTCATACCCATTTGTCCACCGCCAGTGCAACGATGGCGTGAGAGACACATGTGGGTGTCAGATCCAAGTGACAAGTGAAACTGCTCCCTGATATTTAATGGTACCTTGTTGTCACATTGGTTTCACGTTTCACTTGCTTGCATCAGTCAGACTGGCTCAGAAGCAAACAGTGTAAACTGTGTGTACGTGGTTGTGGTGTGACGATGAATGGGTTCATCCCTAGAGTTATCCTTCTTCCTGGCTGAGACTTCATCATACATAATTTATGTTGAATTAGTTAATTAGTTGAAACGTAGCTTAGTCAACGTAGCTTAGTCAACTGCTTCATCTGAAGCAGTTATGCATTGCCTTGACAGAACCAGTAAGTTTATGTTCAGTACTGTAGTCATGCTGGAATGGACAAGCTTAGAAATACAGGCGTAAACGTAATGGCCTAAGTCCAGCAGTTGTACCACAATGGACTGTAGCAGGTTAATGATAAACATGGAACTCATACCATGTGTACATCATTGTAACGGCACAGCTGCATTTCTGTCAAGCCCAGTTTATATCTGACTTCTATTTCTTATCCAATATTGTGGGAATGAGCAGTACAAAGATAAACTGTGCACAGGATTCATGTAAACTTGCTTTGGCAGATCATTTAACACATTGCAAGTATTTACGATTTGTACTTAAGACGAAGACGCTATAATTAGGTCAAAAGGAAGTAGATGGGTTGAATTAACGGTTTGCGGCGTGTTTAACCCTGGCAGGTGTGGCAGTGTGGGGGCAGCTTGGAGATTCACCCCTGCTCTCACGTAGGACACGTGTTCCCCAAAAAGGCCCCGTATGCACGTCCCAACTTCCTCCAGAACACTGTACGAGCTGCAGAGGTTTGGATGGACGCCTATAAACAACACTTCTACAACAGGAATCCGCCAGCCAAAAAGGTAGGACACTAATAAATTCAGGAAGTCCTGGTTTTAAACACGATGTTTAACTAGGCATGTGGCTGGCTGCTCCCTGATTCAGACATCCTCCAGCCACTGACTGGGCTGGTACACGTTACTCATTCAACTCATACTAAATTTAAAACTTAGCATGTTATGTTAGATGTATTACATGTCAGCACATGATGAATCTGTGTGCTGGGCCTCTCAAGTTCTGAATGTTGTGAAACATCAAAGATTTATGTTATCTCAGCTTCCGCTATGTGAGATTAATAACGTGTGGAATCTTTGATCAAACAGTGAGTGACCTGGTCAAAGCGAGACTGAACTCAGCACTGTAGGACTAGATCTGTGAGTTTTATAGTGTTGTTATTGTAATACAGGGCTGAAGCTGCACATTTGTAATTGCTGAAGTGTTTGTAGTCTCAACATAGGCCCATAAAAGTAAAAGGTGTGTGAATGGACTTTGGGTCAGCAAACAAAGCTATCTCAAATATGTACAGTAGGCGTGACAGGCTGCAACCTGCCAGGCTCCTGTTTGTTACAACCATTACTTCATGTTGAACTTGTGTGAGATTCATATCACATCATAATGAGGATGAACCATAGAGTCATATATGAGATAAAGTGATGTTATTAAGATGACCCCCACCCCCCACACACACAACTTTGACAACGAGTATATCCCACACTGTGTGTCTTACTTTGCAGGAGTCATACGGGGACATCTCACAGCGACTGGTGCTGAGGGACAGGCTGAAGTGCAACACCTTTGACTGGTACCTGAAAAATATCTACCCTGACCTCCATGTACCCGAGGACAGAGAGGGCTGGCACGGGGCTGTGAGTGTCTGCTCTCCATATCTGAACCCAAATTGTTTCATACTGTTGTAGTTAAAGGTCGATTACTGTGACAGATTGCTGATTCGAAATCATGAAGAGATGTGAAGTATTTCAGTTGTCTTCCTTCCTAAATGAGTTTTCTGGGCAGGGACATGAAGTGGGAAAATCCTGTGAAACGAAATCCAAACCCCTTGAAGAGAAAGAGAGGATGGATTCCTTTCTAACACAAACAGGCGTTGAAACCCAAGACCATTGTATTCCACACAGCTGAATGGCCATCGTTAACCAAACAGGCCTGAAAGATTTCTTAGTGTGTTAAATGAAATAAGTCACTAACCTGCAATGTTGTCACTTGTTTAATTCTTTATCCAAAGCCCTGGAATTTCATCACTGTCTAAAATCTGTGTAGATGTTCACAGTACCAATGCACATGTTTGTCTCTATATTTATTATTAAACATTTATAATTTTTCTCCTGTCAGGTGCGTAGCTTGGGGATACATTCAGAATGTCTGGACTACAACGCTCCAGAGCACAGTCCCACGGGTGCCCACCTTTCTCTGTTTGGCTGCCATGGCCAGGGAGGCAACCAGGTACATTAAGCATTTCACACCTGGTTTATTCTTTGCCCACTGCTCTGCACCTCTGTGTCTCTCATGTATTCGCCCCTGTCACAATTTCACTACCTCACTTGGCCCAGTAGGAGATAGATCTTAAAATGTCAACACGTTCTGCTCACCCCTAAAAAGGGTGCCACAGTTGATTCACACCAGAAAATTGCTCTCTGCTGGTGTGTCTGGCATGACTAGAATGTAATGAAGGGACGACTAGGTTTAGCTTGATACAACCACAAATATCATGCAACCGAATCTAGTACACCTTCCAACTGCAGTGATGGATGGGTGAGCAGGCCCCAGATTGTTTGCCTGTGAGAATGTATATTTAATGTTGGAGTCAGACAATATATCTCTGATTACCTACCGATGCATCGCATCAGGTGTCCGCAGTCACAAAAAGCACCATGTGTGACTGAAAATCAATGTTTGAATGGCGCCCTGCTGAAACAAAAACCTGAGGGCACCTCCCTCCCGCTCTGCCTTCCCTGGCCCACATAGGAGCCGCATTCCATTTAAAACATACATGAGCTTCACAGGCAGACTGAAGAGCACAGCCTGGCTAAACAAGGCTTTTTTTAGAAACCATTACAGAACCTGATTCACCTGAAATATGTATGAGATGTAAAGAGAAGGATGGGGAGCTATGAAGATTGATTACTTGACCTTCTTTTTAACGGGTCCCAGGGAGGTTTGTTTTGTTCCACTGGGTCAGGATGTTGAAATGAGATGAAATGAGTTGAAATCTGGTGAGAGTAAGGTTTTCTGGTTATGCTGCTTGAGTGAGAGGGCCATGGCCTTGTCTTTACTGATGAGATCCCTGCTCACACACACACACAGACACAGTGAAAGGCTGCCTTAGATGAGTCCTGATCCCAAAGTGAGGGAGAAAAGTTAGCGTTTGGTTGCTTTAAATGCATGAACAGAAAACAGCCACATAACCAAGTCTTTTTTTCGATGCAGTACTTTGAATACACATCACAGAAGGAGATCCGATTCAACTCGGTGACCGAGCTGTGTGCTGAAGTAGTTGAGGGACAGGCCTCCATCGGGATGAGACACTGCCCTCGTGATGGGGTAGTCAGGCCGCCCAGTATCATCTGGGAGTTCAGAGAGGTAAAGAGACACATTTCTCTCAAGTGCGAACCCAGGTGGCTGCATGTGACTTCCCATCCTGACTCTAATTTGTGTTTCCCAAACCCAAATATTTCAGGATGGAACCATCCACCACCCTCACTCAGACATGTGCATGACAGCCTACCGCACAACAGAGGGACGCACAGACACGCAGATGAGGCGGTGCAGCCCGGGAGACAAAGCCCAGCAGTGGAAGTTCGAGTGGTAGGAGGAAGGAGAGAAAATTAGCAGGGAACCTCAAGTGACCTTCTTTGGCCATAGTGCAATTAATCCAGTAGATATAATTCTCTGCTGCTGCCGCTAGTTTTCTCATCCTCCATGAGCACTCCATCTGAGTGGGAATGGTGGAAGGTCACTTGAAGCCAAGTGCAAAATGTGGCAGAGTAAGTGAGAATTGCAAGATGACGATGATGTGATCCCTTTAAGGGGACCAGCTAAACTCCATACACTTTCATCCAAGTGCCTCTGCAACCAAAATGGACTCCAGCACACCTCAAGTCATTTTCAAAGAACAATTCATTAAGGCAGTAAAACGTATTTGACTGTCCAGCACATGAAGAAGTGCCTTTTTGAAACAAGACTTTTCATGGAAAACTAAATGCAAACTTGTGATACTATATATATATCTTTATTAGATCATCATGCTTGTTTGTTGGACATTAAACAAAGGCTGCTCAAAGAGGCTGTGTCAGGAATGTAAGCTCTGTGGCGTGTTGCCCCTACAACAGCTACATGCTAACACGCTCCGTCTAGTAAGACGAAATCCTGGAGGAAGTGCTGCAGGCATGCAACTTGCTTCTCATTTCCCTGTCGTGTCTGTGGAGCCAGTTTCAAGACGTGAAGCATTCGTTAGGCATTTGTACTAAGTGCAATTTGCCCCACAGGGTGTAGTAAGTTGACAGGTGTGTTGTGGTCTGTTCTTCTCTGTTGTGTGTATTGAGAATAGCCTCTGAACTCATCTGTTACTGCGCCTTTGAAAGGTTGTCATCTTAGAAAATAAGTTATTTGTGCCGAAATGAAATGTGCCAGTGGGTGTCACGTGTATTTTTAGCATTTTAAATGCATCTAAACAACTGTGGAACTGATGCACTTGATCTGATTTAGTCACACAAAGCCTTAAATGGAGCATGTGTTTAATTTACCTCTTTAACTTGGCTGTGCCAGGCTCTTTTATTAAGACTCCAGCATGTGAACTGTACTTGAAGTGACTAATGATCCAAACATTCCACTTTTTTCCACTGAAGACCTCGTTGGTGTTTCCACTGGGATGTAATGACCAAGAGATGTCAAAATGTTAAATAGCATCTATATTTGCCGATGACTGCTTATCACTGAGCAACGTTTGTTAAATGGGAAATTCAAACTAGACCATGGATACAGTAGACAAGATTATTTGTGTTTTGTGTTGCCTTTGCAATTGTTATTTGGTTTAAGGGACCAGAGGGGGACATCTGAAACTACTGATAATGCAAAGGAATGACGATATTAATGTTATTGGACATGAAGAAGAAGGTGGTTAAAAGAGGATGAATGACTGAATGAACTGCTGGGATGATTGAAAGAATAAAAGTTTAACCACATATATATTGTGTTATTTTCTTCACAACTGCCTACTCAAACATCATGTTGTATGGTTGAACTGTCAGAAACGTGAGTGCAAAAGATGCCTTCTTCCCTGTAGCTGATATCAGAAATGTCAGGTACAGGAGAAATCAATATATATGTATATGAGCTGCTGCAGCTACTATACTTGTTTCCTTTCAGCGTGTCACAACAACACAAAAGAAAATTACCTTAATTTACCTTGAACTGGTATCTACTGAAAACGTAGCTGGTGCACAGGCTGAAGTCCATTATTCCAGAATTCACAGTCGTTTGGCGCCACTTACTGGTAGCAAATCAAATTACACTGACCACTAACGTCTGGCCACAGAATTGGCCTCATGATCAGTAGGAGCATTTAGGATGGTGATGGTGGAACCCAGTGTTGGCTCACAAATGATGTGAGATTACATGTAATAGTTTACCCAGACAGTTTCATATGCCAAATGTGTGGCCTTAGACAATGTGTGTCACAAACAATTGTTTACTCTAATCTTGTTCTACATTTAATTGATTCAATTGCTCCTTTAGTCTATATTAAGTCATAAAGAGGTGTTTCAGTGCTTGTTTTAAGATGTAGATGGTTCAAATGTGTATCACGACTAAATTACTAATCTAATGTTTGTGCCACGATGGGCTGATGAGATGTGAGAAACACTGTATAGATAGTTACAACTGATGATGCGTCACAATATAAAACATGAACCTTGAGAGTAACTCCCTGCTTAAAAGGTGAGGGAGAAAGGTGTTCGCTAAAACAAAGAAGGGAAGGGAACAAACGTAGTCAGAATCAACATTTACATCTCTGAATCAACGCAAACAATGGTGTGCTACGTGGAGAGGTGGTAAGTGGTGACCATGGGCCATTCACAAATCTCTTCTGTAACACGTTGTGTATATATTAACGTGACAACTTTCTGCTGGATTCTTTTTTTAATAAGCAAGAGTACACACAGTAAAAGACTAATTCTGCAAGAAAAGAAAACAGCTGCGTTTCAGTCCCGAAGCCTTGAATAAATAAAGGCGGTGTTGTCTGTGCCACGTTATCCATCATCCAGTCCTAAGTGAAAACGCCCTAATGCATTTAGATTAATAGAGTCTGTGACAAGACAGGACAAGTCCAGTCTACCGTGGTATATTACCACCCTGTGGCTGACTTGTTGCCTTTCCCTGTGTCTTTGTAGTTTGGACAGTATGGCTACTCGATCAAACAATATGCCACTCAAATTACCTTCAGACTTTGAATGATCACCTTAATTATTTAACATTTTAATTTGCTTACATTTTGTGTCAGATTTCAGCCTCGGTGTCAAGAGAGATCAGTTTCATATGAGTGACATCCAGCTTAATATGAAAGAACACCAATGAAGCAAATGACTTATAACATTTGCTCCAAGTCCAGGTCACAAAAAACGTGAAAATTATCAAATTATTAATATTCACTGATTTTACAGCCTGTCTGTATCCGGTGAGTACACGTGAATACATATTCCATGGATTCAGTCCCAGCTGGGACTCAGCTCCACTTAAATCACCAAGGTTTAGTGAACATAACGATATAAACCTCACCTACAAATTACAAACCTCAGTCAATAAATACATTTTTAGACAATTCTTCCAGAAAGCAGCAAATGCGTTTGTTGTTCTGGAGGAACTAAATCTATTATTTGTTCTCTCTCAGATTTACCTGTTGAGCTGACGTTGAACTTCAACTATTGTACGTAAAGCTGGGAAAGTTACAGACAGGATGTGTTTGTCTTCATAATAAAAGCACAAAAATAGTCGATATTAACCAATATTGGCTGTTGCGCGTCTTACTTTGAAATTCACACACAGGAAATTTGTTAACAGGCCAACAGGCCAGTGCGTGTTTGGAAAGTTGCGGAAGGTCTGTTACTCCAGAGCGAAGTCAGTGAACACAAACGTCTCAAGTGCGCGTCATCCTGTCATGGGTTTTTATTTTCACTCATCATGAAGAACTTGCACGTGTAGTTTTAAATGTAAGAAAATCCCAACTTCGTCGCTGGAGGCTGAACACGGAATGAAACAGCGGACGGAGTTTTTGACATGACCTAGATTTGTTTCGTCGCCAATGGGAAGATAAAGGTGCCGTAAAGTAATGTTAGCTAGCTAATCCGAGCAGATCGCTAATCTGAGTTTGCTCATCCTTCCGCACACACTGTACCTTCAGGGCACAGTTGAAGGTGAGAGCTTCGAAGGAGGAGTGTGAGTGTCCTATCAGCACGAACCTCACTGGGATCTACTCAAAAGTTAGTTTCGAACAGGATCCAAATCTAGTGAAAACGCACATGATCGTTAATTGTAAGGCTACTTAACGTGCAACTCGGAATTGGATTCAGGTTCGCCGTAGGTGCCAGTTGGGTGCCGCTTCTCAGGGCATGAAAGTTAGGTCCAGGGTTACACCGAAGTAGAAAGCGACATGATGGTAGTGTGCGGAAGAAGGACTCGACTCAAATTGCTGCCTTTTTTCATCGTTGCTACGTTTGTGGGACTTATAATATTTTTCGGACACAACTCCGGGGACGTGAACGCAGCAAATCGCCGAGAGGCCTCGGTGGACGTGGAGGTGGAGAACGACCAGCTGAAGAAGCCCGTGTATGACAAGCCCCCCTTGGATGTAAACGCCTTGGGGGAGCTGGGGAGACCCGTCAGACTGAACCTGCAGGGAGAGGAGAAAAGGAAAGAGGAGGAAAGTATCGAAGGCCATCAGATCAACGTTTATGTCAGCGATAGATTGTCACTGCACCGCAGGCTGCCAGAGAGATGGAACCCACTGTAAGTAACCGGCTGAGTGCTGCTGACCATCACACCTTAAAACGCTGTTGTACGGGAATTAAATGAAGAAGAATAAAGGCCCCTCGTTGCTTTAGAGGTGGAATAATTAGGGCTTTTGTTTCTTTGTTGTGTTCTTTTGTATTAGTCAGTCAAGGCATTCGTTAAATTACTCATTCACTTTAAACACTGCACAAGACAAAGATTTCTGGTCATGCAGGTATTTGTATGCTGTTACCCAACCTGTTTTACTCCCACTCTCCTAACTACCGAACTCTCCATTGTAGTTGCAGAAACCTGAAGTACGACTATCGCTCCTTGCCAACAACATCAGTAGTGATTGCCTTCTATAATGAAGCCTGGTCCACGTTGCTGAGGACAGTCCACAGCGTGCTGGAGACCTCTCCGGACATCCTGCTGAAAGAGGTGGTGCTGGTGGATGACTACAGTGATCGAGGTGCTGGGACAGACTGATGGGCAGGTGGTGTGGTTGTGGGCTGGCAGACTAACAGACAGCATGCCTGAGGGACACGCAGGGAGACACGCCAACAGGTGGCAGTCACTGGTCTGTGGGACAGGTAGAGGGAGGAGAGAGAGGCTGACACGTTGCCAGTTAGAATTCACAAATGGTGACAACAAGGGACTGTAGCAGCAGTGAGATGCAGACACAGGGCAAAGGAATGCACATTGGACTTTTTCATACCGATATGATTCAGCAAAGTAATTGTGTGTTGAATGCTCTTCTTCTCTATAGCTCATCTGAAGGAACCGTTGGAGAACTACATCTCAGGTTTGAGAAAGGTGCGCCTCATCCGAGCCACGAAGAGGGAGGGGTTAGTGCGGGCCAGGTTGCTAGGAGCATCCATTGCCACGGGTGACGTGCTGACCTTCTTGGACTGTCACTGTGAGTGTCATGAGGGCTGGTTGGAGCCCCTGCTGAAGAGGTGAGAAACATTCAGCGAGAAAAGACACATTTCATCTGAACCAATTGCAGTTCAGCAGCTTTTCTCTCCTTTCTTTACAAGAATCAAGGACGAGCCAACAGCTGTGGTCTGCCCCGTTATTGACGTCATCGACTGGAACACCTTTGAGTATTTAGGCAACTCTGGAGAACCTCAGATTGGCGGGTTTGACTGGAGGTTGGTCTTCACCTGGCATCCTGTCCCAGAGTATGAGCAGCAACGCCGCCTGTCACCCACGGATGTCATCAGGTGTGTGAACGTTTTTTACGAACAGGTTCGTAGCACATGCCTGTCATTAGTATTTATGCAGTTACTGTCAGACGTTACAGACACAACAATCCTTCATGACATGTAAAAACATGAAATGTCTGGGTTATTGAAGTGTTCAGACCCCAAAGTCACCACACAGTGTACAGCCATTTAACAACACCTCAGCAGCAAAGGATCTGTTCCTGTCTCAGAGGAGAGATTTTACTTTATATGAGATCCTGTTTTGAATGTATTTTTCTCTTCAGGTCTCCTACTATGGCAGGTGGGCTGTTTGCTGTGGGCAAAAACTACTTCCATTACCTGGGCACATATGACACAGGAATGGAGGTCTGGGGAGGAGAGAACCTGGAGTTTTCCTTCAGGGTAAAACATTCTTTAGTGTGTGTAATGCTCATTTTTCTGTTTACATACTCCCATTGTGAGGAAAGTTGGATTTAGGTAGAATATGTGACACAAGCACAATGTGAACTTTGCCTACAAAGAAGCCTGGTCTGGTATTTATTACTGTAAACATATAATATGTGAGTCCTTGTTCCCTGTCAAAGCCACCCTTTAGAGAATTGGAAGTAAACAAGCAGTGAAAACGAGCCAGAGATCCTAATGCTTTAATTGCGGTGAAGAATTTAAACTTTCTTTTCTCCAGTAACTGCAATTTCCCAAAGGGAAGGAACCAAAAATATTTCTCTCTGACAACAAAACAGCTTTTCTGTTACCAAGCCTTTCTGCAACAATGCAATGCTTTGTGCTGCCCGATGAAATGATTGAATGATGACTCGAGAGGCTAACCGAGCCCTTGTGGTGGTGTTGATGTTTTTTCAGATTTGGCAGTGCGGAGGCAGCTTGGAGGTCCACCCATGCTCCCATGTGGGTCATGTGTTCCCTAAAAAAGCTCCCTACTCACGGAATAAAGCTCTGGCGAACAGTGTGAGAGCTGCTGAGGTTTGGTTGGACGACTACAAAAAGGTCTACTACCATCGTAACCCTCACGCGCGACTGGTGAGTCCACAGATGGTGTGTTTGTGCGAGTGGTGTCATACACAGCCATTTAATGACTAAATGATTAGTTTTCTTCATGCAGTATTGTGCAAGCGCTGTATGTCTTGCAGCTAGATTTCACCAACAACGACACACTCTCAGTTCCTCAGACACGTAGTTAAATGCGCACTTTCCCCCCTCACGGACTACACACACTGCTCTCCTGCTGCGATGTAAAAGCTCCCCTGATTATGTGACGCTCGGGATACGTGAGCCGCAGACACCCGAGGTGACAGGGGTGTCAGGGCGTTCCGGTGTGCGATTACCACCTTTCCATGTCACTCTGTGCCAACGGGTGTCACCTACCTGTCCTTGACAGGGTGCAGCCAGCGCTAACCCATGGAATGCCTGCCTTTGTGTGTGTGCTTACAGAGGAGGGGCTGCGTGACCACATGACAGTGTAGTTAAGAGGAGAAGCTCTCTAAACACAGATCAGGTGGATCAGATCAAACCTCTCCCTGAGAGGACGTGGTTTGTTGTGTCAGTACATCAAACTGATGGTCTCTGCCACGGTCTCTGAACAAGCAAGTCTCTCTTTATACTTGAAGTGCATTTTACTACGTTCCTCAATTTCAGTTTGAGTAAAATCTTTTTATGAATATTAGAAAAAAGCATTTGTGAAAATATTAATAACTTTATATAAAGGTATTATCATAGTTCAGTTGCAGCGTGAAGTTATGCACACTCTGTTGGTCCCTGCATGTGATTTCGAAATGGGCAGTGTGAAACTTAACTCAAGGTTTGAAGCGCATGCGTTAAGATTCCTGTGAAATATTTAACCATGGAAAATGTGCCTTGTCTCTGTGCATTTGTGTTGTTTCGTACAGTAATTGGTGCTTCTTAGGCTTCTTAGGCTTCTTTGTCTACACCATATTCTATGTCCACTGCTGCTCCCTCATTTGTTTATACTTTATTCATGTCATTGCCTCTTTTTCTGCACCGTTTGGTCTCGTACTGAAATGCCGGTCGCTGTAGACATTACAGTAGACTGTCTCCTTTTGGGTTTTCTCTTATAACCAAAGAAATTCACACCGGGCCAATTAGAGCTGTGTTGGGCAAACTACCAACATCCATCATCTTGCAGAGCTGCTGAAGCCTTCCTCCAGCAGGGAAGGTGTGGTGAGCATATGCTAAATTAGAGCTGATGCTGTGTTCGTACCTGCGCTCTGACGCACGTTGTGTAACGACATGGTCGTTATTTATTAAGCACACACACATTTGTTTGCAGTTAATACCATGCATATGTGCCAAGTATACAAGTTTATCCTCCTGTTCGTGTTTGACGAGGATGTAGAAGTGGTTTATTGTTTGAAGGGCGTTAACGTTTGGTGTTTATCTGTCGTGACTCTGCCGTCCTCTGGAACAACTGTAGATGGTGCTGTTGTATCACACCACTGCTATTGTCTTGAAACTGACAGAATCATGACTGTATATACATAAGAGGCCATAGATTGCTCTTTATATTCATATATTTGTGGTGTAATATCCCCATTAGAATCAATTGTAGTGGTTAACTAACAGTTTCCTATTACTGTGCAATACGGATTTCAAAGAAAGGTGGAACTGAAATAATGACATGACAATGACAACTATTGTGTGTCGCCTTTGTTTCCAGGAGGCGTTCGGAGATGTAACCGAGCGGAAGAAGCTTAGACAGAAACTGGGTTGTAAGAACTTCCGGTGGTTTCTGGACAATATTTACCCTGATATTCAAGTCCCAGAGGATCAGCCAGGCATGTTTGGAATGGTGAGAAACACCTGCTTGTCAGCGTCAAATTAGGACATGAATTCAGTCATTCTCACCTGTTTGTTTGTGTGGTGTCCAGACTGGACTCAACACGTAAGACAACACTGATGGTGTGATGTTTCCGTACAATATGAACGTACAGGTTCCATACACCTATAAGGGACCATATGTGCTGTAATTACTAAGCAAGAGAAAAATCAATTGTTGTAACGTCTTATTGCTCATACCAGCTGAAAAATCGAGGCAAGACCAACTACTGCTTTGACTACAATCCTCTAGATGACAACGTCGTAGTGGGTCAAAGGGTCATCCTCTACCAATGTCACGGCATGGGCCAGAACCAGGTATTGGATGTTATGCTTTTCAATAGTGTCATTGGTGAAATATTTGGAATTCAGGCATTTTAAATCGACTTCAGTTTAATTTAGTGAGACATAATTGCTGCATTTTATTATTGCAGATTTCTTTAAGGACTACAGTTTAAAATCTTTTGCATAAGAATATTAGGCTCAAAAGATTTGTGTTTGTCTCTTGTAGTTTTTTGAAATGTCCTCGGATGGTGAGATTCGCTATAACACACGGGAACCTGCTGGGTGCGTATCTGGTGACAGCATCAGCACTTACCTGACTCTCCGCCCATGCAGAAAACGAAACCAGTCTGTACCTGCAGATCAGAAATTTCTCCTTCGAGAGGTAAGACGTCTATTTCAGGTCTGGTAAATCCAAATGTAAGCAGTGACCTCATGAGTTGAGTAAATGAGGTGAAGATGCATTTTCCTGACTATTTGTTTAACTTTATTACTTCATAATCTAGTACAAGTATTTAAATATGTCTCTAGATCCAAGCTCTGATGTATAGTGTTTTCCAACTCTGCCATGTCTTCACACACATCTTTTCTTAATGCTTAATGCATGTTCTCCTGCTGTTACAGATCCTTTAATGTTATACTCTTGTGTATAGTGATGTTTCTCCTCATGGCTGATTTCAGGATGGGAGTCTGTACCACGTCGACAGCCAGAAGTGTGTTCAAGCAGTAGACAAGACCGACAACAGAAAACCAGCTCCCTCACTCCAACCCTGCTCTGACAGCCCCTACCAAAAATGGTTCTTTGAGGAGAGAACCTAATATCAGCCTAGAATGTTTCTACAGATTAGTTTTTTAGTCAGGACGGATGTTGGTGGATGGAGATGCTGTATGTTTTAAAACTTGCCTTGTCTTTAAAGGACCTGAAAGAGGCAACGTCTGTGCTTTCTCCCAACTTTTGCACATTTTTTTACCAGTTGGATTGAATTGACAAATAGAAATATTGGGAAGTCTCCAAAGTACTTACTTTACATAGATAAATGAAGATATTTCAGATGCCTATTGAAACACTTAGGAAGCTGCATCAGAATCGCATGCACATGCGGTCGCCTGCTTCTTCTCCTGTAGAGGGGGTCAAAGTGGCTTCTGTCACCGTGCTCTGTGGAATAGATCTTCAGGTATTTTGTATAGAACCTTGTCAGAATATTTTTGCTTGCTGCTCTTACTGTACATTCAGGTGACTTAGAAAGAAGCCAGATCCACAGCATTACGCACGTTCCTTGTACCTCAAGTCAATCACCTAACTACTGATAAAAGCAGAAACGCGTTCCTTTCTACTCTAAATGAGCTAGTTTAACTGGGGTAAGATGACAAAGGCCGTTTGGTAGCTTTAATTTAAACTAAACACAGCTTCAAAAGACCTGATGTACAGCCATAATTCATGTGTTGACAACAGATTTAAATGATAGAGTTTCTGTTTTCACTACAGACATCTAGTCAAACGTGTGACTTAATTCTCACAACCAATGAAATAAGTTGATCTTCTGCATCTTGAAGTTCATTAAAAATTGCCTGATGTTTATAGCGTTGAGTCAGTGGGATCTTGAACAATGCTCTTACGCTGAATGTACATTTTGTCCCAGGATGAGGCGGCATTGGTTAGAAATGTCACTATTTACACATTGTGAGCACAGGTACTCGTATACTGTCAATGTGTGCAGACATGCAGTGAAGCAAAAGTGTCTGTTGCCTATTTGTGAACACTGCTTTTGTGCCCCTCTGTCTGAATCAGACAATGGTGGAATCCCTGTGTTCAGAGCTGTGGTCATTTGTGTGGCTGTCACTCAGGCTGTGCAGGGAGACCAAGGGAAGCACAGCAGAGGAGCAGACAGCTGGTCTCTCCAGAGTGCTGGGCTGCTTCCTGATTGATTTCTCTCCTGGTTCTTTATCACCAGCTCTTTACTTCCACTCCTCTGTGTCAGAGGTGGGCAGCAGAGAAGTTGTCTTCTGGACGCGAGCCAGTCAGATCTTCCTCAGATGAGCGCTTGTATACTTGTATGATTGAGGTTTGATTTATGAATGGAAGTCATCAAGAGTACAGTCCAGACACCAGCAGCAGATAATGAAGGAGACTGAATGAGGCAATTTGTGATCTCTTTCTTTTCATTAACCTTCCGGGCTATTGGCCCTGCAGTCTCAGAGGACCTATGCGAGTAATTTTAGGGGATGATTATAGCATAAAACATTTTTGCTCTTGATTGAGAATGTATACTTACAATAGGAGACTGAAAAAGTTTCTTTTTCTAGTACTTGAGTAGAATCAGTATACCTTCATTTGCCAAATACAGTGAAAATGAAGTACTATAACGCTGACATAGTTGTAAGAACGTGGTAACATCTGCATGCGAGTACATTGTGTAGTCGTATTGGGATGGTGAAGATGTTCAGTCTAATCATGGGACAGTTGTAATGAAGTGGAATATGGATGTAATTGTTGGGGCTTGACTACAGTCAGTAGTTTTTGCTGGGAATATGCGAGGTGTGAGTTTACAAGCCATGCTTGGCCTATGGTGGCAGTCATTAGATTTAGTTGGGTTGTTGTGGCCCAAGTGTGGATGATGACCCTGGAAATCCTGCAGATCCAATTAATAGACACGATAATTGACACTGACACAAGAATGTTTCACCATAAAAGGGTGAAAAACGCCTTTCCAGTGATTAAGCTTTCAGGATGTGCTTAGATCATGAGTAGAGCATATTTCTATGTGATTTTCTTTTTTTTAAAGCTGTTATTTATTGTCCTGCATTGTAATCTGTCATTTCATACCTGTCCCACATAGTAAAAAAAATAATGTTTTGTGTAATATTTAATATATTATCCACAGCACTGCAGTGAAATGGTTATTTGCCAGCTGGGAATCGTGTTTCTCTGACAGGTCATATAAGGATTTTATATCAACATAAACAGTGGTGATATTCCAGGGATCGGTTGGGCGCTTTAAACCATAAAGTGACTGATGTAATGTCACCAAAGCCAACGAACCAAGCAGTTATGTTTTACAATAGTGTTCATGTGTTGTTTGTAATGCCAATGAATTCCCAGGGGATACATATGAATAATTTAAGTAGTAAACATGCACAATACGTTATGATAAACCTGGAGATCAGTGCTATGTCTGGTTTACTAATGTGGCCTTGTGTTATTAGGAATGTGAAGTGAGTATTTTTATTTTTTGTATTTGCTGGATCAATCTGATGTTTGTACTTACTGTACTTATTTAATGATGTCAAAGTCCAAACAACTAAACACATAATTCATTTGAATTGAAATGCGAGACTTTGCCCATTTTCTGTCTTCAACACTGGAAACACCAGATTTCAAGTGTAAAAATATTTCACTGAAAATACACTTAATCCCACTGCACACCATTGTTTATCCATAGAACCGTGACTCATCTGCGTCCAGGAGGAGTTAAGCAGCCTATCAGACACATTTAACTGTGATGGAGATGTGACTCAAGATGCTTGGAGGATAATGAGAGAAGGAAAACAGAGAGGGAGTGAGTTTTCCAACCATATCTGATTGGTTTGATCACCAGCTGCTGAATGAGATGGCGAAATGTCGCACCCGCGCCAAGTCGCTTTGTTTCCCCTGGTGTTGACACTCTGCCCTGCAGTCTGTTTCAATTACTCACTGGTGATGCTCTGCTGTTTGTTTCGTAGGATACACATTGTGTGTGGGCCATGTCTTTGTATGAGAGGCATGAAAAGCGAGGCAGCCACATGTTGGAACGGTGGATTAAAGTCTATTCTCATGTAAAACTACACTGGTAAAGATCCACATAAGTACATCTCTCAGATTCAGCTGTTAGGTTATACACCACTGCTGAAAATAACAAGGAGCGTTCGTGCCCCACTGAAGGCGCCGCATGAGACGAGCTGCTTTCTCTCTGCCGCAGAATGACATTTTCTGATGGAAAACTTGCCAGGAATCTTCTCATTCTGACAAATGCTGCCTAGGAAAACGAGAAGCGGTGCTGCAGGAGGCTGTGATGCTGCTGTCTCCTCGCTGTCTCCTAATTTTTTGGGTGCATTGCTGTGAAATATGCCACATGAAATAGTGGCGTAAAATATGCAGAAATCCAGCAAAATGCTTCCACGTTGCTGCACTTTCTGCATCTATACATATTAAGCCTGGTTTTTCATGCAGTCTCCCAAACCGCATACGTCTCTTTAATGATAATGCAAAACAAGGCTCCCCGTGGTGAAAGTCTTTGGAGATGTTCAGGCTTCAGTTGTCAGGGAGCGAAACGAGCCATAGGAGGAACAGCACGCGCACACACACACACACACACTGATAGGGGACCGTTTTCACACTGCGTGTCGGTTTAGTTTATGTAATCCCCAATACCCAGAACAGCTCAGGAGCAGTGGCTGCTGGCTGCATACATTAGATGACACACTTTCACTTTCAGGAGGGACTCCAGACGTTGCAGTAAACATGTGAGGCCTAGATACAGAGATTGCGTTTCCTATGCGCCACCGCTGCCTGGCGTCTGATGAGGTGGGTGATGTTTTACCATAAGTAAGAGTCATTGAAACAAGCAGCCTGCCTGCCTTTGATTCTAAAGGTGAGGGTGGATCATTTCTCACCTTTTACTGTGTTTCTGTAAATCAACTGAGCTCTGTTAGTGATGTGAATGATCTAGTCCTCGTTAATGACTCACCTGGCACTTGCTGCCCAGCTGATTGTGACCGCTGCCGCTTGGTTGCACACTGAGGAATGCAGCTGCGTGTGTTGGTCCAAAATGGCAGCCTCGGACCACATGTGTAACATACTGTACCTCCCTCCTGCTGTTCCTCAGCAGAGCATCACAGAGCTGTTAAATGCCACTAGTGCTTATCATAGCGACTCTGGAGCACATGGCTACTTGGACAATCTGAATTAGTTCATCAATTATGGAACACGACATGTTTGTTAGTGTGTATGCACTTGGTGTAGGTTTCTGCTGTTTAAGATTTTGTTGTGTAGTTCGGCCACATTTTTCCTGTTTAGGGTTGGGGCTTCCTGAAATCCTCGTCCTCTGCTTGACGTGAAGTTGTAGTTGTAATATAAGATCCAGTCGCTGTTAACAAAGGAGCAGCTGACAGGCACTTGCAGATGTGTTTAAAAATGTATTATCTTTTTTATTACACTTCATATTTTACGTTTCTAACCATACAATCTAGATTTCAAAATGCAGTCGTGAGCGTGACGCATTTTGTATCTAATAGCTTTTGCTTGAATAGACTTTTTGTTGCTGTCGTCGGTGCTGTAACGCAGCAGATCAGAATCACAGATTGCAGATCTTGTGTGATATTTATGGTGACACTGCTGATGGAATTAATTATGAGAAGCATTTCAGTGGTGAGAGAGAAGAACAGTCACAGCGCGTATCACACTTGTCTGCTAAAAACCGGAGTCTGTCACTCTTTTCGTTCCCACAGCAAATGGACATGGCAACGCCTGGAAGTACGAGCGTGGCTTATTTCTAGTGTGGCTGACATGAAAGCGGATCGAAATAAGACTGAGACAACGCTCTGTGCGTGTGTTTTACTCTGATCCTTCTCTACCGCGTTGACTTCATACTGTTTCCTCTCCCTGCCTGAAACAACGGTGAAAGCTGTCTAATAGCAAATCTTATTTGGCAGAAATCACGTCTTCTGTTAAAGAGAACACCAGAGTCACAGTGATTTACACTCAGGCAGACTGTGAATTTTCACAGCCTCCCCCATTGACACAATACCTCTTTAATGTGTTTCTACGAGATAAAATTCTTCCACAGGCGATTAACCATTCCACCTCCCTCCCATTCTTTTCACTTCGTCAGATTATATGATTGCTTGTTAAATGGACTGACTCTTCCCGGGAAAATACGCTGTACAGTATGTTTCCTTTGGACAAAATGAGACATGGATGATTTTTGCTACAGTAACACACTGTGTTATTAGACATTCGATCAGCCTTAGTTTAGTTCAGTCAAGTGTTCTTCGTGTTAGATTCTGCGTATTGACCTAAAGCTGTGTTCAGGGTGTGAACAGTGACACTGGAAAGGTAGGAGTGGTAGTTTACAATTTATGTAGACTGAATTAAATAGAGAACCATCAGGACATGTTTGTTTTGCAGGTGCAGATGTTTCACTTCGAGCGTGTAGGGGTTTCTCCTCCGCTGCTGCTGGGGAGATTTTGGTGAATGGTAGTGCTGTCAAGCTCAAGGTGGTGTCAAGGCGTACGGCCAAGAAATACACTGAAACATAATCCCTCGTACATCAGCAGCATGTTGCACCTATGGGTTGAACCGGTGCCATATGTTAATAAGTGAGCTCTAGAGGTGCTGCAGGCCGATTCCTTCCCTCTGTTTCTGTTCCTGCAGAATTATTTCCTACATATTCCATGTGTTTGTCTTTCCCCTCCCTAACCCCTGTCTATGTCCTGGCATGCCTTAGCTCTATGATGATACTCGGTGCATGTGCTGTTTATAGGCACGTTCGTCCAGCTCGACTCAGCTGGTTAGAAATGAGTGAGTGAGATCTCGCTGATGCTGTTTTCTCATCACTCTCCCAGGAGATGAGACAAGTCCTACACCTTGTGTGCTCCTGATTTGAAGTGCTAAAGACACTGACATTTCCATTCACAGTTTATGATTAAATTGAATTCTGCCTTCTCATGAGGTTTTTTTTTTTTTTACCTAAGGGCTGTAGCGATGTCAAATTACAAGGGAGGAAAAAAAAGTGTAGCAGGAAGCAGTGAAGCTCCGAAGCGTCTGAGAACTGGTTAATGTCCATCTTAAAGGGAAGCAGCACTTCCCCGGCAGTCGCCAAGTATAAAAACAAAACAAAAAAACCAAAGCATCCTGCCTCTGCATAATTCATGACCAATGTGATTGTGATGCGCTTGGTCAGACAGACGAGCTACTACCCTTATAACGGAAATTTAACTTAGATGGATGCAGAATATGATTTTTATTAATCATCTAAGTCAGTGAGCTGATGCCTTATCTAGACTTTATAAAACATTCACCAGGAGATCTCTGAATGTGGTCACACATGGTAGATTTCCCCCCGTAGGTTTATTTCTAAATTAAGTACAGTGGAGTGTAATTTTTCTAAGGTTTTCCTTTAAGAAATAACCCTGAAGCTTACATTACCACTGCACAATCAAGATAAAGTCAGTTGTTGAAAGGTTGGGCTTTCTGCTCAAGCTGCAGGGCATCCTGTGCTCCCTCCTCTGCCTCCGCTGGTGCGTGGTGCCAGCCTGCTTGGGCAGGAGCTCACGGTGTGTTCCTGTGAATGCCAGAGCAGGAGGGGGTTCCAACAGTAATCCAAGTCATTGACCTTTCCAGCGAGCCAATCGATAACGGCTCAACATCGCAGGGCTCTGGAAATCTCTCAGCAGAGAGACAAGGAGCAGAAGACTCACACAGTCAAATGATGCTGCTGCTTCCCTTACTGTTCAGTGCCTACACCTACAGGGTGGATAACAGTGTTAGGATCTTAGGATCTGGCCCTCATGCCCCTCTGTGGTGAGTGGATGCAAATATGACTGGAGAGCATGGGGCTGGTTTGCTGCGTACACATACGTTGGCTTCTGTACACACTGCACGCAAAGATCCATAAACATATCTACGGTATAATAATACTGCACTCAGTGAAAATATTTTATGTCCTGTACACATTTGTTTCACAGGCTTAAAGAAAATATGAACGTATATTGATATGGTAAATAAAAGAAAACCCAAAGCATAAGCCTGCCTACATATGAATTCTGCTCAATGCACAAAAACTGATATGACAGTCTTCTTTTCACCCTGCAACGCTGAACTACAAGTGCTGGTGCTGCTCTGTGTAAAGGCCCGGTTCTGGGCATAATAGCACTCCAAAGTGACAGGTGAGCAGTGCTCAGTGGGTAGTTGTATGGAAATGGTGCGTGTAGGACTGCGGTCATTGAGCCTGCTTGCTGGTAATGAGCCTGCAGACATGTGGAGGAGTGGCAGCGAGCAGGGCCAACTCCTCTTACTGCCTAACTCTGCTTTCATCGCCCTGCTTTCATCAAGCTCAAGTGCCACAGCTATTAGACCTTTGTGCAATGCTGAAGAGGGGAAGCTGACTGTGCCAGCACGGTTGGCTAGGTTACATCCAAACCGTGTCCCACAGTAGCTCTTTGATTAACTACTCAGATTTACGATTAGCTCTTTGCATTTTGCTGTTTTGGACATATTACATATTACACAATGTGTTTCAACTTCAAAAATCTATCAAGTTTTTTTTGTATTTGCTTTTAAAGTCACCTGAAACTCACCCACCCTCGGCTCCCTGCGCTGTTATTTTCTCTACTTTCATTTCTTCTTCATGCCTCCTGAACCTCGCAGGGTCATAATACATTGTACCAGAAGCAAAGCGCTGCATCGCGAAAACCTTTTGTATCAAAGATGTGAGAAGAGACACGGACACACAAAAACCTATTGAGTGGAGGTAGGCCGGAGACCGGAGCTGTGCTAGAGAGGAACAGGTGAGTGAATGGCAGGAGGCCTGGCCCTTGGGACTCTTAATGAAGAGTGTGTCTTCCTGCTTATCGATCCAGCCGCATCAGCTGATCTGATGCCAGGCTGACTGACAGCCCAGAGGGAGGGGCTTAACGGGACCTGGGGGTACACACACACACACACAACAGAAAACTGTGGGTGTTGCATGGGAATAGTGACATTTGTGTTTTGAGGGGATCTTGGGTGAAATGTACAGTAGGTACATTATTAGTACTTTATGACTTTAATATGTTTCTGCACATACAGGTCAAGACGTATACATGTGATAAGTACTGGTTTTGATTGTTGAGTGTCTGACTGGTCCTTTGTTTAACTGTGTTACGTGGAAAGACAAGGTAGAAGAGACAACAGCTGTCCACCTGTCACAGTGCAACACAGCCCGTCCCAGCTACTGTCCAGCATAATCTACTCACACACACACAAGCCTCTGGCCTCATCACAGATGCTCCTTCTAGCTCATTATTTCTGGGACAGTCAGCTTGCGGCTTGTTGTGTTGGCTGGGTAATGCATCTCAAGCCCAGCTATCAAAAATGAATGAAGCGCTGACTTGCTCATCTATCTTTCATGACTTTCATTTGTTAAGCTATTTGCCTGCAAAAATATTTTTGGATGTTCTCATACTGAATAATGTGCTCGAGCAGCAGCAGCCGCCTGTCTGTCGAAAAACTGAACATGCAGTTCTGGATTGAGTGAATGTTATAGTGTAGTTTAGGAGGATCTGTTGGAGGATTTAGTGGAAATGTGTTTTATTTTATTGATAAATAATAAACAAATGTTTTATCTGACATCATGCCTAAGCTCCATAAGGACCACCCTACATTTCCCATCCAAGATGCTGTACAGACGCACATGGACTTGACACTGCGCTCCACACCTCATGTTGCAGAGCCATTAGGATGCAGTGATCTCTGATCAATACACATGTTGGAACCAGAGTGAGTCTGGGTATCTGCCTTCTGTCCATTAGTACAATTACCGGTGACGAGAACTAGACACTGCTGTATATTCCCAAGTGTTTTCCATTCATCCTGCGGAGCCATGTTTATCATGCAGCCGTCCAGTGGAAGTGTATGCATAGAAACCATCCAGTGCTTTTAACCTCTTTAGAGAGTCTCTTTGTTTTGCTGGATGGAAAAGTGTTGTGCATAATTAATGCTGGTAGGGTGCATTGTGGGACAGCACTTGCACATGTGTCTGTCATTAACTTGACCCAGAGAGACGCTTGGAGATTTCCTCTGCGCTACTTTTTTGTGCGTCTGTGTCTAATTTCCTGCGCTGAGCTCTCTCTGTGCATCTCGCTTTCATTCTCCTGAAATCATCGGAACACTCTGAGCGACAGTTTGCGCTGAGACTTTGTGCGCCGTGCATGTGAAGAGTGTCACAGTCTGTGTCTGAGAACTTTGTGTGTATACGTGCCTCTAAGCATGTTTGTGCAAGTGCTTTTCTGTGTTTGTATCTTTTCATACCCACTAATTAGACTGACAGTTGTTATTAATAGTTTGGGGCTAATGTGCGATAGCGTGACTCCAGCTTTCCTACCAGCTCGTTTACCCTGCTCTCTTGCCACCTCGGGCCTTAATTATCGAGCTGACGATCTGACATCTGACCGCTAAAACAGAGATGACACACTGGCATATTGTCACTTCCGACTTTAGACTGGACCTCTTTAAACCTGAGGTTACGCTGTATTCGACAGTCTCCCTCCATCTGGTCCGTCCCCAAGTTTGAGAACTGCCTACAGCCCAGAAACTGAAATTCTAGGATCCTAAATCTGAACATCTCAGAAGGAGTTTCAGATCAGATCAGTCTTGAAATACAATGAAAACACCTGGTGTGGTTCAGTCCGTATTTCTTCTATATGAGAAATGATAAAGCTGCCTCAACACAAATCTTTAATCTCTAACTATTTATTTTATATAAATATTTGTGATGATGTAATCAATCTTCATGTGTTTTTGAACACACAAGCACGTGGAATGATCAGCCGTGCGCTAAGGCAGCGACGCAGTGGATGACATAGGAAACGTTCATTGTGAGTGTGATTATGTAAGACATGGTTCTTGCTATTACTAGGACTTGACAGTAATCAAAATAGTGTCCTCCCACAGCGCAGCCACAGCCACAGCCACGGCTGGAGCTCTTTTGAAGGCAGTGGCCTACTTTACACAGTCTCCTCTCATAATCTTGATTTAATTTCAGAATGGAATAAGAAAGGCTACGATAACCTCTTCTGACCAGGACAAATGTAGCATGCCCATTCAAGATTATCTCTCTGGGGCGCACAGTGGAGGACATCGTTTAAATCGGACGCATGCTGGGTGCATTTCCTGTCCATTCTGACACAACCGGCGAGCCTGGAAATCCTGAGGGCACCCTGCTGTGGCAGCGCCAGTACAGGAGCTCATTTACCCTCTACTGTTTTAAGACAGTCAGCAAACTTGCCCCCGTTTGTGCCCATCATGTTTTTTTAGGCTTAATGTCACACAGGTAGGGATTCAGTGGGCTTTCAAAGGAGTCCGGCTCGCTGTCTGAGTCCCCTCTGGTCACAGACATTACTTACTTACTGTACTGATGTTGCGAGGACAGATGCTGCTCTTTTATTTTGGATGAACAGAAAATAATATATGTTCACTCAGGGGAGATTCTAGGATCAGACATTTAGCTGCTCAGTGTTTGACCCACTTGTATTAAATGAAGGTTTTTAGCATCAGTAGTGTAAGTGTTGTCAGGTCAGATACGCTTTGGTTTGATGTGTGTGTTTAACACGCTAACGTTACCTACAGAAGCTAAAACCAATTAGCTAACTTTATTAGCAACTTCGGCTAATGTAGCTATAGCGAAATGATTGTGTTTGAAATGTCTCTCTGCTTGGTTCGATAATTGTATTTCTATATATTATGCTCCCTGTTCCACAAGAGACACTGTTCTAACAGGCAGCTGTGTGTTGCAGCTAACGCTAGCTAATGCTAATGCTAAGGCAGCCAGAGCCTACGGTTTCCTGCTCGGACGGTGAGCGGACCAAGGTACAGAACTTAGCGGCTGCCTCCAGGTCATTTCAAGGTAAATGTCTGTTTTAAGTTGCTATTGAGTCTGTGTGCCACAAATGTAAATGATTCATTTGTATATAAGTGTGTGTTTGGTTTTGCTAAGAACGTTTCAAACGATGGATTTTATTCTTCTTAAAATGCTAAATTTCGTGTTGTATATAGTGTCTGGACTAGTTGCTCCTGCATTAGCCCCAGTGTATCAGGTCACATCTGAGTGTCAATCAATCTACTATCACTGAATGATACATGACACAGTTCCTAGAGCCTTTTGAACCATCTATAACCGGTGAGGAATACAGTTATAATATTTCATTTGTTGTGTTCAGTTTATTTCTGGTCCCTTGGTATCGAAAAAGCGAATTGTTCAGTTTTACAAATTTGCTGTTAAAGCAATTATCCGTCAGCTTGGACAAGTGGATTTCTCTCATGAGTAGCAAATGTCCGTTTCTTCCAGTCTGTGCCACACAGTGTATCTCACGAAGAGTTGCACAAGCTTTAGATGACTACAAAAGCAAAATGCTGCCCAGTGAAGGTCAGCGTGAGGCAGTCCTCTTCTTTACTGGTTGGCATTCTGCTGTGTTTCCGTGTTTTCCAAGCTCCTAAAACATGCATTCTCCACCGCCATGCATGAAGCACGGTCTGCTGAAGAATCACTCTCCAGCTCGTTTGTATGCATGGAATTTGGAAGACTGTGACTCCAGATTCTTAAACCAATTATTCAAATAGCTGCCACTGTAACTGGCAGGGCAAGCGTGTCGAGAACAAGGGAGAGAGGCATCTCAGAGATCCACAATGAAATGTCCTTCGCTGTATAACGGAGTCAGTTGTCTGTGCAATTGTAAGAGAGAGGCCAGTGTTCTTGGGGGGGAGATTTGAGATCAGTCATGGATGTGATGACTTTGGACCAAGGTGTTGATCTTGGATAAAAAAAAATCTCTTCTAGCTTTTACCTTAACCGTGCTTTGAATATCACAGTAAAACCTTTTATACCATGTCCACTACCCCACAAGTGCTTATGAAAACAGAACCAGTGTAAAGTCAACGACTGTGACTAAACAGTATATTAGTGGTCAGTTCGTAGCACACATGAACATTTGTTCCTACCCCTACTCTGAAAACATTAAACGGGTGGGTGTAATCCAGAGTATACACAATTAACAAGTGAGTTTGCATGGAAGTGACATCAAGTTGATTAATTATCCATTAGCCTGTGCAGTTATCTTCTCATCCTGTGAACAACTCACAAGGCACTTAAATGGTTATTCCTACAGTGAGCACAACCACCTGAGCACTGACAATGAGTGCATCGATATTAATTTTTTTAAATTTATCCTATTCTGAATACCTGGTGTTTAAAATTCACAGCGCATCTTGTGGCGTATTGTCAGAGTTTTGGTGAGGGGTGTCCTCAGGCCACCTCATTAATCTCTATTAAACAGGGACATGTCAGCTATCTCACTGTGTATGTGTGTGTGGATTTGATTATGCATTTGTGAATCTTTTCAGTATTGAATGTCAAACATTTGGCAATAGCAGTCCTGTTGATTAAACTCAGTTATTCTTGTTTGTTTCTGTTTGGAATCTGAGGCCATTAGTACCAGAGAACAGACAAATTTGATCATAGCCAAATGTTTTTTCACTATTATAACATTGTATAACTGCTATGTGAGTACAGTGATTGTATCTACAGCCATAATATGAATTTTAATCTCAGACTGCAGCTGTGCAATGTGTGCTGTTCATTTACACACTGACATGTTCCACTTAGTGGAGATGAATTGACTTGTGATCTTTTTTGTTTATGATGGGCAGATTGCACAGCCACGATTTATAATCTGAAATAAAATGAATGTGTTTTTGACCTCAACAACAGTTTGTATAAATAATGAATGTACCTACAAATATTTCTACAGTAGGTACTGATATGATGCAAGCGTGTTAATTACGAAACAAGCTTTGTCTTTCGTTTGTAATTCAATTATAGGTTCTTTACCTTGCATATAAAAAGTTTCTTGCACTTCTGATTGTAGTCTACTTTCTGTTTCATGTTTGCTGTTGTCTGGCTGCTGGAGGAATTATTTGCAGGGAGGGATGTTGTCTTGTACAAAACAAACAGATGGGACATCAGCCTGACCTACTTCTTCATCTAGACCACTTTGAATAGAAAAGAGGGCTGACTATACAAGAAAAAGGGTAAAGAGACTGATGTGAATGGTATCTGAAGCAGAGAACATCCAGATGTATTTTTTATTCTTGTCATTATATTAACATGCACTCTCTGTGTGTTCTTTGATTAGAGACGACTTTTATTCATTACTGTCTACAGCCAGTAAATCGTGTCACAAATAAATTAAGAATCAGAGGAGCCTGATTTCACAGATCAAAACTGCACTCAACCAGAAATAACAACCCCTCACCCACCTTGGTTATATTACATAGGTGTTAAGATGCGCTTGTCTATCACAAGGATGGCACTAATGATTACCACTGTTGAGAAGACAACTATTCTGTGTTTTAGAAGGACACAATGGTCGGCTCTCTCATATCAACCGTAACAGCTGTTCACGTTCTTATGCCTGTTTTCTGATGACCTGGGATGTGAATCCATTCTGCAGATATATTTCATATTAAAGCACAGAAATTGCCTTCTTTGCCCTTCATCTTAAACCCGTTCACATGGCACAGGAAATCTGGAACTGTGCAAAAATACTTTGATCATATCAAGACAACCTAGTGCTAGTGGCCAATTCCTCATATTGAATAGGAAAAAACACTCCCCTAGTTCTGCTTAAATTCAAACACTTTTTAAACAGCCCCCCTTGACACCGTGACTGTGCATGTGATATAATTGTGTAGGTCAAACTGTGGGTGCCACTGTTTTGTAATCCAGTTACAGCTGATGACTTGAAAGCCTTTCATATTTTCCCCCATGTGGAGAACAGTTATGCACTGGCAGCATTTTCTGTCCTCTGCCCACGCTTTTATACCGTGAATTATGTTGCAAAGTATTACCATAATTGCCTGTTTTTTATCTCCGCACCACAGGAGGAAATAACCCTTTTAGACAGAGATGTGAATAAAAATGCATATAGTCTGTCCTGGAGAAATATACGTAATAGTCTTACGTACACATGTCAACGGGAGCTGGGGACAGGTTCCGTTACGCGGCTGCAGTGGTGCCAGTGTTTTCAGAGCCATAGACAGAGAATTGACAGCGCAGGGAGGTCGCTGTCCGTGGTGCTGAACTTCAGTTACTAACCACACAGTATTTTCCAGACAATATATCTAAACAGATAATCTGAATAGGAGTTTGTCTGTACCTCCTCCCAGTTGCAATGTCTGAATTAGGTTCTAAGGTAGGAATGAGTGTTTGCTTTCTGCCCTCTCAAACAAGAGCAGCTGACAGTTCTGGCACATACTGTAGGTGTCACTGTTTGATATTTTCCACTTAACCAAAAGCACTAACAAGAAGTCTTATTTCTTTAAGTAAGTTGAGTGTAGCAGCTTATTATTGTTATTATTTACATGTTGCTAGTGGAAATGCTCTTTTATCCACGGGTTGAGCATTGTTCCAGTTATCATGTGTAATTGTACCAAGGAAACGTCAAGTAAATCAACCGCCTGTTTGCCTGTGGAACAATCCTTCCTTCCCTTAGGATCAGCATTTACTACATAAACACGTTTTCTATGCGTGTGTGTGTGTATCAATTAAACCATGCACGGATGTCTGAAACGCCGTCTGCCTGCTATAACATAAAAGCCCATAAATCACGCTTGGCTGTCAAGACGGTGATGAGTCTGCCCTGCATAAAGCCTATGCAGCCTTTCCACTAGCCTCTCCCCCCTCCCTCATTTCCTCTCCTCCTCCACTTTCAGTGCTCCCTCTTGCGCGCACGGCGAGCAGCAGCAGCAGCAGCAGCGACGGCTTCTGCGCTTCTCTGATGCACCATCGGAGATGAACATCCCATTCCCACAGGCAGTCAAGACAGACTCTCTCGACATCTCCCCCTCGGACCTTTTCAGTCAAGTTTTCACCATCAACTAAATTTGTTTTTAATTTGTTTTCAGTAGCCCTTCGCTTCACGGTAATTTGCCAGATTCAGCGCAGCGTTTGGCAGGAATGCCCACAGTTGCCATCTCTTGGCTGGGAATTTACTTCGGAGGTGATTTTGTATCCGCAGCGACAGTCAACGAGTGATTTGATTACTGTTCACACTTACGGGGGTCCTCTTCACGATTTCGGACATTTTTGAGGACATTCTTGTGCTTCCAAAATAAGTGTTTTGAATTAATGAGAATTAGGGGCTGTTCTGACAGGAAGCGTTTGGATGACGGACGTCGAGATGCAGTAGCTCTCAGTCTGCAACATACATTTTGCGCCCTTGGAATATTCTTAGAGAGGCATTGTGAGTCAGTAGAAATATTTCAGTCTCAGTTTGCAGTCATAATCACAGGACCAGTTTGCCCACTGCAGGGGCTGCTGCGGCTTTCGTGTCTGCTCTGTTCTGAAATACGGTTTTCCTGACGGGCATCCCGGACGAGCCCGAATTTGCCATGCCCAAGCAGTGAGGATACGGTGGGATCTCATTTGGTCACCCTGCACGGTAGCATGGCTCCAGCCCGGAGGGACTGCAGCGGCTGGGAGATGTTCCTCCCGACGGGATGCCTGCTTCTCTCTGTTTTGCTATTTGCCCCTACCCTGGCTAAGGTGTGCAACGACCGCACCAAACACGGACAGGACAACAGCTGGTTCACCAGGGATGGGGAAAACTTGCCCATCATGGTTCTTATGCCCATGAACGAGTCGGCCCTGATGAGCAGCATCAGCCAGGGAATCGAGCCGGCAGTCCAACTGGCCATCCAGCACATACGGGAGTCCAGGAAGTATTCGTTCTCACTCATCACCAAAATCTATGACACCGAGGTAAAGATGCAGAATGAACCCTCCCACTTAGCTGCTGCTCGTTGAGTCATGCGTGTTTGAAACAGTTGTATATGGTTTGTGTGCGTTCGTATGTGTGCGTATGTTTGTGCGCGCGCTCGTGCCGCACACGGGCACGTGTGAATGCACGCGCGCAATTGCCCCGCAGCGCTCCACACTGTGCGTCCAAGGGGAAACGCTGGGATCTGTTATGTTTGGTATCTGCGCAGCTTCGCTGATGAGCACGGTTTCAGTGCGCAGCATTCAGCTGCTGACACCTTCTTCCTTAATGACAACGCGATGCCTGGGCTCGTTTCACGTCTTCTTTTTTTATGACCGCTGTAGCTGGTGGTTCGAAATCAATTTGGATGTATTCTGGCATCACACGGCACCACATCACCCGGACACTCCAGAGCCACACGCTCCTTACGCTGAGCGGCTCAATCAGTACCGCAGTCTTAGCGAAGAGTGACAAAACGTCACATTTCCGCCTGTGTCTCGTGTTTGGAATTTAAGTCTCTTTAGAAGGTGAACTGTGACTTACGATGCCCTCATACTGGATAGAACGTCTGTCACGAATCATTGTCCTTTAATGATTAAAGGTCTGGTTTCCATCATGCCTGAAGATGGCAGTAATTGGATGTACAACTTCTAGCAGCCTTATAAGGAAGTGAATCTTATTGTCATGCTCCATATGAAGATCTGTTTATTTGATAACAATAACAACAATAATGCAGTATGTATGCCGCTCCAAGTGAAGTCCTCTTGAAGTTTAATCATTGCTAAATCTTTGCAAACCGTCTTCTCTTTTGTTTACGTTCAGTACTTATAGTGGACTGCTAGGCTTTTGAGGACACAGTGCAAGAGTTTAAAGCTGCTGCATCATGTGGTTGCTATGTCAACACTAAGGATGTTGACAGTTTTATAGATATGCTTTAACAATTCATCAATAAAATGCCTCATTTTGACGTTTGTGCCCTGGACCTGTATGCGCTGTATGGTATGGGCACAGGTGGGTCTGAGTGAAAGAGCGCACACATCTCTGTTGACAGAGGTAAGCCCTCACAGGCGGCATGCGCACAGAGCACGGGATTAATATGCTCTTATGAAGGTTATGATTTCCTCCTATCCCCTGTGAGCAAAAGAGGAGCTGCAAGCAAGAGGTCAGTGGGCCAGTCTGACATCCACTTGCTGGGAATGTCTGATAGTAACGCCAGCTTTCTAATACTGGCAATCGATGGGACCTCATGAGAACAGTGTTATTTGATGACTTTGTGGTCAAAGGCTAAACTCTATTACACTGTGGCACTGCCAATCCCGTGGTATTTGACAGTAGTTCTGAATACAGGCCAGCTAAAGAAATTGAGCTATGATCATGCTTTAGAAATGTCAGGGTTAATATATTCCAGTCTTGGAAGAAATCCTCAGTGTTTTTTACCACCGTAGATATTTGACTTTGCTGGAATTTGCAGTCAATACTCATCCGTTTTCATTTGTCTTTTTCATTCATCGGTGGCAGGACTTATAGACATATAATTGTTAGTGCACTAGATAAACGAGTAATGAGAAGCATTGGTCAGAGGTGGCTCATTAACCCCGGCTTTAATAACGCTAACAAAAGAGCACCATGCCAACAACCTGGAGTTTATTTACAAGCTGCTGGAAATCATCTGGTTTTGCTTGGCATGAGCAAGTCAGCAATACACAAAAGTGAAAACATGATACTACAAGGAACTATAACTTATATATTTACTGACAATAATAAGGCAGTAGATGAGAGAAACGTTTGTTTTTTCTTTCAAATGAAGTGGTGTGATGTGTTCTGAGTTGTCTCAATGCTCTGGAGTAGAAAAAAAACAGCCCAGGAAAAGGATGTTGCTGTAGAGTCGACTATATTGGTTTTGGAACCTCTGGCGTGTTTATGTGAGCAATAATGGGAAGTTACTGATAGCTGTGCAATTAGGAATTTACCACACGTGTTCGTAATGCATTCATTGACATACAATCTTTTTTATTCACATGAATAACATCCCCCCCCACACACAGTTGCCCACATACCACATGCTTATGTCAGGAAACAATACATGCATCAGTGCATTTGCTGCAGCTAGCAGCAGGCCAAGTGTGTGCCTGTGTGGTTTTGGTACATGTGTGCGTGTGTTTATGTGCGGGCACTGGGATTTAGCCCGGCAGATGTAAGTAATCAGTCCCTGAGCAGAGGCTCTTTATCCCTTTATCCCATGTCAGTGGAGCCATGGGTAGACTGAACAGGCCCGGTCCATTCTGTGACGGTGTGGCGCTGGGAGGTGGTGCTGACGATGGGCATGATGAGACACTGTGGGAGCTGTCCTACAGTAAAATGCCTAAGAATCCCAGCTGTTGCAGTACAACGCCTAAAGAGCAATTACTGGAAGTAGAACATACAGTATCTCCTGTGAAGTGTGTCTGGGGTTGAGATCCACTGCAGAAGGATGTGAAACTGATCTAATCAGGCTAAAGAAAGATGTCTCTCCTATGTCTAAGCACTGCAGCAGGCTATGGCTCACCACCTGAGATTTCACCACTTAGGCATTGCAGTAGACTAAGGCTATTGCACGATACATTTCCAAACACTGCAGGTAGAAAAGAAGCAAGATGTATTATATCAGCTACTGCAGGGGCCTTAGCACTGGAGCAGCAGTTGGTTCTCCACCTCAGCTCAAGATGTGAGTGTGGGTTTTAGCGTAACTGAGGGCTGATATTGTTACTCTACAGGCTTAGACATTCAAAGGAAGAACTGGGTATGGGAGGGAAACTGGGCTGTGAGAGCATTCAGGGCTGAGCTTCACTGCTTGATGAGGAAAGGTTGTGTGTTTTGTAGATGGGGGTGTTGCTGTACATTATCTATAAATGTTTAGGTTATAGTAGGCGTGTGTATGTATTGCAATGTTCCTGCAGCCACTCTCAGCCATGTAAATATGCATTTTTCTTTTTCTTTATTCAGTCTTGTGAAATGATTTCTACTCAGGGATGTTTGGCAGCTGAATACTGTCGTCACCTGAGATAAGGTTTTTAAAGTTTAAAAAACAAAAATAAAACAAAAAACAAACTGAGATAAGGTTTTTGAATTTGAAAATTCTTGGAAGAAATGTTAAAATTCAATTAATGTTCATTTCTGCTGCCACACTTAACACATAAACTAGAGCAGTTACGTGTATTTTAAAAGACGACTCATCACAACCACAGATTCTGTAGGTGGAGCTGCAGATCATGCCTCCGTGCAGCTCACCAGACACAAATGCAGATGAACTTTTATGACGCGTTGGGCCTCGTTGCACAGTGTTAACAGTGATCTGTGTTATGAGGTACTGCTCACAGATAAGTACATACGAATCCGCTCTCCACAGAGGACTTGAGGCAACGTGTCACATTCCTGTGCGTAACCACCGTACAGTGCACTTGTTCACAGGAGGGAGAACTCCCCCCCTGAGCGTATGTAAGACACTGTGTCAGAAGAAGTTACATTTTCAAAAGGCTTTATTTACTATAATGGAGGTTACTGCGTAGCATACTGTAAGAATAAAAATAAATAAATTCAGGGCTGTTGGCTTTCAAGAGTTGTGGGACATTTGTTTAGCATTTATATATAGTATATTTTGCTCACAACCTTTTGATCTTCAGTATTAGACTGTCTGACATTGGCCAAATGAAGCAGTGCCTTTGCATATCTTGTAAATCAGGGTCTCTTGTTGTTCGTCAAATATTATCTCAATATCTGACATCTATTCAGCGTCCTAGTGGTGACCCAGGGGAATCAACAGAGATTGCCTGCCACTGTTCCTAGGAGAGAGTGAATATGCATGGAGAGTAGGGAAACACGCCCTGTGACAGCCTGGGTACTCTCTAGGCATACAGAAAGTGCTGAGTGTGGCTGTATCCACTGACCCGACACAGATAGTGGGGATCAATGTGCAGCAGCGCTTCTCATAGAATGAACAGCATCTGATGGGAGAATCAGATGAGAAGTGTAGGGCTTCTAGATGGCGAACCCGAAATAGCATTATATCATCAGGAAGAGGAAATGGCCTGGCTCTTAATTCTTATTGGATAATAACAAAAAGCCATTTGTGTTGCTGCTGTGAGGGTGCATAGTTTAATGGCCACGTGTAAAAAAGGCAGTAAGGGCTGCAGATCAGAGCAGACCTCAGAGTGATGGTTAGGAAAATGCATAGACTTAATATTCTTGTATTTATATGATTTTTGTGTTGTCTATTATCCACTCAACAATATAATGACTTATTGGGTATGGAAGCTAGTGGCTTGTGGGGCATGAGCATAGACACCAGAAACATTAAGTTTGCTAAAAGAGGCTCTCGTATTTACACAGAGGCTGGTTTTACAACAGATGCTGCACACAAGCACATAATGAAGGTAAAAATCTAAAAAGTATGCCAGATAAAAAAGGTTTCTTTCCTCAGCACATTTTGTAGTATCCTTGAGCAGCTCATTATATCTGACCTTCTATGTGCACTAGCATCATTGCTGTTTGTATTTTAATGAATTACTAGTATAGTATTGGTATATATTTCATAAATCAAACAAAAATGAAATCAATTGAAACGATCTAGTAGGTTTCCTTAGGTTTGCACATTCTCACACGTGTCAGGCTTAAAACCTGTTGTTTTTTTGTGCCCAGCTCACACTGGGGCTTTTTACCCACACGAGGCCTGACCTCTTGACCTTATTCCTGTTTATGCCTGAGGTTTATCCTCAGAGAAATCAGTCATGTTTGACTGCTTCCCTTTTACGGTACATTACTCCATATTTCCATGTGGGAGCATCTTCTTGCTAATGTTTTAACAACACAATTATTTGATATAATATTGGTATTCCGGACTCTTTAATTGAGTAGGTGAGTTCATGTGTGACAAAAACAAATTGTCTTTGTGCCTTCCTCCGCAGCACACCTTTCTTAGAGTACATTACAGTATGTTTGATCCTGTTGTTTGAGTGAATATGTTGCTATTTCGATAGAGGGAGAGTGACAGTATCACCCTGCAGGCCTTGATGTGTTGAGCATATCGAGGACTAATCTCAGGAAAGTAGCAATAACTGAAGTCAATTTCAAAAGTACCTCAAACAGCGTTGATTGCTTGCAAAGCAGCGTGTTTGTCTATGAGTACGGCTGGAGGTAAGAAAAGGATGTTAAATGGTCTGAGCAGTGGATGTGTGGGCAGAGGTAGTTAATCTATCAGTGGCTGATGAATGTGATTCTTTGAGATGGACCCAATCACCCCCAAAGTGATATTGTTTAAATCAAGCAATTACACCAGAGCTTCCTGTTAAATTACAGCATAGCAGGATCCTTTTTCTGCTTGGTCAATCTGCTGTAGTTTGGATACTATGTGTATTTAGCTCTGTGGTCACAATCGAACTGAATAAATACAGTTTTAGCAGCCTGCTCTCTTTCATCACTTTCACTTTAAAAAACTTTAAACAAAAAAAACCAAACAATACTAATAATAGCATGAAGTGTGTATAAATACATCACATCCCAATACCTCGACAGAGCAGAATGACAGTTTCTCAAACTCCACATATACTGCGCTGAATTCATTCAGTGTTAATTACATGCAGGCGACATGCTAGTGTAGTAATTTGTTTAAATGAATTCAGTTTGTGATCAATTAAGTTTCAAATTAATTTGTCATTGTCAATTTTTAATCTTCGTTTCTTTGTGCCATTGTGTTTTCCCAACAGATGCTATGATGAGACATCTGTTGACATACCCCCTCCTCATCTTTCTCTTTCTTTTTGCTAAGGCTGTACTGTTGTTGAGATACACAATGACTACAAATGTGGCAATCCAGACGTCTGACTACCACTAAAATTAAACTGCACTTACTGATTGATTCACGTGTCTGTGCGCTGATACTTAGGCAGGGACACCCACTGGGAAATCACCCATGAAATAGACTGTTGGAGAATGGCTCAACAAGTGGTGGCACCGGAAAATGGGGACTATAGGAGGACGAGATAACAGATTGAAGGGAGGCTGATTAACTGGAGTAAAAAAAAAACCTCCAGACTAGAGCTGGGATAAAGATGAAAAATACTGACAAGATGGCGCTGCCATCGCAACAATAACTCAGGCCGTCTGGCTACTGTTGCTGCATCTATAAAGCTGCCATTGATCTCAAGCCAAACCATTTGCACAATTAACGCAGCGTGTGCTTAGCCACTGATCCTATTTCTTTACAAACTTCTAAAAAATGACTCTTCTCAACACCCAGATGTTGTGGTAAACATGGATTGTTCTAGTTCTTAGAGTGGAAAATACTTCTGTTTGAAACGTTGTAGCCTGTTTGCTAAGTCTCTCGCTCGTCGTCGGACCCACCTGCCCTCGTAAGGGTTGCAGTGGGTGCTGCAGCCAACCCAGCCTGCCCAGCTTTTCAAAACACTACAAGGGACAATGTGTCTGTCTGTTCATGGCTACCGACCCCGGAGAAATGAGGGGTTGGTAAGTGCAAATGAGTGAGAGTCACAATAAGGTTATAGATTAGATGGGTTCTTGTTGTTTGACCTTTAACCTGTAAAGAACACGCCCTGCAATTCCAGGTGACCTGTTTAAAGGATCTACTTGACATCACCTACAGTTTCAGCCTTTATTATGCCATAATCCTTAAAATTCCTGCCTCTCCTGATCCCCGCCACATCAGTCTCCCCCATAACTCCTCCACGTCGCTTATCCGTACCATTGTCAACTCTCCTCCTCCTTGTGCCTCCAGTGAGTTGAAAGGATTATTGTAGAAAGGCTGTGCCGTTGTCATTAGAGATTGCACAAATACCGTGTGCATGTTCCTGTCTGTTTGTTGCTCTCAAGGGGGCCTGCACAGAGCAGCAAGCAGAGAGAGGCTGTGCTTGTCAGTCCTATAATTGCATTAAAGGTCAAAAAAGAGATGAGCCAACTCGTTTTTTTTGGGGACGAGGTGTGTGTGCGACGGTACCTACACGTATGGGATAGTAAAGCATTCTTCAAAAGTATTCTTACATAGTGCACACATACAGAACATACTTGACTCTGTCGTCTCTGACTGTTGACTGTGGTGTGTGTGTGTGTGTGTGTGTGTGTGTGTGTGTGTGTGGGGGTGTGTGTGTGTGTGTGTGCACCTGGCAGCATGTAACATGTTCAATTTTAGCGTGTGTACATCTTATTCCCAATGGGTATTGGCACTTAATACTTGTTCCCAGAGGGCAGCATGGTTGTCTTGGTCACAGCTGGCGTGTGTGTGAGTCAAAGGCAGGAGCCTCAGAGAGGTAATGCCTTTCTATGCTTTGTGTGTCTTTTTATCACACAAAAGTCTTTCGCTCATGTTTTGCCACAGGGCATGAGGGGGCACCTGCCTACAGTAGCTCCGGGAAACCAACGACACAACGCAGTTGTTACTTTTTTGTTGAGAATTAACCTATGCTCCTGTTTAGAAGTGTGGAGATATTTACAAATGTTTTGAACAGAAGAAGAACACTGGTGTGTACTGTATATAATGTCCACAGAGCAACAACAGCTTCTTTTGAATAGTTAGTACCGTGAACATGGAAGATGGAAGATTCTTTTGCACCTTACTAATTGTTTGTAGCTGTAGTGGCAATTGAATTTCCCCTCTGTGGGATCATTAAAGAATAATTTTATCTTATCCTACATTTATGTTTGGTAAAAGCCAAATGTGACTCAGTGTAGAGCTTCAGCCGCTGAAAGTTTCAAATCCTAATTGTGTTTAAACAGCATTTTTAAGACAACCACTTTCTCTTCTTCTCTTAAACAGTATGGTCTACAGTCATACATAATTCGTTCCTTTGTTATAGCAATGCAACACCAAAAGCCTGAGAGCCACTTATCAGCTAGGTAATATGTTCTAGCAGTATACACAGCAGTGGAGCCTGTAATGGAGAGCCACCCACTGTTGAAAACAATTAAAGAATGCAATCAAGCTATTAAACCAAATGCTGAAATGCAACCATTATGGAAAGTCAGACCAATTCCAGTAGTTACACAGCAGCTTTATTATTACAGGTCAGATTATGTCGTACAGTACAAAATGACCTGATCAGCGCATGGAAGACAACTATCATACATTTGCCGTTTAGCGTTTGTGTAACACACAGGTTTGCTTTGTGCGATGTCAGAGAATGTCATCGCCAGTGCTGTTTCTGTCTTTCTCTAGAAAGAGACACTCAGCTGAAGGGACGATTACACAATTTCAGTCCCTCTGATAAGGACCTCCATGCAGCACCTGTCAGAAGCACAGCCTTCAGGGTTATTTTACACAAATGGCTGGGTTTTATACTTTACAGCATTCTTCAGCAGTATCTTATGCTTTTGTGCTCCTCACTGTGAGGAAACTGCCTAAATTCATAGTTTGCCTTTTCGCTTATGGTGTGTGCTGTTTCAATTTAGCGGTCACCTGTGTGCCCCTTTCTCTGTTTGCCAGGACGTTCCTGCTTTAGCTGACTACATGCTGATTATATGTACAGAGACTGTATGAAAGCGACTATTCTGATTTGTTGATACTATGGGATTTTACATCTGTCCATGTGACACAATACATGTCTTTGCTCCCGCAATCTCAGATACACATTAGGTCTTTGTCTATTTGCTGCCTACTCATAGTGGCCACTTCCCGAACTGTGATTACTGGGGCCTGTTAGCGGAAGGCAGTTTGTGAGCCTATTGTGTTTCAAGAGCGATAACAGCAGACAGTAGATTCACAGATGTAACCACAACACAAATACACAAATACTCTCTGCTGCAAATACACAGTAACTGTGTCATACACATCTGTCATACCCATCCAATGCAGACAATCCTGCCACATGCAATCACAAAAGGCTGAAACTAAGCTGTATCTGCTGTTGTCGAGTCCTAATCTTTGTGCTTTGTGCTTATATATAAATATATATATATATATATATATATATAAGCTTATATTAGAACAGGTTAATATATATATTACTATATTTACTCACTGTCTTGCACCAATAGAAATACAACTAGCTTGCTGTTGCAATGAAGTAGTTATTCTTTGTTTAATACATGTGTAATAAGCTGAGGGGTTTGGCTGTAAAGGGAGTACAACTGATAGATAGGTTGGGTTCTGATTGGACTGTAAAGCGGGAGATGTTTAATGCCGTCTTTATGGGGAGAAGCAGTGTCTTTGTTTATACTGACTATAAACATGCTATGCACACACACACACAGAGGCACTTGTATGTACAGTCAGACTAACACAGGAACAAGTCTCCCTGAAGGACTGTTATCTCTCAAGGCTTGATACACGGTAGGTTAGTCAACAAATAAGAGGTGACCGATGACCAGGCAGGAAATAAGCGTGTTCAAGATTAATGCTGTAGATACAATTTTCGTAAGAACGGCCGATTGGATGTTAAGCCCTGGCAGCTTGCTCAAACATCTAAATTGTAGGGTTGGTGGTTGCAGTAGATGTACTTTTTTCATTTGACCAGAATTAACGTACAGAAGGCAAATCATTTGAATGCTAATCTGGGGACAGGAGCTTCACGGTGTTCTCCAGATTTGCAGCACCATCCGGTCACAAGTACGGCGGAAATTGAATTCCTGTATTTCCACACGGGGTTGACATTGATCAGCCGCCTGGAGCCACGTCATAAAACGTAACAGGCCTCTCGGGCCATTTCATCAAAGCGGCATACACACAACGTGCTGTCACTTCTTTGCGTTGTCTCCTGTGGCAAAGGGCCCCATGATGCACATCAAAGGAGGTGGTCTGTATTTAAAATCACAACCCTCATCACTTCAAAAGGATTAGTGCGATCATAGTTGTGTTTCTTTAGTTCCTTCTTTTGTGTACAATGCACTTATGTATATATTTGTCAAACAGATTTTTTTAATGTGAACCCTGGAAATTGTGACTGACTGAGTAGACTCAGGGCACATATTTAGTATAATCTAATAATTCTCATCTCAGACAGTTTTATGTGGATATAACACTATTTCCTATTTACTGTACTTTCATGGTGATTTTTTTGCCTCTGTCCAAAGGTACATCAGTGTTTTCCAGAAAGCACCTCTTCTGTTTCCGACAAATTGTCTGTTATATTCTTCTCAAGAACAATTGATGACAATGTTTTGCTGCTTCTTATAAATGGGCAGTTTATGACTACACCTCATCATTCATGTTAGACCAGTTGAATCACGTTTCAATTATACTTCATTATACAAATTTTGTCATTTCTTTCTCCACTTTTCCTTTGACAACTGATTTTATAGTATGCTTTTTATTTGTATTTATTCCTTGTGGGATGCTGCTTCCTTTTTGTGTGATGGTTATTGGGCTTTTATTGCCTCAGATATCTATGAGTGATGTATCAAAAGAATGGGAAGAGCTTGTTGGGCTGATGACATCCCAAACTGTGAGAAGGAGTAATGTCTATCATGTAAATCTAATAGAAAGCAGTTGGATAGCGAGTAAGATTTCATTATCCCACGTAAAGAAGATAATTCCAGGGGCCATCTGGGCGGATGGAGGACGTTACTCATAAGATGCATTCACATCAGCATTTGTATTCACATACTGTAGACAGAGCATCAGCGTAAACAAGTTGCCTATTGGCCAGTCCAGTGTTAGCCTAGATGTTTTCAATCACACAGAGAGGACAGCTGGGATGCATGTAAACGTTGATTGTATTAATAATTTGCCAATGCTCATTTCAAATGTCCACTCCCTGCCTGAGATTTCAGTTCAATTGTGACTCTTTTAAAAGCAAAATCAGCTTGTGTCCACATTAGGCTACAGTCTATAGTAAACTAATTACTGGCTGTATTAGTATTCTAGTGGAACATGAGCAATTAGCATAGCCATTAAAAGCATAACGATGTCCTGTGGGGGACAATTGAAAAGAATAACAGAAATGTTAAAATGTATATTTTAAGCAAATTTTTTATGTGGCATTGTACTGAAGTTGTCTTCCACCTTTCGTCCTCGGCAGAAAATGTGTAACGTGTCCTTTGGCAATGCAGCTCTGTCTAATGTATGTAAATTTAGTGGAAAATGACATCAATTATCATTATTGTGCATTTATTCATGAAGGTGGGAAACTTGCTAAGTGTACCAGAGACATCCATCTTGGATAGTTTTGACAGGATTAACATAAATGCAGCTAATGACACAGAGGCATCTACAGGTGTCCTACATAACGTACAGCAGCTGTGCTCATGTAACTCATGCTCCAAATATCTTCCAATGGATCAATATGTTTGAAGAGCTCAGTGACATTGCCCGAACTTGAAAGTTGGTACCGAGAACTAACCTATCTCATCTTACTTGATCACCGCTTTAAACATGTGTGAATCAGAATTATGCATGGTCCCGTGTGGTTGCTTACATAAATATTATCTATATGCCTGCTTTTACACACAGGGGAGCCTCTGTTGAGCTGAAGAAGACCCTTAATGTGGTGTCTCCGTTCACATTTTCAGTTTCACCATAACAAAAACACAAGCACTTTTGGATGATATTGAATTATAAAATGATTAGTAGTAGACTTACATATCACTCAGAGATGAAAAGAAAGAAATGATCTGTAATGTATAATTAGTCTAAAATATGACTAAAACAGTTTCAAATGTAGCCTTTTATTACTATTATGGTGTCATCTTCCTCTTTCCCACTATCACTGTCAGTATAATTTCTTTGATGGCCACAACTGTGTTAGCTTGTTTGCTCCCTAAAGCAGAATGTGTGATGAGGGCAGTGAAGGCTACAGGGTCACGACCTCTCTTCTGTCTTTGATAGAGGGCAAATGTAAATGTCAGCGATGTCTGACAGAGAAAGGTCTACTAGTTGCTGATTCTACATGGAATAAGCTGTGACAGACTGTAAGCTACAATTTATGGAGGCAAAGCTGAGAGGACGAAAGCAATGCAGGGAAAGGGGGGAAGCTAAATGAGAAACTATAGAGACTAGCAAAGGGAGTTTAGAGTTTTCAGTGGACAAGCTGAACTTAATGTCTAAAACAACAGCGTGTGTCATATCCAACTGTGCATTCATATGATTTTCTATATCTACAGATAGAGATTTATCTATCTACCTAAAACTATCTTTTAAGTACAAATCCTCCTTACTGTACATTTCCTCAACCTTCTCTCATAGCCATTAATTTATATGCAAATGATCTATCGACTGAACACTATCGAGCAGTCATGGTTTACAGTCACAATCCATATTTGACCTTTGGTATTGTAAAAAATGCTGATTGCATAGGTGTAAAGTCAAAAATTCCAAGGCTAAATATTTTAATGACCATAGCTTTTTAAAAGACCATATATCATCATGATGTGTTTTGTCAGCGTTCATTTACGGTTTGCACAGAAAAACAATGCAGAAATAGAAGAATATTTTATTCCATAACTGCTTGTGGAGCTGCCACTCTTCAGTCTGAACACGACTGGTTTCCTGTCGCACGTCACAGCCACAACAAAGACACGCCGAGCATAATGTTAGCCTCTGTTTATTTATGTATGAGAATAATTTAAATATTTAAAAAGAAATATTTACTCACAGGTCACCAAGGAAATTGTGTCTGCGTGTGAGGATGACTGGTTAGAACATAACGTGGCATGTTGACCCCTTTAAAATGTGAAAGCAGGGCTGGTTTTCATCGATGTGCCTCCATACGCGTGTGCCTACACTTCTGTGGTTATGTGAGTATAATTGCAGATATTGGGCTCTGTCTATTATACGTGAGGCTGTGTACACGTGTGTGCCTCTGAGATAGTAATTTGGGGTTGTTGGCTCGGGATAGAGAAGGAACATAACAAGTGCCAAACGCGTTGTGGGGTATTCTCAGACAGTCAGGGGAAAGAGGCCTGCAGAGGATCGGGGTGCTGGGAGGGCCATGTGCTGCTCCTGTCACATGTCGCATTTACTGTAGCACAGTAGCGGGCGAGGAAAACACCACCCACTGACTACTGTGGGCGTGGGGGCTGAGTGAACAGGATGGCTGTCGAGCTGGCGCTTCCTCCCCAGGCTTTATCAAAGGGAGGGATACAACGCACTAACAATCAGAGCAGTAGCGCTCGTTGTGTGTCCCACATAGAGAGACAAAGAGTCTGTGCATCAGTACATGTGACGACGTACAGAGACTAATAATGTCTCCCCATGTTTCTCTAGTCTCCTGGTCGTTCTAGACCGGTTCCATCAGGAGCAGCCCAGACATACACGCATTATGATGAAATTCACTCCGCTGGACGAGCCTCTGATTTAAATGTTCCTCACTGATCTTTCTGGACAAATTATACAAATTTACGCCAGTAAATATTTTTAGCTGAGTTGTTTGTACTTCAAAATCTAATGTATGATTTGAGAGGCTGTAAATAGTTTTTTTTTATCTATTTTGGGAGCATTGATAAAAAAAACAAAAATCAGAAGACAACAACTAAAACGTTGTTTTGGACGTTTCATCTTCTTTTGATAATGATTCATATATTTAGGTAAATGCATCTGTTTTCCTATTACCCTGCCGCCTGCAGGGTGAAAGGGGCTGTATTGCAACAGCAGAGTGTTTTGTTTTATCATTTTATCACATTTACGGTGCTTAATTAGTGGTGTTAAGCAAACTGTAATTAAAGTGAAACAATGACCATATTACTGGCTTTGAAATATGCTGTTAACGATAGGAACGTTTTGGCAGGTGTGTGCATTTCTAATAGATGTCCAGTCTCATTTAGATCAAGAGACATCTCAAGTAAGATCAAATGAAATTAGATACAGTGTGTCAGGCTGTAGGCTCAGTGTGTCTCAGAAAAGCGTGGAATACATTCAGTATGTAAATTAAACCTCTGCATTTCAGATTAAGTTGGGAAAAATATTTTTCAAATAAAGGGCCCAGAGACAATAGGGACAGAGAGCTACCTGTACAGCTAGATTAGGAAAGTAGTGCAAACGTTTCTTTCTTGCTGTGTGTAATGCTGTTTTGAATGTTAGGTAAAACGTGTCAGCGTGATCATAGCAGTAACATACAGACGAGGTTTCCATAAAAACACCTCTCTCCCCTTTTTATCCAGACTTCCCACACAGCCTAAATTTCTTTGAAGACCACAGTTTCCCCATCACCTTTCATGCCTGCTGTTTGATCCTCAAGGCAACCAGCCATCCACACCCACACACTTGTATTAAAACATCACTCGCTCCCTCTTTAATTTCTACCTCCCATCACTCCTTACCCGCCTATTCTCTACCACCTCCGCCCTCTGGTTGTGATGGATGCCCGCTGCGTGCACTGTACGGCAGCCTGCAGCAAATATTCTGTCACGCATCATCATTATGCGCCCGAGGATGGCTGTATTTAAGCCAGGGACCCTGGGGCTGTCATGTGTCTTGATTATCACGTAACAGACTGATTAACCCTCGAGCTGAAGCAGTTGTTTTCAACATGGCGGTAGGCCTCCATGACTCTCTGGGTTGTCATGTTGTAAATATTCCCTCTCGCTCTGTTGTTCATTAAACCTTGCTGCACTATTGATTAACATGCCCACAGAGTCATTGCTTTTGAACTATTGGTTGTTTTGTTTACATGTAAATATGAATTTCCATGTAAAAGGCTTTTAAGGCTTATGCTAGTGCTACAGTAGCTTAAGATCCTTATTGTAGCTGCAAAGGTACAAACCGCAAAGACGTCTGTAACTGCTTAAAATACAAAAACATCAAATTAGCTGTACTGTAACTGCTTGGAGTATAAAGTTACACGAATAAATAACCAGGATCTTCTGTCAGTTACGTGCACATGAATGACAGCACAAGTTAAATAAAAGCAATATACAAGTAACATTTATATAATTTTATCTTTATATAACATTTGTACTATATCTGTACCGTACAGCAAATTAAATCTAATTTGTGGAATCAACAAGCATGAAATTAAAAATACCACGCAAGGATTAGCAGTAGAGTTTTTATACTAACAAATAAAAAACCCTAAACACATTAGATCCAAAATATTTAGAAAGAGATATTTTATTCAACCACCATTTGTTATTTCATATTGCATGTCTGCTCTCCGGTGCCAGGATTGAAAAGGAGGGGAAAAAGAGATTTCTTGGATTTAATCTGCTTCTAACTTTCTCTGAACAGAACATTAAACTGCTCGGCAAAGTCTGAGCGAGACTCACTCTCCATCTAATCTGCTGATTTGGCTCTTGGTGAGATTAAGGGTTATGGTGTAGAATGAAAGCGAGCGAGAGAGAATAGCTCAGGAGATGACAGAAAAGGGAGGATGGAGACAAGAAGGCAAAAGAGGAGGAGGCCTCTAAGAGAGAGAATAGCGCAGAAGAACAGAGGAGATAAAAATAAGGAGAAGAAATGCTTTTTCTGACTTCTCTTGATTGTTAGGTGAAAATAAAAGCTGCACTGTGAGGCGTGGTTGTGGTAATAATGGCTTATCCTCATGGGTCAGTAGAGGCGGGTATATCCTACCTGTTGTCTTTTAACGAAGCTGTTGACGCTGACTCACTGTTCTCCTCCACTCAGCCGAGCTACGACTTAATTCTACAGACCAGTAACTGTCGCCTGGCATGTGTTGTCACAAGTGGCTTGAATGTCTCGCTCACTGGAGCGCTGCGTCAGTCCTTCAGGTAGATGGCATATTTTAGATGTTTTCATTACCTCTTTAGTTTCAAGTGTTTTCAGCGAAAATGTTAGGACTGAATCATTTTAAATTTTGTTCTACATTTTTCATGTTTTGTGTTTTATTACCATAATCATTCTTTGGGCTTCATTCATCCCCGAAGGCTGAAGACAGGGGAGTTTAAATTCTTGCACCTTTTCTGAGCCTTCAAATCCATATGAGGTGATAAACGACTCTTATTTTTCACGTGGGATTAAAGGGTCTTTCTTTACACAAATATGACATGAAAGGATATTTCTCGGGATTTTCTTCCCTGGGGATCTGAAGTTTTACTTCCCGTTTAGGGGCTTTCAGTCTTCCAATGTAACACTCCTATTTGTCTTGCCCAGTCAAGCCGATTCATTTGTTCACAACTACCCTAAGTACAGTAGTGGTCCGTTTATTTATAGCTCTGATTCAAAGCTCAGTCTTCTGGCTGGCTAGCAGTGCTTGCGTGCAGTACAGTGTAAATATAGCCTCTCTGTTTTAGCCTTGCCTCTTTTCTCTTTGCTTTAACTATGACAGTCTTTAATAAGAGAAAACCGTGTTCTCTCGCCACAAATATGTCAAATGTTTAAAGTTTAAACTGAAGCATGCATGAAAACTAGAAAAACTGAAATCTGTACGTTTTGTTCACTGTCTCTCCCCGACACAGCTAATTTAAAGTGTTTTTAACCTACGGGGCTGAGAGAAAGAGGAGCTCTAATGAGCTGGGGTTGTCACTAAAATCAGTGGTCTTATTTGTGGTTTTGCGTGTGCACGCGATCATACATTTGCTCTACGCGTGTTTTGTTGTGTGTCCTATGTGTTTGGTTTGTGTCTATGCATGCCTTGTCTTCCTCTGTGCGTGTGATCTCTCTCCTGCGGTGCCTGAACATGACACTTAGGAGGGAGGCGAGTAGGTTTCTACCAAGATTCAGTCCCAGGTTTCATTAACTCAGACAGTGTCCCAGAGCCACACTGAGAGAAATACATACAGGAGCATGATGGGAAGAAGTCAAAAAGTGTAAGAAGTACAATTACGGACAGAGGGAGAGTGTGAACGATCGTACAGGCACCTGGACCCAGCTGGGGGCTTCCTTTACAGCTGAGGCCGTAGCACATTTACCAAACACAATCCTCTCCGATGCTGATCAACCCCCTAACAAGCCGGGCCCCGTTCCACACCAGTGGCTAAAAAGACGGGGACTGCAGCTGACACTTGTGCTGCGGAGAGGAAGAGCAAACATAGCCAGCTCCTTTCCTTCCAAGTGCTGCTGCTGTTGCTGCTGCTGCTTTTCTAGTCCAGGCTACTTTTGTAAGCCATTTAACATTTCATGCCAGAAATGCTTGGTCCTCTCCTGGGCTGGGACTTGCAGCGCTGGTTTATTCATCAGTTCTGACCAACTTAGCGGGAAGAGGAAAGTCATGTTTGAGGCCGGAGAGAGAGGGAGACTGGGTCTGTGATTGTAGTTGTGGCTACTGGGCGCACGGATTCATTGCTTTGTCACAGTGCATCTTGGTTTGTTTCATATCAGTGGGCTTTCAATTTACCTATTTCGACCTGCATCACCTTCTCAGCCTTTAAATTCTTTGCATGCATGTGTATTTTCACAATAAAGCTGATTCTGAGCCTGTCTCCCTCTTTCCTTCATATTCTTATCTTTTCACTTTTCTTTAATTACCATTTCCTGTCGTTATTCTCAGGCAGACTGTGGAAACCAGAGTTTTCTCATTAAGTTAGCGGAGAACTGCACAACACTCTAATATCTGCCCAGTTGCCCATTCGTCCACCAGCTCGGTCCGACTGATGGGAACACAGATCAGAGAGCAGACAGTACAATTCCCCACTGGCTCTGCCTGATAAAACATCCTGTTTCACGACCCATGTCAGTTGGTTGTGACAAATTACTGCAGTTATTACACCATCGACACTGAATGTGTTTAAATGTATTCCTGCAAAGTTCATTCGGTTTTGTTTTTTTAGCGTTTCGTGACACGAGAGAGAGGGAGAGCAGGAAGTGAGAGACTGAGAAAGAATCGAGGCAAAGATCAGTGGAAGTTGGCAGGTTGAAAGGAAGTCAGCCGGGACCCCCAGAGCTGGGTGATTCACCACCAAATGCATGAACCACACACGCACACACACGGATGTACACAGACACAGGTTACGTTTTGGGGATGTCAGGACACATCATTGTCCAACTGAACGTTATCTCTGTCCTGCTATAATAAAAGCGGACATGTCAGAAGTGGAGACAGATCACACGGTGGTTTTGGCTCATTTTATCCTGTGTGTTTTCCGCAGTACATGTACTGTAATGGCATCGAAGCCATGTTCTAGTTTTATTTATTTATGTGATGTACGTCGGTAAACAGCTTTGTATGCACTTTGAACATTTGGAACGACAAAAACCACAATCTGAAAGCTGGGCTCTGTGTCCAAACACGCGTCATCAGGCCCTTCTAGGTTGGTCAGCTGTATAGGCTAGTATAGATCATCAACTGGTCTGTTAGGCAGCTTCATCAGCGACCACTTAATCACAGCAACCGCCATCATTAAGCAGGTCCACCTCGCTCATCATACTGACATAGAGCTGACTGTATGTGTGTGTAAATGTGGATTGGGCTACGTAGCCTCTGAATATTTGAAAGCCGCTCAGTGGGAGAGTGTGTGACACACAGTCAGCACAGATTTGTGATGGTTTATTTAAAAATATATTGAACTTCTGCAACCATGGAGACAACAGCGTTTTGTGAATTTTTGCTCTCATTCATTCTCACTCGTGCTCTGCCTCCACCTCCCGTCAGCCTCCTCTCACACACACGAACAAACATTTAGTCCGGAAAAGACGCAGAAACGCTGGGGCCACGTGCACAAACATGTATTTTTGGTGGTCGACCAACTCGTATCTGGAAATTCACTCACATGTAAATGTAGCTACGGAACAGCAGTGATGCAGTTAACCCCTTCAACAGGTTCTCTGTTGCCATGGCAACATGCTGTGGGCTGACTGAGGGAGATGAGTGAAAAACCCTTTTCCCTGGTGACCAGTGGAGACATGAGAAACTATCAACTATCAAATGAGCTGATATGTCTTAGTGTGCGTCAAAACCCCATCAGTATACTTGCCGCCCTCGTCTGTAGCTCGTCATTTGCACCGACTGTAAGTAAAGGGCCGGGTTTGCGCCTTCGTGATTGACACGGCTCTTTGTTCTGTCGCCACACACGCGCACACATGGACATTCACAACCCTATGCACAGGCATAGTTTCCCGTAATAACTGCAGCCATCATTATCTAGCAGCGGTTTGTGGCCGTGCGCTGGAATGTGCAGACATGAAAAGAGAACAGTCTCATGCTCATTCTGTATTTCCGTAGATGAGCTCAGAAAGAGAAAGAGAGTCATGAGCCAGTTCCCTCTGCATTCTTCTCTCCCATGAATCTGCCCACGCGCTGCCTTCCACCCACATCATCGCGCCAGTGATGGAACTTTTCTGCCTCCTCCCTTGCTCGTTTTCTCACTCTCTGCTCCTCTTCTCCATCCTATTCACGTTCTCTCCCCTTTTCAATTTGTGAGTCTTCTCTCTTGCACTCATTCCTGAACTTTACTGTCTTCCTTCTGTCACTTCCTTTATTTTTGTCCTTTTTGACAGCGAGCTCATTTTAAATTATTTCTCGATCTTCACTTCGGCAAAACTCTAGAGGATGGATACGAGGTCTTAAGAATTTCCACTGTCATTGTAATGTCGTCAAGGAGTCGTCATGACCAGTGAAGTATTCATTAGCGAGTTTAATTTAAAGTGAGATGCAGTTGTCATGGCACACGTCGTTCAACAAATTTGTATCATTAAGAGCAATTTATTTATTGTCCTAATTTGAATAAATGAATATGATAAACAGTCCAATTCTTGATGATACAGGGTATGATTCAACACTATCACAGTTAAAGCATCGTGTACTGTACAGGGGCAGGTGAATGAGAAGGGGGCAGTTTTATCCTATCCCAGCCTGTGGAGGTGCCTCATCAAAGGCCTTCTGGCCTGCCTGCCCCCCCTGGGCATTGCCATCCTCCAGGAAACACATCAAACACATGAAAGGAGAACCTCCAGAGTCACAGCCCTTTGGCTCCACAGAAGTCCACATTTATCATCAAACCTGACTGACAGATATGAGCTTTGTGCAGGAACTTACTGGAATACTGTAGGACTAATTGTTGTGGTTCTGTCTGCTTTCAGCAGATTTTAAACATGAGAGCGTTTTTAAATGTTGCTAGAATTGTAAATTTGGTGAGATCAGTTGCCAACCTTGAGTTTTCTCATCACACAGGAAAACATCACAAAGAATTTTATTCTTTGGATGTTTTATTCCCGTATTTCCTAAGTTCTACCTTGTTGGGGGTAGAAAATAACAGTAAATCTCCATTTCAACCACACAGCAGATTCACACAGTCCGATTTTATGCTCCATAACATATTCAACCATATTCTCACCGTCAGTGTGCTCTCTCCTACTGCCAGCTGTAAAAGGCGGTATTCACAATGAGGGGGGTAGAGATACAGCCATCTTTGAGGCAGTGGTGCATGCCAGTGTCTGCCTGATGAGTTCACAGAGGAAGTAGTTCATCTTCCTCCACTGTTATTTTATTCATTACTGCCTGTCGGAGAGGGAACAGACACACGTTCACTGAGTACAGTGTAGACATGCATGCACACAGGCATCAGATGGGCAGGTGGGCAGAAGAACGTGTTTTACGTAGTGCATTCATCATTTAATATATAAAAAGGTGGTTCTTTTTTATTGAGCTATATATAGCCACCATTCATATGGCATGCAGCTGCCTGAGGGTTTTGAACACATCTTTAAATAGTAGCTCTAAACCCTTCCGAGGATTAAATGCACATATAAGAACCCCTGAAGCCTGTGGTGATATGCCTCGGCTTTGTGTTTGTCTTTTGTTTTGTCAATGTGAAATGAACTGCTGTGGCCTACTTGTGGTGGGGGCAATTAGAAGCGAACCCTTGGGCAGTTGCTGTTGAGGATTTCCGGATTTTCTCACTTGAGTAAACAGCACCACGCTTCGCATACACACATGTCCGCAAACTGCAGCTCAGTTAAAGATAGCGGCACACGTGGACAGCGGAGCGCTGTGTTCGGCCCCCGGAGGTATAGTTATTTCAATGTTGCTCCTTGGTCTTTGTATGACACATTGCGTGAAGGGTCTGTTGGTTTGCCGGGAAGAACGGAAGCCATTGGGCACTGAGAGAAGGTAAGGACGAAACGGAGTGTGGTGTTCTGTAGCTCATGCTTATCTGAGCTCAGCAACACTCATTAGGCTCAGCTGCCTGTGCTGTAAAAGTTTGGGAGAGTCAAACTGGAGAAGACTCGTATCCCTCCCCCTGCAGGCCAACACAACCTCTGAATTACACCATATCTGCTTTTTCCTCAGACGCAAATAAGTTTGGATTTGTCTTGTCTGTGGTGCGGTTGAGGGAGGCATACATGTAGGACTGGTCTCCTTCAGAGTGGTTCTGTGAATTAAAGGCAGTAAAAAATACATTTAAAAAATAAAACAACTGCTTCTTTTATCTATATCTTTTATCAAAATACTTATGGTGACATGAATGAATGTGTGAACTATTTTAGCCAGGTGTGTTTTGGAGGGTTGTGGATGTTTCGCTTCTTTTTCCTCGCACTACTTTTTCCTTGACACACCATCATAATGTTTGTATGTCACGGAATTTTCCAGTTACATAATTTCACAGCCTTTCTGTACTTGATCGAATGCTGGCACACATGCGCGCAGGCTGCCCAGTGAGCTATTCCTTCAATGTAACACAATTCTGGTTTTAACATCACTGGCTTATTAACGTGCCGTAGGAGTCTTACAAGCGGTAAAGTGATTTTGTATCTGCCCTGTACCAGCAGCAGCGTCCTAGGTTGTACCCAGCAACATGCTACACAGCCGTCATACGTGACTGTACAGTTTGATTGATTGATACGTACAGGCTAACATCACATCACATCACAGCCTGACAAATAAACTGTTAACTAAAATAAAATGATTACATTTTACACAAGATGCGTTTATTGCAAATTACATGGTTATAAGGCAGTAATACGTCATGTTAATCACGTTATCGCATGCGGCAGATTTTTCTCATATTGTGCAGTCGACTGTTACTACACCTATAGCGATCAAAGCATATACAATATACAATGTCATTTGTCACTGCCAAATGATATCAGGACAGCATTTCCAGCTGAGGCCTAGTTATATAAGATTACACATTGTTTGCTAAATGAGATGTTGGCAAATGACATCATTTGCTTTCGCTCTTGTCAAGTTTCTGTGCTGTTGCACCAGCAAGATGGCTTTTAGGTGACAGCTTCGAAGCATTCTGTAAAGGCTTTACATTTACCGTCCTCTACCTACTCAACTTTCCATACAGGTACAACCCTTTTGACATGAAGTACAACAGATCAAGGGGAACCAGCTGGAGCCAGCTGAAACTGAGCATAGCCAGGTTCCAGATCTCTGAACTGTTGGGCACATTCTCAGTGTGTTCAGCGACTGCAGTAGTTCTGATGTTGTGGTTATTGATGTTGTTGTTGTTTTCCATCGACACAGAAATAATCATTCTAGGTATCTCCTCCACAATTCAGTCTCATTACACTATGTCTTGTTGCTCCATCATTACTGTGCTACAGTATTGCACCATTATACCTAAAGTGATACAGTCGGTGTATATGTCATATAACTTAATATAGTTTTAGTAAATAGTGCCATTGTTTTCATGGTTGCTGTTGCTACAGTAACTAACTTATTTATGATAAGACTTCATACAGTACCTGCCTTTAAGGCTTCTCCTATACAGCAGTGTGTTTATTGACAGCATTTGTGGTCACCATAAATATTATATTTTCACAGCCTGACAGGTCTGCATTCCCACAGGTTACCAGAAAAAAGTTTTTACCTTTACCACACTCACAGTACTTTAATGCAAACTTTTAACGGAAGACGTTTTTGTGCAGAACCAGTGGCAGATTTGGGATTTTCTGCTTCAGTTCAAAATAACAAATCTTTAAGAGGCTCAACTGATCAGCATCTGTACAGATGTCTGTCTTTTTATGGCTTTTTTAAGTCCAGAGTGAATGAATCACAACCAAATAGGTTTGGTGAGTGTTTACCTCGAGCTTTGATTCACTCGGTTCTGATCTGATAGGTCAGTCCAAGGAAAAAAAGATCTCCGGGGTGACAAGAGAAATATGTCTCCGGCACTGCTGGATCTCAACCCACACAACAAAAATCAATGAGGATCACTGTGTAATGAATCACATAGCAGGAAATTAGAATGGCTTTGGGGTAAAAGTCTAACATTTCAGATGACAGAAGAAATGCCAAGCCTTTAAGAGTTTAAAAATAGACGGGATAAATTGGCTGGCATTATGTAATGGCTATTCAGTCGTGCATGCAGAGCTTTTCTTTATGTGGTTTTCCTGCTTGTAATTTGGAATGAGTACTTTGCTCTGTTGTAAATTATTCAAGGAAGAACTCGCGCACATACAGGAGAACCTTGGAAGGTGATGTCGTTGTGATGATCTACTGGTGATGACGGTCACTTGTGGTCCCATGGGTGGTTCAGTGGTCAGAGATTGGGATGTAACAGAGGAAGACTATTATTGTGATCTACTCAATTATTTATCTATGAATGAACTCAATTCCCAGAGAGAAAGAGAGAGAGGGAAAACTTTGGGTTGACATTAAGCAGAGCTGTCACATGCCCAAGCAAAGATAAAATGTCTATCCATATTTTAACATGACTCCCTCATATATTAAAAGGGAAGAGGATTCAGAGATTGTACAATGGCAACAAGTAATTGAGGTGAGAATTTTTTAATGTGTATCCATATCCCAGATTTTATTCCTATATATAGTGTGATAAAGACAGTGATGTGACAAATAGGTCATTTGTCATTTGTAATATTATACCGGCTCCATGGTAAAAAGCCTAACCTGCGTTTCCTTTGCACAGCCCCGATCCCACTCATCAGACACCAGAGTTATGCTGTAGCGTCGCCAAACAGCCTGGACTGCAGCTGCACTGGTGGAAACCAGAAGCACTGACTGGAGCATTACAGCATATCTTCATGAACATCCCCAAGAAATGAGGAGCAGTCATGAATGTTACTGCCAGAGAAGGCATTTTTATCCCATGTTGTGTTTACATACGAGCAGAACCACCTTTGATGGGATTAGAATCATTAAAGATGTGCTTTAGCCAGGCTGGGAAGCTGCTAGCAGGGAGAATGTGCAGGGATTTATGCATTTTTGATGCAGCGTGGGGAGGAGTGGAACTCTGAAAAGGCTGCATGACCTACTTAGCGAGCCGTGGAATTCAGACGGCTCGTAATGCCACAAAAAGAAAAATCTTCCTCTCACTTTCTGTACGTGTGTGTCAGAAAGATGCAGGCGAAGTGTGTTGTTGCACATCTTTCCTGCTTGCTGGTGTGCGAGAGATGTGACGCACGCACGCATAGTAAGCCGAAGTGTCTCTTTTCTCACACGTTTTCAACTTTCCACATTAGTGTGTGTGTGGATCTTATTTTAAGACTTTCACTTAGTTTTATTTAAAAGTCTTCTGACATCCTGCAACACCTCTGCCTACAATCCACTGCGATGGCATCTACAGTAACTGGTTGTAGACAAGTTTGCACATACACACTGAGACCCACGTTCACTTTTATCCACACTGTGCAACAACGGCTTCACCCTCTGTCCCTCTCTAATGTAAAAATGCATTTTTTTGGTGACACGGCCTTGTACACAAATTAATTTTCCTCCGCTGTCTTGCTCCTTCTCTCCTTTATTCCGCATCACCCCCCTTTCTTTCTCTGTAGCTATGGCAACACAGAGTTGAACGTCAGCTTCTCAAATGAGACGGTATTGTCTGATTGCTCAGGCTGTCAAATTCCAGCTTTACCGTCACCCTGTAGGGTGAAAGAAAGAAAGAGAGAGTCAAAGGGGGAGGGAGAGACTCTTGCTTACAGCTGCTACGTCTTTACAGTCGCCTCAATGCTGGCCAGTCAAAGCCTGATTTATTAGAAGGGAGAACACTCACAGTTAGTGTCTTCAGCTGGAGTGGTTGTTTGGCCCGGAAATTAGCCATAGTGAGACAAGACTGCACCACCTGATTGAACAGTGAGCGTGTGTGTAGTCCTTGTAGCTCTTGGTGATTGATGATTGTTTGCAGACACTGTTGGCATGGCCCCCGGCCTGGTTAAATATGCGCCTGTTGATGCATTTCCAGGGTGCGTGGTATTTGTGTGTATCTGTGTATGTGCCCCTCACGCACAGGTGACGGCATGTGGCAGCTGACCTCCCAGCTGAGGTGTGGAAGTGCTGCATACGCAGAACAGAAATGATTACGTTCAGAGGATGCAAACTGTTAGCAGAGCTGAGGCTGATTGGGAGTTTTATTGCACTGCAATTATTTGATCTGATTTGTAAAATAGACAATTTTAGGCCTTAGGTTTTAGTTTATGGTAATTCAGATGAGATTGAAACAGCAAACATTTAGTGAATACATGGATGACTTAGTTGAATGAAACAGTTCATGAATTATATTGTTTTTTATTCAGCATGATCTTTGTATTTTTCGTTTTCGTTCAACGTCTAACCTGCACTTCCATCACTCTGTTTAAGCAATTCTAGCTAATGTCTGATTGACTGAGAAGCCCACTTGTTTCGCTTTAGTCCAACCTTCTAGAGCCTTGTATAAGAAATACACTCAGGATTAACTAAGAAACAAGTGGAATTTAGCAGACAACAGCAACTTTAACACGCAGACGGGATGTGTTAATGATAAAACGGCTACAGACGCGACCTGCAAAACCTTTAAGCCTCCTAGTGCTGAGATGAGAGGATAGAGAGGAAAGGGATGAATGAGAGGCGGGAAGTAATGGGGAGAGAGAGGATGCAGGGCGATTGGGGGAGAAATGCAATGTCACAGAGTAAGAAGGAAAGATGCTGCTGAAAGAAAGGTGGGGCGTAAGAAAGGGGATTTGGGGAATGAAGGGGGTCCTAAATCCAAACACTGACTAGGCCAAGATTCCTGGGAGGCAGCGTTCTGCTGTAACAAGATTGATGTGTGTGGACAGAAGAATCCCTAGGCTGCACAGAGTTTGAACTGTGCTCTGCTCTATCCTACTTAGTGTGCACACATACACAAGTACACATGCACACATGCGTAGACACACAGACCTCCATGCACCCACTCATTCAATATGACAGCCATTTTCTTTCGCCCGACTCCACAGTCCAGCATGTCTACACTTCCAAGACTTCCATCTGTTTGGAATAAAGATGCCACAGCCCCCAACCTTGTCGTTAAAGTTGTCTAATTTGGAGAGTTTTTTGGCGAGTTTTCTGCTTTTGTCTGTCCTTTCAGAAGTGACTAAATGTCAACAGCAATATCTGCTTTTTCTCTGAATGGCCATTATTAGATAACCAGTTGTAGAAAGGACTGCTGGCAATGTCACCTGAACACCCAAGCACAGACGTGACTGGTTTGATGATTGCGGTGGGAGCAGTCCCCGTCCCAAACGCAATGTCAAACCACATCTGGTAATGAAATGGGTTAAAACACTGGGGGTCAGCGTCATGGCAGCACAAACAAAGACAGGAGTAGTAGAGAGTTTTACGTTTACCAGCCTCAGGCATTCACGCACAGGGTTTAGTTACTTTTGTAGGTTTTCGTTGTATCAGTTGAATAGATCTCCTCATGAAAATAATTGCAATCCAAATGTCTTTCTGAATGTCCGCTGATGATACACATTTTCTCTAACTATTGAGCATTTGTTGTGATTCCTGTTCCACACACAGCAGTAGACCTAACAGCACCTCCACCTAAATGAACATGGAGCATCTTCACACCACACTCCTGCTCCCACACACAGTCCTTTTCTTACCAGTCGAACCCGGCTCTAGTGGACCGAGGTGACGCAGGCCATCATTGATCAGCCTGGATGTGACTGGTGGCCTCCACGCTGACATGAGGTAACCAGTGTCGTGGAAAAAATCTTTCCTCTTTAGGGATTGCTGAAAATATAACAAGAAAAACTAGAAGAAAAACTTCAGTGTGATGAACCATCTCAATGTTTAATACATGCCGGCACGGAGAAGATCACTGGACAAGCATCTCAGTATCTTCTGCCTGACTGTTGTAACCAAGTTCCTTATATACACAGGCAGAGTTTATCCCCCCCTTGACACTGTCATTCATTCTCATGGCCTCGCTTATCTAGAATGTTTATTCCATTTGGCCAACAGACGAACCCCCCAGGTGGAGACTGACGAATCAACAACGACCACATGAATATCAAAACGCCATTGATCAACACTAATAACACTAATGAAAACTCCTGGTTTTCTCTTTCCTGTGAAACATCAAAGCCCTCTGTTACTAGCAAACAGAGATCTTGGTGCCATTTGTCAATTTTCTCCCACACCAGGCTGGAGAGGGCAGCAGTAAGTAACTATGCTGGAGGTCTGTCACATTGTTGAGGAAGAAGCTTTGGCTCAGTCTTTTTACAACGTGGCTTCCCTTCGTTGAGGCTTCTAGACACTCACTCAGGCTCAGCTCTCTTAAGGTCCCTCCACAGCACTTTCATTTAGATGAGGTCTGGACTTCGACTAGGCTCTAGCTTTTAGACAGATGGCCTCACGTTTAACTCTCACAAACTCAAAAGCTCATGGTTGACTCATATCGTCAGCCTTTGACAGTTAGTATGAGATATTTCTGTTGAATCGCTTGGTGTTTAGCATTATGTCCACTTTGATCTCATACGTTCATAGTACTTAGTTCTGAGGGCTCCCCCTGCCAGCACTTCCCAACAAGCCATACTTCATTCTTCTTCATGTGCTTTTGCTTTTTGGTTTGCTTCAGTGCCATCTCAGATTGTACTGAGACCTGCTATGATCACATGATTTGTATGCAGCATTCGTTTTTACAAAAACTACAAACAAGAGAGGGCAGGAAGTTTTTGTCTATAAAACTTTAATATCCACAATTGACAAGAAATGTAGGAGGGATTTTATGTGCTCCCTTATTATTCGATTTATAGGCTGCTTCTGTTGAGGAAAAGTTGAACATAATCTAACAAGTATCTTGAAGGGTAGCAATTTTTCATTTTTATTTCTTACAGGCTTGTGCTGTCAGCAGTAAAGCAGAGGAAAAAATGGATGAGAGATGCCTTGAGTCAAAACTGACTGATGCATTTTGTAGTAGCAGATATCACGACTCTCCAAATCAACAAGACTTTTGGGAGAATTGCAAAACAAACTTACAGCAATATTTCTTCTTCTCTACAATAACATTAAATATGTTTACCACCGAAATGCTGCTCTGTACTGTATTTTCATGTGCATTTCTCCTTCTAGTTTTACTGAATTCATGGGGTTGTTGTTGTTTTAAAAAGCATTAGATTTTTATGTCAACATTTTGGGAAGGTACATTATGAAAGTTCCTTATGGAAACCAAAACTCACACTGTGATATGAATCCACATGAACGTTTTTACTCTCCATTCCAACTTGGATGCTCAAACTGCAGAGAAGCTGTTTTTAATGCACGACTGAGCATTATTTAGACATAATGGACAACTCATTTGCACCTGATTGTTTGACAAAATAACCACTCTTCCTAATAAGAAAACACCTAAAATTAACTAAATGCCACTGTGCATAATGAAGTGAAAATGAAATAGCGTTTTCGCTTTGCTCCGCTTTCGCTGCGTCTCCTTAGGGACCAACTGGCTCATTTCAGTGGGATTACACTTTTGGTCTGTCCCCCACACTGGGTAGCGCAACATGTTCCAGCTGTTGTCAGGCCTTGTCAAAAGCACAACAACCTGTAATAGGCTTAACCCGGCGTCTGTTTCCTGCACGGCACAGATTGCTAATAAAGGTGCAATGTGTTCGCTGTGATTTTTGTTCCACCGGCCAATTTGAGCTTATCTCGGATTCGTGGCTATGCCAGTGTGTGTGTTGACGATTGCGTTCTGGCTCACATTTATTTAAGGGCGATCATTTATCTAGTCCATGCATGAGAATGAGCGTGTGCAGAGAGGGGACAATAGTGTGTGCTGTGTGGGAGACTGAGAGAAAGAGACTTGTCACCCCAGAAGAGCCTTCCAACGTACCATCATGGTTATCCTGGTGGCCATCTGAGCTCTCCAGAATGCGAGAGATAGTTTGAGAGCAATAACAAGAGCCAGACTGCATGGAGGGAAAACAGTCATCGGCTTGAGCACCACAGCCAGTCTGTCGCAGTGGATTTTAAAGGCCAGTCTCTTTAGACATGTTATAGTTACCTCTGATTTGTTTTCTTCTCACTTGTTGAGGCGTGCAGTTTCAAAGGAACTGATTGAAGGGAAAACACAACTCCATCACTCCTCCCTGCTCTCAATTTTGCTTCATCCACTCTCGCTCGATCAATGTGTACACTTTTCGGATTCTCCAGGGCCTGCTGTCTAAATGTTACCACAAGGATCCTGGATGCTCGCTGCATACACAACCCAGCTTCACCCTCACCTCTTCCTCCTCTCCTTTTCTGTCTTTCTTCCTTAACACAGTGAATTACCTGCTAGCAATGTCTTCCTCATGATTTAGACAGGAAAACCCAAGAATAAATAATCTACAGTATGGTGCTGAAGGACCGGCTGATGGGGAACAAACAGCTCTAGCCTCTTGAAGATTTTATGCCGTGTGGTAGCGGGAGACCTGCGGCTGTCACTGCTGTGTGGAGTGAAGTCTGCATTGGGTGTTGACCTCAGTTGACGGAATGACCCCAGAGAACCAGCGTGAGCCGCCTTTATCAAATTGCTATTGATATACTATTAGGCCATTCAAACATAATACAGTTACACTGCTTTTACATTGAAATAGTAAAACATTAGCTGCAGACTGACGCATAAACTACAGCCCATCCTCGTTCTCCCTCTCCCAACAGTAGTTGTATTGACAGCCATGACAGAGTTTAGAGGATTAGTTGGGTTTATGCATGGGGAAATAGATAATCTCCTTTAGATCTGACCCATTGGCTGCACCCTGCAAGGTCTATAGGGCTTTATAATACCAAGCATATGTTTTAGCAATGGCTGGGTTGAGCTGCACTCGCGTGTCCTCTCCTGGCTTGGAGATGTGGAAGCAACCCAACGAGGGGTGCAGGCTGGAGGCAGATGTAGCCGTTAGAAGGCACCAGCGTTCTGCAGCTGCAGCACTGCTCCAAACATCTGGAAAGTTTGCAGCATGGAGGCAGGACCGTTACAGTAATGTCTATCTACATCTACTGTCTGCACGAACAAATGTGGAGATGTGTCTACAAACGGGGATTTATTGTTGCACACAACAGTTTACGCCATCATATTATTTTAACATGTATGATGCGTGGAGACAACGTGAACACAACGTGTCTGTGTTGGGATTCTGTTAGATTCTATTCTCAGTAATCACCTGCGCTGTTGGTCTCGTCACGAATCAAAGCAGTGTGTGAAGAGCAGATTGCTTCTGACATCACGTCAGACCGTCCCTTCCCTGTTTCTCTCTGTTGTTCTTGCTCCGTTTATTCGTGTGTGCGCGCTACTGGGCCCCAGGTTGCTGATTTGGGTGCAGTAATATGCCATTAAATGAGGGACAGGTGCAGCTGCCTCTGTTTGCGGCGCTAACAAGGCATTTCATCATGGTTATCTCCGGCCTGGTGCGCTGATCATCTCTTGTTCTTGTCACAATCTAACACACGTGCACACACACAAATATGCACGCACATATACAGTACACAGGTTAACACACTCTAGTGGTCTCCAAAGGGTCATTTCACATAAAGCGGTGATGAGATGAAGGGTGTGGGTTCAAAATCCCATGTTGGCTTGTAAAGACCTAATGTAAAAGTATAGCATGCTTTCATATTGTGCTTTAAAATGAGCAGAGACATTGATGCGTGCTAACCTTGAAAGGTGTGCAGTTCTACAAATGCTTTATGATGAAATAAATGCAAATCATCACAAGAAATATCAGGCACTCGTTACAAATGTGCTTCCCTGCAGTATTCCAGGGAGGCTGCTTCCTCACATTTAGCCTAATCGAATACAATTTATCAGTAGCACAATAACAGTAGATTTGTGTCATTATCTAATGATAAATCAATAAGGATGAATCTCAGCAGAGTTGTGTAAAGGTCAAAGTGATGGGAATGTACAGGAGACTGGGTTGAGGGCGTTTGAAATAAACTAGCCAGATGTCATCTAAAGGCTAGTGGTGCAAACTCACTGCACTGAAATGTCAAGCTGCAGAGGAGACATTTGGCAAAATAAAATAGGGAATATGGTGTGAATATTAGAAGTACATGTAAATCCAAGGAGTAAATCTTGAATCAGATTCCAGCGCGGTCATTAGATTAGGTCGCACTCGTTTGATTTTTCTCCGGGATCTTCTGCCATCGGCTGCCACCCCACTAGCCACGCCCCTCACGGACACGCAAACCCACACACACATTTCTTGGCCGTGTCCCAAGGCGGTCAAACAGATTACTATGGGCGTTAACCCCCATCGATCTGCTCCAAATGGCCTCCAAATGCCAGGAATTAGATTTCCGACTGGAGAAGAGGGAAATAAAGTGCTGTAGTATTTCTTGCTGCTCGGCCTGGGAGTTAAGTGCTGCTATGCCTTCCTCACTGTAGGAACTTATTTCCTCTGAACTTATTTGTGTTTCCAGGACAATGATATTTGTCTCTGTTTATACCTTGTTTAGAGCAATACTTCTCAGGGAAAATTGTGATGTACTGTAAGTTACAGCCGGTACCAAAATCTCTCACTGGGAGCCCGGGAGTCCTTAAGAAAACACAAATGCCTCTTAATATTGGATAAGCGTATGAAAGAAAAAATAGAAAATGGGAGAGGGGGAGGGATTAACGTAGAGGAATGTAACAGCATAAGCTGAAGAATTTGAATTACAGTTGTCCTTATTTTGTATTGATGACCTGGAGGTGAATCTTCACAGCATTTCGTGGAGCATTGTCTTTATTAGAGCACAGTAACAGGCTAAGACTTTGTTAGTTCTTCATTTCTCTTCCACTGTTTAACTGCTTGTTTCTCTCCCTTTTCCTCACCTTACCATTCGTCTTTGGGCTCCTTTCTGTTCTGCTGTGCCGCTCTCCTTCTTGCCGCTTTGTCTGAATAATTATTGATTAATGTTTGAATGGTTATGCTACCTAATGAGAGGCTATATATAGCTACACCGGCCCTGCTGAGGCCTCCTCCCTCAACTGGCGCACAAAGTGTGGATAGTCACGCCGTTGGCATGACAACACACCGGTCAGCACTCTGTGAGCAGTCACAACAGATTGTGTGCACGGCAAAACTGAGAGAGGATGAATGAAACAGTGGGGAGGGGGTCAAAGAATTAGTAGATCTTTTTTTTTTTTTTGGTTCAGTGCTTTTTCACATTTTACTCTAAACCCGGCTGTTTAATAACGTCATGTTCATTTTTGTTTGAGGGTGAACTGATTCGTGCATCAACAGAAAAAACATTTGTCACTTTTATAATCAGTTGTAGATCTGTTGTAAAGCAAAACTGTAAAATATTTCAGGTCATGTTTTTGCTGATTTTCTTTCCTTTGCATTGTGAACTGATGATGATTAAGTAGAAGAATTGTGACCAGTGTTTCAAAAAACTGACATCGCCTTGGGCTTCAGCAAATGATGGTGGTTTTCACCTTCGATCTTCGCGTTTTATAGACCAAATGATTCATGAATTAATTAGGAAAATAATGAGTAGGGCAAGTGACCTTTGGATCTAATTTAAAGTCCATTTGGCATAGTCCAAAGTACATTTAACAAGGTTTTCTTCATTGGAGTGGATTCCATCCAAAAACCTGACAGTGAGCTGTGACGTGTGGTGTAGCGTGAAGATGCTCGCTCTGCTCTTGTTGGGTTTAACGGCTGTAAACAACTTTATTGCCACAGGGAGAAGAGAACACAAGCATTCTTTACCACCTACACGACATTGTCTCCCTCCATAATAAATCAGCTTAAACCTGAAATATCACCAAGCTGTATTGTGCACACAGTGACAAGTTTAGTTGCCCACATTTCTTTTGTGTTGCATGGTAACCAGTCTTACCAACCCACTGTGTTATGACCAGCTGGAGAGGAATGAATGATGAGAGTATGTTAATAGGATATCTCTCTTCTTTAATAGCCTCCTGTATAGTTTTTAGCCAAGTGAGGCGGATAAGGAATCCCCATTCTGTCTAATCGCATCTTCTCCCTCTTTTATTACCAGAGGCATACGCGCCATCTTGTCTGTTCATGACTGACACTACAACTACATACATTTTTCTGTACTGGCATGAATGTATGGTAAATGCAGAAAGGGGTGCTTTAAAAAATGAGAGGCATCAGCACAAAAATTGTATCACTTAAATGGTAGCACATGATAGATTTGACTGTGGAGGGGAGAGAACGAAGCGCAAATTATTTGAGCTTCTCATGCTGCAGAAATATGAGTCTGTTTCGTCATTTCTGCAAAAGTGTAAACAAATGTCAGGCTGCGAGACTGTCGGCCATTACGCTAACAGTTTATCCTGGCAAAGCTGCAACTAATATTAAAAGTAAAAGACATATTAAGACTTACTGTACCCTGAGAAAAGATTGGAGCAAAGTGCGACTTATCATTTGAAACGACCTCAGGATAAAGTCACGGAAAACACGTCAGTGTCACGTCTGTATGTGCTGGCTGGACGTGCAGAGAACCTGCCGACGCCACACAGGAAGGCACCGCGTGTCCGCTCTGTGTGGAGGCTGCGGTGCAGCTGCTCCGTAGTAAATGTCATTCTGATGGCTAACAAGGTCATATGACTCTCCAGATGAAATGGACCGCGTCAGAGGGTGCAAACCACACATCACCTGCCATTCATTCACACATCCTGAACTGAGCGGCTATAATAGAAGACTGAGGTGTTTACAGCGATAGGAATATGATTACACATGGTGGAAATCAGGGACTCAGCAGAAGCAGTTAGCCAGCCCAAGCAGCAGTCAGTAGGGGCTTACTCTGTTTCCTTTCTGTCTTTTCTCGTTTCTTCTCATTTCTCCCTCTCACACACTCTTTTTCTTCTGTTGCTATAGTGACGTGAAGTGGCTGCATTCTGCAACACCGGATCAGAGTGGGGGCCTGCTCCTGCAGCCCATGAGCTCATTTGACTTTTTTAAAGCACACAACGCTGCAATCGCGTTAGCATGTGGAGGCCAGTACAGCCTCTACTGTTTTTGTTTGTTGACCAACTGAACTGTGGCCACATTAGATCATTTAGCTGTCACCAAACTATCAGAAGTGAATCAAAGTAGATGTTTTATATGTTTTATTCTCAGGACACAGACAAACAGAGAGTCGCAAGCTCTGTGGCTTCTGTTTAGGTTTGTAAGGGTTTTGGGGATAATGTGTTTGTCTTCACTTTTAACCGTTCTTCCTTTTTTGTATGTACAACAACTAATTAAAATGTCCTTTTTCTCTTCTCGTGTCTCTGTCTGCTTCTCGGTCTCCACTCACCTAATCCTCCACCGCTTCGCTGTGGGTGTGCAGTGTGACAACGCCAAGGGGCTGAGGGCCTTCTTTGATGCCATATGCTACGGTCCCAAACACCTGATGATCTTCGGTGGTGTCTGCCCCTCTGTGACCTCCATCATTGCCGAGTCCCTGGAAGGATGGAATCTGGTGCAGGTAGGACATTTACTGTATATGTTGTTGTTTTTGTGGTATCAGTAAAGCTACACGTTATCAAGGATGTGTGAGGGTGTAGAAACTCAGGAGACTTTAGAGGAGGAGCCTAGTAGTAGTAAAAATACTGATACATATTACAATACAATGAGTTATAATACATTTCTGGGTGATACTGATGCTTAGTATTAAACTGGTGTCTGACCCCAGGTTCGTGTGTGTGAGCCACATCAGCTGTCAGTCTCCCATGGTCTCAGCTTTGAAATCCCATGGTAAAAACCCAGACTGGTGTATGTTGGAAAAAGGAGCAGGCACAAAATGTTACACAGTAAAAGAATCACACTTGTACTTTTCAAATTATGATTTTCAAAGTACTGCTAACTGTATTTTTTGAACATTAACCTGCATTGTGCGCAAGAGGTGAACTTATGGTAAAGAGAGGAAACGCCTTCTCCCAGAGAATACTTTTCATTGGCGGCATCCCCTGAAAGGTTCTAGTTAACAAAAGGGGTGAAGCTTGTGCTCGGCAGGAATATCGTCATTCAAGAGGCTGCATCTTCAGCTAAATGTCACATTATGTGGCACTTTACCTCCTCTTGCAATTACTGTGGATCTGATCGTTTAGTGCTGCTTTTCGCTCACTGTCTGGTCATGGTCACTCAAGAATGAAACGACTGGCAGGATGAGGAAATGAAAAGATGAGTAATTTTTGTTTCTGAGCTCACTTTCCGTGGTAATGATCTCTATGAGTCTATGAAGAGGGGTTCAAGTTATAGATGAATTTTAAGTGCTCTGAGATATTAGTCTGTGTGTGTGTGTGTGTGGCTGCACTGCACATGTCTATGGGCTTTCCTCCCTATTTATTGGCTTGTTTGGCAGCAATTATCTGTCAGTAGTAAGTGCAGTAGCAATGTTCTGCTCATCAGAACACTCTGCCTGGTACAATGTGTTCCCTAGAGCACTTTACCACCAACCAGACTCTTTTCACTATCAGTACACAGATCACCACGAACAAATTCATGCAAAACACATTGTGAGGTCTCATGAATACAACACAGCAAGTGACCGAGGGGAAATAAAAAGGTGGATGGCTTCAACACCTTAAATTGTTCAGGGACACACCTGAGAATATGCTCCAGTGGCGTCTTCACCAGCATTTTTGCATTGCGTGGTTTCAAATGAGACAGTAGTTCTGCTGTGAGTTACCCAAGAGCTAACGTCCATGCAATAACACCTCTTAACCCTCTTAAGAGTACGAGTCACTAAGCAACTACAGCAGAAATCGGCAGCGAGACGTTGGAGCCACATAACTTTCAGTTGTACAGAGCATAAAAGAGGAAGGTGTCACCTTTCTGTGTTATCCTAATGCACCTATCTAACCACAGATGGCCTGAGCGTGGTTGGTCTCAGAACTCTGTACACAGTATACGGTAGTGTGTGTGTGTGTGTGTGTGTGTGTGTGTGTGTGTGTGTGGGTGTGTGTGTGTGTGTGTGAAGTGCTGTATGCAGAAATGCTGATGATTCTTTGATGTGACAGTATCTGTGGTGGGAGGCAGTTACATGCCATTAATGCAAGCATGGCCTGTGGGACAGAAGAGAGCATGTAAGAAGCAGAGGAAGAAGCCTTGACTCCTGCATCTCAGAATGTTTGCTGCGCGTCGTCAGTGGGGATCTGTTTTTAAAACCGCAAATTCTGCTACCCTGAATATTTATTACCCCGACCTGGAATCCCATCTGCAAGAGTAGGCTGGTGTGGAAGGAAATAGAGAACTTTCCGATGATTTTTATGGGCCATGCCTAACAAGCTCATCATTTCCACATCAAACCGGGGAACCGGCAGATACTATCTGCAGTGAAGATAGCTGAGAGAACAACCGCCCCTGAATGCAGCTTAATCATACACCCATAAAAATAGATTTCAATCAGTATTGATGCCTAATGAAGTCAGCTTTAAAAAGCTCAGCAAATATAAACTCCCACTGCAAACTCGCCCATTACGCTCTATGCATCAGCGTTGATATCTCTGTAGTAGTATTTTTACTTTGTTTTGTCCTATAATACAATTTTCTTTTAAAATGTGATGCAAAAGCTAGTAAAAGTCATTATGAGATGGTGGAGTGCTGTAGGTACACGCTTTTTCTCGTACGCCTCAGCATCACTGGGGTTGTTTTCAGCCTTGCTAGCTGGAGCTGTACAGGAGAAAAGGATCATATTTTTGTGACTTTTGAAACACTGACCAGTCGGTTACGTGGCGTATTTGTTCACACCCATCCTGGAGTTGCTCTGCGTGGCAGTGTGCTTCATTGTGTCACTTTTTGTAATGCGGTGTTGTACTTGTGGTAAAATGACAGCCCAAGCAAATTAAAGCAAAAATAATGGAGGGATAGAAAGGCAGCGGTAGATGGGCTGTGATGGCGCGAAACTGAAATCCAAACACATCTGTGCTTGTTTGCTGTGATTTTACTCCTGCATGAACGCTCAAGCCAGCCGTCTTGGTTTGTGATTAATCTTGTGTCCTCCTCAGCATGATACAGCGTAATTGCAGGAATGATTTGGCGAGCGTCATAAATACTTGCTGGCACAGGTACGGTATCTGCACCCGGTGCTGTCTTGACTGTTCTGCCTTCTCCACCGCAGCAGCGTCAGTTTACATGAATGGCTTATTGTGTGCCAGGAAATAGCCCCACCCACTCACACACCAGTTGCCCCTCCTCACTCACCAATTAGGCCTGTCAGTGGTGGCACTGTTCATTTTCAGCCACGTCAAGTGTGTGATGAAAAATGATGCTTCCCGGTCATTTTGCTGCTAGAAGAGAGGATGAAGAAAAGAGAGTGTTAGTCCTACAATACTGACGCTTATTCTTCATTTTTGTCTGGGATGCCTGAAACGAGGAGTTGTGTTTTGAATAATTCGGGCTTTCTTGCGCCTCACTGCAGAGGAAACTGTACCAAACCTCATTGTTCTTTTAGGTGGAGAAAGAAGTGCTTGCGTCGTCCCAAGATATTATGGCCAAGACCTGGACATAGAACTAATATTTACCAGCATATGAAACCCATTTCTCTTTGCCACTTGCTATATTGATTGTCAATGCTTCATTAAACTAGAAAATTGGGGACAGGGAAGCTGCCCCTCTGCCGCCTGCCTCTCCTCTTACTTGTGTCTTTTTTGAAGCATCTTCTTTTTGCCGTTTTATTTCTCTCGCTCTCCCTGAGTGCTACACTGCATGCTTCAATAAAACATGTGATGCCCAGCACTGCAGTATTCTGCCTCACTTACGTCAAATCCTCCTGTGTACCTTATCAATATTTCATGACTTCCAAAGTTTAGACTAAAATCTCAGAGTGCGAGGAAGGAGATGGCGTGAGCATCACAATAGATAAGTCAGCGTTATGTGTGTGTGTATAGTTCAGGTTCACCCTGTTTTTCTCTGATTGTGTGCAGGTCTTTATTCTCTTATACCTGGCAATACCTTACTACAGCTAAACTAGTTAAATTCTAGCGTAATGTCATTTCACAAACTGACCGGGGAAGCACTTCAAGCTATTGCTGCTTTTTAGAGGACAGAGCCTCCCTCCCTCTCAGGTACTAACTGGTGCCTGCACGTTCGTGTATACTGCATCATTTTCATGGGCTGCAATCTGTCCCAGATTTCTGGGATGGAGCGCTGATGAAGTTAAACAAGGAGAATGTTGACATTTAAAGCACAGCTCATTTTCAGACAAACGAGCCGCACGTGTAAAAATAGAAAGACTTCCTCTTTATTCCAATGTTCTCTCACTGAGTCTGTCACAGTGTCTCCCCTTCAGCGCCAAAGGCAAAAACCAGGCACAAAGACACAGAAGAGATTATTAATTATACCCAATACTTGTATTCATCAGACTTTTTGGGCTATGAAAGCAGCCTGTACTTGTAGAACAGATTAGCTTGTGCTGTAAAGCTGAGCTCACACAGGCTGGTCTACCTATTCACGGTGTCAAACGCATGCCATTTGACAGGGAAGACAGTAATTAGCTAATTAGCAACATTTGTTGAATACAACCCATTAACGGGTTGTAACTGTTAGCTTCACATATTGAGTAAACACGCTGGTTTGTAGGCACTCAATGCGAACAGGAGCTTTGACAGAATATCTTTCAGCTCCTGTTCAAGCCGATGAAGTACTGCAGGAACAACAAATGGAAACACTTGCTCATTCTTTCTGTTCGCGGCGTGTATAGTGGAAGGGGTCTATGAAAAATGTTCAAAAGAAACACAGGAGTGTGTGCTGATTCTGGCCACGTGTCCAAGGGAGCATGTAGTATTATTCCTCCGGCAGCTTTTTCAGGAGGGTGAGTGAGAATAAAATGTGTGTGTCACAAAAACGATGGCGCAGGACCTGGCAGCCACAAGCAACAATAAACAAAGTGCACACACACACTAATAGTTCAGGCTTGTTTTGATGTCGTGCGCAGAGACCTTATCATACATATTCATCTTGTAAAGACTTAAAGATGTGTTTTTCTACGCCCCAAATCCTAGTTCCTCTAGTTTCGGTCTTTGATATTCCTTATTTGGGTCATACAGTCCGCAGCGCAGCTGGTTTGATATAGTTTTAGCTGTAGATGAAAAAATGCTTTGAATCAATGAAATTGAATTAGTTATGAATCTCTATTAAAAATGTATTTACTGTACAATAACAAGACACATGCATCTGACCTGTTTAGCTTTTTCCAGTTAATTTGACGTTTTTTACATGTTTGCACTAAAATTGTGACAGATGTAAGCAAGTGAGTAAAACGAGTTACAGGCAAACTGTAAAGAAAAAAAAATGCAGCCATGGAAAAAAACAGACCAATATACAGTCATTCAAGAAACAGCAGGGGGCTGCATTAAATGATTGAGAAGTGTGACCACAGTTTCCAGCTTCAGGATGTTGGGAATCCAGTTAATTTCACATCACATTTGCAAATGACAGGGTTTTCCTCTGATCACAGCTATACACGTTTAGATATTATTAGCTGAGCGCAGTGAAAAACAGAAATACATTTATATTTTCTGTCTTGCAAATGATCTCACAACAAAATGTTGCAGTCCTGAATGACTGGCAACCAAGAGAAACGAAAAAGCTTCAGAAATCACAAACCGGATTATTTACATTGTGTCTCTAGGTCATGTCCTGGCAGATGACGTTAAATGTGAGCGAGTATGTTTCTGTTTTAACCTTGTCCACACCACTGGTTAATACTAAACCCTAAAAGCTTCTGTCCTGCTCGCCTTTGTCGCTGCAGATTTCTTTTTTCAAGACTGGGACATTTAAGAATCACAGGCCTGTGTAGTTCATCGACCCAAAAATTTGTGTCGGAAGTGGGCTTCACCCAGCTCAGCATTAGGAGCATCCTTTGAAACCGTATCAAAAACAAGGGCTGGACTCTCTGAGCAATTGGACATCAAAGAGAACCCGGCTCCATTACAAGCCATTAAAACTATAACGGCTGCTTGGAAAAAGTGAAGCTTAGGAGATCGATAAAGGGCAGTTTAACTGTCTGACACAGCTCACTAATATCTGAAACATCAACGCCACTTCAGAGAGAGAGAGACAGAGGAAGAGAAAGACAGAAAGGAGATGATGAGCAAATGGAAAGAGAGAAAGACTTCAAATCCTTCCAGGGCGGTTGCTGCTCGTAGTCTTTCTCCTCTCAGGCCTTCATTCTGTGCAGTAGGCTGTACATACCTACTCTATGCCACACATGTCCTGTACACAGTAAGACAACGGCCTATAATAAACACATGCTGTAATAATCATAACATACATGGATAAACACTCTTGTACATACTTGAAAAAAGGAAAAGGTTCTGCAGTATATAAAATTGCTCCATTACTTTAATTCATAGCAACATGTATACTGTGCTGAGCAGTAGTCACCTTAATTGTACTACAGTCTTTTCCATACTGTTCAGTACGCAGAAGTGCATTTAGCAGAGAAGAGATCAAAGCGTTTAGCGTGACAAACACCAGATGCAGGCAGAAAAGATTTTCCCCACCTCCCTTACTTGATTTAATTCCTTTTCCTTTTTGTCACTCTTTCTGTCTTTCTTTCCTCCCACACGCTCCTCTTTCATTTTATCGGGGCATCAGAATGCAGAAGTGTTAAGCCTCCTTGAAGTTGATACTGAGCTCAATGCTATTTTCATTCCCTACTGGTGCAGTCACTGAATACCTCTCTTTTTAGGCTGCGGCTGCAAATGGAATCCAGTATGATAAGTCATGATAAATGATAACGTGTTCTTAGCTTCAGGTCACATCAACTTATCTCCAAAGGCATAATCTCGATATGAATGAGAAAAGCAACGATCTACTTTGTCTTTATTGATCAGTACACATGTACATCTGCATGTATGCAGTGGATATCAGTAATCCTGTTTAATTTAGTAAATCTAATTTATTAAATTGAAAATGTAATACATTTTCAGATTTTTTTGGGGGTGGGGGGAGAAACTGGTAACCAGCAAGGCATCATCTAGAGGCCGTACCACACGAGGCATGGGTGGACGGATGAGCTACTTTTATAGATTTATGGGACTGATATCATCACTTTTCTTTGCCCTAACATCTACTAAAGGTCAGAGTGTGGAGGACGAAATGATCTGTTTGTGATCCAAGCCCTACACGATCATCTGTGAGGCATGGTGGAAGTGCTGTGGCATTATGGCTTGGGCTTGCTTCACTGCTCTCTGGAACAGACTCATTAATCTTGCTTTCTAATGGAATTTATGATGGTAGCAGCTGCAGCAGGAATTCAGTAGTTTACACAAACATTGTGTCTGCAAATTAACATGCAAAGACATTGAACCTAATTTAAAGCAAAAGGTAAAAGTGTATTGGTCACTTTACCTGAACCTAAGTACGTATTTCACCTACTGGAGAACTGACCCAAAAACAAGACAAACTGACAAAGGCTGCATATCAAAAGGAGAAACCGATGGCTGCGTAATGAGACTGATTATCATTTCATTTATCTAAATGGCAAAAAATAAATTAGATGTTATAGTGATTTCATAGACACTTGTTAGTGTTGAGATGAAATGGTAGCGTGACTTAATACAGCCAACTGGTGATATGTTTGTGACTCAAACATGTTGCTAAGCAGCGTTTACAGTGTATCTAGGCTGTGTGAAGCTGGGAAACCTTACATGTTCCTCTGTACAAGTCACACTCACCTTTTTTTCTATTTATTATCCTTCTGTCTCCTCCTATATTTGTCCTTTAACAAAAGGAGTTTTCCTTTCCGAAGGACCCTTGGGCATACAAAGTAGGAATTGCTATAATTTGCAGAACGTGGTGAAGTGTTTGGCACGAGGATGTCCCACATCCTAATTATGCTGGCAGAGATATGAGCTTGTACCGTTTGAGAGAGCAGAGCGATGTGGCGATGGAAACTACTCTCATAAATAGTCATAACACGCTTTGTGCTGCGTTATGGTATGTTGGGGGGTATTTATTTTTGTTATGTAGATACATTACATGTAAATACATAGCACAAGGAGCATATTCCATATTACAGAGCAGTTTCTCCACGTAAAATAAATATTTCTAACCAGTACCAGGTTGTTGAACACTAGTCCATTCCCATAATTTCATCTAGAGAATGAGTATAAAGCGTTTTAATTATTTACTGAAAATAATGTTTACTATACATGCAGAAGGTTTTGGAATATTTGCAACACAACAGCTGCTTGAAACACAGCCGTATTTTGTGTAATGTTACAGAGAACATTTAAAGAGCTAGTACAGCCATGCTGCTCAGCAGTTGGTGCGTCAGTGATACATCTGCTGCACCGTGGTTTGACTAACAGGGACATACAATACAGGACTGGCCATTGCTTGATCCACCAACCGCTGATGCTGTGGAGGCGAACATTATAGACGATTTGCATTTGGCAGATGGCCCAGGCTTTCAGACAGTGGCTTACTGTGTGTCCCAACACTGTAAACAGTGCTGCTCAGTGAGAATGAAATGGACGTTGTTTGATTTAGTGGACATGAAACGTCTGAGGTCTCAGTCTGAAAAGTCTTGACTGGTGAGCATTTTAGCTACAAAGAGCTGTAACAACGCGGTTGACAGACAGCAGAGAAACTCTGTGAGTCACATTGCTCTGGGTTATGTGAAGTGTGTTTTATATATAAATGTCCTGAGATGCAGGCAGCGCAGCACAGCTCGGTTTAAAATTTTAATTCAAACCTTTTAGTGGTGTGCAAGCAGGAAGGCCTGAGAGACAAAGCAGACAGACAGAGCAGCACCGCTTGCTCATTAGTAAAAGGTAGAACTGGTCTCTCCTCGAATGTCTCTCACACACATATGTAGACACGATTTCCCACAGAAGAGTCATGAACATGCACCCAACGCACATGTGTTTGTAAACATACAGCCTCTCACACATTAATGCATAGACACACTCACCTGCCCAACCGCTCATCTCTGCAGGTTAGCAGAAGAAAGAAAATGGACTGGCTGCAGAATGTGCATATGGCCCGAGTTCATAAAACAGTGCACACCTCCACAAACGCACACACACACAAAGACAGACTGACAAGGTAGATGCATTCTCAACTTGTACCACCCTTTAAATTTATAAATACCCACATGGTATTAAAAGCGAGCTTGTGTTTGACTTCCGGAGTGCTGGGGATTTCTATGATGCATCAGAGCCGTTTCTCATCACGCTGCCTTCTTTCAGCTGCCGCTGTCTATTTTCATAATGTGAGCTCACATCTGTGTAAGCGTAGACTCTGCTACATGTTGGGAAGAGAGAACGGCTTCAGTCTTCCTTCCACTGCACATCTGTTTGTTTTCCTCATTAAATGAATTTGATTCATTTGAAATTTTAGTACAACGTCTACCAACAACAATCAGCAACTGCTTCTGTTGTGATGGCGTTTTCCTAGAACTTATTTTGATCACATGTGAGGGTGATACCGGATTTTCCGTGCGAAGCTGTTCTGTGGTGCTTTAGTCTTCCTGCAGTACATGCTCATGCAGTTATGAGTCACGTGTCATTTCGCACTTGGCCTCTCAAACTGCGTCTTGTCTTGATAAAGAGCCAAACTACTGCACCTGGACATACAGTACGATACCGTATATACAGAGTGTCTCATGCACAGCATTACAGGGGCCATAACAGATTCCTTTCATTAAATACAGCAGGTACAGTTGTGTTTATAGTCAAGGAATACTGTAGAAGGCTGTGAAGGAAAGAGTAGATCATGAGATATACTTGATATTTTCAGCTCAATAGGTTAATGCCAAGGGGGTCACCGCTTCCTGTGGCGGAGCGGCGTGCATTTTTAAAGAGACAGCACCGACTTACCAGCAGGATGCCAGCTGCCTCCCTCAGCGTTAGGAAACGCACATAAACACGCCACCACTAACCTTTAGCTCCAATAAACACCATTAAATATGAATAAGGAGGTAATTGAAAGTAACCACTGGCACTTTCTTCCCTACAAACACCCCCCCCCCCACACACACACACACACAGAGGAAAACTTCAGAAAATCCGGAGCCAGGAATTATCTCAGCAGCCAACAGGAATCTTGATCAACTATCAGACTATTAACTATTCATTATTTATTGTTTTATTCTTATTTATTATCTCTGCATTCATTACTTTCTTGAACAACTCCCCCTTCATCGCAGCCTGCTCCTCCCTGCTTGTACTGATCTGTCAGACTGAGTGAGAGCTGAAGCAAGCATGGCCATTTTTTTTTTGTGGCTGGATCAGGTAAATTTGCATTTCATGCTCTGCTGTGACATTACTTCCTCTTTCAGCACTGGCAGAGATCAGTGGGCGTAATCATCTTAATTGGTTCATTAAGGGCTAAGCAGTGAACCCTTAAACATATACAGTATATCTGTTTTAATGGGCGTTTGCAGATTATTTGGGTTAATGTTTCCTTTAGCTTTGATTGGGGATAGGATGGCAGGGTGTGGCTGTTTATTGAGGCAATGTGTGTGATGTGTAATAGTAATATTGCAGTATTCTTCCCAGGATTCCAGTAAGAAAAATTACTATGGTTTGTGAAAGTAAGTAAGTAAGATGTAAGTACATTATTGCTACAATACGAAATAAATTAAACCCAGACTTTGTTTACAGCAAGATAAGAGGAAAGCGCTGACAGAGTGTTGTTGTCCTGTCTAAAAAAGCCCCAGATACAGAAATGCAGATGAACCACTTTTGTTGTTGTTCTGTCTTTGGTGTGATGGTGAGTGCTTGGGGGTCGCTCATCTTACTTGATGTGTGACTGCAAGCCCACCTCAGAGCCCGGCCATGTCTTCCTCGCAGCCCAGGAGATGGAATTTTAAACATTTACAGTGGTCTCTGAGCTAGCCTCTTGCCCCTGCAGGTCTCTGGAAATTGAAAAGTCAGGGAGAGTAAAGACGGGAGCTAAGGTGAGGTTGAGAGAGGGACCACGGACGAGAGGGAGAGAGTTTTCTGTGCAGTTGAACAGGTCTTGTTTTAGCCTGTAGCAAGATCTCAGCCACTTTTTGTACGGCTTCCTCTCTCTCGCTCTCTCTCTCCTCCTGCTCAGTGCTGTGCCCTCTACAGTGGACCTGGTGCAGTCATGTTAAAATGCAGCCTGTGTTGATGGCGGTTCATTGAAATGAACATCCAGACCAGTTCCTGCGTTTCTCCTCTCTACAGCATATTTCACAGCTGAAGTTGTTTCGTGGCCACTATTTAAAGAGTAATTGAAAATCCATGGCTGATTGATTCAGACCCACGGTAATTAATTTTCCTTCAGCGCAGGGCCAGCACCCATTTTTGTCCCGTGTGGTGGATCTTGTACCGCCCTTTTATTCATTTTTGGCTTAGGTTCCAACTAGTGTGAGTGCACATCTCTTTATCTTTGGAACACTGGGTGGATAAAACTGCCATTTTGCTAACTGATCTCTACTTAATAATGATAATAACAATGTAACTGTACATTGTAAGTACAATACAAATATTGCACTTCAATAAGTGGGAAATGGAAGAGTTTCATAAGAGTTTGCCATCTGTCCAAAACTAAGCAGGTCCTCCAGTCTAGCTGGTCCAACAACCCATCCTTCACAGAGCAAAAGTCTCCCATGTGTGGACAAAAAAGTAGGCATAAAATATCCCAACACTGTTAGATGCATTGTGTTTACATTTAATATAGAGATGAGATGCATGGTTCTCTCATGATTAAATGTAATAAAATCAGGTCAACATTAAAATGTATGTCAATTTGAATGCTCAGGGCTAAATGCCGGTGACGCTACTAACAACCGTTGCCTAAACTAAGATGCAGTGTGTTGTGCCTGCTGAACATCTGCTTGGTGCTTGCACTGCTGTACACGAGCACATTCTTCTTCTTACCTTTGACCAGCTGGTAGAGACATTTACAACACAGACAAGAATTTAATCTGCTGCAGGTACTGTTGTGTGCACAGAATAATGCTCCGTGCCCTGGCTCAGTTACAGTCCTGTTACGTAGTCCTCCTCACTTGTCTCCTTTCGAGTGCGTAATGTGTCAGTCACTGACACCCACGAGCTCAAGGTGCCTTCCACTCTGCAGCCCTTCCTCACACCCGTTGCTGATCAAGCGGGGATACCTTCAGAACGCTGGACTACATCTAGTTCTTTTCCTGCTGCTTGCCTTTAATAGACAAGGTGAATGCATTGCTATTGGACTATATTATGCATGAGACTGTTAGCCCACAGCTTCCCTGTTGGCTGTTAAATCAGAAGTAAGGCACCCTGATGGGGTATGTAATATGACATTGATACAAACAGCGTGTAGGCTACAGAACCCACCTCTGTACTTTCAGCAAAGCAACCTTGAAGAAAACAAGACCTAGACAGTAAACCAAAGAGGAGTGACACCAGCGACATCTGAGAGTTAACACAAAGACGTAATGGCATGTTTCACATTGAGGGACCTTGGAGCCTGTGTCTTGGAGATGAGTCGCTGATATATACCCAGCGTGCTGAGTGTAAGAATTGGCAGCTACACATCCTAGTCACGTTTGTAAAGCACTATAACCATGGTCAGACCATAGAATACAGCGAGTGAAGCAGAGACAAGTGTGTTACTTCCAAACAGAAAGCATTTTCTGATTAACTCCGGCTTAATCAAAATGACATTTTGGTGATGACATGTAGATAAAGCTAACATGTCAACGTGTTGGTGTATTCACCTGCAGTAACCTCTGGTGTAAATATCTGTTCATCTGTAAATGAAGGTAGGAAACATTGTTATCATGTTTTTGATGACAGTGCTTTCATCAAATAGTTAGTTTAATCAGTAGCCATACCTTTAATCGTCTTTTCACCTCCTGTAAGCTCAGCAGTTCTGCGATTAGTTTTAAGTTTACACTTATACAATATGTATTTGTTGGTGCAGAGTTCATCTATTTATTTTTATGAAATGTTATCGGTATTATTCAGATTATTTTCTGGGTCATTGATTCATTGATGATGCGCTTATTGAGCTTTGCTAGTTACCGCACGTTGCTCTGAAAAGCCATATATCAGAAAGGCGGACCTCTATCAAAGCTGACAAAAGTTGCTAATAGGCAAATAAATCAGACATGACCCACCTTTGTCGCAGTAATTAAGTCGTATTGTTAAATCACTTTCTGATTTCTTTGCACAGTTATGCTTTGTGCAGGGTTTTTACACTGGTGACTCAAATAAGGAAAAAGCTCTGTTACTGGGTCAGAACAGAATTATCAACCCAGCCATCCTCGTTCAAGTACACGTACTGTACCTTACACTTAGCTGTTCCTTCTTATTTTCCAACATTTAACATTAACTCTTTCTTGTCATTGTGTTAAATAGGTTTCGTAACCGGTTGAATGACCGTGGAACACACATTTCAGGAGTCATTTTTGGACAGGGTCCCTCTGGCCGTTGAGATTCCTATTGATGTCACCTTACTGTATGCTTCCTCTCAGGTTGACAGTGAATTTATGATCTGTGTGTTTGTTAGTAGCGGAGAACTGGTGCTCACTACCCTCCAGCCACACTTGATGCTGCTTCGAGTCCCCTTAAAACGCCATCAGTCACACTCATTCCTAAAGAGTGCAAGCTGGCGTGGTGTAAAGGTGGTTAGATGTACTACAGTGGTATGCAGAGAGGATGCAGCTCTCAGTAACCTTGTAAAGCACTTAAAACCGATCACTACTGCCAGTTTTATTTCAAGCTATAATCAATCACTCAGTCATTCCGGCTAAACAGAGCCTAACGTGTCACCCACAAAAAATCCCCCCGTTGGAATATGCAGCCCTTTGATCCTGTGGCCATAAATCCTCCAGGCCGTAACGTCAGCATGGGCTCAGATTGTTTCAAAGGCAAAATTTTGAAGTGGGGGAAAAAGCCCTTCTTTCCCCTTGCAAAGTGCTTTTTGCTCAGAGGGAATGCTTGGGAAAAGTGAAAGCATCAAAAAACAAAGACATTTGCATGGCAAAGAGGTGTTCTGACAAGCAGGGAGGCAGCGGAGTTGTTGCCCGGAGGACTGGACGGCTGTTAAGCAGTGGAGAGGAATCTGCTATTCTCTCTTCTCTCTGGAGAAACCAGCAAGTGTAGCCTCCCCTGGGGTGAGAGAGGTTGCACAGCACAGTAATGCATTTTGTGAATATCAAATAAAGTTACCAATACAGTCAGACAGCAGAGAAAAGTAGGAAATGAGGGAAGAGATGGCGAAGAGAGGAGAGATACCTCTGTGCAGTTTAGCTGTGACTGCACAAACTTTACATAAACGCATCACTAGACACAGAACTGTAGTGTAAGTTATTATTGGTTTGTCACTGTTGCAGTTGGATGCTTGGACCTGAAAGGAGGCGACTGTGCAGGGCGTGGTTTGCTACATGCATCAGCGTGTACAGTAGGTGGTCTTCACAGAGACCGAATGATCAGTTGGAGTCGTCGGAGAAACAAGCAAAGCAGATTAGAGAGGGATGAATAATCGTCAGTGAGGGGCCACTCTTGTCATTTACTGTAAGACCCATTGGGGACAATGAAAAATTGTTTCTCTGTGGAGTTAGAACTGCACCGGCCCACTAATCAGCTGATGGTCTCCTGGAAAACCCTTTCTAATTGTTTTGTAAATACCCGGAGGCTGATGCCATTAGCAGTTCAGTCTCTCCAGTTGTAGTGATTGACTTCTCGCAGCAGCAGTGCGTGTCTATCAATATCAGGCAATTGAACATGGGCTGAGATGGAAGTGGGGGATAATATGGAACAGAAGAGGGAAGTGGTAGAGAGGAACTCAGAAGTTTCAGTGACAGTCAGTCAATGCTGCTGAAAGTGTGTGTTGGCTTAAGCAGCTGGTTGGAATCAATTGTGCACCAGCACCAGACTCAACGGGTTTGAGTTTGGAGACAGTGTAGTGTTCCGGTACCGCTGCACACGTCGTCCCTGCTAAAGCGAGGAACAGCACTGAATGTGTTGCTTTAGTACCAGGCGGGGATCCAGCCCCTGCCCAGCCTCTCGTTTTCATCTCGGGGCGAGCGCCGTGCCTGACTGCATGCAGCCGTAGGGCGCGGCTCCCCTCCGGGGTGGAGGAGTAATCTGTTAGCAATAATCCAGCAAGCCCCACGGAAGGTCACATGTTGTGAAATGAGGGTCGAGTGAAGGGACACATTTGATGATTCAAATCCATTCTCCAATAGTGTTGCCCATCCTCACATATTGTGCTGCTGATGAAAGTAAGGCTGGGATGTAAGCAGATTAGAGAGCATGTTGAGTCTGTCTGTTGTTTCTAAAGAGGCTATTTTCACTAATCAGACAGATGTGTGCACGTGTGTGTGACTGAGCAGTGCTCTGTGGAGGCTTTTCATGCATTGTCATTGCATTGGGATCAGCAGGTGTTATGAATAATTCCTGAGTGTGCCGTCACACTATGTTGGCGCTGCAAACGTAACAGCAAAGGTTATCTCCCCTGTGGCCTCTGCTGTCTCATGCTATACATTTATTAACTCTGCATCCGACGAGCAAGGTGCTGTGTTGCCAGATTGGAGTCTTCTCTGAGCATCGGAACGCGGGACAGGTTGCTGATTCTACGCCGTTGTCTGTGGAGTTAGGCTGGTAGGAACATGAACAGCATTAACCCTGCACAAAGGTGCGTGCAGAGCTGGTGTGAGAGCACTACTGTACGCCAAACGGTATCCAAACACGCTTTTAACCCAGTCATTAATAGCTGTGCTCAACACTGTCCTAACCTCCTCGCTAAAAAGCCAAGTTACAGTTGTCAGTTTAACACATTTCAACCAATGCAGTTATACTTTTTACTGAAATATTGCACAGGAGCTGTAATAATGTATCTATGGTTGCAGGAATTACTCCCTGCAACTTTTTTATTCTTATTAACTCTGCTGTGGATCATTGCTACATGGGAGGTGCAACCAGTCAATATTGCCGTGGTTTTTCACTTGCTAAGACAATACTTGTCTATATGGTCCAGTGTCGTGTGTATGTGTGAAAGCATTATTGCAGTGTGTGTGATTGTTGTAGGGTAGGACTGGTATATAACATATGCTCTGTATGCTCTTCTCTTGACTAGTATGTTCAGGTCATCTCTCCCCTTGCTGTAGAGGAGCAAATCAAATTAGCTGTCTAATGGAGAGAGATGAAGAGAGAAGGAAAGATGAGAGGAGAGAGTGGTCATGATACATCTGCAGGATTGTTATTGTCTCTTTTGTGAATGGAGGAAGAGAGAGCATGAAGGAAGCTGGCTTGGTGGTCTGGGTATTATTGAGTTCAGGGGAGCGTTTTCAGAGATGTATAACCAATTACAGTGACCCTCCCACCAGAATCTTTTCTTCAGAGTTGGGACAAGTCACTGGAGCTCCACCAATGCTGCAGCGCTGTATTAGATTCCACATAACCTCTGTAATGAAATCCTTTGCTTGAGTGACCAAGGAATTCTGACTGTCTGAACTCTGTCTCTCTGTCTGCCTGTCTCTCTCTCACACACACACACACAGACACATATACAGCAAAATACACTATAGCGTGCACATAAATACATAGAGGTCCTGCAAAGGATCAAGAAAAGTTTTAGCATCTCTTAGCTCACTGTTTTGATTGAGTAACTTTGCTATTTCTAGCTGCGTCAGGGAGACGTTTGCATACACGCAGTAAGTACTGAGTGGAACATAACACATGAAAACGTGTGTGTGTGCTCTCTGGTGGAAAACTATGCCATGGCAACACTTAACGTACATCACACAAAGCCACTTGCCTGCCAACAGAATATCAGCCTGCAGATATATTGGTGATTAACGTGCATCCTCATCATCCTTTTAATATTCTTAACTACAGTTGTATTAAAAGAAGATACAGAAGGTACAGACCTTGAAAAATGGTAGGAAAAAAGAGAATGTTCTGGAGAACAGAAGCATTGCACATGGAACCATCTGGGTGTTCCCAGCATCATCCTCTCGCTCTGGCACAGACCTTCTATTCTTCCTCTGTCTCCTACATGCCATGTCTTTTTTGTGTAGCCATGATTTATTAATCATTGCCTTCATTAACAATTTAATTTAAAAGCAAAGGAGAAGAGTCACATCTGATTATTATGGGACCAAATGGGACCGATACAGTCCCATAAATTTGGACTCTTAATGCCGTCAGGGGGAGAGAGAGGGAGAGAAAATGAGGTGTCTGCCAACTTAAAAGATAGTAATTTGCAAATGCTGGCTGTCTTTAGTGAAATGTTTGCCCACTCACGACATGAATCGCTGTGTGTGGGCTTCCTCTACACAGCCCATAAATAACCTATTATGGAACAAATATTACACTGTGCAATACTTTACAGAGAATCGCTAAACTGTACGTTTGACAAAGGAAACCGTTAAATGTTCATTTTGTAAACCATAAACAGGGCGCATTTGTTAGGCCATGGAAACCTGCCTCCAGGCTTCTCCCTCACTGGTCCACACTTTTTGTCACTTTTTTTAACCATCTCCTTTAAAAATATGAAGGAAAAAATCCATAAGGACAAATCAAAGTTGAAACAACAACGGTTTTACCTGGCAAAGAAGAGTCTGCGCACGTACAGTGGCATCTCATCACTCAGTGAGAAGCTGATGGGTATAATAGGGTGTTACTGCTGCAATTCTTCACAATAAATAAACAGCAAACTTTTTACAGCCCCTTCTAAAGTCTGTAGGGGGTGTTAGATGCACAACACATTTTGGCAGACGTATCAATATAATTCTGCTGATGATGACGTCACGTTTTTTTTTTGCTATACAACTTGCCCAGCTAAGCAGAGGAAATATACCTGCTCGCACAGTATAACCCTGTGTTTCCCAGAAGGAGCTGGTGTATAGAGCGATGGATGTAGAGAGGAGGGAGGGTGGAACAATAATGGTCTCCACAGTTCAGCATCTGCACATTAATCATTCATAAGCAGCCAAATGGCAGCAGCAGGAAGCACAGTGAGATTTCAGGTTACGGTATCAAATCTCAGTTTATAAATAGAATAGTCATGGAGCTAGGTGGCAGAATACCATCACCGAGATCCCCCTCCCACCTTCCCCTGAGCCTCCGCTGGTTTATCCGTGTCCGATGTGTGGCTTAGCTGAACCGATGCAGTCCATGCAAACTGTTTAAGACAAAAGGTGGTTTTGATATTGTGCCATACAACCCCTACGCTGTACATGTCGCTCTAAACACGCTAATATGTAAACTATGGTAACTGACTCCTCAAGCTGGGGCTAAGTGTGTTTCACATCCCCGTCTCTCATTTTATCCATCATGGACTCAACCACGCCTTGATCGATAAGAAAATGCTTGGCTTGGTCCTGCTTGCGGTGATGCATCACTGTCACTCATCGCTATCCTTCAAGGCCAGCCTGTCAAAGATGGTTATATGAAGAATGGCAGGGTCCTATGAGTTGGGCTAATGGTAGAGGTGATGAGCAACGGCTGGGTGGGGTGTACCAATCGCTTCCTGTCTCCAGGAGATACTGGCGGTGACAGGTGACACCTTTTGTTGATGAATGTAGCCATGAAACTGCCCCATCTAACTTGTCAATCACATGCTATACTGTACAATAGTGATGGATTATTGCTGGGCAACATAGTGTGACAGCTTCTACTGCATATTCCTTGTTTAATTTACAGCTTTTCCATAAGTACGAAACTGTGGATAGTGACAGTATACGACGGAGCTGTTGACAAACCCAAACAAACCCGACACATCCTTATATTAACCCAGGCAAACCAGCATTTCTCCACTATTAGCTTTGAATGATCAGGTGGAGGGAGGAGCCTAAGCATCTTAATCTCATCAGGATAGAACTCATAAAACAAGCTTAATTCCCTCTACAGCATAATATAGTCACTGAAAGGGACAAGCAGTGGTGTTTTCCTCTTCCCAATACAAAGCGTGTCTGTAATACAGCTTGTGGATTCAGACCGAAGCGAACAGGGGGAAGGAAACCTTGCGTGTATGGGTGAAATGCTTGTGCACGGTGGATTGAAATACCTACGGCAAGCGAGTAAAAGCCTCTGCCTCATATGACAGTGACTGCAGGAAGGACGTAACGCTGGCACGACCCAGGTTTAGCTGCAGTGTAACTGTGCTCAGTTTGGAGTTGTGACGGTGCACTAGAAATAAGTTAATACTTTATTTATTTTTCCACCAGCATTGATTGGAAGATATAATGATGCAGGATAACAGACCTACACACCACACCTCTCTATGCAGCTCCCACACACCAGCATCACTATACCACAAACGAGCTCTCACATCTGACGTCATTCCTGCCTCACCTTTCTTCTTTTCTTCATTCATGTCAATCCCATTGTTGTCTCGCCACCTTTTATCACCACTGGGCTCTCGGTCAACTCCTACACCTTCTACCAGTATACTATTTATCTCTTTCTCCTTCCTCCACCCTGGTCTAATGAATTCTGTATGTGGTCGGTGTGGGGTCCAAAGCCTCTCCCTCACTGCTCCATCTCCAGCTGGGTTCTCCCATGGTGAACCAAATGCCTCTCCTGAATATTGAATAAACCCCAAGACCTCCTCTGTGTTTCCTGATCAACAGCGCTACTATTACCTAACTATTACTCTGCACGATGTCCTGGGGCTCTGGCAGGATGGACGGGCTCTCTGTCGAGTTGTGGGAGAATATAGAGATAATAGGCCCGTGCAATTATGAAACATTTCCCTTTAGTCTGTAATGTTGTGAAACTATTTCGATACCCAAATATAATTTTATAAACTAAGTGGCGTAGTCACAGAGTCCTGCCTCCTTTGGGGGTAATGTTAGCTTGGCCTGTCGTTGGAACGTGATGCTAGTGGAGATTATCACTTTATGTGGGACCTTAATGTGACCTGCTAAGAATTATGCTAACTAATTGCATTATTATTGAAAAGTAGTTCACTGTAATTTTGCTGTGTATTTGTGATGGCTCTCAGATTACAAATGGACTTTGTCAGCTCAGTCAGTGCTGTGACACATTTGATATAACTAATATTAAGACCAAGAGCAAAGCATCGTGTGTTCGGTGATATTTACTCACCATTTATTTTTGATCTAGCTCCATGAGATCTTTATTATTCAAAGGCCAACCACGCCATTAACACTGCCGGGCCCATTGCAAAGCAGCCCCACTAGGACCAATCAATGATATGAGATCCATCAGTGTGATTAGACACACTTTTGCATCTTCCTTAATTCTCCTTCTAACTGCTTGTGCCAGGAAAGTTTGTAATGCTTGTTGCCTTTAATTTATGTGCCATTGATTCCCAATCCCATGCCAAATCAGGCAGGTATACTGCAGAGGATATAAACAAAGAGACATTGCAGTCGATGTGGATAATAAGGGCTTTAACAACCATATCTAAGTCTTTAACTGCAGCAGCCTTCTGTGGAAACACAAACCACCTTTGTCTCCCGCTGAGTCCCAACTCCCCACTCCCATAAAGAGCTCTAATAGCCAAGTAAGCGAGGAGCAGGTGAGGCTTCCATCAAAGGCAGTGTCAATTAACTGAACTTGTTTTTTTGGCCACACTAGCAGGGTAATAATATCAGTCTGTGGGTCGATTGCTCCATCGCTTTGGTCCCAAATTAAACACCTCTATAACTGCAGCATGTATTACCTTTGAACACACTGGACACGCATTCGTCATTACCAGTGGGTAAATTCTAATGACCCTGATAATCCCATGTCTTTCCTGCTTGTGCTAATTAACTCGATAGTATGCCACACAAACTCGCTTAGTAGGGTCCAAACCTAATGTACGTGATTTCACACCTCCAACATGCAAAGCAACTAACCAAAAACCTCAGCAGCGAGAATATGGAACGTTATGACATCATTTGACATTAATAGACCAAGTTCATCAGCCCGACTATTTCTCACTTACTGTATTTGGTCATGGCGGCAAGATTGCAACCACTGATTTCACCTCAGTGCCGATAGTCAAAGCTATTGTTACACTTGTAAAGGCTGTGGCCTGGCAGAAAGCGGCACCATTCACGGAGTAACTCTAGAATGTATTTGTTAAGTTATTGCTATGGAATCAGATCACACCTCATTCACTCACGTATGGTGAATGTGTCAGCAGTCACTCTCTCAACCGTTTCTATTCTGGGCCACGCTTTCTTTCTCTTTTTCCACGATAAATATAAAACTGGTTCGACTGCGACTTCAATGAGCCCAAACTGAGAAGCAGCAACGTTTTTGTACTCACTTCAAATAGACTGTGATCAACGCCTGTGGGTACAGAATGTCTAAATAGATCACCAAAAATGTTGCATCTCAGCAGAGCCAAGCGCATCCTCAGCCCTAATACCAAGAGCCTCAGTGACGCTGTAGTGAGAGGATGGAGTAGAAGCTGCTCAGAGCCCCGTTGCCATTGTTTTAATTACTGCTGGCAACGGGAAGCTGTTCTAGTCTGTGCGAATCAGAGATTTGTGGTTGGAGAATGTGTGAATGCATGCGCCTGAACCTGTGCGTGATCCGTGTGTATGTGCACACTGCATGTGTAAATCTGATGCTGGTGGAGAGATCTCCACCAAAAACGATCCTATTTGGGCCGGCCCACTTTTAAACCCTCTTACATAAGCCACTACTCTCAGATGTGTGATATCATGGATCTATTTTTGGCTTTTCCTCTGAAAAAAGACTGTTCAGTGTTAGACAAAAACTAGGCTGTTTTTTAAAATATAGCAGATTTCCCTCTCATGTGTCTCACTCAATTGTTTTTTTTTTAGATTGACCAGACTGTGACTTAGTAAATATCGGTTGATGCGGTCAGCATTTACAAAAAGACATTCTTGGACATCTGCTCTATCTTTTGCTTGATGGTTGTGATCGGATTTTGAATCTGAATACTTCTTGCTGAGACTTTTTTCGGACCCATGCTGCAGGAAATCTCAGTTGGCGCTTTTCCACATTTGTACTACGAAAACACCTGTGAAGATCGATGCTGGATGAGTCTTTTCTCAGGGAGCATTTATTTGTAAATGATTGCATGTTTAAAGCTCTGCCAGTGACCTTTACCCGACCTCTTATAAAGCGAAAACCCTTGCCTGCATTTATTCAGTGGGTCTCATCTTTTGGTTGGAGAAAGTCAACTTAACTTATTCTATATTAAACATCCATTGGAGCATCTCCTGGTGTGGGTGTTGCAAACAGCCTTAGCTAAATGGAGATTAAGGCAACGCTGGAAGGACCCCTCCAAGCCCTCTAAGACTGGTGGGTGATTTTGGATTTAGCAGTAGTACCAAGATAAAGGCCTTTCTTCTTGACTAATTGATGGCTGTAATCCATGTTTTGTTTTAAAAGCCCTTCCTCACTGATGTGTGAACACAAGCCCTGTGGGTCCAGGCAGAAAGTGGTGATTAAATGGGCCAAAGTGAGGGTTTTGCCCTGGTTGGGTGAAAACGTGTAGATGTGGTATCCACTGAAATGGCTCCGCTGATAACCCAAAGGATTCAAGAGGGTTTATGAGGGTTTATGAGGGTCCATTCAGGCCTGCAATTCAAATTCATTTTTCTTCAAGTATAGAAGAACAGGCAGCACTTAGATGAATCTAATAATTTTTTTGATTAGCTGAACAATTCTTTCGTTGAATTATTAGCAGATAATGTTCACAACGTCTGTCAGAAAAGCAGTTATTAGTTTAACATGGAATCTATGACTGGAAGGAACCATTTCAAAACCTATGATGCTATTTAGCCCAGAATTGAGGTTTCATGCATGTTAGGCCTGGGTATGAAAGGCGGTGGTCGTTATATTTTGACACCGTCGTCGCTCACTGTCGTTCTTGGATGAACAATGAGCCCTGGGATGTCATGTTGTGAAATATTGGTGAAAAGCGGTTGTGCTGCTGTAACGTTAGTCAGTTTAGAACATTTCAGTTTCTCAAAGCACCATTTTTTCACAGCATATCACTCTTTCTATCACACATGTTTACAATAATGGGACCCGCTGGAATGAAGATGCATTTACAGTGTGCTGGGGAACAAGAGCTGCCATCATTTGGGAGGAATGTAAACATAGTGACGCATTAAATGCAAATCTACATATTTACATAATCAATGCTGATGGATTGCCCCTCTCCTCGCGAGGATGTCTAGAAGTGAATATTAGCTGAACACACACATCACAGTCATCTAACGCGCTTGGAGATGCTTGAACTTCTCACTGCTTTAGCTCACTTTTAGGAAATCTACTGCTGTACCTCTCAGTCTCAGTCAGGAGTATAATATCCTTGTGTTGATTACTATCATGAATCGCAAGTTCTGCTTAATCTCTACAAAGTATGTAATTAACCCTGCACTGATTTATATCGCTCATTAAATTACCACAGATAGGACAAAGTAGAGCGCTGCGCTTTATTATTCCAGCCCAGCTGTGCTGTTCCAAGATGCTCAGGACCTGCTCAGAATGTCTGACAGCACATACATTGCTTATAATGTAACAAATATGATATAATGTGGTGGGAAAGACCAGTAAAATGTGGGATGGGTGAAAATAAGAACAGTTGTCACTGGACGGTGATAGTGTCGGGACTATTTTGTATTTGTATTGATAAAAAGAAGCAGATATCATACTAATCTATACTTGTTTCTGAATTACACACTTGTTTATTGTAAGACTACCGTGATTTCAACTGCTCAGCCTTTTCTTCATCCGATTACGTTTTGATTGGCTTCAGTCATTGTTTCTGCTTCCTGCATCATATTTAGTTCATTAGTGTTGTTAATGTTCAGGAAAATGAATTCAAAAGTTTGCCTTGCAAAGTTTCTTACACTCCTCCCTTTGGTGTGAGCTTGAATTGATTGACAAAAGATTGGTTTCCAATTAGCTTCGGTTGGAGTGAATGCATCTGCCAAAACCTGTGTGTGTGTGTGTGTGTGTGTGTGTGTGTGTGTGTGTACACAGTTATTGCTGCAGTATAAAGCTTGAAAGGTCGCGTGTGCAGAAGTCATCAGTCTCACCAAATAAAAAAGGATTTAAACATCTATTTACAGGTTGAACGTGCTGTTTGACTGACTTGAAGTAATGTAGTTGATTCGTTCACATCCTTGGACTAACAATGAGTGTATCTACATGTTGATCACTACTGTATTGCCAGAGCTGGCATAGTACAATTGACACCTCTGTCATGGGAGAGTCCAAGTAGACTTAAACTCACTGAGTGTTTTCCTGTTTTCTTTCATTGCAGCTGTCCTTTGCAGCTACAACACCTGTTCTGGCAGACAAGAAAAAGTACCCCAACTTCTTTCGCACTGTCCCCTCAGACAACGCTGTGAACCCTGCTGTTGTCAAGTTCCTCAACTACTACAACTGGAGCCGCGTGGGGACGCTCACACAGGATGTTCAGAGGTTCTCGGAGGTCAGTTTCTGTTGCTGCGACCACATTTGGATGATCACTTATGCAAAACGTTACCAAAACCACAAAATATGACCCTTAGATTCCACTCAATACTCCCGGCTGGTGGGATCTGCTGAGGTAATTGACGTTTACATGCACCATTCTTGCAGCCCTCATTCCTCCTACTGTTATTGCAGCAACTTTTCATGTTCTGAAGGTGAAGGTTAACCTCTCACTATGATGAAAATAAGAATATTCTTAGTACGGGTATTTCTACAGTCATGCTGTAAAGACTCACAGACTGTGCATAGCGAACACACTGAAGAGAGCTCGGGATTTCCTACAATTCTTTCAATAATGCCAACTTGATCTGTGTGGGTGGCGATCAATTAAATTCAATGTATTCTACACTAGATGGATTACAATTTTTCCACCTACGTGCAACTCTATGCTGATTTCTTAGGAAATGTTAAAATGGTGAAATTGTGTTTATTCCTGCAACTTCAACTGTTGCATTTCATCTGTAATTTAAACAATTTGTTAGTTGGAAAGATAAAAAGTAAAAGTTTATCAGTGAAAAAGATGAAAAACTATTTGCCTGCTTTTGTGCTTTTTTATATTTACTACATCTTATATCATAGATGAAAACTCTCTTACTGTACATCACACATTTTTGATCATTATAAGAATATTATCTGCATTGATACAGTAGCACAGTAACTGATGACACTGTCAACACAGAAAATTAATCTTACACTTGATCTCAGTCTGAGACTGAGACATGGCAAAATATAGTGACTGTCAAGCTGATCAAGTAATTTCAAAATGGTTGCGTAAAGAAAAACCTGTTTCTTGTTGTCTTGCTGGTTAAATATAACACAGACTTGTTATGGTTGTCTGATAACGACTCAAGCAGAAAACAGTATCACATAACAAACATGGGAGCATTCAATTAAAAAAAGCTTGTATCAGAGGTATTGAGAGCATTATTGAGGAAAATATTGTGGGTGCTTGCCTCGAGGCCCTTGTTGAAAACAATCTGCTCTGCAGCTGCAGTTGGGAGATGGAGGTGGGAGGGGGTGTATAAGAAGTCTCACTGCAAATCTCAGAGAGACCAAATCCCTTTATCTCTCCCCTCCTGAAAGCACCAAGGGGCTTAGGACGAGAGGAAGAAGGACGGCCCGATTCAATCAAACCACCACAAGATTGGCCTCTAATCCTGATTTACAAATATGCAAGCATCACTTCCGTACTCTGTGATTCGCATGTAGCGAAATAAATAGATAAGGAGACGCCATATAGTGAAGGCATGGCTCTTGGTTACTTTGTGGTATTGTTCCATTAACTGTAGGAACCTCTACTCATGAAGGGTGTAGACATAAATTAGAATGATCTAAATATGCTGGTCTGCAATAATGTGACTTTTTAATTTGTAGCAATACAATTCATTACTTGGGAATTAAAAACATGACTTAGTATTGTTTTGCTGTTTTAGTAGAGAGAGGCTGATGTATGGTACTTATTAAGACAAATTCTAAAAAGCCCATGTCCATAAACATAATGCACATCGTTGTGCATCGCGTCTGATCAGTATGCAGTTGACAATGTGGTCATCTCCACCACCTCTACATCTCTATTTTCCTCTCTGCAGTGCTGTTTCCCAGGGAGACTGCTCACACGGTTAACGTTATGTAATGCTTGTTAAGGATTCAGTGAGTGGCACACACAACACACACGCATATCTCATGGTGTGCGCTGGGACTGTAACCTGTAAGCTAAAGACAGCTCGTCACGTCTATTTATAGACACCACGGGAACATACACATGAACACGCCCTGATGTTTCATTACTAGGGAGTAGCGGGAGATGACAGTAGGCAAAGACGAGGCACTGCATTCGCTAGCACAAGCGGGTTAACACACACACGCACGCACGCACAGACTCACCCACACAGAGCAATCAAGAATATTGAGAGCGAACAGGCCTTACGCGGGAACACAGCCGCCATCATCAGTCAGTCAGATGGCAGACCTGACTGAGAACAGGATTAGGACTCTGTTCTCTGCCTGGAACCCTCGCAGCTTAAGTGTTTAATTACACTATGACCACTCATAAATCTAGCAGGAGATCCTCTCTCAGCATCCCCTCTCTGTCTCACTTCCTCTCTGCCTCTCTCACTCTCATAGGCATTATTGTTATAATCTAAAAGATCGCTTGGTTGTTATCTTTGCGTCTTTACTTCCCACTTTTCTATAGCAATCAGCTGCTGTTCATCACAAATAACCATGTAATGTTGTAAAAGTTCTTCGTCGGAGTGACTCATTCACGCCATTCTCCACAGCATGTAAGGCCATGAGAGGGACACAGTGGAGAGCTTGTCATCAGGCCGTGGTGCAACCACATTTGTCATGCTAGTTTGTATACGCACATGACCGACTTTATGGTCTGAACTCTGGGATTTGCATGGTAATTTGTACAGTAAAGCGGTGCAGCGCACAATATCAAGGTATGACATGAGCAAGGATCCATCACATTACATGAAAATGTAGCATTTCATGTCAATTTATATTTAGCATTTATATCTAAATCATCTATCTTATATCATAGCATTTATATTTTTGAGGCTTCATCCAGTCAGGAAGACTGTGAATGAAGCCAGTAAATGCAGTGTACGCCTGGGTTAACATTACTTTACTTTGTGGTTGTGTTGTATATTTTGTATATTCGTATGGGATTCCTGAACAGCCTATATACACATATAACATACACCTACCATCATATGTGGGTGTTTGCTTTTGCATGTGCATGTTTGCGTGCTGCAGGATTATTTGTCTGCTGGGGATTCCCAGGCTGCCCCAGACAATGGAGGATGTTTTTGTTACGCAGGAAAGCTGCACACTTTCCCCGTCCCACCATCCCTCAATCCATCTGCCCCCGCCACCGCCACTCCCTCCCCTCCCTCCCCTCCATCTCCGGCGCTCTAACACACTCAGTCCAGCAGAACACAAATGCATTTGTCCTTTTCCATCTCAGTGGAGGAACACAAAATCAAACCAATAAAAATCCTCTTGTGAGAAGGTGAATGGCTTTGTGTGTCCCCCCTTTGTGACTTGCTCAGTCCATGTGTCTACATTTGTGAGCATATTGTTGAACAACACACATTTACATGTAGCATGTGTATTATCTTGTTGCTCTGCTCATTCCTACACCCCTAGACAAACGCAGGGCTACAGTAACTAGGTGCTGTTCCCTCTCCCTGGTTCCATTCAGCTTTGCTGCAGCCAGACTTTTTAGATCAACGCTTAACAAAACAGGACACTGTACCTTGTGTAGACCACCAAGCCAATTGTGTCTCAACAGCAAAACCTGGTTGTATTGATCCACTCTGGCCTCCCTGTTGTTTCAACTCAGTGAGCAGTACATTGGAGAGAATGTTTGTACAGGACTGAGTGATGTACAGAGTGATTTAGAGCTCCCTCCGGGGCACAAGAGGAGGAGGCGATTATAACAGCAAACATTTAGAGAAATAAAGGTGATGTTCTTCAAACTCATTGATTTCTTTTCAGACTGCAACACTTTGCTTGTTGATTGCACAAATGAGTTGTTTAAACTAACGCTTAAAACACTTGTCAAACCTGGCTTTAGCATGTTCTGCTCCTCTGTTGTCCATTCCAGTATTACAAACATCATTTGCCATCACCCTTTAAATTTCTTAGCATCCACTGCTGGAGTGGATCGAAGCGTTTCTACAGGTGTTGTGAGATGTTGTTATTACAAATAATGCAGACTCTGCAAAACCTGTCAGCAAGGAAACCAATTATCAGAGCCAAGATATTACGGTGTGGTTATATACACATGCTAAATGGGAGTGTACAGTACATTACCAAGGCTTTAACTACTATATATTTCAATCAATAACGGACAAGTACATATCAATATGACACATTCATGCACAGGCACGGACACACATATAGGGCGTGCACACAGAGCATCATCTGTTTAACGTTGTCTCTGCCAGCAGGGCTTGGCATGCACATTTAAGCACACACATACCCTGTGATGTCTCGAAAGCCCCATGATGCCAAGCTCTTGAGTGGGGTTGGAGGGGTGGACAGCCACAGGGCATAGCCGCAGGGCATGCAGACATTTGGCCGGAGATGGAGGACACGTGAACAGTATTTTCATAAACTGCATCGTAATGTATGTGTCTGGGGGCAGATACAGTTCCTGCTTTTTTTTTAAGCTCTGGAAAACCTGTTGAGAAATGTGTAACTGTAAAAGAGCACATGCACGAAACTGTATACAAATAAACAGTAGCTGTCTTTATCTTCTCCTACTCTCTCTCAGGTGAGGAATGACTTGACTAATGAGCTGGAGAAAGCAGATATTCAGATTGCAGATACGGAAAGTTTTTCAAACGACCCCTGTGTGAATGTCAAGAAGCTCAAGGTAAGTGACACAAACCAGGCACTTTACCATTACTGTAGCAAATTAGAATTTAAAAATGTACACCCGCATGAGTAATGTGTCATAGTTTTGGGTGGACTAGTGGAGAAGTGATGTCTAATGACCTGCTCTGGCTAATGGATGTTTGATGGCCATTTACAATAAGTGCATACATACACATACACAGATAGGAGCAATTATTCCTTCTCCTCGCCTCGTTTTAAATGGCTGTAGTACTGTACATGCCACAGTGAGAGAAATAATGTTGAGCAGAGAGCTGCAGAGAGCAGAGTAGGACAAAGACGATGCCTGGTGTGACATACGCAAGACAGAGCAGGTTGAGAGAAAGGCAACAGCGTGATGATGAGACGGGGGATAGAGAAGGAACAGGGCGATAAGCTTTCTGTCCCATGATATATGTATAACTCTGCAGTGTTGAAGGCGGACATTTTAAGCTGACACCATCCTTCCTTGATCAACTGTAAATATGCAAATCACGGTGTCGCCTCGAAGGCTTTCAGAACATTTGATTCGGGTGGGGGTGAGGGGCATCTGACGCCCTAATGGTTTGTTTCCTGCCTCATCTCGCAACTGGGGTTTGCAGCGTCATCTACGTAATATGGCGAAGTAGCGGGTGACACAGATTTAGATTTTTTTCTGTGTTGTGTGTTTGATGGAGTGTGTGGGGCGGAGGCATAAGGGGACCATGGCGTCACTGTGTGATCCACAAATAGAGAACTCGCATCTGTCATGTTCCAGCCAGATTATTCAAAAATCAGAGGGAGCACAGAAGCAGCCGTTCACACGTCGCTGTCGCTTTCTACGTTTTTTTTATCTCAACCGCTTGTTCTCTCTCCCAAGTTTCCTGTTCGTCACTGGACGAGCTTACAGAACAAAACAAAAGCAGGCGTGCACACTCACATACAGTACACAGCCACACACGCACAGACTTACCTTCTGCCCACCCTACCTTCGATGTGCAGTTCAGGTAGTTTGCATTCAGTGGAAGATCCTGAAATCTAAATTAAGACCAAAACAATAAATTATTTATTGCAACTTAATTATTTATTATACATGCAGACCTCTTGTCCCTCACATATGGCTTAGCAGTGGGTGGTCTCTTTCGAATTCAGTCTGTTTTGCAGCAGTTTTTGAAAGCTGAATAGCGTATTATACTTTGTACTGATGCTTTGATTTATATCTTTGAATATGTTGAAAAGAAGTGGCTAATAGTTAGAACGATTAAACAAAACAAGCAAAAGGGGGGTAGAGGAATAAACACATGCATAGTCTAAGACGGTCAGAGTGTAAGGTGGTACTGTCTCTCCACTGGGCCTTTTCTGAAGAACTTTTCGGGAAGACTGACAGCAGCAAGAAAAGACTCTTGGAGAGCACAGATGATGAGAAGACTGTTGTTATGGCATCATTTTTACCTCTGACCATCCAGAAATCTGTAGTGTTTTCACACCACCTTTTGTAAAACTGAAGGGAGCAGTAGGTGTGAATGTGTGTATACAGACGTATCTCTATACACAAGTTCAGCACAAAAGTAAAGAGACTGAGCAGTAATCATCACAAACAGAGGGGGGGGGATGCTTTTTTGTGGAGAGAAGCAACTTATTGCCAGGTCTACAAATCACATCTCCCACAGTCTCATAAAGAACCATCATTACTTTGTGTTGCCCATGCACGCGTGTCCGTGCCTAATAAGCCTTAACAGGGCCTGATTGGACTTATGAGGTACAGTATTACTCAAACCATTATCACCGATAAATCACCATCGTGGAGTTCCAAACAACCCTGTCATGGATAAAGCTGTCAAGGCTGCCCTTAATGCTGCCCTCTTTGAGAACAATTAGTATTATAGTTATATGAAAGCTGGAGGAGTCAGGGTAATTAGGGGTCTGTAGTGCCCCAGTCCATCTGCACTGCACAAACACACACTCACTCATGCTCTTGCCCACAACTAAGCAATCTTTCAGTGTTGCCAGGCAGTCCAGGATTTATACCAAGGCTGTGGTTGCTGGCCATAGCTGGAGTCATTTGGGTTAAGTGCCTTTTCTCCAGGGCTGATTAGTGTTATTGAGTAGTCACTGGCACTTCACTCTCTCTCTCTCACACACACACACACACACACACACACACACACACACACACACACACACACACACACACAGAAAATAACTTAAGAGTGCATCCTAGAGAAATTCAGAGTCGTTACCTGCCCTCCCTGCACATGTACAGGACAATACACACTGGCAGAGCAGCGTGTATTGTATTGAACAGTAAGGGCTTTGTACAAAAACCTCTTAGAAATCCCAGCATGCTCTCTGTCTCCAAACCACCAGAGAAGACTTTTGATTGAGCTGCTCAGCCTTCTAAAAGCTCTCATCCTCTTTGCTGTGAGAGTGTGTGTTTCTGTCCCAAACCAAGAACCTGCTGTAGGATTCGAGGGCATCTGTCTATCTGTGCATCTGCCTGTTCGTTGTAATGCATCTGTACGGTACGTCCATTACATCCATTCTATTCAGATGATTAACTCTGATGTTCGGTTGTTCAGTGGTTCTTTGAGTCCAATTGCCTTAAGGAATTGGAAGTAAGATGACAGGGACTGGTTGCCCCTCTGATCTGTGGATGCAAGACATATGGTAGAGACAGCCTGAGGGAAGAGGGCTTCACGAGCTGTATTCATAATAGCTTCTCATTATCTAGAATAAAGGCAGGACACCAAATGGTTATCTGAAATTATTGCTGGTATGTTTGCCACTTTGTTTTTTTAAAGCTGCCTTGCTTTTTAATTTTTCACAGTTCAGCCCACACCAAGTGTGAAACTTGCTGTCACACAGCTTTTAACTGCGTTACAGCAAAGTTCCACTTGAAGTCGGCAAAGCGCCTGAAAGTTTTCCTTCTGCACAGGTTGTAATTTATTTGCATTTTCACTCAATCAGTAAAACGCATCTCGTGCTTAAAGTGCACAACATTATCATGCAAAGCACAGTATTCATGATGAATGTCTTCAGATTTTCTTAACATTGCTCACTGAAAACTGACCTTCTACATGTGATTCTTAGGGCAATGTCAAGGCTGTAGCGCCTCATGACAGACTTTGCAGTGAATCACACATCATCTCCAGCCTTGTTGACTAATGGCACATTCATCAAACCTGTGACAGTATTATTGGATTTGATTTCAGGCAGTTTTGCTGTGTTTGTGTTTTGAGTGCTTGTCATCTTCTGTGTGTGTGCATATATACAGTGTGTGTCTGTATGCAGGGCTGTGCTGGTGTTTGTACTATGCATATACACACTAAATGACTGTCTGTTGGCCCTAGAGCCTGATCTTTCTTCCCCATCTTGAAACCTGCTGCACTTCTACCCAGGCAATCTGAATTATTTACTGAGTCAATCACCAGCCCATGTGCTCTCAATCCCCATGTAAATTTGTGCTCTGTAGCCTGGTTGGCAACAAAGGCAATTCTGCATGCTGACACTAATGTCTCCATTGTTATGGATCGACACTTGGCGACTTAATATTGCTTTCGCCTCTCAGCCACCTGGTTTGTCACATACTTTGTAGTCACTGATGAGATGAAAATACAGTATTACACACAAAGAGCTGATTCCATGTCCATTTGTTAATACAGTGCCATGTGGTGGAGGCATCAGAAACAAGGGAGCTGATCCCAGCAAGCCTTCTTTTTGGAAAGTGCAGTTCCAGGCCAATACTTTGTGCTGATAAAAAGGTCTAAAATGTATGACACCGTCGCCGTGAAACCGAAAGGCTTCAGACTCACAACACACTACTGTGCAGGGACAGTCCTGATTATACCATCAAGGCTTTTACATCACACACATAGCACCGAGGAAAATACACAGCATTTGCTAATATGTCTTAGTTAGTGTGCGTGAGTGTGTTATTTTAAAAATGAAAGCTGCTCACTTTGATTATTTATATGAGTCTTATTCTGTCTTGTTTCAGGACAACGACGTGAGAATCATCATAGGCCAGTTTGATGAGAACCTGGCATCCAAAGTTTTCTGCTGCGTAAGTCCTCAGTCTGCACTTTCATATGACTGCCAATTATACAGCACCTCCAATATAAAACTGTGATGATGAACGATAATTGTTTAATATTAATTATTTGAAATGCCACATGTTTAATGCAGTGTGACATACTGTACATGTATATGTCTAAGCCTGAGAGGAATCTTTTCTCTGTTAACTGTATCACTTAGCTACTTGGCTGCACATAATTTGGACTTTAGATGGTTTGGTCTCATTTTATGTTTTGTGGGCACTAGATCCATACGATTAGGAAAGACAGCAGTTCCCATTAAGAGAGAGCAACGTTACAGTACAGTAGTTAGAGTGATCAGCGTATCATCCTGTATCTCCCTGCTGTGGCATTGCTGCAGACTCAGCTTCTTCTGCTCGTCCTAGGCGTATAACCTGAACATGTTTGGCAGTAAATACCAGTGGATTATCCCTGGCTGGTACCAGGGCAACTGGTGGGAGCAGGCCAACACCACCAACTGCACCACCAAGAAGCTGCTCACAGCCATGGAGGGATATATCAGTGTGGATTTTGAGCCACTCAGTGCTCGGCAGATTAAAGGCATCTCTGGCAGGGTGAGTGACGGCCACTGCAGAAGTTTGCATATGCTACTTTATGTGACACGTGCACTAGTCAATGAAAGATGGACACCAAACATGCAGAGGTATTTGTTTTGAGAGTGGGTGGGAGCCAGATGTTGCCTGATGGTAGAGCTAATGGAGTTCCAGTAACAGACGCACCCTTTTGGCTAAATGTCTTTCTTATGTGAAATATTATCTTCTTTGGGCCAAGTTGTTCCAATAATAGCGTATTTGAATGTAGAGGAACATAATGTATGTAGGTTGTCAAGAAATGCACAGTATGTTATTTTGAGTTCCTCTGTTTAACTCTCCTAGACCCCGAAGGAGTACGAGAGGGAGTACAGCCGAGTGCTGCACCAGAAAGGAGTAGAGGCCAGCAAGTTTCACGGCTTTGCCTACGATGGGATCTGGGTTATTGCTAAAACGCTGACTCGAGTGATGGAACTGCTTCGGATAAAACAAAGGCAAAACACCTACCACAACTTCACAGTGGATGACCGGGAAGTGGGAAAGATGGTGCTGGATGTCATGAATGAGACCAACTTCTATGGCGTCACGGTTGGTACAAAGCTTTATTCATATTCATTAATAAGAACAGCATGTTGGGTTTATTTCACTTTGTTACATTCATTCTTCACGTGAAGCCTTCAGAGAACACATTGTAAAGTATGTACAGTTTGATGAGGCCCACATAAAGCCCATTTCAGATGTACTGTAGCAGATATTCACCACAGCTTGAAGGGATAACTACCACAACCCAAACGATTCCTTTAAAGTTGTGCATTAAGCAAAGTAGAACGTTTAATGTGGGGAAATGTCAAAACCACACACAGATATATTAATAATGGTTCTATGAAGCTGGAAGCACATTTGCAGAAAGGTTACTTAGTCGTCCTTCTCTGTGTATAAAGCCAAAAGAGAGTTGGTGCTTCCGCCTCCCTCGAATGCTTTCTAAATTGTTCCCGGTGGCTATGTTGGTTACAAGCTGAGTGTGTGTGTGTGTGTTTGCATCATCACAACTTCCAAGGGCTTTTCTTAAGACTTGACTTTAGCTTAAGGTCATAATTGAGTTTCTGTTAGGAATAGGGTTGCAGGTTATACACTAGCTAAGTTGGCATAAGGTCCTAGAAAATGGCTGAGTAGAAAGACACGTGTGTGTGGTTGCGTGCGTGTGTGTGCTTGCGTGCATGTGTGTGTGTGTGTGTGCGCGTACGTGCGTGTGTGCGCACCTCGCTGCCTATTAAGCTCCTGGAGTCTCCTGTTCCCCTGTAAAGGCCACTTCATTATTAGAGGATGCCACAGTGCTCCCAGCCTTGGCTGCCAGTGGACATAGAGCACAGTAATAAATTACCTATATCATATTCATACAGTAACTGTGTGTACAAACAAATCCCCAGAAAAATGCGTTCGAGGATAAACAAGACATTCTATGCTGAAAATTACAAAGGCTCAGTGTCGCAGTGAGCTGCTGTATGTACTCAGCACTTTGGTTCCCGACACATGTGGCGAGAGAACGTAGAGCAAGCGGGTCACGCGAGTGAAGCTGTGAGATGCACTTATAGAATCTTACACAGTACAGGTGTCAGCAGAACAATAAGGAGGAGAAGGAGAATAAATAGCCCTAGAAAGGATCAGCACCGGCGCCTGACTTTTAGCACAGCGAGGCCCTTTCAGGCCAGTGTCCCGAGGGGGTTTAGGTGTGTTGCAGCTCTCCACAAAATCCGTTGAGTCGCCGTTCCTCATCCCTCTACTCTCACCTCTCACCTGTCTCAGCGCAGAGACTTGCTGATCGGGTTTGCTGAGCAGGAGCAGGCTGAAATTGAGCCTTTCCTCAGAGACACAGGGAGGCAGTGTAAGAATATTGATGGCCATGTACCATTTCACACACTTTTACTCCAGGCACACAGAAGATGATGAAGTCCTGTTAGTTTGTTTGGACAGGATGGCAATTTCATTCTCCATTTCATATCTGTATATCTGTATTGACTCAAAGTAATCCTCTATACTGTGGGTAGACAGCCATCACCAATGGAAAGTACTCAAACCCTTTACTCAAGAGAATGTAGTAAGACTTCGAGTAAAAGTGTTAAAGTGTGCAAAAAGAAGCAAGTGCCAGAATGCACTGTACTGTAGTTTGTATATTTACGATATATGGCTTATTTACATGTACTTACACCTACCAGGTGCATTTTACAGCACTATAAAACCCTGTAACAGTGCTGTAAACCTCTTCTTGTTTGTCTGGAGGTGTTTTATTTGACAGCCACAATCTTCAGAAGGAAAAATTACATTTCGAGCAACATGTCAGAGGCTAGCTTGCATATTAATGAAACGCATCTTGTTTTGAAATGGAGACATCAAAAGCAGCTTTCCCAGTTAGTTTTTTAAATATTTCCAGGGAAAATGAATCTAAAATAGACGCTGGTGAAATTATTCATTCTTGTCGTCAGTGTGCGTGCTTCATCATGTGGGTTCATACTTGTGCCTCGTGTTATTCCTGATGTCTTAACTGTTGGATTTCTGCACACACACACATCTCTTGTGTAACCAAACCATATCCATTCAGGGCTGATTTCAGTCTTGCTGCTGAGGCAGTGGCAGAGGCAGCTGCAGCAGCATGAGAGTGATCGTCAAGGGCTCCATGATATTGATCTGGCTGCTCTCGGAGCCAAGGAGAAGAAGGCTGACATTAGTCGGGGCAGACTTAAGGGCGTAGAGTAGAGAGCACAGATAGGTGCTACACCCACAGGATGATGCACCCTGGGATTCACCAGGGAGGCCAAGAGGCATAAAGTAGCACGTTGAGATTAGAAGATGACAAGTAATGGGTTTAGATTTGTTTAGCGGAAACACACTGACAGGAAAAAGGCTGGCGGAGTAATGGGCCTCATTTTTTATTTTAGATGTGCGTGTGTGTTCATTACTGTTAACTCTGACATTAAAAGTGTGAAGCACCCACAGGATGTCGCACCTGCAGCCCACAGCACAACATCTCATTTGACCCCGGCGCACCTGTCACTGGCGGTATTTGCATTTCCACAGACAAAGTGATACGGGGCCACCGCCAGTGTGTCACTACACAAACACACACACACACACACATGCACGGCACCATTGTGAAGCAGGCCTTTGAATACCAGACAAGGGACACACTCTCTGGGTCAGTACACTCCGATGAGGTTGCCTGAGAGCAGCATAATACCTTGTGGAAAGAGGCTTTGCATTAGCTTCTCTGAATTTTGGTCACCTGAGGTTAATTTAATCTTTGTAGCACAGACATTTATTTCCAATTAACATTGTTAGCGTCAGTGCCTCTGCATATGTTTGATACACTTAGCATATTCCACAAACCATGTATACACTTGAGAGAACAAATTGGGGCGGGTAAAATAACTCCACGTCATTTCAATAAGGTTTGAGACACTTGCTGATGGTGAAGGGCAATTATAGTGGCAACGCTAATGCAAGACTAGAGGGTAATGGTGCAAGGGCTGTGGAAACCTGCATACAGCACGAACACTCACAGTCATTATGGGTTAGAGTCAAGTTGCCTACATGTATTTTCAACCCACATAGTCTGACCCTGCTTCTGCACCACAGTTATCTAAGTGTATTACCTGCTGCACTGTCCCATATGGTCTACATGATTACGTTGAATAGCATAGTGTGATGAAAGAAGCAAGTAAGACTGGCGCTGTGGTGTGAAGCTGTGTATCACCAAGGTGCATGTAGGGCTGATATTCAACACCGTTCTGTTGTTTTCAGCAGCAGCGTTTACACATAGATCCTCAGGTACAGTGCACGTGCTTGTACATAAACCTAATGCGACGACAATTAAGTACATGCACGTAACGCGCAGACACACACACACGACAAATATCAAAGATGTCGCACAAAGACTGGGATTCAAACAAGAGGGTGGGACCCTGCTCTGCTACTTCAAAGCTTGCCAGGGAAAATTGGCTCTCCAGCTTCCTTCCCTACGTTTCCCCCTCAGCCGTCTTTTAATCAGCCAATGCAAATGCTTTCTCTCTCTCTCATGTTCTGTACCTATCAGGCTATCTCTGTCTGCCTCTACCTCACTCTGCTCTCACCTGTTTTTGTTAGCCAGCCAGTAATATGTAAACCCAGTTAAATGTGTAATTAAGGGGCTCTGTAAGCAGATGGTCGGCTGAATTAATTGAACAGACTTCGTAGATTAACTGAGAGAGAGAGAGATAAAGAGACAGAGTGAAGGAGAAAATAGAAGAAAGACGTGGAATACATTGGAGATAAAACAACATAACCCAAAATTGGTCAGAATATATCTTACAATGTTCTCACAAAGATGAATTGCCTTTCTGCTACCGAGTCTGTCTTTGCTACATGCTCCCTGGCTTTAAAACTGCTTATCTTGTTCCTGTGACGTTCAAGACTTTCCTCATTTCATGGAAGGTTGTGCAATGATAAACATGCATTTTTGGAAATAAATTACTGTTTAAAGGATTTTAAAAATATAAATGTTTAGTAGACAGTCAGATCTATCTACTGGATTCCCTGCCTATCCTGCACCTTCTTCAGCAGGATAGAAGGCTTTCATGACATAACAAATATCAGGACTGTATAGTTAAAGATATCTGTTAAACATGTGCATCATGGTTTTGTTTTCCCTTCTCTTAGGGACAAGTCATGTTTCGGAACGGAGAGAGGATGGGCACGATTAAATTTAACCAGTTTCAAGGTGGGTATGACACTATTATCAATTTTCTATTTGGGTTTTTCACTGCAGTTGAGGATTTCTGTGTGTTTTCTTTAAATCACATCCTCACCAGGATCTAATTGGATTAGAAAGACTGATTTCAATATTTTTTGCTATAAGGTTGACTTGTCAGACAATATTGTCATAGTTTACTGATTTTAAAACTGCTTGGATTATGTGTATTATCATCCTACAGTCTATTTGTACAATCCCATTATAGATTACTGATTTTTGCAACATCTTTTTGCAAGTAAGAAGTAATCAGACTCTAAATACATACATATCTCTAAACGTAATTAATAACTCGGCGTGACAATGTGAAATAACGTCTCTACAAGCTGTGCAAGCCTGGATAAGGTAGTTTAGTGGACTCTCCTTGTCTGTTACAGTTAGGGTCACTGTGTTTGCATGTGAATGCAGATATGCCTCGGTGATCATTGTTCCCACAGCATTATACCAGGGCTTCCTTTTGAACCAGCGGTGCCTGCTGAGCGGCAGAATAACTCAGAGATTGCATCTGGATGCAGGGAATTCCCAGCTCCTAGGCTTCCCAGATGCAGCACGCTGCCGTTCAGTGCTCCCTGCCTAACCGCCTTATCTTTCCCACCGCAGAGGGGCTCCATCCCTGTGGCTACTCACATCGGCGTCTGTGTGCGTGCGTCTGTGTATTCTGCCAGAGTGACTGAGAGCAGTGGGCGTGTGTGGAGAGCAGCACACGTGTGCGTATTTGTGTGCTAATGAAAGCACAAACTCTTTGTACACAGTATATTGTGTATCGTATACTGCAATACACTATAGTGTTGCAGTCAATATACTGATATCATGAGATTATATCATGCACATGCAGGAAATAACAGAAAATACATGTGCTGTTAATGGAATGAAACTATTACAGTAGCTGCACCCCAAGAGAAAAGCAGTTTATTAATGCTTAATAATTCATCCAATTATTTTTTTGTTTTATAAATTGTCCCAAAAGTCTTCTCCCTGTGAGTAGCTCCTCTCTTCCCCACTCAGAAATAAATCATGTTCAGTGCTTGTGCTGGATTTTGTGGGGGGTTCATTTTGACATTTTGTAATCAGAAGCACACACACACACAGGGAAGTGGCTTTTACTATGCACCTGGGACACAGCTGCTGACATGCACACTGAAGAACCATAGAGATGTTTTGGGTCTCTAGCCACACGGAAGATGCTAGATGTGACATCTTATCTAAACACACTCACCTGCATACTGTTCTGCACAGTAAGTCTTCTGCAGCTGTAACACCACAGTGACAGCAGGAGAAACTATGATTAGAGAGGAGAATGCTGAAAAAGAGTGATGTGTGTGTGTGAGAGAGGCAGATTTTACTGGTGCGGTCTGTCTACGTTGGGTTTGAGGAGGGTTGGAGAATTTACTCAGCAACCTTAATCTGAATCACACTCACACTTCCCCCAACTACGTTCACCCCTTTAAGTGTACAGCGTGTTGCAGTTCTCACTATCTCCTTATAACCGCATCACATCTTAACCTTCACTCTATCACTTCTTCCTCGCTTGCCAGGAATCTGAATTTGTCACCCTCCCCTTTGACAGCCTTTTAAACCTGAGCTGGGCAGGGTGGAAAGAGGACGAGGGAGAGCCCCAGCTTGAATCTTTCAAAAGCCAGTGATCCTCAATATGACCCCATCCTCTGTCCTTATGTCTGATCCACCATTTTATCCTGCCAAACATTATTCTTAGTCAGAGGCTTCGATGGCTGCTGTTTCCTCTGTGTCTCATGGGGAAAACAGATTGCTGGCTGCCAGAGGTCTTGATCGCAGTTACAGTCCCTCTGAGAATAGATTTGCGCGGTAGATAAGAAAACATCGCCTTTGTCATGCTTCAAGGAGAAGATAGATTTAAAAATCTATATATCATATGTGTATGTGTCTAAAGGGTAACATGTTTTAGATCTTCAGGAAGAGACGTGATGTTCTACAATTTATTCTCTGCTTTTGTTTGAACCTGCAGCCATCTCAGTGCTGTCAGTCAGTGTACAACCAAAGGGTTTCAATGAAACATTTGGATTAAAGACAAAAACATCTATGAACCTTATGTATAAATAACTTAATCCCATTTACAAACAGTGCTACACAGATGGGCCAGATTCTGTTGCTGGGATTGACTCGTGTGAAGGAATTATACTCCAATTAATCACCACTTAAAAGTCCAGTAAATGCCAGCTTTTGGCCACTAGTAGCACTGTGGAGTTAATGTTCAAGTAGAACTACTAAAGCACACTGTGAATAGGAAAATAGACGTAGAGCCTTTCACACAGCTTGTGGTGCCATGAAGCTTATTTAAGGTTAGATTTACCTTAGCAGCTGTGTTTGTCACAAAGTCATGAGATGTCATTACACAAGCTAAGCAACACGTGTTTACCAGCTGACTGCAGCAGTGAAGTTTCTGTCCGTATTCCCATGGAGGATGATATGCAGCACAGCCCCTTCTGCTGGTGACAGAGCGATCCTCATTCAGTACGAAGATGTTTAAGGAATCCTAATTGCACATAACGTACAGTAGCATTTGTGCAGAAATGGTCACTGTGCTAAACATTTCATGGCGGAGTTGGAGATCAAATGGGGAGAGAGAGGAACACAGTGCCCTGTGATGCTGCAGCCGATATTATCTGTCATTTTCTCAGTCAAGGACAATGCTGCAGAAGTTCAATGGGACTATAAGAGCGATAACAGGGAGAAGCAGAAGGATATTTGTGTGTGTGCACACCAGAAGAAATTGCAGCTTGTTTGTAGTGCTTACACAAAAAAGAATTGGAATAATCCATCCTCTTTTGCCATCCCCTGTTTCTGTGCTCCCTGGCGTCCGCTCTAAGTGAGTAATCTTTATGAATGAAGGAGAGTAGAACCCAGGTTTCTCTGACAAGGTCATGCTTTCTCCACTATTACACCTGAGGGAGTCGTCGTTGTTCCTAAAAGAGAAAACACTAAATTGTGAAATTGCTCTGTTTGAGCAGAACTCTGCAGAGACCGTGGGGTTTGCAGGCTGGGGATATATAGCCGTTTACAGTCCCTTAACTGTTTGTAAAATGCTTAAACATAGTTATAAGTACTGTGTTTATTTATTGTGTGGGTCTCCATCGGGTGAAGATTCTTCTCTTGGACTGAAAGTGCTTTGAACTTCTTACGTCTTTTCGGATACTTGGTTTCTGTGATAGGCTTTCACAGGCATGGTGTGATGTGGTTTTTGTTCATTACCTAAAAAAACAAGACTGTATAAAAATATCATTTCCAGGCCACATTAAGCTGCATCTGTAGCTACCAGTGGAGAATCTTAAAAGATAATCTCACTGAGAGCCTTAAAAGTCTGTGCTCTGGCTACTTTGTTGTATTACTAATGGGTTTTGTGAGATTTCCCTGTGATATAAAGTTGTCTAGAAGGTTGTACCACTGTACCAGACAGTACGATTTAAACTTGGATCATTCTTCACTGTCTCCAATTACTGTTGTAATTAAATTAGCTTTTTCACTCAAAGTAGCATCTGTTACATTTTCTCCAAATGAGGACGCCTGGAGCCGTGTTTTATAAACCCAGCAAGGTGCTTTGTATCTGTGATTCATTATATATTATACATTACACTGTTGAATTTCACAGAACTTGCCAGAGAATCCAAATAGTCACCCCAACCAGAACTGGGGTAGTTAGTTGACCATAGTGTTGTACTTTATATATTAATGTCACTGCCTGTGTGTGCTCTCTTTAACAGAGGGCCATGAAGTCAAGGTTGGAGAGTACAATGCGATTGCGGATGTGCTGGACCTGATCAACAACTCCATAAGGTTCCAAGGTAGGAAGAGGGGTCCGTGTAGGTTAAAGGCATCAGTTACGAACGCAGCCATGTCTTCCCTCATTCACTTTAACCCAGACTCCCTCCACACACAAACATCTCTGCCCCTCTCCAGTGCCACTCTAAACTCGATCTCAGCTACATTATTTACCAGTCTATTTCTCACCACTCCTGCGTTTGCTTGTGTTGACATACTTTGTAATTTGTTCGATCCTCCTGGCTAACCCCCCCCCCCCACCACCACCACCACTCTTTCTCCATCTTCTTGGCCTTGGCCCACATACATTCTGTGACAGTACCATCTGAAATGCTTGTTTCCAGGTCCCTGACCACAGTAAGTGGCGGTACAGTATGTAAGATGATGCCGTTGCCATCGATTGGCACACTGACGGGAGAAAAAGAGAGTAAAAGATAAAAGGGCGCAGGGCCTAACCACAATAACGTGACTGTGGTGCATAGAAATAGATGCACTCAAGTGGGGGAAAGTGAGGATCTCAAATAACTGGATGTCTGCTTCAGTGGCACTATTTTGTAGTCAAAAAGAAAAAGATGTGAAGAACACAGTTAACAAAATGAAGAGAGAACGCTCTCTGGACATAGTTCAGCTGTTTACACATGCCTGATAGGATAATATGCCACAGAACACTGTTGTTACGTGATGTCATTTTAAGAGATTAAAGACTTTCTGCCTTTTCTTTTTTGCAACACACCTTTGCGCTTCTTAGGTGTGGAGCCTCCCAAGGATCGTACATTTGTGCGTCTGCAGCGCAGGCACATTAACGTGCCCCTCTACAGCATCCTGTCCACCATCACCATACTGGGCATGCTCATGGCTGGAGCCTTCTTGTTCTTTAACATCAAGAATCGCAACCACAGGTCAGCACCCTATGAGCTACACTGTAGCTTTGATCGTACCGTAGAGAATTGGAGGCAAGGATTAGACGTGTGAAATACAGCCTGGAGGACTGTGTAGGGCTTGTGTTGTAGTCATTCTGTCTATTGTAAATATAATCTGTTCTTCTTTAGACTAATCAAGATGTCCAGTCCCTACATGAACAACCTGATCATCCTAGGCGGCATGCTCTCCTATGCCTCCATCTTCCTGTTTGGCCTCGACGGAGGTTTTGTCTCCGACAAAGAGTTTGAGACCCTTTGCACTGTGAGTTCTGTGTCGCACTATGGTTTGGTGCTTATCATCCTGTTTAACGAACGGCAGCTTATTTATTATTGTTTCTGTTTCTTCGTCTTGCCTGTAAAGTATGATTTTGCTTGTTAATAATAGGGAAATAGTTGTGTAGTACAGTATGTAGGGCAAAGTCTGTTTCTTTACACTGTTTCTCTTACTTTTAATATGTAGCATGAGCTAAGAGGGAGAATCCCACTGAAACACTAATCACATGAACTATTTGATGAACTGTAAGTCAAAACCGACTGACTCTCCCATCTCCGGTCTCTAGCCAGTACGCGGCACATTAAGCGCGCCCCCCCTCCAGGTAGCGTACCCGTGTGACTATGTAGTTGCTGGATTAATTAAAGACTTTTGATTACAGTGATAGCTGGTTTCCGCTGAGCTACCACCCTTCCAGACACAGACAAGCACATGCTCACTAAAATAATGTTAGGCAGGACACGCCGCCTGCTCAATGCTCGCTGCAGACGCCAAACTAAGCCTGTCAGTTCAGACAAGGCTCTACTGCAAAGGGGCACAAAGGTTGATGAATATCTGCTGGGTTCGGACAACGGATGGTGTAGTTGTTCTGTTTTGCCGCGTTCTTCATACAGCATTCCTGGCTTTATTGCGTCTGATACATGGTCGAATGCCTATACAGGGCAGAAAGGGCAGGAAAACACACACAAACACGTAGAGGAAGAACACAAGCAGCCAAACGCAGCACAGACAGTAGCTATATTAGGATTTCCTGGCTGCATTCAAATTCTGAGCTTTTAAAACATGTCAGCAGTGTTCTCTGTGCCCAAGCGGTGAAAGGCCTGCGTTTTGTCTCTCATTAAGATGAAATGTTCTCAGGAGTGTGACAGCTTCCATGGTTCAGGACATTCTCCCAGAGCTCAACACAAAAAATAAATCTGACAGCGTCTTATTTTTAGAATGCTTCACAATGCTATTTTGTGTGAACTTTGTGAGGGAAAACGCAAATACCTGTCAGACCAGACGCCGTTTTAATCCTCGATCACCAGTTTAAGACGTGACGCGCTTTCTGCGCTTCCCTCTTTGTTCTGATAGGTTCGGACGTGGATTCTAATTGTTGGATACACAACAGCTTTCGGCGCGATGTTTGCCAAGACTTGGAGGGTGCACGCCATCTTCAAGAATGTGAAAATGAAGAAGAAGGTACAGAAGAATATTTGTATATTTTTAAAAGTGCTTTGTTCCACAGGTGTAATATAAGCGACCATCTCTGTGAATGACCATTACACATGCATATGATATCTCATGCTTATTAAATGTGGCTCAGAACTTTTACTCATCCCATCATGTGCCTCTGTTAGACTGGATACTTCATAGAACCATAAGCATTTCCACTGGAACGTGTAGACTTATCCATGCCACTTTGTGAGCCTTTTGACAGCCTAACACTGCTGTGTGGGTGCCTGCATTCACTCTTGTGCTTTTGAACACACAATCTGAAAGACTGGCAGCCCCTGGCACCTGCTTTTAGAATCTTTTCTTGTGAAAAAACGGTTCGGAAATACAAATGGCTTTTTAAACATCTGACACCATCTGCTTCTCTGGCCTAGTTATATAAAGTGGTGCTGAGTTCACTGCGCTGAGCCTTTCTGTATTTATAGATCTTGCTCCCCCCTCTCTTTGTCTCGTTCACTCTCTCACCCTCTTGCATTTTGGAGTATGGGTGGCCTGCCAGAGAGAGAGAGAGGGTAGGAAGAGACAGAAGAAAGAGAGACTGATCTGAGTCTGAGGGGTTGGAGGGAAGTAGCTACAGAGGGGAGCGACAGAAGGAGGAAGGCAAAACAGGGCAGAGTAAGGGACAAGAGAAACAATGTGGCCCAAATGGCAAGAAAGCAGCCTGGATGCTGAAAAGAGGAAAGTTGCCAAAGCGGGTCAGGAGATGGATGAAGATGAAGGCAATGTAGATCACAGGTTAGAAACGCGAACAAGCAATGAACTAAACTTTTCCCATCACCACCACCATGTTGTTGCAGATGTGTTTCTTTCCGATTTCGAAAGGAATGACACTGGACCTGGCCTCTCAGTTTTTTATTTTGTTGTATTTCAGCTAATCATTGCAGTTTACCCCCCTCTGAGCTCTGAGGCTTGGCCCTGACCCTCACAACGCGTTACCTCAAAATTGTCTCCAACTGTACACTGCCCTTAAACCTGCACTGAATGTATTCCCTGTTTGTTCAAGGCACGGCTCTGTGTGGAGGACACACACACACATCACACTTCCTCCACACTGATTGAGTGCAGGTGCTTTGGCTTCAGTAGAGTGATAGTTGCTGTTGCTTCCCTGAAATCTCTGCCAACCGCCATCAGGGGAGTAACAAGCACAAGTGTTGGCCATATTTTCCTCAAACAGTAGGCCTGGAAGTGTATCCCTCACTCTTTCCTTCAGCCTGCTCTCCATTTATTCTCCCATGCGCTGGGAGAGCAGAGATTGTAAATCAGGAGAGCGTTCGATAAGGATTCCACTTGGTGGGCTGCAGACGGCAGTCCTTCACGTCTTAAAGAGCTCAGTGCCAGAGTCGGCAGGGGGAGGGCGGCTGTCAATCACCGCGCTTTCTCTAAATAAACACAAACACAGATAAGCATGCGCTGCACAGCAAAAGCAGCCCATGCGCTGACCCTCACCTTCAGGCCCCTGCAGAGGCTACAGTCTGCCCACATTAGTAGTTTACCAGTATTCCTTTGTGACGTGCAGTACTGTGTTATTAGATCAACACACAGATTCATGGCCAAAGCTAAAGAAGTACCTATTAGCGCGTTACACACAAAGACATAATGACTCACACTACACACATTCAAACAAGGTGAGTTTGCCTGAAAGTAGCGTCTGAAAGCTTCGCACTCCTCGCTGGGTCCTAATAGATTAGTAGTAGTGGTGTTACAGTGCAGCCTGGATGAGCTGGTTCACACAGTGGTTGTGGTATTTACCTGCTGTTAAATGTGAACTATGCATTTGTCTTTATACGCACATCAGGGGGAATATTTTTCTCAGGCATGCAAACATTTTATTAATTTATTAATTCAGTCAAATTCAAAGTTAACACAGTTCATCAGTGGAAACCAACACACTGAAACCTAACTAATATGTCACTTTGCCAATGGTAGTGGGGGAATGAAAACAGTTGATAACACTTCAGGTAATTTCGAGTCATTACATAGTTTGTCTAACAGACTCAGTTGGCACAGGAACATATCACAGTTGAGCAGATGGTGGTGCAGAGCTATTTTGTAATTTCCCCTAAAATATCACACATCTTGCAGGTCTTGGTTACAGTCATTTACTTGTTAGACTAATATGTATTAGTATCACTGACCAGAGTTTGCCAGCGTGTATTTTGTTATTTTTATTCCATCTTGTGTTTTTGCACAGTCATTTGACCTGCGCCGCCTCTTGCTTTTGAACCATGACAGTATTCCTCCAGGAAATGTCGCTCACCTTGGCAGCATTTGTTCAGTGCCAACACCATCAAACAACAGCAGATCAAAAAAAGCGATTCCCTCATGCATCTCACGCTGAACCCATCGGTGGATGGAGACCTGTGCAAGACCACTGCTTCGCATCTGGACTGTGTGATACTCTCCATACAGCCCAGCCTGTGGTCTATGACCTTTCCTTTGATCCGCGGTTCCAGACAGTCAACTGCTATTATAAATAAAGATCACAAACAGGTCATGGCTTTCATCCCTGTAAAGTTCATAGTATAAAGAGGAGCTGTACTGATGGACAGTGTTAGACTGATCTTTTCCACTTTCTGTGGCCACCAGGTAACAAAATAGTAGCTCGTTTGCATTGTGTTGACTGAAAACTGAATGTCCGGCCGTGGCTCCCACTTCCTGACTAACTAATGCAATCTGCTAAATGTACTGCACCGCAGTGAAAAGAGTGTCTTGGTTTTAATATTCTGGACCCACGGTGTGGATGCTTTTCTATCCTAGTAGGTGGTTAATTGTTGCTAAATACATTGCAATTAGTCCCTGATTAGATGGTTACTAAGAAACCAGCAGGCTTCTCAGTCCTGAGATGGGATGAGAAGCATTTGTTCCACATAATTACAGTGGCCACTAAGAAATCTGGTTTGAAATGGCTCTACAAACACGCATGCTATTACATATCATTAGCAGGTGTGGGACATTTGGCTAACATCTCATCTTCTCTTCCCCCTGCAGATCATCAAGGACCAGAAGTTGTTGATTATCGTTGGCGGGATGCTGCTAATCGACTTATGCATCCTTATTTGCTGGCAGATTGTGGACCCGCTTAAGAGAACCGTGGAGGAATACAGCTTGGAGGTCAGTGTGCATTGTGATGTGTTTCCACATCTTGTCCTTGATTGCCGTTTATGTTAGTGTAACCTGATTTGCCTCATGCGGGAGAAACCCTGTGACACAGATTCTTGCTAAAATGCTTGTATGCTTAGAGTTTAGGCAAACACGATATCTGCCCTGGGCTGTAGTGCACGGATCTTTGTTGTGCTTGTTATTTTGGGTCAGGACGTGAGCCATCGCTGCCTTCTGTGCTTATCCCATGGCCGGACATTTGCCAGCTTGGATGTGACACTTTGGCAAAGCCCACTGGAAAAGAGGCACTTGGCATCACTTTCTCCTTACTGGAGACGTGGTATGGTGTGGAAACGGACTTAGCTTTGTAGAGACTGATCACAGAACACTCCCTTTTTTTAGATTGGTACAGGATTTGTTTAGGTATGTGCCCAGTTAGCTATAATACGCATACTGGAGTTTTGGCACTAGAGTTTGATGGTATGACGTATTAGCACACAGCTCACAGTGGCACTGAGAGAAGGCTGGTTGTAAACTACTAAAATACGGCATATTTATCTTCTCAGAGACTTTAGTTGCTGTAATCATTAAAGTGGCAGATTGCGTTGAGTTCATGTACGGCATGGTTTCACTGTTTGGCGCCGGCGTCATACTGTACATATGAGCCTCTGTCAGCTGAGCCACGCCATTAGACGTTGAACCGCGAGTTTAACATAAGAGGCCACGAAAGACATTCACTCCTCAGTGGGTTACACAAAAAGACGGGCTGGCATCAAGCTGTGGCCGGTTAATTCAGCGTGATGTGAAGGGATTAGGTGGACTGCAGCGCTAGCACAGTGTAGGACTATACTGCTCGACTGGAATGAGTTCAGCATCTGTAACACGTCATTGTTTGTAGTGAACAATAATGCATCGATGTAATTCTGCCCATTCAAGATACAACGGACAACATCTTATAAGCTATAGATGTTTACTTGAGCATTTCTGAACTGTTCAAGTCATTTTATCTAATTATTTATTCTCTCTCTCTATGTGCTTACAAATATTTCGCTGGAACAGATACTATTAGATTCACCGTCAAGTAGACAAATAAAAGCATTCAGTCAACTTCAGCTGAGTCTCAATGATCTGTCCTTGAAGACAGTGGAGCACAGATACTGCTAAGCGTAGATTTTCCTTATTGAGTTGTATTTTAGGTTTCCCAGCTCTGTCTGTGTTAAACGCCTCCCAAGAGCCCAGAGTCCTCAGACGTCGACAGCATTGGTTAGATCCTTATTGACCGTTCGTGAACAGAGGTTAACAGAAAGGCAGGATTTGGGGGGTTTTCTGGAGACTTCTTTTGATCTTATTTGAATGCATATTGTTTGCTTGCTGCTGAGGTCCTGCGGGGGCTGAAAGGGGACCAGTCACTTTTGACTTTTTGTGTCTCCAATTAAATCAAAGTCCTGTGATGTGATAAATAAGGCTGAGAGCACTGGGAGGAGGTCAGCTGCTCTCTGTTTAGTTTCCACAGTGCTCAATGGAAAGACTGCAGTAGGAGAACTCTGAGGAGGAAACAGCAGAGATGCATGATGTCGTATTCTGTGAGGCATCCATCTGCTCCATTTCCAATAATACTCTCAGTACACTTGTACGACTTTAGACAAAGATGTATTTCCATCATGATTGCATATATTTAAAGGGTGTAAAAAGCCTTTATTTGTGGATGTTAGTGTGTGCATCGCGGTCCTCTCTCACGCGCTAAGCCTCCGGCTAGGTGAGTGCATATATTAGGCACCCAGTGCAGACGTCTATGTCCCCCCTGGGGTTTTGAATCTGCATGCCTGGGCCGAGGCACAGGCTCCACATGCTGCCAGATTTCCAGCACCAGCAGCATTACTGCCTCGTGGCACATCTGGGTGGAGAGGGAGCCAGGAGGCCCTTTGTGCCCCAGGCCTCCAGGCCTGTCCAGTGCGACCAGAAACCAGAAAAAGTGGAGGCCTAGGGAAAACCACACGACAGAGTACCTGTTCAGGCAGACATTATAATATTAAATAACACAACCACAACAGTCTCTCTGATACTGTGGTGCTTCAGTAATGGCTACAATCCTGTAAAGTTTAATGTTACTAGTCTCCAACATGGTACAGTTCGTAAAGGGCACGGTCTCTGTGCTTTCTGAAGTAGTTGTGTTTCGTTTTTTCCCCTGTAGCAACATGTCCCACCAACACAGCCCACATGTACAGTAATTTAACACAATGCTATTTTTAGCCTGGACACCCACTTAGTGAGGAACGGGAGAAATGGGACCCTGGTGGATATTCTCCATAGGGCTCCTGAGCCAGTGAGACTAGCTCTGACTGACTAACAATAATTGGCGCCAGCAGAAGGACCATTAGTTCCCTGCAAGCTCTCACATCATGCTCCTGTGGGCATGTCTTCATAGAGCTGTATCCACCTGCTGGTCCAAAACACATACCATGCAAGTACAGTAGGTACTAGTAGTGAAGTGGGTTCTCCTGCATGCTCTCTGCAGTACTTGACCAAGTGCCTTTTATTGTTTTAAATGGGTAACTAGCTTTACAGGTAGGTGAAATGTTTTTTCTCATGCTGCGCAACTAAAATTTACACATACAGTAGGAATCAACAGAAAATAAGTCATTTCTTGCTTTGACATTGCTTTGAATCCAGCATGAGCTTCCATTAGTACGACAGGCTTTATTAGCAAGACAGTATACGTGAGGAGAGGCTGGCAATAGATCCTTGTGGAATACTTCATAAAACATGACTGGTTTAATACCCTCTAAAATAAAAGTAAAGAAGGGCCAAGGATCATGTAGGGAGTCTTTGAAGAGAATGACCCTTGAGACTCATTTTATGGCAGCTATTCAAGGCTGCAAATTTTAATTAAAGTATGCAGATTGCCTTCACCAGAAATGACTTGTGACCTTGAAGTTGTCCCAACCCCCCTTTAAACCTAGCTTGGCCTGTGATCTGCCCTTCGCTGTGTAATGTACATAAAAGACAACGGGCTGTGCTTAATTCAATAAAAATATTGATAAGATTAAAAGCAGTTTAACCAAAACGGTAGTTCAAGCTCCCTCCTCTTTCAGATTCTTTGCAGTGGGCTGACCCCTAAAGTTAGGCTTTAGGGGTCACAAGAATATTATGCATATCAGTGTTTTTCCCCCGAGAGCTAACTGCGAGCAGGAAAAACTCTGGCTGCTCCAGGAACATCCCGGGAACACTGATCACAATGCGCTGGGCAATTAGATCCATTTTGTGGCTTGTTAATAATTGAACATTTGTTAATAGCATGGGTGTCTCAGCAGCAGGAAGGAATGATGGTTGCCATTAGATTAAGTCCCACAGTACTGCCACATCGTGCTGCGCGTGTCCGTTCTTGTGTTTGTTGCAAGTTGCAGTGTTTATGCAAAGAGTATGACCTTCAGCCTACAGTGTCTATGTACGCGTGGAACTTGTCTGTTCACTCGAGCATGGATTTGTTTTTGCACGTATAACTGTGTGGTCTCGTATGCTTTTAATGTCCTGTCTTGCAGTCCTGGGCATTGTCTGCTGCATAATGAAGGACAAACTGTCGAGAAAGGATGATTAGCATTCTGGTGATTCCTGCCGCACCCCCCTCTACTCTGGTCTCTCCTCTTGTCTCCTGTTCGTTCCCCTCCCTTCTCTGTCATATTTCCCTGCTTGGAAGCTGCTGCAAACCTCACCAGGCAGGTGGGCAGGTTGCAAAAGGAATATTGCAGTGTGGCATCACCATGGCAACGACCATGGTTTCTGACATCTATAATGCAGAGAGCGACACTGTTGATCCACGAGACAAAAATAGGACACTGACTTCAGCATGACGACACGTGAGGGGATAACAAACATGTAGAAATACAATCACTGTGAATGTGTAAGGATTTCTGAAATATTACTAAACTTAGTGATCTGAATAATAACAGAAATGAAGCTGTTAGAATTTCAGTATTGTTTGTTTGTTGTTTGTTGTTGCATTGTTTGCGTGCAGTCAGGTTCACCTTGGCTCATAATCAATCAAACAAAATTAATGAGGGAGACGTTTATTTCACAGGCATTATTTTGGGTATTTAAATATTTCTGGGAAAAGATACAAATAATACTGTATGTGCATGATACTGTAGTAGCCCTAACACTTAACGTCCCTTTAAATCTGCACTTACACACCCACAAGGAGTACATGCACGCACTCACAATGTTCTTACTCCTCTTGCTCCTGCACTCTGAGGTTCTCCTCGCAGTCGCAGTCAACTGCTGATTGTGTGAATGGCATCTGAAGGACGCAATGCTCCTGTTCACCACCAGCCTGCTCTGCTGTTTACAGGACTCCTCCGTGGAGGAGCCATATTCCCAGTGACTGAGACTGAGATGTGGGGTGTTGTGAATCTTTATTTATCCTCTAAACTCCACAGCATCGTCATCTGCAGCATTATCCATGCAGCAGTGACAGTGTTAAGATAGGCTTTGAGGCATCTTTGTTAGTGTTGAGTAAAGCACGGCCTGAGATCAATGCCTTTTCAAATTAAACTGGGTCATTAAGGGATAACCACCACCCACCTAGGCCTGTTCTCATCGACCACCTCTGGAGGGAAGAAGAAGGGAGGGAGGGAGAGAACAAAAGAGAAAAGTGCATAGACCTCACACATTCCAGGTGATTTGAATGGCTGTGTGAGTGTCTGAGAGCTTGACTCTCCCAAAAGGACGCTTGTGCATTGTTAAGGCTATGGTAACGCATTGTAACTGCATGTGCAGCATTATTAGCGTCTTTCATGTTTTAGTATTGTGGTGAGTGTAAGACATGACGACCATTTTAGGTAGCTGCAGTCTCAACCCCCCGTAAAATAGCCCCCTTGTAATGAACGCTCCCCCTAATGTATCCCTCCATGTCAGTTTGTCTTACCACCATGTTTGTCGGCAAATAGCATAGAGTTTGGTTCTACATGTACATCTGCACTGGACACAGAGCAGCGTCATCCCTCTGATGTTAGCTGAGCATACTGCAGTCCTCCAAGGTCCGCTAAGTAAGCGTGTCACAGGTTTTACCTCTGGGATACTCGCTTCTGTTTATAGTCTTTCCTGTTTTTACATGTCCCAGCCAGCACACGGAGTCACGACTCAACTCCAACTGGACAGGACAAAAGTGTCCACCCACATAAAGAGTACTGCAATATGAAGTGATGGAAATGCTGGCTCAAAAACAAAGACAGAAGCAAAAATAAATGAGATAACAAAACTCATTTATTAGATGAGTGAGGATTATACAGTGGACAACATACTGTATATATTCATTATAAGGATCTGCCAGGAGGCACCAAATGCTTATTCAGTGGCATCATTGATTTGTGCAATTCAGAGCCAGATGGGAAGATATATGAGAGAAAATTATGTTCTTAGCTCTCAACTAATTATTTCCTTGTTGATTTATTAGGCGTTACATTGAAAACCCACTTAGAAGTAAATATTACAGCAGCAACACAGACAGTTTAAGAGCTACTGTATCTCATTTTAACTGTGGGGGTCTGTAAGAAGAGTGTTTAAACTTTCCCACCTGTGACATCTAACATTAGTTTTAAAAGTTTTCGTTCAGACGTCTGACTCTGAATCTACTGTGGGACAGAAAGGGGGCCTGGATATGTAGCCAGGCCAACAGGGCTTTCAATTTACCCAGGATTTCATCATTTTGTGGAAAATATTTGCCCGGTATGTTTTGTCATGTGTTGGCAACAGACTTTGTGAGGGACAACAGCGCACAGTATGTGTAAGCTGACAGCGTTATCAGTGAATCATGCAGCAAAGTACTCTAAGGATTGCTTCAGAGGTGTAGTGTTTGTTGACACTCTAGCTGGTAAATTGGACATGTGGCTGTGCATGGCTGAGCTTGTTCAAGTGAATCTGTCAAAAATGGGATTGGGTGGCAATATTTACCTCCTGCTTTTTCTCCATCTGTGATTTTTCACCCCCACCTTCTCCTTTTCACCTTTGTGTACATCTTTCTTTCTATTTTAACAAGGTAAGCACAAACACACTAAATTACCCCCGACCTCCACCTTCACCCACACCTCTCTTTTGCTCTCCTCTCAGTTTTACTCAATTCTTTCCCTGTGCCTCTCCTACTGCTTACCCAGACTACAGTTGCTAGGCAACAGATGATTGAGCATGAGGGGTATGCAATTGACCAATTAGAAACCTTCCAAATGAAAGTGGTATGAAAAATTCCTGCTGTTGCAATTAAGGCTTTATCTGTAATGGTGAGTGTATATAGAGAAAATGTGAGAACACTACTACCCATTGCTTATAAGCAATAAAGATAAATTGATCATACAATAAAATGATGGATTTTTAATAACAGAAAATGAGGTTAGTGTTACCTGTTGTTGTCTAATGATTGTGTGTGTGTCTTAGACATTAGACATAATGTTATTAATATATTATAATATTTGAAAGTCACTGTTGTCTCACTTAAACACACTTAGTCAAGTTATCCAGCTTCTCGTCTTCCTTTTATTTGTGTCAATATAATGCTCTCAGAGCTCAGTTTCCCCGTTTCTCTATTTCCTGTCTCTGCCATCTATTCCCACATTTCTTCATTCGGTTTATTCAGACATCTTCCTCTTTCCATCTTCGTCCCTCTCTCCGTCTCACTTTCATGCCCGAGACATCCCCCCATCAGTGACCAGAACCATCCATCAATGTTCCTCCCTCTTCTGCTCAGCCTCAGCCTTGAGGATTCCATTATGGCTCTGCAGCTGACACACACACACACACACACACACACACACACACACACACACACACACACGCACACACGCACACACACACACACACACACGCACACACGCACACACAGTCTTTTCTTTTTAAACTGCTGAGTTTATTCATGTAATGACATAATGCTTCCCCTAGCCCCTTGCCACACACAGCTAAAATATTATATGATGAATTATGACCCTTACCCTACAGTGCTAACCCCCAAAACACTCGATTCTACATGAATATGAAGACACACACACAAAAGAAAAGTCATCTTTATCTTATCTGAACTCAGACAGAGACAGAAACTCCAGACAGTGATGCGGCTCATAGAGATGATGATGCTGATGAAAACGATTGAATGTGTGAGGTGGTGTGGGGGTGGATTTACAGTTTTTTACGATTGCTAGACGACAGTGAGCACAACTGGAGATACATGTGCAAAACTCTAACTACAGTCTGCTCTACCAACAATCACCTGAGCTGAACAGTTCACATCACCTGCAAAACTCATTCAAAGCAACACAACTCTAAACACATGACTCAAAACAGCTCAGTGCAGCATAACACCATGCACAACCGTCACTGAGATAACACACACTGTCACTCAGAACACACTGAGTGAAAAAACACTAACATCAAGCACCAATACAGAAAATACTAACTAAAACCTTTACAGTTGAAAGAATTTCAAAGAAAAGAGAAACATTCTGTCACATGATTTATTTAAATGTTTGGAACATAACAATTCTTTACTAAGGTAAACGAAAATTAGCAGTTTGCTTCAATAGTTGATAGTCATTTATGGAATTACAGTAATGAGAAGAAAAAGGTAGAAACATACTCTATATACTGTAATTTGATCAAATAATTGAGGGGCTGATCCTGCCTCTCTCTAGCATCAGGCCACAGGTTTTCATCAACATCACATCTAAAGTTCTCTCTTGCCATGAATCTGGGGAAGAACCTCATCCATCCCTGGATCCTCTGGACTCGTGTCCTCACATCCGGCACTGTAACTGTAACATGGCTTCCAGAAGAGACGTTTGGTCATGTGGGTGGTGATCAAACACTTTCCACCTCTATTGGGTTGAGGAAGGGTGAATATGCAGGCAGGTACAAAACTTGCCGCCTTCTCCCTCCACAAACCCGTCATCCTTGATGCATTTCCAAAATTACTCTTTCTGAGCTCTACCTATATATATATATATATATACATATACATACATATATATACATATACATACACACACATGTATATGCAAATATATATATATATATATATATATGTGTGTGTGTGGGGGGGCACTAACAAGTCTAAAACAAGTCACCTGTTTAGCCTTTCAGCTGAAACTGCATATCAGCAGTGACAATCTATTCCATTTTGAATGTGTGGTTCACAGTTTTGACAGCAGTGTGTTAGCATTTGAACAAAGTGCTGTAAATCCATAGTGTTGTGCGGGTTGTGGTTAAAGTCATGGGATAAGTGTGTAGAGTTTTGAAAACTGTGTTCAAGCAATGAAAAACGAACTAGAGTTTGGTCCACATGAACTGATGCTGTGCAGACTGTAGTTAGAGTTTTGCACATGTGACTTCAGTTGTGCCCACTGTCGTCTAGCAATCGTAAAAAACTGTAAGCACAGCCGCTTGGCCTTTCCATCGCCATCACGATCAAAACAGCGTCTGTCTCCTAAGTAAACCCTACTAACCCGTAAAGTACATAAACCCCAACAGGCACGTTTCCTCTGGAGCGTGTTGATGTGTCGCCGTCACCTTTTATATTCGTTTGACTGGTGCATTGTCCTCAGGCTGTGTTTTCCTAAAATACTGGACGTTTACAGTATGTTGGCCTCTCCCCTGGACTGTAACAGACACGCAAAAAAATAAGCAGTGTCTTTACTATTTTCACTCTTGGAACAACATTTCACAAGTGTTAAATTTAGCCAAAATGATTTGGCTAAATTCCTCCTCCAACTTGAATGACTGGCTTCACTTATTGTCTGCTGTCTGTACTCTTCATCTGGCGTGAGGCTGGATAAAAACCAATAGTAGCTAAAGCTGTGCCAAGTGCAGTCTGTGACCTCTGCTGGCTTGCAACCCAAGCCAAGCTGAAATCATAGTTGCCAGGGACTGAACTAGGTGGAGCTTCCCTTGTTTCAATCAATGTGGTACCTGGACTCTCTGGAGTGCAGGCCAACAGTTTGTGTATTGAACTAAACAGTAAAAGACGCGACACCGAGCGATAAAAGCTATGCATCTAGGGCTCATTATGTTTGGTGCATCTGCTTGTTCTGTGTTTCAATTTTAGAAAATGTGTTTGACTCCCACTTAGCACATTATCCCCAAGACAACGTGAGTGGCACAGTAATATCACACCTGTCATCATTTCATGTAGACGATCTTTGTTTCAACCTCTTTTTGACGAATGTTGCAGATTTTTATCTGGTGTGAAATGTAATTGAACTGGAATATGCTGTAAACTGCAAAGCATCTATTAATAAATTAGCAGCTGTGTGAAGTGAAAACTGTGTTACTGGAACATCTACTGGTGATTATGTATTTCTTCACTCTCGTTCCTTAATGTTTTGCCATGTGACCCGCAAGCTGTTGCACATACGCTGTAACTCCATACCCTGCACACTCTCTGCACAAGCAGGTAATGTGACGTGGCTCAGTCACATTATAGCAGACCACCAAGGAGGGTGAGTTTTGGTGAGACGAGAGCACTTTGCTGCTGCTTGAACAAAGTGCAGATGCTGCCTCGGCACTATGATCCCAGGATTACAGTCAACTAGGAAGAGACGTTCTCTTACACAGACCTGGAGCCTTCAGCAGATTGGAGACTTTACCCTAACAGCAAAGATACTGTGGACCAAGAACGAATGTCAGCAAGCGCAAAGAGACTCATTAGAGGAAGATGGGGGGAAAAAAACAAGAAGAAATGTGAGGACAGGGAGAAGAAGCATGTGAGTGGGAAAAAGTTGCTGAAAGAGACACGAAGAGAAAGGTGGCGAAACTGTCATGATCCACACTTCAGCTCCGCCGGAGGCTTTTATTCTGAAAGGCTCCAGCGGAGACACTCACCACACCTGCTCCGCTCACCTGCTCATGATTATTCTCATCTGGCCCATTAACTCCTGTCTTAAGCTCTTCCCTCAGCTCACTTCGCCGTCGGACCATCAAACGTTACTGTCTCAACACATGACCCGCCTAGGACCTCGTCTCGCCAACCGTGAGTTTTCGTTTTCTTGGAGTTACCTTGTTCTTGTTTTAACGCCCACGGATCTGTGAAGTAACTACGCTTGTCCCTGACTCTCTCTGCTCTGTGTTCCGGCGGTCCACACCGCCTCTGCCTGCACCAGTACGTGTGAACTAAGACTCTGTTCGCCGGAGCGGGCTACGAGCGCCTGCGGTGCGCCGTCAGCTTCTCCGCGACTACTCTGGACCTATCGGCCGTGTTTTTTCGGCTCGCCTTTTGTTTCTCCCTTGGATTACTCGTTGTCGCCCGGTGTTTTGTTTTCCTGTCCGCTAACCCGCTTTTCAAACCACAGGAAGGATCCGTCTCGTCAGTCGCCGCGCTGCGATCCGAACCCGGAAGTACCCGAACCCACCCCCGGCGGCCCGGTGGAGATTACAGTGCCGGAGATCGGACTCCCACACTTTTCATCATCTTTTCCTCCATATCTGCTTCTGTTGTTACAATAAACTCGTTAATATTCATCCCTCGACTTGGTTCAGCCTGTTCCATCTCCTCCCAAAGCTTTCTGCCACCTCAATCGTAACAGTATGGTCCGACCAAACATGGAACCCGCTGAACCAGACCTAGCTTCCGACCTCGAGCAGGTAATTCAGGCCCTCTTCAATCTGTTAGACACCATCCCGGATATCCCTGACTCCACGTCCCGCATCTCCATTCTAGACCGGGTTACGGAGGTTTACACTACCTACCCCTGTTTGAAGAACCTCACAAGGTTTCCTGAGCTTCTGACCATGCAGGTCAGACTCAGAAGGAGGGAGACACCCCGTCCTCAGTCTGCTCTCTCCCCAAGTCCTCAGTCTGCTCCCTTGCCTCGACCACAGCCTGTCTCCTCGCCTGTCTCACCCATATCAGAACGTTTTGCCGCCCTCTCACAGACCCAAGCCACCTCTCCAGTTTTCTGCGCCAGCCACGTGATTCAAGACTCATCCAGGACGCCTGAGCTCGCCCCTCGTCTCTCACCCTCTGAGGGCCGCCTTATCTGGCAAGAACTGAAACACCAGGCGGACCCTCTCCATACCCCTCCGTTTTCCCCAGCCCCCGAGTTTCAGCCGTCTCTCAGCTGGGCCTCTCTTCTGACCCACGTTCATCCTAGACAGGCTCAACGCCATGCCAAACCGGGTCCTACTCTGCACCATGCTAAATCCACAGGTTCATATCGCCCGGATCTACCTGCCGCTCCTCACCTCACCTCTCCTGAGCCTCTGTCCACTCTGGAAGAGCCGACGGCCCAGTCAGTTCCGCAGCGGACGTTTCCCCAGTTCATGTCCTACTGGGTCTCCCTTCGGGCCCGCGCCCACGCAGAACTTGCCACCCTTCCAGACCACGCAGACCCACACCATGCTCCACGCCACGCAGAGCCTGCGGCCCCAGCTCCAGCTCCACGCCACGCAGAGCCTGCGGCCCCAGCTCCAGCTCCACGCCACGCAGAGCCTGCGGCCCCAGCTCCAGCTCCACGCCACGCAGAGCCTGCGGCCCCAGCTCCAGCTCCACGCCACGCAGAGCCTGCGGCCCCAGCTCCAGCTCCACGCCACGCAGACTCACGCCATGCTGACCCTGACCACGCAGCTCCTCGCCATGCTGACCCTGACCACGCAGCTCCTCGCCATGCTGACCCTGACCACGCAGCTCCTCGCCACGCAGACTCACGCCATGCTGACCCTGACCACGCAGCTCCTCGCCACGCAGACTCACGCCATGCTGACCCTGACCACGCAGACTCACGCCATGCTGACCCTGACCACGCAGACTCACGCCATGCTGACCCTGACCACGCAGACTCACGCCATGCTGACCCTGACCACGCAGACTCACGCCATGCTGACCCTGACCACGCAGACTCACGCCATGCTGACCCTGACCACGCAGACTCACGCCATGCTGACCCTGACCACGCAGACTCACGCCATGCTGACCCTGACCACGCAGACTCACGCCATGCTGACTCTGACCACGCAGACTCACGCCATGCTGACCCTGACCACGCAGCTCCTCGCCACGCAGACTCACGCCATGCTGACCCTGACCACGCAGACTCACGCCATGCTGACCCTGACCACGCAGACTCACGCCATGCTGACCCTGACCACGCAGACTCACGCCATGCTGACCCTGACCACGCAGACTCACGCCATGCTGACTCTGACCACGCAGACTCACGCCATGCTGACTCTGACCACGCAGCTCCTCGCCACGCAGACTCACGCCATGCTGACCCTGACCACGCAGACTCACGCCATGCTGACCCTGACCACGCAGCTCCTCGCCATGCTGACCCTGACCACGCAGCTCCTCGCCACGCAGACTCACGCCATGCTGACCCTGACCACGCAGCTCCTCGCCACGCAGACTCTGACCACGTTGCTTCAAGTCATGCTGAACGGCACCCTGAACCCAGAATCGACATGCCTACCACCACGTCCCGCTTCTGGAAACGGAGGGAGGTGGTGGATCGGCGGAGGTTGACATGGAGCGACACGTGTTTTCCCAGGCCCTTGCAGTGGCTTACGTGGGAGGAGGTTCTGGCCAGGCTCGCTGACGACGACCCAGAAGATACCTTGGTTTGTTCATCTACTGCAACTCCGGAACTGCCAGCCCTCACACCGGTAACGGATTCCTGCCCTCTTCCGGCCACCTCGGTTCCCCAGACCCAAGATGCAACCCCCACGCCTGCCTCAGCAGCTCTAGGGAGAGCTGTTCTGCCCACGTCTGTCTCCGTGGACCCAGGGGAGGCCGCTCCGTCCACGTCTGCTCTTTTCAAGACTGGTGAGTCTCTTAGGTTCACAACCACTGACCACAGGAACCAGCAAGAGCCACATAGGCCCCGTAGCCGCCGCCGTCGGCTGTCCCGAGGCTCTCACCATGCCAGACGCCGGCCGTCCCGTCACAGTAACCGCAGAAGCCGTCCGCCCAGACCGTCACGTCACAGCAACCGCAGACGCCGGCCGCCCAGACCGTCACGTCACAGCAACCGCAGACGCCGGCCGCCCAGACCGTCCACGTCACAGCAACCGCAGACGCCGGCCGCCCAGACCGTCCACGTCACAGCAACCGCAGACGCCGGCCGCCCAGACCGTCCACATCACAGCAACCGCAGACGCCGGCCGCCCAGACCGTCCACGTCACAGCAACCGCAGACGCCGGCCGCCCAGACCGTCCACGTCACAGCAACCGCAGACGCCGGCCGCCCAGACCGTCCACGTCACAGCAACCGCCGACGCCGGCCGCCCAGACCGTCCACGTCACAGCAACCGCCGACGCCGGCCGCCCAGACCGTCCACGTCACAGCAACCGCCGACGCCGGCCGCCCAGACCGTCCACGTCACAGCAACCGCCGACGCCGGCCGCCCAGACCGTCCACGTCACAGCAACCGCCGACGCCGGCCGCCCAGACCGTCCACGTCACAGCAACCGCCGACGCCGGCCGCCCAGACCGTCCACGTCACAGCAACCGCCGACGCCGGCCGCCCAGACCGTCCACGTCACAGCAACCGCCGACGCCGGCCGCCCAGACCGTCCACGTCACAGCAACCGCCGACGCCGGCCGCCCAGACCGTCCACGTCACAGCAACCGCCGACGCCGGCCGCCCAGACCGTCCACGTCACAGCAACCGCCGACGCCGACCATGTTCTGTCCCCACCATGTTCCACAGGGGTCCTGGTATTGTGCGGCCTGGAGGGCCCACACAGGCTCCTGTTCCTCGTCAGGTGCGACCCCAGGAGGGGCCCGCCTTCTGTTTCCGGCCCCGGCGACCCCAGGAGGGGCCCGCCTTCTGTTTCCGGCCCCGGCGACCCCAGGAGGGGAGGGACTGCGTCTTGTTTGGTCCCTCCTCCTGGTCCCCCTCCTCCCGCCCGACCTTGTGTAGAATTGACAAGGATGGGCCGTCTGGAATCCGGCCCTTGAGGAGGGGGTACTGTCATGATCCACACTTCAGCTCCGCCGGAGGCTTTTATTCTGAAAGGCTCCAGCGGAGACACTCACCACACCTGCTCCGCTCACCTGCTCATGATTATTCTCATCTGGCTCATTAACTCCTGTCTTAAGCTCTTCCCTCAGCTCACTTCGCCGTCGGACCATCAAACGTTACTGTCTCAACACATGACCCGCCTAGGACCTCGTCTCGCCAACCGTGAGTTTTCGTTTTCTTGGAGTTACCTTGTTCTTGTTTTAACGCCCACGGATCTGTGAAGTAACTACGCTTGTCCCTGACTCTCTCTGCTCTGTGTTCCGGCGGTCCACACCGCCTCTGCCTGCACCAGTACGTGTGAACTAAGACTCTGTTCGCCGGAGCGGGCTACGAGCGCCTGCGGTGCGCCGTCAGCTTCTCCGCGACTACTCTGGACCTATCGGCCGTGTTTTTTCGGCTCGCCTTTTGTTTCTCCCTTGGATTACTCGTTGTCGCCCGGTGTTTTGTTTTCCTGTCCGCTAACCCGCTTTTCAAGCCACAGGAAGGATCCGTCTCGTCAGTCGCCGCGCTGCGATCCGAACCCGGAAGTACCCGAACCCACCCCCGGCGGCCCGGTGGAGATTACAGTGCCGGAGATCGGACTCCCACACTTTTCATCATCTTTTCCTCCATATCTGCTTCTGTTGTTACAATAAACTCGTTAATATTCATCCCTCGACTTGGTTCAGCCTGTTCCATCTCCTCCCAAAGCTTTCTGCCACCTCAATCGTAACAGAAACTGCTACAAGGAGAATGAAGGAGCCAAAATTGGAAAGGCCTGTCAGCATACCGGTCATAACTATGGGATGGAGATGTTAGGGGAGGTAAAGTTAAAGATGTGTGATGAGAGGCAGAGAGCAGGAGAGAACGAGGGGTGTCATGGCTGCTTATCATCACGCTGCCGAGGGTGACATTGATTAGCGCTTGCCATCGGCAGGGAGCCTGTGAGACAGTGGAAGGCAAGGTCAGACAATTAAACCCAGCGCTGCTGCAACACGCTGCCTCTGCGCCCGTCCCGCTCGCACCCGAACTCACCGGACATCCATGAGACAAAGTGTTGCTGTGTGCGTTTAAGTTTTCTGCTCCTTGAATTTGCTGATAACACACCGGTGCAAATGATACAGTAAATAGAGGCTGTTCATTTTAATTTAAGCAGTCACTCGTAGTGGCAGCGATCTCACCTTGTCAGAAAATTGAAGAATGTTACCTGGTCCTGCACTGAGGTGTTTTTTTTTTGTATGGCAGCTGTTCTTTGTATAGGTATATTAGCTACATCTAGCCAAAAAGAAGGTGCTGTAATCTAACAGCTTCCTGGTCCTTCAGTGACGCTTGGGTACATAACAGAAACACCTGTCTTTACAGGGCAGCCGAGTTCAACAGCAGCACAAACTAAAGCCTCCAAAATGAGCTCGAAATCTTTCTAAAACCAATTTTCACCGTCGTGAGGGGAGGATTTATTGCAGGGAAATTTCATTAGACAGCAACACTTCGGCAATGTGTACCAAAGAAACTGCCGGTGGAGTGCATGTAGTAAATAATCTGCCATTCTCTCGCCCATGTCTGCAGTAATGAGATGTGGCAGCTGTGTTCTGGCCTCTCTGAGTGATATACTGTATATATATTGGGCGGCACCTGTGTTTTAAACCCTCTGTTTCCCCTCTTCCCTGTCATTTCTAAATTCAACTCTTCAAAGAGGCTGGAGGATTTTTTTGGGCTTTGGAGCACAGCGAGACTGGATTTGATCCCTGAATTTTTCCGTTTACTTTGATGTTGGCGCACATTTGCATATTTATTTATTTTTATTTCGAGCCAAGCTCTTGTGCTTCTTGCTCAGCAGTCAAAGCAAGACTGTTGTTCCACAGAATATTAATAATGCTAATTAAGTGATGATATGATGTGAAATACTCTAAGTGGATAACAGCCACACAAGGTTTCATTTCATTTTTATAGGCATTCAGTTAAACTGACAAGGCTTCAGAAAAATTTCCTTTCTGTTAATTGCTTCCGGTCCACTTTTAAAGTCATTGCTACCGTACTCTGCAACTAGCATTACTATATTGCATTGTTGTCATTTTCTAATGTACCAATAAATGTCCTATATTTGCGATCCTCGTTACACTCCAGTGAGTGTAACAAGCTGTCCTTGGGCTCAGATTCAGCTCACCCCCTCCCCGCCTGTCCCCTGGTGCCAGCAGCCACCTCTGTCATCCGCAAACCTCCGGGAACACAAAGAGCACAGGGAGATTATGAATGTGCTCAATCAATACCCTCCGAAAGTGCATCATGGGAGGGGGGGTGTAAACCATATGGTGCTTCTTGAACTATACCCTACACATTTAGCTCTTACCAGGCTGCACGACATCCCATTTTGTTTCCTTGTTTCTACTGAAGGCTCGTGCGTTTAAAGTTTAATAGAGCAGTGGCTTCACAGAAAGGTTATTGTCCTCAACAGCAGGGCTCAAGCATTGGAGCACAGATGAACACAGCACTGATGACCCAGCCACGGCTGCGGCATAAGGTGCTAAAACATGACGCTAAGTTGAGGCGAGTTCTTTCCAGTGTGATTGTAGGAAGGCAACACTAGACAAGTTAACTTCAAATGCCCAGAAGTGAAAATTCCAGTCGTTAATGCTGATGATGAATTACCTGCCACGTGAGCCGCTTGTTTATTTCTGTGTTAAATCGTGCGATAGCTTCTCTGTGGTGCCTTGCGCGTTATGAGCTGCGGCGAGGCAAGGCAGTCAGAGTGAGATTTGAATGGTGAGACGTGTCACTGTGGATTAGCAGGAGAGTAGCGAGGCAGTACACAAGACAGAGAGAGAGGGGAAGCCAGAAAAGGTGCCGGTGGAGAGGGAGGAAGAAAATACTGCATTTGGGCGACGATCAGATAACAGTGGAGAGATCCTTGCTTGCTGTAAGCACAATCTGCTGATCGCCTGTTGCTGTGCCTACAGTACAGTACGTGTGTGTGCACGCGGGCTTATCACCTGCTTTCTCTTTCAAACACACCGCCCCCCACCCCCACGTACAGCCACACAGCATCTTTGACAGCCAGCTGTACAGTAATTAACCTATCTGCTCTTCACTGAAAAGCACATTGTGTGTTTGTATGCACGTGTGTGTCTTAATCGTCCTGTACACACCTATGCTCTTATGTGTGCGTCAATCCCTGGATAGGTCCGTTCTCCTTCTGTGACATTATACTGTATGTTGTCTTATGCATAGAGGAAAACACACATTACACCATCAGGACATGACAGACATAGTTACTGACAGAAGGAACAGGAGGAAGCAAATAATGCTTGATTGAGAACAACGCAGGTGTGAGACACGTTGGTATGTGAGACGCTAATGATGTTGACAGTGTGCATGAACGGCTGGTAGAAGAATTGCCCTGCAGTTTCAAAATAGCCTTAACAGAGCAGCGTTTCGCATTCAAAGGCTACTGTGTTTGCAGTGAGGTGTCATGTTGCCACCGCTGTCTCTTCTGTTATCTTATCTACCGTGTCGTCATCATTCCACAATGTTAAGTAAATCTTTTATACCCAAATTAGACCAAGTTAAATATACAGTAGATCATTTAGAAACATGGGTCATGGGTCATATGTCCTACATGCTAATTTATCTCATAATCTACATCCACTATTTTTACTCCTGTCACGATTTAGCCTCAGTTGATTTACTTTTTTCTGCATGTTTGTTATACAGTGGTACACAGTGTAATGTAGTATGCAAATATATACACGAGCTGCATTCCTTCACAAAACACAGAGCTATTGATTCGTGCTCAGATTAAGTGTGCTCCCATGTCCTTAGAATGAGATTCACGTAGCAAGAGCCTGATTGGATTGGAGGATCGATAAGATGGCAGAGAAGTGGAGAGACAAGAGATGAAAGCAAGCAAGAGGGAACGACATGTATTTGCTGTTCTTCATTACATTTTTAAAAGGAAAGACAAACTGGCAGTAGTAGCATTTTGTTGCAGTGCAGTCCCAGCTCAACCCTGAAGTTCTTTACATTATGCTTATTACAGCTTGAAACTTGTAGTAACGGAATAAAGTATATTGTAAAAATCAAAACAGGTTACTAATGTATACAAATAGTCAACGAGAATGACACTGATGTACAAGTAATTCCCATGAAAGCAGGAAAAGCAGGAATGTTGATGTTTATCTGCAATGAGGATTTATGTCCCTGACGTATAAAAGAACTAGAGGCGGAGGAGCCAGGAATAAAGTGGGACGATGCCAGAGGAGCTGAGGTGAGCATCACAGAGAGCGACAGACAACATGGGCTCATCTGGCTGAGAGATGAGCGTAATTAACAAGGCTATGGTTTTTAATTAATTCGACTCAATCAGAGAAGGCTTTCTATTCTTACATTTTGGACTAAATTAATTCAAGGACATGTGCTCAAACAGCAAAGTCCACAGCTTGTGTACACTCATCTTTTTCCCCCCTTTGTTCTTGCTTACTCTTCTGTTTTTTCTTTCTTATCGTTCTTGTCCAAGTGTTGTTTGTTCTTAATTTCCTTCCTTCTGCCTTCATTTTGTCATCAACTTCATGCAAATAAGCTCTGATATGGTCTAAATCTGGTACAGTCCTGAATGCAGAAAAAACACAATCCTGTCCTTCCAGCATTATTCCAGTCACAACCTTGTCTGTTGGGGAAGGTAACCCTGCAGTGCCCTCCAATGGTTGGTCTGTGCCCAGGGAGGATGTGGCAGCACCTGCTGATGCTCCCGATGGCCAAACTCAACCAGCTGAGCCCAGGAAACAACCACCATCTGACCATCTGACGATAATAATAATCTCTCTGTCACACTGCCAGCTCCATGTGGCCGGGACATCAGAGCGAAGCTATTACTCTGCCTTGCTGGGGTTTACTCTCTCTAATCATTTATCTCCTGGTCGATCACTTGATGCTATATTCTGTGGATAGAGATCGTTCTGTCTCTGGATACACGCTCTGTTTCCCCCCTGTTTGCCTCTCAGTCTGTCTATTTCTTGATTGGAGTATGTTCACAGCCAGACATGGGTAGAATTGAAAAACAACAACGAGATTTCCCTGAGGGAGGCGTCCACCAATCTGACACAAAGTCCAGTTCACTCATCGCCAGGGCGTCTACTCAGTATGTGAATTGTGAGACGTGCTGTCGTTAGCTCTACCTACATCTACCTCCTGTCGCTGAATTTTGCTCTCACTGTGAACGATGGAGCCGGTAATGCAAATCATAATGAGATGCAGGACTGTAAGCGGCAGAATTTCCGTAGCGTAAAGGTTCTAAACAAAATGTGAGGCCTGTGAAACATGTGAGCAGTGAATCCGGACTGAAGAGGAGGACACCAACCGTGAAAATGATCCACTGGGCTTGTTGTCTAAGCTGTAGCATAGACGGATTGAATTGGTGAGGAAATGAGTTGAAATGGGACGAAATTGAATCTAGGATGCGCTGCGTGAGTGTTTGTGCATGTGTATACTTCAGTGGTCATCACTGTGTGTCATATATAACACAGGCAGACGGGAGCTCTCTCCACTGACAACCTCTGCCCAGAAAAACAACTTGAAAATGAAACAGTGGACGTAGTTTGACAGTTTAATTTCCAGGTGCACTTCAGCAGGAGATATGTGTGTGACCTCCACTACCTTAAATCTGTTTTTTATGCGATACAGAATACATGTCCCTGTTTTCCCTGTTGTCTTTAGCAGCGCATCTGTTGCGTGCAACACTCATCATATTTTACATGTGATGAATCAGGTTGTTGTCATATAAAAGCATCCGTCCATCATCTGAACCACTTATCCTCTTTAGCCTGTATGATCCACAGTCATGTTGACTGACCTCAGCTCCCTAATGATGACTGCAATGCCTGATTTAGACAGTTGCACCTGGTTAGTAGAGATTTGTGCCTGTGGAGTCCACTGCTAATAGGCTAATAATTACATTAGTTTCTTTTGCCTACACCAACAGCAACCTTCCTGTTGCACGCATGTGTATTATTACTATGAAATGCAGCTGCCAATTCATACCTATAACTGCAACTGTTTACATGCATGTAATGCCGATGAGTCTGTGCTTCGTTTCCAGGGCTCCTGCTTTACTGCGATTGGTGGCACAGTGTCAGTCTTGACTGGATTCTGCCTTTGGGGAGCCAGGCAGTGACAAGCCAATGACAGTTGAAGTAATTGACTTTTAGCTCTTATGGATTTCCTGCCTGCTGCTGATGAAGCAGATGGCGTATTGTGCACACATTGATGTTTATACACTACAGTTTCCCTTTATTACACACTCGCACATATATTTAGGTGATGAACAATCCAAAGGTGTAAATCTTTTAACAGATTACATTTGGGCCAGTGGGTTAGGGTCAGAGATGGCTGTGTTGCTGTGTGTTCTTGGGCACCGGTAGCCAACCATAAGGTGTTGTGTTTGTCACAGCCAAGTTTTAGCTAGGTGGAGAGATGCCCCTGGGAGGATCTGACTCACCCATGGTTTGTGGGTGTGTGCATGTGTGTGTGCATGACTTTTCCTGCAGAGACTGTGAGGTGTTGGCAGAGCTGTCACATAAACCATAAACCAAATGCGTTGAACTCACTGTGTCAGCTCCTGCAGGCTGCTATAGATGCTCCTATCATATAACTCTCCCTATCTTGCCCTCAGTGTGGCACATTGGCCACCTTCTTGTCACTACTTGCCCCTAACGAGTGCATGCAATCCTGTGGGAGTACTTCACATTCACTATTGCGCCTTTGCATCTCAGCATCCATGGAGCTCCTGCAGAGCACTGCTGCATTTCTGCACCATTAGGTCTCTCCCTGGGGTTGAGCAAGAGGCTGGAGCCCCACAGTAAATGTATTGGAACTGAATAGAAAGACCGGGAGGAGATAGGATTGGAAAAGAGGAAGAGGCACGACAGTTTAATGCAGAGCAAAAAGTGGAGAAATTAAGGAGGTCAAAAAACAGATTTAATGAGGTTTAAGAGGAACAAAGAGAAATGGTTCAAGAGGGAGACAAAGGAAGAGAGGAGTAGTTTATATGAGGAAGAGAACTGAAAGAAGCTCAACCACTGTGTCAATCAGGACAAGGTTCTATGATGTATCCTGTAAAAACATCACGTGTTACGTTATCATGTTCATTTGCAGTTTATTGTCATTTGGGACATTAAAATGTGGCATTTAAAACTTGGAAAAAATGTAATTATGTTTAATGTCCTTCCTCCTGCTGAGAGGCCTTTATCAAAGCCAGGCTGACCACGTCCCTTGTGTCAAGGTAATATTACTTTATTCCTAAAAATACATGTTTATGCGGCGCAGCCCTGTGAGACCAGCTGATGGAGGGCTGCAGAGACGGGGGGTGTCTGCGTTTATTATCTGGCAAACACAGTTTAGCTTGTGCTCAGTTAGTCTTAACTAAGTGAATGGGAGATAAATGTATCCGGTGGATGACGGTGAGGAGACGGTTAAATGCTAAAGTGCCAGTCAATATAAATATTTCCATCTACTACCTTGGAAACGGCAGAGAGCACTCAGAGGCCTCTACCATGAACGCAGTAGCGTGCACAGTGAATTCACAGTGTGAATAACACAGCCAATTAAACAGCCACAACACAAGGCTCGTGGCATCTTGGGGCCTCAAAGGACTCAATTACTGCTCTCAGTTTGCATGGACAGAGGAAGAGAAAGAGACACCGAGAGACACATTCCTCAAAAGAGGACAGTGTGGTTTCCCTGTACTGGAAAAAGAAATTCTTCCTGTTGTCCATATGCATTGTGGGTATTCAAATTATCAAGACAACAGTTTCCAGAGAATAATGGTGTCATGCTGTGTGGTTTTTCAAACAGGATAATACCTAATGGGGATTTTTCTAGCCAATTTATTCAATGTGCCGTAAAGATAAGAAAATTAGTATTTGCAAAAATGTCAAAATAGGTGATTTATAGTCTGCATCCTTATTGTGTTGAATCACTGTTGCATTCAATGTTCTCAGGTACTGAAGCAGCAAATATCTGCAAGCAAACGAATGCATTCTGTGAACAAATTCTACTCTGCTGGATTTAAATACATCAACCCGCCTGTTCAATTAATGTTTAACATGGCAGATCGTTTCCGGTAATTTCCTGAGGAAGACATCTTGTGATATATTAGGACGGTTTTGTGTCACACAGAATAAACAGACAAGAAAAGAGAATGAATGTAGAAACATGTAAATCATTTCCTGGCAGTAAAGTCAGCTTTTAGTTTGCCAAAGAATGGTAGGAACTGTAGTGAAGCCGGTAAAATGAAAAAGGGTTGCTGCTGACACAGTGACGCTGGGCTTTTATTTCGGCGTACTGTGGTCCATAATTACTAGCACTGCTTCGCAATAAGAAGCAATGGCACCAAAGGCCGTTCTGATATTAAACCAAATCGAAAACCATTGCCTTGAGGAGAAACGAGGCGAAAGAAATAAGAATGGGTTGTAGAGGAGTGTAGCAAGTGAAATGATGAAATAATAATAGGGAAAAGGTTATCAATAAAGGTCCTCCTCTGCTCCTCCGTCAGGAGCTGGAACAGAATTAGACGTTTAAAATGAAATGTATGCAGCGTAAGCACTTTTGTGGCAAGGATGTTTAAAGGTGTTGTTAGAAATGAAGAATTAAGTATGTGCTGCGTACAGAGTGGGTTCCTACAGTACCTATGGCTGTTGATGTAGACGTACACTGAGAGTCCATCTGTCCCACAGTCAGTGGAGTCACGGTAGTGTAGTGGGCTGTTTGTTGCCTTGCAGATGGGATTTGGAGTCATCGACCACTGACCTGTCTGCTGGTTGGCAGTCCAGCCACGATGAGGAGCCTTTTAAGCAACAGAAAGGGGAACTGCTGAAAAAGAGATTGCTAGAAGGAAAAAAGGGTAAGAAAGATGGAGAAGGCAGAGAGAAATCCCTAAGGGCCAAGTGATGTGTGAGAGTAACCTTTTATATCTGATGGCTTATCCCCGGTTCTGAGTCAACCGGGATTTATGATTCTATTCACCGCTATAAATATTGATTATTGACTACGCGTCTGGAATCAACTCACTAGCAACATTTCTGAAAACGTACTAATTATTTATTTAGGAAAACAATGAATAACCTGCAGAACTGACGCTTCACTGCAGCTCTGGAAGCAGATAAAACCAAACCTGCAGGAAAGTGTCCCCTCCACCCAGCAGCACACTGACCTTAATACATTATACCTTCCAACGAAATATACTTAATCCCTGCATGGTGCAAACATCCATAATTATGTATCTACCGCCTCTGCAACTGTGACAGCAGTGACATAAGGCAGCCGCAGTCTCACTCGTGCAGATGGGCCTTTTGAGGGAAACTAGCGTTATGACAGGGAGTTATGTCAAAGAATAGCAGCCATAAAAGCAGTTGGTGCCTGAGATAACAAAAGCCTCAGCCCGCAATCTAGCAGACTGCGAGGCTATACCACAGCATTTGCATATTCTAATGAGTCCGATGTTCAGGGTTAGCCGCTTACACTAATGACGCGTTTAGCGCCTAATAAATCAGTTAAGGCAGCTCCCTGCAGGAGCCTGGGGAGCTGCACCCGCATGTGTCTGCGCATGTGCACGCTGATCTCACTGCACGCATTTTATTTGTAAAGCAGATGTGTGTGTGTGTGTGGGGGGGGTATGTGTGTGTCATTATGCAGAAATTTTGTGAGAATGCGAGTGAATAAGTCTTTGTGAGCTTGTATCTCGCCTTCAGCCTGCATTCCAGTATGTGTGTGTGTGTGTGAGGGCGTCTGTTGTCGCAGACTTTTTGTGTGTGCTTCTGTAGCTTTAGTTGAAATTAGTCCTTGATGCTGTGATACAAGCAATTCACCACCAGCTGTAAAACAGTCCAGACACGTTTTAAATGTTCTAACACAACACAAAGCAAAAATAGCAGGTAATAAAAATGATGAACGCGGCAGATTTTTGCTGGCCGTTGTTCTTCCTGCCACTGCTGACATTTTATCACTGACCAGGGATTACACACGGCCATCTGATGCTAGTAAAGCAGCTAATATAGGACTTGCAGGTAAAATGCAAGACTCCAGAATCAAGCGCTTTAAATATAATGTGGAAGTGAACCATAGCCGACTGTTGCATCAGTTTTTATGTCTCGTGTGTTTTATGTTCATCTGCTCCCTCTGCTCGGTCTCTACCTTCTAAGTGATACTCGTGAAGGTGCACTGACATGGGACTGTGGTCACCCATTCAGTAACGCACACAGCCTCGTACAAATTATACACACGTACAGTTCGCACACACTGTGGGGCTGACGGCGTGTTGCTGCCCTGCCACTAAGACCTCCTGTGCATGTAGGTCAGCCTTAGCCGGGGGCACAGCACCCCGACAATCCTCGCTCCCTCAGCTTGTTCTTCCACACTAATTCCTCACTTCTTCACAGGACAGATCCACCACGTTTGACGAAGCAACCACATGCCTCGTGTTGTCTCTCTGTTCTACAGCGCGTTGCTGTCAAACATGAACAAATGTGGGAAAATCTGCGCTAGTCACCCACTGTGTACGTGAGGCCATTACTGTTGTTCGGACGGAGAGCGAGGACTACGGAGGGTGAAATCGGTGCTCGCTGCTTTTCTGCTGTGGCACCAGGATGCCTTTCATCTTCTTATCTCTTTGCCCTCTGTGCTCTTGGTGCATTTTTTTATTTCTCCCTCTCCACTCTCTAAATCTCTCATCCTGGCTTTTATGCATTTCTTTGATTCATTGTTCAGATACCTCCATCCTTGTAAGATTTTTTTCTCAGGATGTCACAGTTGCTGTCTCTCACTGTCTCTGGCTGAGCAGTCGATGGGACATCTAAACACACGACATTCATATCAGAAAATCTAATTTATCTATTATTTAATGCACACTTCATATCTTTATTTTAACTTAAATAGTTCATCCTTAAGTAATCGTATGTAGTGTTTTTATGAGAAAGCTTCTCCCCTGACGACAGCAAACCTATTGTGGCCTGTTTTCTGCAGCTGCACTCTTCTGTGCAGCTCTGTCATTTTTCATCTGTCATTTCCTTTGCTTTTCTGTAATGGAACGCTTGCATTTGTTGGAGTAAAGTCCAGAGCTGCTGCCTTTTGCCCTCATCTCTCTCTCACTGTCTTTCACCGTGGTGGACTCTCCCCAGTTGTAATTGCCATTATGAGTGATGGAGTGTTTCTGTCAGTGAGTGCCTGATAGCTCCTCTATACACACACTCACACACACACACACGTGTCACCCTACATACGTGTGTTCACAAAGTGTGCAAACGTTGACGCACAGAGCGACATATGTTGGTGCGCGCGTCCACACGCACCTCTGTGTGAAGTAGCTGCAGGAGACAATGAGTGAGCGCTCCATTTCCTCCCTCACTTGTTGAGCTGTCTCGTCCTGCCCTTCACCAGGCCACAGGCCATCAGCCAGTCAGAGTGAGAGCCCGATCCAGAAACAGGCCTCTGTAGCCGTGGTGCTGCCGTTTCACTTTTACACGGCCGTGACAGGAAAATGCCACGATGTCAGGTTCCGTTGTTGCTTATTGAGTACCAATAACTGCCATGCCAGGCTTATGACCACAGTATCCCTTTGTTCCAGTGGCTTCTAATTAAATCAGTGCACTAGGAAGATCTGCTTGCAGTGACTGTAGGCAATTCATCACAAAAATGCCTTCATGGTGATTGTTATTTTTCATTACCCGATGTCTGGAGACCTGAATAGCATCCTGTTCACAAGCTCTGTGACAGCAACCAAACCTGCAAAAAAAAAAAAAAAGTCAAACACAGATGTGTCAGTGTGAAGAGATTGATTCGTTCATTTAGCTAAAATGACATACTAACACAGTAAAGTGGTTCAAATGTGTTCTGTTCCTCGCTTAATGTTTTCTGAACACCCAGATCTGATCAGACAACAGCTGTGTCACGGGAAACCCATCAGACAGGATCACATAGCTGTAATTTACAGCCAGCTTGTCATCTAGTCTTTGTGTTTCTCTGTTTAGTCTTTCTTGCAGGATTTCTCTGTGTTTGCTTTGGTTTCTCTTTTGAGGAAACAGATTAGACAGACAACCATTTGTCTTACCTCCCTTTGCCATCATCTCTACCTTCCTTCAGTCTATACCACTCTCCATATGTTACTCCAGTCATTTCCACTTCCATTGTTCCATCCATATCTCGTTTCCCTCCATCACTCATTCCCATCGCCTCATCTAGCTCCATCTCTTCATAGATGATCTGCCAGTGCTGTGCCCTCTCCAGCCCTCCTGCAGTGATCCCGTTAGAGGACTAATGCTGTGAAAAATGTCAGTGAACCGACAGTTTTACTGCCATCACCAACTCTTTGGGGCCGCCTGACGCCTACAGCTGTGTTGCCTGGCAACTCCTCAGAGAGCTTCCTTTTAAAGACTGGAGCAGTCTGCTCTGCAGCGATAGAGACCTGGGCCTAACAAGCATTATATCTCATTTTGCCCTAATTTTGTTTTTGTACAGTAGTAGTTTACTCTAAGTTGCAAGTGTCTCTCGTACTGAATATCCAGAGTGATTTAAAGGGACTGTGACTTCTTGGAGGATCGTATAAAATGACATCGCTCAGCCAAAGCACAATATACACAAATGACATAAACAGACGACATGACAGGTCTGACCAAACTGTAGATCTGTTTAATACAAACTGTGTGAATGTTGATACATTTGCACTCAGATTTAGAAATCGTAATTAACTTTTAACTAACCTCAAAGTGAATTTTCCTGTTCTCATTTTCTCAGACCTTCCTCCTCCTCCGTGACCTTTAAGGCCAGAGCTGTTCTAGCAGCCTTTCTTTCACCTGTCGTTCTCAGGAATCCAATACTTTTTGAGCTTTTGATTGACTCACTAACGCAGTGTGACATGTAACTATAGATGTGGAACTGAACGTTGAACACAAAGTGGATGAGGACAGTTGTTTTTCCGAGGCCGTAGGAAACGGTCGTGTGATGCAGCAGTTCAAGGAGATCCAGACATTGTAGTGTGCAGGTGCATTTCTGTTCAGCTCTGTCGGGTGAATCAGCGCGACTCTTAAAATCCAATTTCTCATTTTAAGTGTTCAACCTATAGAAAGTCCACTAAGGTAAATTGATCAAGGTGGTAGAGAAAAGCATGAATAGCTGCAATTTTCATTAATGTGAGCCGAATGGGAAATACGGGGTCAAAATGACTACAGATATTTCTGCTGTACCTGGAGGGATATGTATGAGTGGATGCATATTTATCAGTGATGAGAGCCTGCGCTTTCTAGTGAGTGAGAGTGTGCGGATGGACACAAAGCTAACATCTCAGCTTCTCTCCTGCACCGTAGACGTCTGTACACACACACGCCATCTGCTGAGCCATTAAACATATCGTCCTGTAAATAGGCCTGAAGACACACACACACACACACACACACACACACACACACACAGCTAGAGAGCAGCATGGCTTCATGCCCAGCCTTGCCCCAGGTGTCTCACAGTTGATATATTGGTGTGGCCTCAGATGAATGCAAGCAGGCCAAACTAATGCTCTTATTAAAGGCTTTTTAAAGCTCTGCCTAACGGAGGGAAAGAGGAAGAGAGAAGGGAGGTGATGCGTCTTAGCTTAATAATATCCACCTCAGGTGATAATTTGCCCTGTAAGTCACCTGTGCCACCAGCTTAGGTATAAGACAAGGTAAGAAGCAGAGCGACAGGGGCAGGATGGAGAGATAGTGTGACAGAGGCCGAGTGGAAAACAAGAGAGCAGGGTGGACGTGTAAATCACAATGAATAAGCATCATTAGTTGTTCACAGTAAAGGACTGATTCATTTTACTGCAGCAGCTGCGATGGGACATTGTTCATATTACAGGTTGATCTGTCTTTTTCTGGGTTTGCTGTTTTGACTGAGATCCTGTCCTCGTGTTGCTGTCAACAGGCGGACCCCCAAGGCAGAGACATCGCCATCCGTCCCTTCTTGGAGCACTGTGAGAACACCCACATGACCATTTGGCTGGGCATCGTCTATGCCTACAAGGGACTGCTGATGGTGAGAGGACAGAACGCAGCATTTCATCGTGCACTTTTACACTGCAACATGAATGCCTATGAGAAAAAAGGCTTGATCCAATTCATCAAAAATATTTTCTCAGAAATAGATATTTTCTGTTGCCAGATGTGTAAAAAAACATGTTGAAAGCAGCAACGATAAATCTACCTAAAAAAACAGTTTGATGTTTTGGGGAACTGTACTTTTCGTGTGTTTCATGAATTAGATGGGCAGAAGATCAACACGGTTCTCGTGTCCAGTTAGTTTACAACCCTGATTCCAGACGTTCACTCTGGATGAAGAAGACAGGACACCAGGCAAAATGCAGTCAAGCACCTAACGCTAACTTAACCTAAGCTTTTCAGAGGTATACTACCCAACGAGCTACCAGCTTCATACTTAACAGAGACAAGTGGCTCCGAACTTCATATTCAAGACTTGGCATGAAATTCAATAATCATATTTCTCTGTTGAACAGTTGCAGTAATGTCACTTTGTGGCTTGACTGATGTCAGCTCTAACACCCATTACTATAATGCAGGGACACATTAAAATGACAAGGATGGTTTAAGAGTCTTCGTGTTATGATCATTACCTGGTGCGTAAGTTAAGCAGTGGTACTGATTTACACTGATCTCACCTGAATATTGTTCGTTCTTCCCGCTTCATCATTGGAGGACAGTTGACACAAAGACACTCAATGTACCCGTCGTGAATTTAATCATTGTTACTATTCCAGTTTATGGCTTCCATTTCATTTCACAAGGCTTATGAGAGGCACCTGTCACACTGAGCGAAATAACCCACTTATGTTTTCAAACTACAGTGAATTAAGAGCAGCTGTAAACCTTAAAAACTGCGAAGGAGAGGCAGAAAATCATCATCTTAAGTGGACTGAGATAATGAAGAATACTGTGTAAAATATACCACAGAGAAATGTCAGACACAAGGAGAGTGACAAGTCTCATTTAATACAACCCAAACAAACCAGCGGAGCAGTTTGCATCACGTGTGTGGGGGGCATAGAGAGGAATGAGCTATGCAGGCCACCAGCTCGCTCAGGTGTACACACACTGATCCTGGACGACTGCTCTCCTAATTCTGTTGCTCGCCATTCCACCACCTCTCGTTTGGACTTTAGAATAAGCAGGCAGACCTCCTTACACAGCACACGCTGAATTATTCAGCAGGCTGATGCTGCAACTTTAATGTTCCGCTAAACAAACAATTCACTCACTAAATAAACACTTTACCAGCGTGAAACCTAAGGCTGCTTTTAACGGGTGTCTGTGCTGGTTTTTTTTACCTCTTTAAGACTTTATTACACAACGTAATGAAGTTGGATTTTGTTTGATATTTAAAGTGTTTCTTAAAGCTACGTGAAACCTGCACTCCATTAGTATTTATGAAGTACAATGAAGAGCACCAAACACCAACAACAACAAAACTGAATAATGAAATCCGTCTTGTTTTAGTCTGAGAAAAGTGCCATGTTTAGACTGGTAGAATGAAAGAAACTCGCCCAACCCAGAGACTGATTTCACCAAAGGGAAATAGTTCATACAGCTGTTGTGAGGTGTCTGTGGAAACCGAATCTCAACCTTCTATGGAAACCATTTCTTTTATTTTCCCCATCAGTTGTTTGGTTGTTTCCTGGCTTGGGAGACGAGGAACGTCAGCATCCCGGCTCTCAACGACAGCAAATACATTGGGATGAGCGTGTACAACGTGGGCATCATGTGCATTATTGGTGCGGCCGTGTCGTTTCTGACGAGGGACCAGCCCAACGTCCAGTTCTGCATTGTAGCGCTGGTGATCATCTTTTGCAGCACCATTACTCTCTGCCTGGTCTTTGTTCCCAAGGTGAGTTTTGGTGCGTCAGAGGAACGAGTCTGAGTGTGAGAGCACAAGTGGATCAGTGACTTCCTGCACTGCCAGAAAGTCGAGGGTTTTATTATCACCAAATTCACACACAGAAGTGTTGGAAGATAAAAAATGTGGTGTAAACAGTGTGTTAAAGCCCAGAGCAGCTGTGACCAGTACTTCCTCTTCTAGTTGATCACCATGAGGACCAACCCAGACGCAGCCACCCAGAACCGCAGGTTGAAGTTCACCCAGAACCAGAAGAAGGAAGACTCCAAAACCTCCACCTCAGTCACTAGTGTCAACCAGGCTAATACGTCGCGGCTGGACGGACTTCAAACTGACAACCACCGCCTCCGCATGAGGATAACAGAGGTCTGAGCTGATTTTATTTATAGCGCTTTACTGCATTTATGAAGCGCTGGCTTAAAAACAACCTGTGATCACTTAAAGACACTTTGTTATCACTCAGCAGGTCTTTGTAGCAACTTGTACTTTCTATCTGATTCATTTCTTTAAAAAGGCATGAAGTGATATTTTGCGTCTTGGCTTCTTGCCAGAGGGGAATTGCTGCTGTTGTCTTTGCTTTTGTTCATCATTGTGGCAAACAGACACATAAGGGAGGTTGTACCTTTATGTCCTTGGCAGACATTAAGCTTTACGTATTAAAAAATAAGTCGGATAATTGTGTCTAGTTTTTCCAGTGCTCAGTTGAGTTAGGTGCCTGTAAATGATTTTTATCAAATAACATAACGCCAATCATTTATGTTTTCTCGGATCATATAGCTTGACAAGGAGCTGGAAGAAGTGACCATGCAGCTGCAGGACACCCCAGAGAAAACTCCTTACATCAAACAGAACCATTACCCAGACGCCAACAACATCCTCAGCATACGCAACTTCACAGATGGCAAAGGTGAGACATGAGCTGCATGAACTGGCTTCGTACGTGAGTGTGATAACAGATTGTTCACGCTCTCACACATAATGTAATAATCATTCCTCTGTAAGTACAGTGGCTTGTGTAAAAGATTTTAGCAGCAGCAGCTTGTAGGAATGTGTTGACGTTTTGCCCCAGAGCGGAGGCTCCTGTCAGGAGTCTGTGACGTCTTAGAATGAGTCATGAGATCAGGTACAATACCTGAATACTTCACAGTTGCTTGGCAAGTTTTGCACGTATTGTAGTTACACTTTTTCAAGTCTCTCACCTTTCATTAAAATGCCCAGAGTGACTCCACACTTGATCTTGCACCTAATTATTTGGTGTTTGGGGTGTTGTTTGCTGTCCGTTTGACAACGTACTTGAGAACAGGAGAGGGAAGCGTAAAGAAATAGGATGGAGCACTTAATGTGGAGGAGACAAGCATATGGAGACATAAGGAGAAACTATTGTGTGCTAAAATATAAATAGACAAGTCATATCTGTCTTTTCCAGGAGGAAATGTGATGCCAGCGTCTGCCCACTTGCTGTGTGACTAGATGCAGCTGTATTTTAGATATTATGAAGCCTCAAATTGAATCAGTGAACGGTTACACCCCAGCAGCATCACTTTGCATTAGACGCTATTTTAACAGATGCATGGTGATTTACAGCAGCCAAATCCAGCTCGTCTGATGCACACGCCAGCACAAAGCTTCTCTCTGGGGTGTCTGATGGATCCGTCTGAGCTTGGGAAGGTAAACGAGTAAAACAGCTGCGCTCGTTCTGCGCATTGGGAGCAGGGTGGCTTAGAATTGGTTGAGAAGCTCCTCGTCTGTTTAAGTTCATACTTACTGTATGCAATGAGCTGATAACGCTTAATGAGACGACTCACAGAGAAATGTAATAATGCTTCTTTGTGTTTTGGATTGTTCTCCGCTTTCTTCCGTCTCTCTTTGCTTCTTATCTGTTTTCATGTGTGCACCACACATTTTATATTGCTTTTAAATAATACAAAGACAGAAGGTTGTGTGATGGCATCCTAACAAGGTTAGATCTCAAATGACAATAAAAAACAAATAATAACAGTAGTTGATAGAGCAGCTTGATGTTGCAGGGACTGAGACGTCAGACAGATATAATTCTATTATTAATCTTTAGTTACTGTGCTACACTCTGTGCAGTATTTGACCTTATCATTGTGCATCTAAAGTCATTAGTCTTTAAGTTTTCTCTACAATACTCTACAATACAAGACGTCTCCAGGCAATGCTGTTACCGCCAGTCTACTGTAAGTAAACACATTCCCTCATTTTCCATTTGTTGCGAGTAGTTTTACAAAAGTTCTAACAGCAGCTGGAAGCTGATCTCCGGCTCGCTTAAGTGAGCTAAGATTTAGATTATGGGAGAAAATAGAAATGAGTCTTTTTATATGCATAAGATGTTAAATTAAACAAAGAGGGTTACTGCTCACCTGAAGCATTCAGACAAGGTGAGGCAAAATCAGGAGGATCCGCATCAAACCTGGGCTTGCTGTCAAAGAGCAGCGAGAGTCCAAGGGGCACTGCAAACTGAAGTCCAACAGTGTGTGCAACCAGGCAGTCAAGCAACAAGCTCAGCTTCTTAGGGGGAAAACATAAAGTGACCAGCAACCTGCATGTGTGTTTCAGAAATGAGCCATAAATGACTAAATGCTATGGAGGAAGTGCTGGAAGATGCAGGAAGTCCTGTCCATGTGTCACTTCCGTGTTTAACTGCTGGCGTTTGTATAATCATACACAGAGAACCGTTAGCAGCACTTTAAAGGTTCTTAGTAAAGATCTCAAGAGAGTTAAATGAAGGAGTTCAGACAATGAGAGGCAGCGTGTGAGGTGGTGCTCGCAAATGTCAGTCTGACCCACATTATGGAAACAGCATCTCAGCCATTATTCCCCCTTTGAAGATCAGCTGCGTATAAACTTTTCCACGTGCTTCACAGTCACCAGCTCCTCTGCAGTCATCAGTATTCATAAGAGCGCTGGGCTAAATGTACCGGGGGCCGTGAATGAGCGGCTGTTATAGGAGTAGGACGCCGTGTCAACAGCAATTACGCTCACTCACAAAGGGTGAGAATCAACACTCCACCTCTCTGCCTCTAACTCTCTGTCTCGGCTGGCCTTCATGAATATGTACAGTACAGACACGGTGATGGATTCTGAGACACTGGCAGCTGAGAGGAAAGAAGCCACATTTATCCTACGTAATACAAAAAAGCTACTATGTTCCACCTTGTGTGCTGATGTGCTGATGAGAATAATGACAATATATCCAAACAACTGCCACATAATTCTATTATTGACACGAAGTCTATAAAAACAAGGTTTTGATTTTCAGATTACGATTCAAACTCATAATATATAAACATTTTAGAATTATAAATTACTAATTAATTCACGTGATTTGTGTCTACTTTTCAGCAAGATACGATTCTTTTCACTGAGTCTAAATGTTACGTCATAATAAAAGAGAGCAGGTGAATGAGTTGACCTGTGATATTTCAAATACAAAACTCGACACCACGTACTTTTCTCATCTTTGTGGGAACAGCACATATTTTTATGAATCCATAATAAAGTGTATAAACATCTGTGCTTTTAACTGAGAGACCTGATCTGTCCTAAAATAGTTCAGCGAGCTCAGATGTCGGGGCACAGAGCTCTGTGATCAGTGCTGGGAAATCTGGGACAACTGGACAGAAAACTCTGTGGGGGAAAGAATCTTTTTCTGCTCCCTGGAGGAGCAGAATCGCTGCAGCTTTTGGAAAACGTTTTTTTCTACAAATTTTTTTGTGCTTATTAGCTGCAGCCTCCTTTTAAAACATGAACAGAGATGTCATGTTACGAATCTTTTTTGTTCTTTTCTTGTTTAAAAGCATTGTTTTCTTGTCTAGCATTGTTTATATTGTGTCTCTGTCCTTCACTGCAAACACCTGAACAACAAAATAAGAGCAGAGACCCAGCTCTTAAACTGTCCTTTAAGTCAAGCTTCGGGTGTCAGGCATGTGTCTAAAAGCTGAGCAGTTAAGTGCTCAGCCCATTTGACACAACCCAGCATATTTTATGATGCCTCCATGTGTTTTCAATGCAGATGGAGAGAAGTCGATACTAAAGAACCACCTGGAGCAGAAGCCTCAGGCACAGTGGGGCTCTATGGATCCTTCCAGAATAAACAGAGGTCCCCTGGAGGATATCAACTCGCCCGAACAGTGAGATCTCCCTTTTCTTCAGCACCTCTATCTCCATGTCCTCCTCCTCCCCCTCCCCTCTGTCTTGTCAGCTTTCTCATCAGACTACACTTCACATGTATTGCAACCACCAGCAGCTCTCAGGCGGTTGCTCTGGCAACAGGGCCCTGCAAAAGCATGGACCAGCCCTGTACTTTTCTCTCCCACGCACATCAACTTACATTCAGTATAACCGCACACACATGCGTGTTCTGCCACAGTGTTGCACTTAATGCAGCTTTATACTCAGTCAATCACACTCGGGCACGTGTCTACGTTATGGCTGTGTTTATGTGCGGCTGATTGATTTGTTGCCCCAACTTATAAAATGAGGTCTTATAAACGCAGAGCTACATCCAGTTGTTATGTGGAGGGACGTCTGCCCCACAACTTCATCAGTGCATCAGAGAGAGCGCTCCCTCCCACACTCATTTAAGCAGAACCAAGAGAAGAATTCACAACGTATTAGGATAGATGAATGGAGACGGGAGACGTGAAATATGGAGGGGAGGGCAGTTACTGGGAGAAGATGGATTAACAGAGAAGAATGTTGGAAAGAGAGAGCAATAAGAAGACGTAGAGGGAGTAAGAGGTAGCTTCTCGCAGAGGCTTATGTAACCGGTGATTTACAGCTCGCAGTGGAAGCAGCTCTGAACATAGGGAGGAGAAAACAAGTAAAAGAACACTCACATCTATTCCCATGCTGCATGAAAGTTTGATCAGATAGAGGTGAGGGAGCAGGAGAGACGGATTGGCAGAGAAGATACACATATGAAGATAGAAACGAGGCACGACACAATGAACGGAGAGAAGGACTAACGGTAATGACAGGACCAGCGTAAAGTCAAGCGACAGATCAGCACATCGAGCGTCACAAAACCTAAAACACGCTTTCACGAGCAGCAGGACGGTGTTTCCATTAGAAATGGGCCAGTTCGTGATAACTGATTAGGCCTGAGGATCATTAATATTTAAAGTAATTAAGACTTCCTTCTAGGTCTGTTTCTAAATGAGCTTGAATTTCACCCCTCCCCCCCTTTATGTTTTACATAACTGGCATTTGGTTATGTAATTTTTCTTGCAAACGGCTGGCAGTGGCACTGGCTCTGGCGAGGTAGGGTGCGAACTGTCACACCAGGCAGAAGCATGAAATGTTCTTTTTGTCAGATGATCCCAGAATCCAGGAGGCACAGAGGATTAGGGGTTTAGTCAGGAGAAGTGAAGATGAGAAGGAGGAGGCGGGTGCTGAAGAATACGGGGAACATAATTAGAGGAATTTCTGGGGGCATGTATAAACTATGAAAACTCTTCTTTTCTGGGTTTTTGTTTAGGTTTATTACCGTAGCAGTGTGTGAATCAGGCCACTGCGTTCACTTTTGTTTCGGTTTATAAACTCTTGTTCCACTTCTGAAACTAAATATTGAAATACATATATAAACTGAATGCAGCTTCAAAATCAAACCATGGTCTGCAAACTGCTGCAGCTGCTTTCAGATCCAGCGTAGAATAAAAGAGTAAAAGTTGAAGGCTGCACATAACCTAAATGAATATGGTCATGTCAGTAAATGAACTTGCTTACGAGTCTCTTACACTGTAACTGTGCTTGTCTACCTGCAGCATACAACGTCGACTGTCCCTGCAGCTGCCCATCCTGCACCACGCCTACTTACCTTCCATAGGAGGGGTTGATGCCAGCTGCACTAGCCCCAATGGCAGCCCAGGTGCCAGCCCACGGCACAGACACATGCCTCCCTCCTACCGGGTAATGGTTTCTGGCCTGTGAGCTCCGTCCACTCCCCCACCTGGCTCTTTGCAGAGGAGACATATATGGTTCTTTTTTTCTACAACAAATAGACTGATATCATCAGCGTATGTGCGTATTCTGTCTCGGAACAAGGAGGACAGGAGAGGGAGGGGGGCTGAGGTTCACTCTTTGTACCTCTCCTCCCCGACCTCTCATGAGAACTGAAACCCTCAGTCAGGAAGGGATGCGAGGAGTGTGAGTGGGCTCTGGATGACTGTATCAAACTCCCACAATTCACAGCAATGCTCATCTGCTCCTCTTGCTTAGGCATATACACATATGCACAGCCAAACAAACACACACACACGCATTCACCAACACACAGACACCCCAACAGCAGAGCAACGGTGGACCAGCCCTGATCTGACCTGTAGCCTTATCTGCTTCAGAGGGGGTTGTCTGTTTATGTTACGTACTTGTCGTATGTATGTGCTCGCGGCTACGTGTGAGCTTGTCATCCAACTTGAGTATTTCACAGCTTCAGTGACTGAATACCAGTGTGAAAACCAACCAAGGAAATCCTCCAGTTTTCTCCCCACCTCCCATCCAACCTTGTGGAGACGTGTAAATAGAATAATTTCGGACTTTGATGTACTGTAAGCTTTGTATATGCTGTGAATGGACAGTTTGGTGCTTGTAACAGAGGCAGGTAGCCATGAACATTTCTGATGAAAGCTTATAAATCATGGCACCCTGCAAAGAACTAGACGCGTGTGAATGAGATATGAAATGGTTTGTGCAAACTGTTGACGAATTAGCCTACGAGCATCACAGAGCTCTTTCTTTCCCACTTTGCTAAATTTGCACCACTGGTTTTCGTCAGAGATTTCACATCCGACCGCATAACTTTTCATACAACCTGCTGAATACGCCCTCAGAAAGCATGTTCTACGGAATCTAGACGCTTTGCCAGATCCCCAAGGCTGCACATGTTAGAAATATTGCTAAAGTCAGTGTTGCACATTTGTCTTCAACATGTGTCACATGGCAATGCAGACATTCAGATGTACACTCATGATGCTAGACAGCACCTTATGAATTCAGGTGCTTTACACACTTGGCATTAGTGACAGGCCTGGTCATTCAGATCCCCACAGGGGCGTTTCACTAGACTGTTAAGATGTCCATTTGATCCAGCCCTGAAAACCAACTAACACAGTTAAGGGCCATGAAATACAATGACATCTTCGGGAAGAAAGAAAACTGGAGACGTGACTGTGGAAAGGATGTAGGTCTACCGCGTCCACGGCTCAGTCAGATCCGGCGGTCGGCCTGAATTTCCATGAACGTTAGCGCAGAAACCGAACCAATGAACACGTGGGAGCCTCGTGTACGGAGCTGACAGCACCGCTGGTCACAGTGATAGAGCAGAAAGTGCAGACACAGGGCTTTCTTTCACAGTTAATATCGAGTGTGAGGAAAAATGACTTCACACTTAGCAACAGTGAGCATATCTGGTTGCTACGGAAATTTTATTCAGTGCTGCTCGGGTTGGCTCTAGAAGGCTGCACTGAGGAAAATGGTCATCGACACAGTGTCGTCATGTTTTTGTACAACTGCCCTCATATGGGAGAAAAGCAAACAATGACTCCACACAAAAAGACTTTTTATCAAGTGTACGAAGGTTTGTTCTCAGCATATGTTTCACCATTGGTGTCTTGGTTTCTAGTTTTTACAGCGCTTGTCGAGCGCTGTGCCTGTTGTCTTATATTGTAGCCTGCAGGACCCACGGTACATAGGGTGATAACAGCACTCACCCAGCAACCTACAACATTGGCCACATATCTGTACATTGTGCGTGTCATAGATTTATTTGAATTCAAGGCCTCAATGCATGGGACAGTGTGGGAGAACTTCGAGAAAGCTCCACCTAAGCTGGAGTGGATTTCCTCTGTCAGCTGCCGTCCGAAGACATGCGGTCAGTCAGTCTTCAGTTTCAAAGGCCGTGGGATGCGGCAGAGATCCACCTCCTGTCGGACATATCAGGGTGACTCCCTGTGCGAGTTCTTCCCTCTACAACCCCTGCTGAGCACAGGAGCAGCAAAAGCCCCAAGCACAGAGATCCAGGGAGTCACAGCTTCTCCCGCACCCGCCAACCAGAGAATCGCCATCACTTGACCAACTGAGCAAGAGACATTGCCAGAGGGTGGTTCTTCCTTCAGGAGAAGAAAAATCAACTGCACATTTTATATATTACATTATATGTGATTGTGTACAATTTGCTGATACCCTGATGATGGTGTCCATGTATGGAATATTTGGTATTTGGCTTTCTCAAGATGGCATGAAATAAAATGTATAATTCACAGAGTTACCTCTGTTCTTGCAACTGTTGTGACAAATCCACTCAGTGGTTTCATCCTCTCACCTGCGATTTGGTTTTACGTGTTTCCTTGCAAAACATAGATTTTAAGTTCCTTCAACCTGTTGATCAGCTCACATATGTCAATGCCAAAATTCTCAGTGGACAAAGTCAACGTCATCATGTCGACTGTTCTTCTGGTTTAGCAGTCATTCACTGAGGGCAATAAACTGAAGGAAGTAGCAAACCATCAATTGTTTTTCTGGAATTTAGGAAATCTTAAAAAATACTTTTTGCATCCACAATGCCAAATGCAGATCATCAGGTATTGTTGTGGTTGTTTTTAATTTTCTGTGCCCTGATTTGGTTTCTTTTATGATTATTCGTCATTTAAAATACTTTTTTCAACATTGATTAAAATTATTCCAATGCAATTGTGGTAGGTCAAGGGCTCATAATTTCCTGTAATAAATATGTTCATGCTGATGGTTTTTGTTTGGACTTTTTACGTTTCACTTTGAAGATCAAAGTGACATATACGTATATAATTATATCTTTGTACGTGTCATCATCAGGGTTTCTGGACAAAATGAAACATACGTGTCCAAAAATATAACAATACGACATATATATTAAGTGGAACAACACACCGGTCCATATTGTTACTGTTATGTCAGTTTGATATGTGGTATCACATGGCGTTGAGTTTAATTAAGAGTTAAAATGGTAAACAAAACATATGTTTAATGCAACATGTTCAAGAGGGGCAATAACTTGTTTTCTTATTACAGAAAGACTATATATATATATATATATATATATATAATGTATGTATGTATATGTAAAGGTCTTTACCTACATTCTCATTTTTACATAGGAAATATTTCACAAATGCGCCGCAAGGATACTTGGCAGTGATTTTTTAATTACAGTATCTGTAACTATGTTATGTACAGATGAGGTATAGATATGAACAAGTTGTATAAAATAAGTATCACACTTGGAACACCTGAACATTTTTGGAGCCATTAGTTGTTATGGGAGGACGTTCTTTTGTTCTTTTATTGTCTGAATGTTATGGACAGCCTTTACTTTTCACATCATCGTTGAATAAAGTGAGACTGAAAATAATCAGATGTGTTTTATCTGCACCCGAGTGTTCACGTGGTTACCGTCAGCACCACCACTAGACAGGAGAGACTTGCAAACTGATACTGTTCGTATTGTACAGAATAACAACCAGAGCTCGCGTCTCCTCTCCACTGTCAGTCCTTATCAATATTTATATTTTCTGCAGTCGAGACTAGAGCCATCGTGGGAGGTTCCAGCCGCGGCCTGACACTTTTAATTGCTTACAACAGAAACGGAGCAGGGTCGCTGTCTGAGGTAAATGAGACAGGACAGCCACTGACTGCACTGTGTGTGCACCAACCCAGTTATTTATAGACATTACATCTTCAAATTGAATTCACTTACTATATTTTAATTAAAATATTTGAACTGGAGCCTTTTGGTCACTGCTCGTGTTTTGGTTCAGTTTAACTTTTGTAGCAGTGGGTCAAGTGTCTGATAGACACATGTTTACCGCCTCTGTGTGCAGTTCAACATCAAAACACGTAACATGCGCACACATAAAACTAACTGACTAAATAAATAAATAAATCAGGATGCAGCCAGTCAAGTTCTGAGCTGGCATAGAGGACGTACGTGGTGAGGGAGCTGGCCGCTGCCCTCTCACACACTGTGACACACACAGGCCCCCAAAGGAAGGATACATTTGTAATGAAAAGACTTGTATGTGGAGGCTGATAAATAATTGAACTGTTCGGAGGAACAGGATGGAGGTGATGAGTGTTTTTCTGTGTTCCTGGCAGCTTGTGTGTGTGTGAGTGATGAACACATGTGTCCTCAGTTTTTCTTTATCCTCACTTTAAATATTAAGCAGGTGGATCCTCTACTGTATTTCAGCAGTAAGTAACAGACATGAGCAGATTACACAGAATACAGAATGATCTTACTTCCTATTAACATTAACTCATTTCTGATATTTTACATCAAAATAAAATTGCGGTTGACAGAAAAACAGATTTTCATTTAAAGGGCTGTTCCGCGCTGCACATTTGAAGCTTCTCCTGCTTAACTAAACAGCTGAAAGGACAAGTGTTACATCACAAGAAGTAAATGTCAACAACGTGAATATTATTATAACAGATCTATAAAACACGAGTAAGTTACTTATTAAACACTTACTCGCTTGTGATTTAAAACCAGTTTGTAAAATTGGGTTTACAGTAGCAGCAGGTGACAACACAGACAGACGCATTCAGACGCCTCTGGAGCTGATGACCTTGCGATGGCTGTAATTGTCGTTCAGACAGCGGCAGCTCTCTGAGAGCTTTTAAATGCAGCGTGGTGCCTCTGTCGCTGCTCGCTGATGTAAAGATAACTATAGATTTCACAGAGCAGCTTCCACAGGAAGAAACGCTCCGGTGTGTGCAGACGCTGCGTGACCTTTATCTCGTCTCAGCGGGACCATGCTGTGCAAATGGAAGGCGGGTTGATTAAGTTGACCTGGGAGCGTCTATGTATCCTCTTTCACATGAGCTGGAGCCATTGGAGAAATGAAGGCTCGGTCTGAGGCAAGAACAGCAACTACACGAGCGTGTGCTGCTATATCCAATTTATCCCACTCACCCACAAACATCCATGTTAAGCTGCACTGATCTGAAGATTGAGATGGACGCCGCCGCCAGTGTGGATTTCAGGAGGAGGAGCTTCTTGTCACAATAGCTTTATTTTACGAGGGTGTGTGAAGCAACATAAAGGTCACACTGTTCACTGAGACATCGGATGGATTGCCACAAAAATCTGTACATTCATGGATGAAACCTGCTGAACTATCTGGCACCACCACATTTGTTACAGTCATGGCAATAAGGAGAATACTGAGAAACGCTGGTTATGTTTTGGCAGAGGAGAGGAGCTTTTCAATGAAGTCAAACCAATCCAGTAACCTTCAGTAGACAACAGGCCTCGGTTCCCGTGTAACGCAGACCCAGTAGCTTGTTCCTGAGGTCAAACGCTTGAGCTGATGATGTTAGAAGTTGCTGTTGCTGTTTACAAATGGCTCCTCTTTCTCGGATCAGCAGTGAAACTCATTGATGTTGATCAAAGTGTGCTGTCAAGTGACTGGTCAGTCACAACTGTTAACAGGAAGTTGAGAGGACTTTGCAAATTAAAAGACATTTCACAATGTACAGTACAGTACAGTACGTACAATTTATAAAATCCTAAATGAATTAAAAGATCCGCACCAAATTATTGGATGTGTCAAAAACCGCTCTTACAAAAACCCTTTTAATTCCCACTGGCACGGAAAAATAACAACCTATTCTGCTCCAGCGTTCTCTTGCTCAGGCTCTTATTAGAGCATTTTTGTAACCCTTATTAGGGGTTTATTACCTGTGGCACTGGTCACCATTATCCCCAGTAATGTGCCGCATTCCAATATTTTCAGACACGACTTCTAATCCCTTCTCAGTCTCACATTAGGACGATCCAGCCTCACCTAGACAAGTGGTCAAGGGCACATGGGAGGACAAATGAGGCGCAACGTTAACATGCATTAGTATGCTAGTCAGGGAGCAGGAGCTGAGAGCTCCCCACGCAGATGCCCAGCAAGGTGATCGTTCATGTTTAAATTGAAACATCACTGGTAATAACTCAATAATTACATTATGTTATATATGATGTCTAAAATCCCTGATGTATGGCTGCAGTGTACGGAAAAACCTCATTTCAGTGCTTGAAAAACAGCCATCACCTGGAGGAGTGCGTGTGCCGGGGCTGACTGATGCCTCCGTACATTCGGGCATACGTGATTAGAGGGAGAGTTATGGCCAGCAGTTACAGCCTCGTGCAGATAAATTCACGGCTGACATATAACGACGGCACACTCGGCTGAAGCCACGGTAAATCCAAAACGTGGAACTTCTTCCGTCCTTGGGAATTCTGTTAAGGTTTCTACGGATGCCCCTTCATCTAAATGTAAAGAATGTACTGACTGGACTGTCCTGCATTGATTTATCCTCGTCTGCTGGAATGATCTCATAATCACTGCAGCTTCATTAGAGATCAAAGACGGTCTGTGGGATCAGTGGCAACCCAAACAAAACGCAACATCAACAACTTTCCTTAATTTGTCTTTAATATATTTCGTCGTAAACACGTTGACTCGAGAATGTGACCATGATGTAGAGAAAACCACCAGCGTCTCATTCTATGAATCTAAACACTTGGAAGCTTGCGCCCATCAAGTCTGTGCAGCTGTGTGCACAGCGACTGCAGGGCATGTGTGTTGGGTCTGTCCTGAGTCTGACCCATGACTTAACTGGCTGTCACATGGAGTGAGTGGCTTGCCAGCAAGCAGCTGTGGCCTTGGTGCCCCAGTCAGGCCTGTGGCCCTCAGTCTGAGTGTCTCTCTCTCTGCGTGTGAGAGACATAATAGTGTCAGTGTTGGTGGTGCTAAAGAGCGTGTTTGTTGATGTTGAAGATTTTGACAGAGTGGTCAGCGCTGGCACTGGCAAGCTGGACCCAGGAGCTCTCCTCCTCGATTTCACTCTCTCTGTCAGTCTGTCCATCCGCGTTGCTGTTGTCTCGACCTGCTCGTCCAGCCCTCGGCCTCCAGCGGAGCCTCTTCACCGCCAAACAGTGGCTCTGTCTGGAAAAAACGTGATGAAGGAAACAACAGCAGCCTTTACTGCCTCTCAGCAGCCAGACTGAAGCTTTACTGACACGTCCCTGCTCACTAATGAACTTCACATGAACTGTACGCGAGTCTATGCGTTGGAAGGATACGAGGAGTCTGTTTCTCCGCAGCTGCTCCAGTCGTGTCCTCCAGCAGGCTCCTGGCCAGGGCTCCACCTGTACAGCAGGACTCTTCCACACTCCAAGCCAACGGCAAGCAGGTAGCTGTGCGGGGCAGCAGAACACACACACACACACACACACACACACACACATTCAGAAGACCAAACAACGTACAGAACCACCAGTCATTCAGTACTCGTCGCTTTTAATGAGGTGATGCTGGTTAATGAAACGTTCTGTGTGTGTCCACATACATGTTATCAGAGCAGAGTACAGGGCAAAAAGACACAGCTGTAGCAGCATCACCAACGTCCAACATGGAGGAACACGGTTTGATCTCAGCTGGAAGCGTTGTGTTTCCGGACTCCTCGACTCTGCACGGGCCCCACACGATCACCTGCAGACACGGCCACAGACTTACACAAACGCCCCCAGCAACCGTAGTAACGGTGGTAGTAGAAAAACAATGACCTTCTTGTCACGGCTAGATGTCACAAAGTATTTACTGTCGGGGCTCCAGTCGCAGGACCAGATGATGCGAGTGTGCACGGCTGTGTCCTTCCATGTGTGCGCGTGGAGCGAGAACTGTGGCTCTGCGGGAAAACGAGAACGGACACGTGCGAGGACTGAATCCCGCCTTGTAACCCTTACATCAGCTTGACAACACCACATACATTTTGTCACGTTCAGTTGAAAGCACCACACTTTGGGGTTTTGACAGGTGAACTAGTCGTTGCGGTAAAACTTGTCATGATTGCTGTGGCATGACATCAGCGGGTCCAGATCGCCACCGTCTGTTCTGTAGTAACAAGGGCTCCCCCCAACCCGACGGAGAGCATTTCAGCCTCCACTTTAGTCAGTTTTGCTTTATGACCTGCTGCTGTTTATGTCCACAGCCTAAGTCATTTCAGAGCCCAGATTGGTTTTCCCCAGAGAGCTTGTTTGTATGCTGCTGGCAGCCGCCTGTCTGTGTGTCCACAGTAGCCATGCTCATCACTGACACTCAAAACATGCGCGCGCACACAAAGTAGCATTTTTACACACAGCCGTAAATCCAGTGTCACTGCAAAAGTCTGAGTTAACCACCGTGTGCTGTCTGTGCTCTCTGAACACACACTTGTTTTTGAGGCCGTGTTATTTGGGACACGCAGACGTTAGACGTCCACCTCCTCCCATTAAAACTCTCATCTGAGGACCTTGAGGCCCCGACCGGCTGTTCTGAGCTGAATGGAAATGGAGACGGAGGCCACGTGTTTGGCGTGGAGACGACTGGAAAAGAACAGCGAGGAGATAAAAGAGCGGCAGATCAGATAGAAGGCTGTACAAAAAGGAGTAAAGGGGAGAGTGAAAGGTAATAGTGTCTTCTTAATGAAGATGTCTGGGTTCTTGACACATGAGGGGGAGGAAGATGGAGTCAGGAGGATGTGGAGAGACAAAGCAGGTAGGAGGAAGAAGAGGTGAGAATAGAGGGAGTCGATTTGTTGATCCACCCTCACTTTGTTTAACCTTCCCTGGTCGGGCCTGGCAGACTGCGTGCGTACGTGTTCTTTGCAATCACCTTGAGTGATTCAGCAGCCAACCAGAACAGACGGAACGCCGCCCCACCCAAAAGCTCCACTCCCTCCCCTCCACACTCCCAAACGCCGCCCTGTCTCTTTGCAGTGCCGTAAGCAGACGGATGCGTAGGACTGGTTAGCCTTTGTCAGCGGCCATTAGGACGGTCCTGGAGGAGCCCAGGCAGCCTGGAGGTGTGGTACCTCTATTCCGTCGAGCTTAAATGTTCTGCTCACCTTAGATGCTGGATTCAGCCATTTGTGTCAGTCCAGGTGCCAATACGCTCTATAAACAAGCTCCTCGTGAGCACGCCCTGGTTTACAGCGGGTGCTCTGCAGGAGGTGGCTGGAGAGCGAGGATGCACAGAACCTACTGGCTCCTAAACCAGGCCACTGGCCAGTATTTGTTTCAGTACACATCAAATCCAAAACTTCTCCATCAACATATTAAAAACATCTTCCAGTTGATTACAAATATATTCTGATGCTAAAAGCTAAAACAGGAACAAAAAGAAAACTGAATTTCATTTGTTTCAAGAAGTTCATTTGTTTTGTTGAAATCTGACATGTAGGCACAATTTTGATGCATGAAAAAGGCAAAACAACATCAATGCCAGCTACAGTCTGCTCTTGTTGTATCTCCCTGGCAAACGAGCCCAGCGCTACAACAAGGCGCCCTACTTACTCTGATGTACTGAGCCACAGAATTCAGGATCTGGATCCGCTCAGTTTCTCAGGCCATGCGGGTAGTGACAGCCGTGACCTTCCAGAAACAAATCTCTTTCTCTAAACATTAATGTCACCACCTCTAAGTTCAGTCTCACAACAGGGCAGGGGTCAAATATTACAGATAAAGTGAGCGATGCTGAAAGCTACAAGGGGGGTTTGCAACGTGTCAAAACAACATCAAGATGCTTTGGCTGCATCTGAAATCAAACCAAATTTGTTTACAGCACTGATGCTTTTACATAAGACGTCTCCAACCTGACATGATATGCACGCAAGCACTGATTTGATGAGCTATCGCAATCCGTTGCAACTTTGCTACACTGACAAGCCCTTTGGCAATAAAAGAAGCTGAATTAAATATTAAGGGAGGCATCTGTTGTATTCAGCATAGTTAGAGTCTATATGAAATCCTCACACGCCCACAGTAGATGTTTTATTATAAAATATGTGCACAAATCTGGTTAAATTTAAGTCGAAATAAATAATATTTCCTTTAATAGTCGTTTTTTGGACTAGGTGCAGTAAACACATCACTTGTTTGGCTTATCACAGTATTATAAGGGGAGTCCTTCCAATCAGGCCAGCTTGACTTGGAATTCGATTCAGAACAAATCTGCTAAGTGGGTTTACCTTATTTTAATTAATTTGAATTAGTGAAGCTGGTGTTGTCTGCCAGGGAGGATTCAATATGGTCTCTTTGTCTTGAACACATTTTTAATCAACTCAAAAGAATTGCACCACGAGGAGCTACCATCTCATCCTAAGCTGCAGTGATTAGATGCTATTCTTGAAAACTTGAATCGCCGTCCTTAAAGCGGCCCCGGCGTCAGTGTCCGCTGCTCTCGCACTTCTCACCTGGACTTTCAGGTGTAGGCAGGTCGCGTCTCCATAAAGACCAGGTGCGATCGCGGGAAACGGCCAACAGGAGCTGCGCGTCTGGTGAGAAGGCCATCTGTGTGACGGTCAGGGTGTGACACGGCAGTGCCTGCAGCTGGCGCCATGTCGTGGTGCTCCACAGCAGCACTGCAGCGTGCTCCGCCTTAGATGCCTAGTAGAGCATTTAATACACAATGTGAATTCTGAAACCCAAGGCTTTTCTTGTTTGATGCACTTTCCCTTTTGCCTTTTCTACAGCCCTCTTTGTTCCTTTTCCACTGTGCCTGTGTTCACATTACAAGCTGAAGTGGCCCAAATGCAATCGTTCTGGCCTCTAGTGACTTAGATCACATTTTTGTCAAGGAACTGTGAACAAATCAAATGAGATTTTTTCCAAATCACATCAGGGCCACTTTCATATGTGGTCTTAGATCTGTTAACATCCCATCTATGGGATGAGGGTATAGTTGGATATTTCTTTTAATGTCTGACTTCTGTCCACATGTACAAATTGCCTGTCGCCCGGACTGCGTTTGGTCTTCTCTCGCTCACCTTGCATGCGGATGCCACCACCGTCTTGGAACTGTCAGATGCGAGGCAGAACATCTCAAAGCCGTGGCCGTACCTGCGGGAGCCAGACACGGACACTCACTCACACATTATCACTCCCAGCTTAATTACTTTTAGTTTGCCCGGTCGCTTTAAACTGTCCACGAAGCAAAATCACAGCCTACAACACAGGGGAGAGGAGTTCCCCCAACGAGGAAGCTAAGAACTCGGCAGCAATTTGGCTGCGACAGTGCAAACATTATTTATGCCACAAAAATAATTTAGCCACTCGTTCATTTTAATGGTTTTATTATGCACTAAATGATTCAAGGGGATGAAGCCAAATGGAGATAGAAAAATGTTTTCCAACACACAACACACACAAGGCTCACACCTCAAATAAAAGACCCTGCTATAAGGTGGGTTTATGGGGGATTGATTGGTAAATAAACACTGGCTACAAATGAAGACAGTGCAGAAACTAAAAGCTGAACCATGACTGACAGATAAACACAGAAACAAGGGGCCAGTAATGTTAAAATGCAAATCCAATTTTGTAAAAAAGTTTTTTTCCCCAAACAAGTGTAAAAAATGTAGACTCAAGACAGACTGAATGAAGAAAGGATGGGCCGATATTTCACTAGCATAACGGTTAAAAACCGACTAATAAACACACTGGTAGCAGGGTAAAAACTGGGATACTCACAGTTTCTGGACCTCAGGCCACAGTGTGTTCTGGAGAAGATGATCCTCTGGTGGAGGCTCTGTTCACACACACACACACACACACACACACACACACACACACACACACAGAGAGTGTGTGTTAACCTTGGAATCCTTACATAAGTAATTTACAAAGCTATGAAAACTGAACTACTTAAAATTCAACGACAATCAGTTTCCAATTTACTAAATGAGAATAACACCCTAGTGGCAATTATAAATTATTTCTTTAAGTCCATCCAGTTAACCCAAAGACTGATACGCATGTGTGTGGGTGAGAGTGAGTGAGTGAGGGAAAGGCCAAATACATGGTGAGCACACAATGAACAGGATCGAGACAATGTTCGCTCACGTGTTCCTTCCTCACGTGCTTGCATGAAAGCCTCAAACCTGCAACCTGCCGCCAGCCTCCCATCAAAGCCTCTTTGAAACCTGCAGCTTTATTTCCTCCACATTTAACGGCGATAGCTTGGAGGTGATCGAATCTCTCTGAATGTCAGCCCTGTCCCTCACCACGCAGGCGCTGCACAAGCCTCTGCTGTCTTGCATGCCATTAGCAGCTTGTGGTGTTTTTATTGGTCACCAGCGTCACATTTATCCATTCGCCTGCCTGCAGAAGCCAATCACACCCCTAATATTAAAAAAACGGTCTCGGTCCCTGCATGGCCCGGGGTCATCGATACTTAAACTCTGCAATCACACGAGTCTGCTTTCTAATTAGCATAGCAGATTAAGGAGTGGCTTCAATCATGCTGATGACAGCCCTTCACACCCTCTAGCCCAGGGGTTTTAAAGCGCTGTGCTACATTCTCTTCTCCATTTCCTAAAATTAAGTTCTCCAGTTACTCTTTCTCTCTATGTCCTTTTAACACATCAATTTGATGTAATTTTCTTTTCCAATCTGTCTGTGGTTTTACTTCTAAGATTTATGTCCAGATTTTGTCAACAATCATAAGAGGAACTGCATTTCTTCGCTACTTCTCTCATTGTTTCCTCCTCTTTCCTCCTCAACCTCCTCTCATGCTGCTATACCATCAGCCTCCAGCAAACCTCAGGCACAGCAACGTCCGAGAGCAATAACCAACTGTCCACCTGGCTGCGTATCATTGTCTCTTATAAGAACATCCAGCGGACAACTCCTAAATATGTGTTGAGGCTGCGGAGCCCAGATGAATATGATTCAAGCTGCTGCACCAGCCTGCAGAGGGAGATGGATGCGTTTTGGCTAAAGGATTGTTTATCAGGGAGGGTTAAACTGTATATAAGATCACTCAGATGATTACTGTAGCTTTACCAGTCAGGGTGAGAGGGTGGAAGTAGGACTCCTGGTACTGATCAGATATACTGCTGAACTGCTCATCACTCTCAGTGGAGTTTGAGTTGATGTCACCTGCAAATTAAAACTACAAGTTAATTCAATAAAAATAAACCTAAGTCACAGCTGACGTATAAATTGATTTATCAGATAGGACCTGGCTCCGGCCTGAGCACTGACACACTCAAATGCAAAGCTGAGCAAATATTTTACCTTGAAAAACAGCCTTGTTGGACAGACCCAAGGCAGGTGTGCTGGCTCCTTCTGGAAGGGTGGCGGAGTCCTGCCAAAGAGCAGATAAATGAAAGGACAGACACTCGCACATCAATAACCAATCAGGGCTTGGGGGGCGGCCGGCTTCTCGCTCAGCACATTTTATAGTTGGAAAACAAAGTAGGAAGGACATGGGAAGGAAAGTTTTGCTGACATCTTGATCTTGGGGAAGGAAAAGGGCAGATGTGGACTTTTGAGGCGATTCTACACACAAAATAAAAACCCAATTATCACACTCACAGTGGAGGTCAGCAGGTTTTCTCTTGAAGTCCCTGAGATGTTTGCAAAGTTCTCCACAAAATTACGCGGTGCTTGAAACACTCTCAGGACCTTTTCATCAGCTCCAGACACAAACTGAAACTTGCCGACCATGGTGAGACACTGCATGTCGTACCCATGGATCTGTGGACGTGAGATCTCGTGCCAGGTTTCCTGCAGGGTGAAGCAGACACAGAAGGATTTTATTACGATGCTCATCTGACCATAACGATCCTTGGATCCCCCAGCTACAGTACGTATGGTTGCCAGGGGAACCGCCAGCATTTCAGCAGATCTTTGACGTTGTGGGACTGTGGATCTTGGCCCTAAATTCTGCCATTTGAAAACAAGCCAAGTACAACATTGATTAAATTGTTTAAATGCTGTTTAGCAAAGCATTTCCAGCCAAAGATGCAAAGTGTTCTCATGAGGGAATATGGACGACTCCTCAGTGCCCAGGTTTCCTGTGGCACTGGCTCATGTTAGCAATAAGTATCTTGCAGGATAATCTCCAGGCTTCCATCAAAAACACATCTCACTAGAAAGTGCAATGACAAGCTGAAACCATTATTCAAGGATTTTGCTCCACCGCTACCAGAGTACATGAAACTACTATTTTACTACATGTCTAAGTAATTCAAGGCCTCTTTCACCTGCTGGGTGTCGTGTTTTCTCCACGGAGTGAAGAGTCTGGTGGTCTGGTCTGAGCCCACGCTGATGATGAACTCACCCTCAGGATCCCAGCTCAGGTCCTGGACTGCATTAAAATGACCTGATATCACAACCCCAGGCCTCCACTCTCCCTGGGAACAGAGCATTGGTTAAAGTTTAAAATAGCTTTCCATCTTACCAGTGATCACCACTGACCCCAACTCTTCTTCAGACCCTCACGAGGCCAGTCTCTCACCGCTTTGTCTGGGTCTTTGCACCAGAGATGTAGAGCGCCATGAAACGCGTGAGCCACAACCATCGAGCCATCTGGACTAATCTGGCAGCCGTAGAAACCGAGAGTGTTGCCACCAACCTCTCCTACACGCACCTGGTGTGAAAGAAAAAAGGAAGACATTGTCACCTCATCTGCCTGATTTTCAAATCACAACAAAAGAGGAAAGAAAATGAAAATGTGAAAAGAACAATGACTTTCTGCAGAGAAAAATGAAAGTACCCTCTATTTGATCGCACATGTGGAGAAAAGTCAACTCTATAAACAAGGTCATTTAAAAATGCTGAGTTACAGTTCTCCTAAAACACCTGAGAGTATTTATAGGAATGAGACAGAAAGGGGGGGTTGTTTGTTCAAAGATTCCCTCCATGACTTATTATCTAACAGTCTCCATAATGGAGGACAGAAGCAGGAGAAAAACGGCAAATTAGCCGACAAGTCAGGAGAGAAATTATGCAAAATGGTTTCATTAGAGATGGATAAACTGTGTTGTGTTTTATCAAATGAAATACATTTGTCTAATGCAAAATGAAAGCAACTGCAGCGCAGCACATCACATTAAACAAATAATCATGAAAAACGGCAAAGCTGGAGAACGCACAGGCATTTTTATAAATTGGATTTGGGTGAGAGCCTGTGACCCGTGTGTCATGTTCTCAGGGACGATCACACAGACGCCGTTAACCCTCCATGGACTCTGAGCTTCCACTGAAAAACCAATCCAATTTGGAGACGCTGATAATCACTGCCTTTCTGGTTAAAGCTGCAAAAACATGTAAGCACCTTGGCTGTTGTTTGTCAAGACAATTTCTCTATTGAATTCTGTGTATACAAATCCCTACCTGAGCAGAAAATCATTCTGATTTACAGTAAGTGCAGCTGTACTGACGAAGAGAAAATTTACTGGTTTAAGCCTTATGACAAGTCAGAGAAAAGACCTAAACAGAGGCCAGTTCAAATGTATAGCAGCAGAACCAAGCATCACTGTCTGCATCCAGATCCAGCCTATATTATAACCAGCGTTAACCAGCACGCAGCTCCAATGAATTACACATTAGCTGGCAGATTTATGTAGCTCACACTATTTACACCAGCAGCATCAATGTTGCCTTGACAAACTTTGCAATGTGTATGGTTAAAGACGTCTTGTGCACCTTTGCACTGGTTCCACCTTCAGGGACATCCACACCTGGAAAGACTGACTGTAATGCTTTCTACTTGTGAGTCATTTCTCACTATGGCACATTAAAACCCAAATTGTTCAGAAATGGCAAACTGCCAAAACATCTGCTTACTGAGATCTGCACACCTGCTGACGATCAATTATTCAAGGGCCGATGATAAGCAGCACCTGGATGCAACTTACCCACTTACATCCTTCTGAAGCGGTACGCAGGGACTCAGTGATGACCACAGGGTTTTTGTCCTCTCTGACTTCACTCTCAGTTAAAGTTACATGTTCTTGTTTGACTGTTACTCTGCTTTTGAACAAAACGGCCTAAAATTGCTGCTTCAGCAAGTGAGACCTGATAAAATCGTATTTGAATAATTAAACTTTATTAGTTATCTTTTGTTGGAGTGAGAAATGGGAGCAGCAGTGAAGCATCTGAACCTGAGGAGGACTCGGGAGCAATATGTGAAGGTGTCTGCATCCATTACAAACAACAAGGTTTGAAGGCATCACACAACAGCCCAGCAGAGGTACACATAACTTGGCTACGGCTGTCTACTGTATGTGGCAGACACCCCTGTGCTGGTCATCGATGACCTTCAAAATAACGCCCGTCTGCCGGCTGAAAACCAGCGGAACTGATGGCAGCGGTAAAGGCGTGTTCTCTTTGAATGGCACAATCCTCCAGCCACAGAGAGCGAGGCGGAGAAAACAAGGGAGAGTCAGGTAGACACGTAGATGGTGAGATTGAGAGAGAGCGAGATGCAACATTAAGCAGATTGATTTTAAAATTTCGCACACAAGAGCCCACCATAAATCATGCAAAAGCTCACAGAGGCAAAAAGCCATCATCTGTCTTGTTTACGAGAGGGAGAACAATATGGATGCGCGATGCGCCTTATCGCTGGCCAGCGGGGGTGTGGGGCAGGAACAAAACAAGGACAGCAAAGAAGAGGGGGCATATATCACTCCAGGAGGGAAGGTAAAAGGGTTATGAGCAATGAAAGAGCAGTGCCCAGCAGAGAATCCACACACTTTTTAACTTTTTGACCAACACACCAAGCGACATTTGCAACTAAGGATTATTTAAAAAAAATGCACTCATCTGTCATTTTGTGTGATTAATTAGTCACTTGTAGAAATCTTCTCACATTTCAAGAGAGAGATGGAGAGTTTTGAAGAAAAACAACAACTCTATTAATTAAAATGTCAAACAGCTGCTATGAGGGTTTCCGATATAAATGCATTAAGGGGATGTTTGAAGATGCTGTGAGACCTTTTCAACCTTCAACTTGGTCATGAGGAATAAATGCTCCTTGGTCTAAACTTTGCTGATACGTTTACTTTTGTTTTTACTATCCATTGGCTTAACATTTTCTTTCATGCACTCGCCTTTGTTCTTGTATTGTTCTGTGTACATAAGAGGCTGCATTATAAGCAAACTGCATTAAAGCATCACATTTTGGCCTCTCGATGTGCCATGTAACTTCAGGACAGAGTGTGAGAGTAGGTTCTCTGCACAACACACAAACACGTACACAAACTGACAAGCCTCCAGGCGTTGTGGTGGCCCACTGCGGTCAGTCTAAGATGTTAATTACCAGTGTGTCTCGTTAGTAAGATGTGCCTTACGCAGCGGTGGGCTCTGGCCACCCCGCTGCTAACCCCGCTCTCCATTAAATCTCACCAATTACTCTAATCAGCGTAAAGAAGTGGAGCACTTCTTTGTAAAACTCAGCTAATTAAGACACACATGGCTGGTCATTTAGCGCTGCAGAATCTGCTCTGCCAAAAACTTCAAAGCCCCATAATAAAGCCTATTCAGGTTACAGGAAACACTCGAATGGGACCAAAGGCCTTTACTTCTGTCCAGTGTGTGAAGACAAAGACAGTTTTAATATGTGTGTGCGTTTGTGACAGTGCTACGTGGGTTAAGCCTCCTTTGTAGGCAGGGAACCCACCAGTTCAAAGGGTTTGACTCTTGTTTGAAAAGAAAACAGGTCAGAAGGAACTGAAACCGGAGAAAAGGAGAAATGGAGAGAAGAGTCGTAGACTATGCACTTTCACTTCCAACACAAAGGTTATTTATTTAGAGTAGGTCTACGGAGAGAGACGGTCCGCAGCAGAAATGATTTTCAAACGCCCACCGCTTGCTTTTCTTCCACTGACCAACTCTGTCTAATCATACAGAGAAGAATGTGACATCAGCGCTGGCTTCAGGCGCTAATCATCACCCCTTTGTCAGGGAGGAAAGTCAAGACTTTCATGGCTGCTCCTGTCTGTGGTCTTCGCTGCTCATCACCGTGGATATGAATGATGAGATCAAAGGCGCAAAAATGTCACTGATCGAGTGTGGAATCTTTCTCATCACCTTAGAGTGTGATCACACTCGCTGTGTGCCAGAGCGAGGTGAGCCATTTCTGTGAGAATGGGATGTGTGTGCATGTATCTTCTACAGTGTCTGCGTTTGTGACCATGTCTCTTTCAGGAGTTTGTAATATTTTTGCAATTGTGCCCAAGAGTAACTCCTCCCGTATTTTTCCACGTATGTGGAAAGGTAAAGTGAGGTACTCTGGAGCCACCTGAGAACTTGCTAGTATTTAAAGAAAAAAAGCTGTAAGCCAGATGGGCAGAGAACTGTTTTCTCTTCGCCATCCACACTTGTGTTAAATTTAGCCCCGTTCTGGCACAACAACAGCTGTTGAGAGCTCAGAGAGGCAAGAAAGAGCGAGGAGAGAAGAATGGAGGTGAGAGAGAATTTAAGAAAATATGAGCAAAGGAAAAAAGGAGGACGTGGACAGAAAATGAAGGAAGGCAGGAGAGGAAGTAAAAAAAGGAAGACAGACAGAGAAAAAAAAATGACAATGGCAGTGCAGAGGCTATGTCATGTCTTGCACCGGTCTCTCCATCCTGTCGGATGTGTTGGGGAACGGGCCGTGAAAGAGGGGGTTCAGCGTGAGTGACTGATAGAAGGGAAGATGGGGGAGGACAACCTCAGCTTGTCTAAACTCACACTCACACTGGTGTGCCAGGCTCTGCGCCTCTTCATCACTGTCTATCATTTCTATTCCTGACACCTCAATGTCAGGGAGAGTGGAAACTATTGCAGTGGCAGTGACAGAAGAAGAGAGGATACTGGGGGAGGGCTCGAGCTCCGGAGCATGTCAAGAGCTGCTGAATGGGAAGCTAGCGGAAAGGAGAGTGAGAAATGTGTGTGAGCCTGCGTGGATGTGTGGAAACACTGCTCTCTTCAGAAAGTGATTGATAACATGACTGTAATCCAGACAACACTAACCTGCTCCACCCAGACACCAGATCCCTCCTCAGGAGCCCAGAGGATCATAGTTTTGTCCATAGAAGCAGAGAGCAGGCTGAGAGGCTGTTGCAGCTCATCGCCTACAGGGGGAGACAAAGAAACTGGATCATCTACACAGAGCTGTCCCACTGACTTTGAACACTTGATGGATAAAACTATCCAATATTTCACAGCATAAAAAAATTTAATAAAATCATTTGTGTGAAACCCTCATTTAGCTTGAGTTTTTCTCTGGAGGCTCACAGTGATTTCGTCTGCAGAACATATATGTTGACACAAATTACTTAATCCTCCAGTGACAAACACTACATTCACGTATGATAATACATTTTTATTTGTGGTGACTAAGAATTACTATAATCTGTTCTTAACAGTAATACAAATATTGCTCACAATAAATAACTGGACGTGATTTTGATCAGCAAAATAGCTGTCTACTCATCATACTCATATTGTGCTGTACAGCTTGACTTCTAAGACATAATGAAGTGTGATGTACTGTACACAAAAGCTGCCATGGGAGTGAAGTTATCTTGATGTAATAAGCTTTTTAGGCAACTAGTGTTTAAAGAGCAGATTTAGCACATCCATCAGCTTTTCCCTTGAGAACTCATTAAGCCAGTAACTTCTCACACCCATGATTTTTTACCCTTAAAAATGTCAGTTTGTTCCCGGCTTTCGTTGAGCAATAGCACTGTAAAACAAATGAAGGGGAAACAATGTCTCTCAGCTTCGCAGACAAGCCAGACCATGTTCTTCAATGGGTTGGAAAAAGAATAAGCGATTGTAGTCGTTTTCTGAAGTCAGTCCCACCCAGGGCGTCTATGATTTTCACCTGTGTAGAAAGGAGGCTGCCAGTGGACTCCATAGACCCAGTTCTCGTGACCCGCCAGGACGGTCTCAAGAGACAAAGCAAACACCGAGCACGCATCTGCAGCAGAAGGCAGAGAAGCTATGTGACGAATGTTGAATGAAACCAAGACACTGTATGTCATTGTGTTGTCAACATCATATCACATATTAACTACTATATGGGTGGGCTCCATTTTTCTGACAGCAAAAAAAGCAAACAACATTCATGGTCTTTTCATTACTGAACTAAATGTTACATTAAAAAAAATCGAATTGTGTTGTGCTGAAAAAGTAAAGACACACACACAGGCTTCATTTTTTGTAGAGGTCAGACTCACTATGCCATTAAACCATCAAAAAGTGCACCTACTCATCTGGCTAATTAGCAGCCTTTTCATAATCAAGCCAGCATGGCCTGCTCACCTCTCTCCTTCACTTCAAAAAAATCCTCTTTCATTTTGATGACGGTTTGGTTCTCCTCTGAGCAGGCGTCCGTCCCAGACTTGGCACAAAGCCTCCACACTCTGATTAGACAGTCTTGCGAACAGCTGGCTAATAACAGCTCCCCACCTGAATGAATCAGAGAGAGAACAGGAAAAGCCAGCGAACTGAAAGTCAAATCCACCCCAAAATTTAGAAAAACTGGCTTTGTATCTGTTACGGTCATGTGGGACTTTTGAGAAATGTGTCTCAACAACAGAAATGTGAAACGAGACGCATGAAGCATATGTATACGACTACGTCTGCGTTCTGAAGCCCAGGTATTCAGGTTTGTAATGAGCATTACAGCCTCAGTCAGTCTGCTCTGGTCAGTTATCAGTAATCAAGGCGTGCGAGAACATTGCCTGTGACTGTGATGTAGCTAGTGAAGACAGCAGGAGTGCAGCCAAATGTACACTGACAGGTGGTAAACAAAGCACATGCCACCATCCCTGAGTGTCCACGTCTCTCACATTATGTTTCAGGTTTCGTCCGATGGCCACTGGCCCAGTTTTGTCTGTGCCAAGACAAACTGACACAACAAAAATTCCTTTGTTGACACCACCTCAGGCCTCCTGAATGTCAGGGAAGAAAGGCCATTATAGTTTGCCAATCACTGCTTAATGACAGTGATGATAATGACACTGCTGGTTTACTTTGTTGTGCCTGCGACTCTGCTAAAAGTACTTGAACTAATGACTTTCTAAGCCAATCTATTTTTATGTAGCACTGTTTTTAGAGGTTGGCCCAGAAACAATTACCCTTATACAACAAAATATGATTTAACATGCCCAAACCTCTCATTTATTTATGGGTTTCCAACATCAAATCATATCACGATCATTGCTCCAGTCACATAAGGACACCTTGAGGAGAAGGTTTTGATTTTGACATACGCATAGAGATATATCCTATAAACAGTAAATAGTTCTGCTTTGACTCTTTGCTGCCCCATACATAAGTATGACGGTGTGGAGTAAATTGTAGATCGTGAGTGGGTAGGAGACGCTGGCGGAGAGGGCCGGTTAGAGATGAAATAGCTTTTACACAGCCAGAACAGCGCTGTAATGAAGTGCTCTTGTAGAGGGTTACACAATTAATAGAGCCTGGATTGGATCCATGCATTGCCATGGACTCTCACAATACTATGAATTACACATCGGTGGGTGAAGCCAGCACTGACACTTCTCAAGCAGCTTTCGATTTTCTTTAGATGATGGAAAACATAAACATAACTGTCTCTGCTGGAGACAAAGAGCAGCAGACTTAAAATGAGGGGATGAGGATTTATCTCCTACACAAACCTTTGTACTGAAATGCAGTGTTACTATATTATGTTTGTTATCACTGAAAACAGCAGCACTCACTTCTAGATGCCCATTCCACTCCACGAACCCAGTCCTCATGCCCCTGCAGTGACATAGCTTTCTGGAGCTGTTGTAGAGCAGGGAGTCAACAGTTGGAACAGAATACAAGAAGTAAGTACAAAAGACCCCCCGAGTGACTATGGATGTGAGCTCACCTGACCGTTGGACTGCACATACAAATGCACCCTAGAGTCGTCACCCCCGCAGGCCAGAATGGGAACTATGAGAAACAAGGTTCATTTTCACAGTCATGCAAGTCTTGGAGCAAGGTAGAGATGAAGGAAGAATCCCAGCAGAACACAAATGTGCATTTTAAATATGGTATTCAGTTAAAAACACGACAACACTGTGGTGCAAATTTAGATGGATGGTATAACACTTGGCATGCGTGTGTACTGAAGGAGCAACATAGGCTTACCTCCACTGCCTGGCAACAGTGCCAGCGACACATCCATCATGAATCCACTGCCAAAGGATAAGGTATGGAGGCACTCGGCTGAGGAACACACATGTACACCTAATTAAAACTTCAGGATGCACACAGACAGGGTCCATTTCACAGAAGAGGCTTAGGCCGAGTTCCAGAAAAAAAAAGCCTGTTAGAGCCGTCTTACGCCAAAGACACTTGAAAAGACTCTGCTTAAATCAGTTGTGATTTTAGGCTGTTCTGGACTAATATAACCCTATTCCAAAAGAGAGGATTAGAGCTGCTCTACACCACATTAAAGCCCTAATTAATGCTTCAACAAACAGACTGAACTGCTTAGTACTAAAGGTGGGGGATACGGACTGCATCTGTAAATTCATTTTTCTACATATATTTCTTTTATTGAGTAGAGTTAATAAGGAGACCGGAAGCATAAGAGAACACTGAAGGGTATGACGTGCAGCCCATGGCCCAGAATCAGCACTGTGGTTTATCAAATTAATTATTTTTTCCCCTTCCATTGTCACAACCATCCTCATTTCATTGTAGACCTACTTTGGGTTTATTTGTTTTTGTTCTTATTGAGCTTATTATTGGTTCTTCTGGTGGTGTTCCTTTCCTTTCCTTTCCTTTCCTTTCCTTTCCTTTCCTTTCCAACAGAGAGCAGCTGTAACAATGCAAAGCAATGTCTCTGCGAGATTAATGATTTTTTTAAATCTTGCTAAAGATTCAAACTAGTAAATGTTTGTTTGATTCAGTTCCAGTTTTTATAAGCACCACCAAACATGTTTGGTATGTTTCTCAACAGGGCGCCCACGGGTTTGCAGGGTCTCCATGCAAAATAAATTCCCATTCCTATTAACCCCACTAGGTGGCAGATAACTATGAATGAATTTAACTTAATGTTAAAACATGAAATATGAGAATGTGTGAAAACACAAAGATGCTTTCTTGCACAAATTTACAAAAGCTACAATACAATAATGAAGAAACTAGATAATAAACAGAAGTATTGCACCACAACTCCAGAGACTGACAGATTTACTCACCATCACTGGCTTCACTGCAGAGCCACAGTCTGACTGTTGAGTCGGATGCTGATGACGCCACAAGAATCTGAGAGTCCTCCGTGTATATGGCATCCACAGCACACACTGCACCAGTGTGGCCATTACATTCCACTGCCTGCTTAAACTGGAAATATCAGAGCACATGGAGAGTGTATCGCTGTAAAAGAACAGACTCATAACCATCACGTCCAGCTGGTGACCTACCTTCCCATTCTGAGCCTCCCACAGGATGAGCCGATTGTCTGAGCCTCCTGAGACGAGATGACTCTCCAGACCTGTGGCAATCAAACAGTTTGGCAAAAATAGCTTTAGTACATCAGGCACATTTGAGACAATAACACAACCCAAGAAGAGGCAACTGGATACAAACATGTCATCGTGTTTGCATACACTTGATAAAACGCAGTGCGACCTCGCATATCACACATGCCACTGCAGATGTTATGACAGGTTGACGCTCACCACAGTCCTGTTTGTGAACCCACTGGACTGCATTCACTCTGCCGGTGTGTCCGTTCAGCACAGCAACAACTGTCCTCGCCTGATTTAACGACACTTATAAGTTTAGGTTACAACAACACAACTCAAGAATAACACGACGCCTGTGACAACTAACAGCACATAGCGTTACAGAGGAAGCCAGACGGACGTTGGTACCTGGGGGTCGTACAGAGCCAGTGAGTTACATGTCCCAAAGGCGATCGTTCCTCCACGGCCCCAAGAAACAACGTTTGGTGTCCTGTTTGCACAACAAGCTACATGGCATGTTTCAATCACGGGAGCCGCCATCTTGAAAGCCGAAGTTTTGGTGCTCCTGTAAATATGGTCGTAGTAAAACCACTCGGTAACAATAGTTCCAACACCACTTGTTTATACGAACGTTGATGGTGATATTGCTTTACAGTGACACAAATGCAAAATAATAATTATTATATTTAGCACGTGATAAAGAAAAATATATAATAACAACCTCAATAATATGCACTCCCTAGTAATGCCCACCAGATGGCGGAAGGTAACCACAAAACCATAAGAGTTCACTGGGGCCAGTAGAACTTCATTATGTTTTTATTAAATTCTACTTAATATTTCAATAATCATATGGTTTAACTTAATATTGTGGACACAACTGACCACTAGTTCAGTGGTCAATAGAAAATAATATCAAACAGTGTCATTTTACAGATGTTCTCAGTTGAAAAGGGGGGGGGGGGGGGGGTGTAATATGCTGGTCATTATTGTAGGTTTATTTTTTCCCTATTGTTCATCAGGGTCTCGCAGGTTAGACTGAAATAGAGCTGCAGGAGATTAGAGCCTCGTCTGGAGAGGATTTCGCTCATTATTTTGAAATTGCTCCAACAACAATCAGGATGCCACCGTATGCAGACGCTGCTATGTCAGACTGCATTATTCCCTCGCCAAGTGTTGACTGAGGGTGACTGGTCGCAGCTGAGCTAGCTGCCAGCCAGACAGCACCGCTTGTTAAAAAAAAAGGCCCCTGGGCATTTTTGATTTCAAAGGTTGAGGCAACACTTTTGACACAAGGAGTTTCCATATACTCACTTGACAAGATCAGGAGGCAGAATGTGATGTTATCTGTGAACCATTGAGACGCTACAATAAGTGAGAGTGTCGCAAAAACAAATAGGAATAGAGTCAAATAACACAATGAAGAAACACGCAAAGGAAGAGATAAAGGAGGGTTGGATAGGTCTTTGTTGGATTGCCTCTGACTGGGCTGACATGTAGTATGTGTGTGACAAAGACAAAACAGATGTACTGTCAGCAGCACTTTGCTAGAAAATAGATTGTGCTCATCTTGCTATTGTCGCCCCTCCTCACTCACTCTAAGCCCAGACAGAATTTAGACAGAACTGGCAGGGTGAGGCGACCTCTCTGTGGAGGATACCCATGCGTCTATATAGCTCTCTTCTGAAAAGTGGCAGCCAGATGATAGCTGGGACGTTGCCAAACAGCTGCGTCCGTGAAAAAACATCTCTATTATCTGTGCACTGCTGCAGGATTAATTTAACCAAATGTAATGGAGCATTGTACGAGTTTGTTTTTCCATCACTAGGCTTAAGAGCGTCAGGTTACTCCTTTCCTGTATTTCCATTACGTCTCATTTAATACACTGTCCCCTGGTTGAAGTCTGCACCCAAATTCGAGAAGGTCATGCCTATCTTGAGATAAGTCGTCCGACTCACTAATTCATTTAGAATTTATGAAAGCAGAACATTAAATGTGCTTTACAGTATAGATAAAATTCCTGAATGTTGAATGCATTTAATTCATGAACCATATGTTTCCACCAAGGGCTGAATGACTCTGTGCTGAGAAGCTCGAGTATTCTCAGGACAGCGAATGGTGATTTATAGAATTTGTAAACTAAATTTGACTTCTTTGTGGAAATATTCAAAGGTTTCAGGGTTTGGGATAGAGAAACCTTTTGTCTTCACTTTAAGACTTAAAAATTCTTGCAGTCTTGCTAAACTGCTGTGATTATGGGGAGTCGAATGATGCTGAGGATGACGAGGAAGCTGAAGATGCTGATTCTTGAACAAGACAGTTATTTTTGGCTGTTTGATGCCTGATGTTGACATTATCATCATCATCATATTTTCTTACCTGAAGGGCAAAGTATTCTCTCTATGATCAGCTGTTGTGAGTGTGTCTACCTTCCATCAGAATGCTTTCATGTTTAATGAACTGAGATGAGTCGATCAAACCAAAGATACAATACTGCTACGTTGTATTTTGCTGAATTTAACCTCAAGTTAGATAAATAGCATTTAATTAATTTATGTTCTTATCCTATTCACAGAAAAGATTATTACTTAGGAATAACATCCTAAAAAACGATGTGTGAATTAATCATGAAAGGGTTAAAAACTTTTTACCCTGTACCCTGTATTCTGAATAAATACTGAATATGTTATTTGAACTGTTATTTAGTGTACTGTAGTGTAATTATTTCCATCCATTAAGTCACAAAAGCAACAAATAACTTCATGTTGATTATATTTAACATGATTGGAAATTTGACTGTTTATTTTGTATTGTATCTGCAAATGTATAAATTGTCCATTTATGTGTTGTGTCACTCCGCCACCTCTTTATACACATGTTGTCATTATACACTACTGAGAGATTGTCTGACAAATGTGGCAGCCTTGAGATGAAGAAGAGCTGGATGGAAACTGAATGTTGACGAATATGTGCAAAGCATCTTTGTTTATGTAACAACAGAAATGGAAACAGAAAAGCCAGGATTACTGGGCTGTTGGTCTGCGTGGCACTTTGCTGTTGCCTGGTTTTGTTTACATCCAATTTAATTAGCCTTGTCCCTAAGGGCGTCTACTTGGCAGGCGGAGGGTGGCAAATGACAGACAGATGACCAGCTCCTCATTAGCGCGGCTGTGTTTTTTTTTTATATATATATATATTTGTGTATTTTAACATATTGAAAGGTTTTTCTATTTAGTGGTGTAGCTGTGCTATTTTCCCCACAATATAACCAGAAATACCTGTAAGCAACTCTGGATCAGGTCTGTGAATCTTGAAAAATATTTCGTACAACTAAAGGTCAGTCAGTAAAAACAGCGTGGACCCAACTGAACATCCAACAACGACGCTTTGCCTTAGTTTGACCTCTTCACCTTCACAGAGGCCTCAGTGATCACTGTATCATGCTAGGAAGCTCTTGGTCGAGGCCGCTGAAGCCTCGCAAGGATTTTGAGCAACATTTCTGTCAGGCAAGTTCATCTCACCAGCAGGCTCATGGCTATGATTGCCCTGGAGGCAAATGTGAACTGTGGCGAGGAAAAATGTTCCAAACATCCAACACTGAACAGCAAACAACAAAATACAACACATATATCTCTTATAATATATATATATATATATATAGGAATCGTAATAATGAATTAACAGTGTACATGCATATGACAATGATTTGTTTCCCTCTATTTCTGGAACTAGATATTTCTAGTGGGTCACAATGCAGGGAAAAGCCTTGGAACTGGAAACAGTCTTTGAATCCCAATTTTTTAATCTACTTATCCAAAAGGAGAAAGTGACTGAGTGCACGCGTTTCACTTCTTGCAGTGTGCAAGCTCACTCTGAAATTAGGCTCAGCAGTTCCTGTCCCAAGAGCTGCACAGCCAGAAGGAATGATCCAGAGAAAGAGAGGAGAAGTCAGCACTTCTAAAGCACGGAAAGCGAGAGTAGCAGCTGTTAGGAACACAATCACACCATGCATAAGCATCTTTTATTTAATGAGCAATACTCTTGGACTGTGCAGATGAGTATACACAAAAGGGACTTCCTGCTTGTATGGGCTGTATCAGGCAAATTGTTTCGAAATGCAATGTGCCTTGAAGAGATTAGAAGCAGAGGAGCAAATATTGAATATTCAACAAAAGAGATAATGTTTAGAAAAACAAGCGGGGAGTTTCAGAGTCTCTGACAAACTTCCTGAGAACATGCATGCTGCTGAGCTTCTGGATCGGAAGCTGTTTGTCTACATGAAAACAAAACTATAATGTGTATCGTATCTGGCCCCTTGAATTAATAACACGGCTTTAAAACCTACACGAGTATATACGGCACAGAGCGTGAGTGGAGCACGTTATCATCTTATCACTTAGAAAAGAGCCTCAGAGCAGATTATCAAAAAAACCCAGAGATTTTATCTGGTTAGAAGTTGAACCATTCATCAAAGTGAACGCAAGCCTATTTGCTTATAGCAGCCAAACTGCTTGCATGCCTTCATAATGATGCAGTGTGTGTGTGTGTGTGTGTGTGTGTGTGTGTGACTGAGTGAGTGAGTGAGTGAGTGACTGAAACCTATGTAAACAGGGAGGGCAGAACTAAAGCATAGCTCTGGGGTTTTAAATAAATACTGGCTGGGCCTGTGACTGGCAGACAGTGTTAACACTCACATAGACACACACACACACTGTCATTGTCTCCACTGCTGACATAGAGAGCTAGCCAGCTACTATAGCTGATGATAAAGCAGGCAGTGAAAGCCCTCGCTAACTGCGCCATATCTGCACCCTGCCATCTGCTGTGGTTCTAATATGAAGTGTTACTCACCACTTGTCATCCAGTGGCTGCACTTGTAAAGTTAGAAATAGCTGTTGGATCCACTCGGGGATACAAAGAACGTGGCTATCTTTCAGTCAGGCTCTGATCCAGATAACAATATGCACAATAAGAGCTATGGATACAAGTCCCTGGCTGATCACCGTATTATCAGAAATAGCTGTGTTGTTATTGTTCCTTCTTTTAATCAGCATGAATAGCACATCTGATGCTGTCGTACAGAGTAAAGAGCAGTATAGTTAGATGTTAAGGATCTTATGGCACACAGGAGACAGCGGATCGTGTCGCCCCCCCCCCCCCCCCCCCCCCACCTCAATCACTCCATCTAGAAATAACATCCACGTGAGTCATCTTATCCTCCAAGTGTTTGCCTACAGTGAAATGTCACCCTAGCATTCCTCCCAGGAACACTGTAGTCTTAACGATCAATACACCTGTTTGCAAGGACTTTGTCATAACACAGAGAAGTATCCAGGCACTGGCTTCATCCAGTTTTGTGACAGACGCGGTTGCCTAAAATCACAGAACTACAGCAGGAGAATGAAACAGCAGATTAAAAGGGAAATAATCTCCCTGATTGTCACTATGCAAAATGATGAAGTGCACTTTGGAAACCACCAGACACGCGCGTGTGCCTCTGCGCGTGCGTGCGTGCGGTTGCCCACAGTGGTGTGCTGCAGTCCGCTCCGCGCCGTAGTTGAGTAAACTACATGGACATTAGCGGGCGCAGCGGCACGACCGCCGAACCAGAGTGGATTAAAGGAGCGTGCGTGTGTGAAGAAAGCTCGACAAACGGCCGCGCAACCGTGTGAGGAAGGCCCGGTGTGCGACTGCAAGCCCGCCGCAGCAGTTTTTGCGGCCGAACGGCGAAAGGAAAAACGGCTGAAGGTGAAGCGAGCAGCGCCGCGTATTGTGTGCAAGCAGCGAGAGAGCTCGGCGGCGGGAATGGCTTCAACTCCGTGCGGCAACAGTAACTTCGATTCCGGTCTGGAAATCAAAACTCGCTCGGTGGAGCAGACGCTTATTCCGCTGGTGTCGCAGGTGAGTGTTCGAACAAGACAGAGCGACACGTTGCGCCGTCTTCTCTGAACCTGTTGGACTTTTCAACCGCGGCCAGGTTCTGACCCGTGAAGCTAACTTTGAGTGTCGCGTTTACCTGCACGTTAACGTCTCGTGCTGCATTTACAGTAGTGCAGCCGTTACATTGCAGCCAGTGTCGTAACTTTGTTGGTGCGTTGTTATAACAGCGGTTCTACTAAATCTACTTTCACTTGGATGCTTCATGTGACCAGAAACACAGACTTTGTTCTTGTTAGCGACGAGTTTGTTGGCTGCGAAGTTACATAAAAGGCTACGCTGTACTGTAGAGAGGGAAGGTAAAACATTTAAACCAGCGGAGGAGGCGCTGAAAATCAGGGACATGATAGTAATTCGCTTATTTTGCTGCAGTTCCCTGGACGTCGTCATTGTTTGCTGTGAAAGTACCTCCTCAGGGCATGAAGGTCGGACCAGAAGTTGTGTTGTGTGCTTCCCCGTCCTTGCTGCGCTGACTCCAGCTTCTCTAACGGAGCCACTTTCAAGCACGTGTTTTGTTTTACCAATAAACAGTAGAAGCTCAAAGAGCCACTTAAGGCCACTGCTTTCTCAACAGCTCTTGTCTTGCCCACTCAGAACAGTAGTCCCAGCTTTCAAAGTGTGGAGTTACGGTCGATGAGTTAATTAATCATTTTGTCTGTAATGGTTTTTAGAACCTTAATGTAACTATAGGCTCTTACGTTTCATTTTAGGGACAGCAGCAGCTGAGTCAAAGCTTCTGTTTTTAACACGAGCACGACTTGTTTCCACTGTTGTTCCCTGCGTGTTTCAGCAGGATGGGAGGTGGGTGCATGCCGTGAAAAAGGGGAACGACCACCGGTCTTATAAATGCTAATCCACCTTTGTGCAGGGGACTCACGGGGCAGAGATCTGTAAAAGCTCCGTTGTTTCCTCTGAGAGACAGTGGAGGAGGGAGGCGCTTCGCCGTTGGCTTGACAGAGTCTAGACAATACTGCGATGGAGGACTCACAGTGAACGTCTGCTTGCTCCTTCTCATGGCACTGGCTCACTAGGAGCATAGAAGGTCACCCTGAACTGAAAAAATATGGGGTAGTTATCAAAAAGTGGCATCAGTCTGGGGCTGCGCTTTTCATGTCAAATGCTGATTTTAGATGATTTTGTCATGTCAAAGAAAAGTCTAGAAGTGCTGGTGAAAGCAATGGCAAATTAAGGTAAGCTTTAACCTTTGCTGCAAACAGCACTCACTGAAGGAATATTGATAGTGAGCACCGCTATAAAACTCTACAAAAGTATACTGTAAATCTGCTGTACTCCATGTTATCTTAATTATATTTACGCTGCAGCAGACGTATGGTGCACCACCTTAAAGCCAGAAGAACTGGCTGTACTCCAGACTACAGCGAAGAACAATGCGCTGTGTACTGTTAAAACATTCATAACATTATAGTCCACTGCTGAATTGTGGGTTTCAAGGACAGTGTTTTCTAACTTTTTTCTCAGTATGAGATATATCCCCATGGCAACATATCTTTGCAAATCTGAGTTCAAACAACATTTATGAAGATCATTACATGCAGGTTTACTGCTTCGTTGTTGATTTTGTGATGTCACATTAATTTCTCCCACTGAATGTCTTTCATCCTTTTTTAGGGGTGAATGATGTTTAATCCTAATTTGGTCTAATTGAGTTGTTACATTTGGTGTATATGCACATGATTGTGTGCGCTCTGTCCTTCCTAAGGTCTCACGCATGTATGTGTTTACATGTGTGCGCGCACGCTTGTGTGTTGTAGGGGTCAGCAGATCTCTATCGTGGAGGAAATGAAAAAGCAGTGTCAGTGAAAAAGGCTGCTGTTTGATAAGGTACCACGTTGTGCACCATTCCCTTCTTTTATTATGTATCTCCTCTCTTTTCTTTGCTCTGACGTTGATATGCTCAGGCCTCTGTTATCAGCTTCACTCCCACCATGGTGTAATTATAGGCCTGGGAGACTCCTGGCTTTGCGGTACACACAATATACACACACAGAACACACATATAAACTCCAGATATGCACCCAGTGGTTTTAATGTGGTGGACTGGGCGACCTGGACATTTCGACCCTTTTGCAACAGCCTGTGATGGACTGTGTGCTCTGACTCCTGTTGATAATGGCCAGAATTTTGCTGTGCTGACCCATGTCCACTACAACATTAACACCACCAGGTGGTATTAATGTTGTGGCTGATTGCTATACTAGTACATATGAATGCAGCGTCACTGATGTCTTTGTTACTTTTCATCTGTAGCACTCATCTTTTTCACAGCACTACTGCTGCTCTGAGTTCAGTTTAAACTATGTTTTAATGTGTCTGAGCTTTCATGATTCGCCAGCTGGATGTTTCTGGCTGCATCCTTTCTCTCATTTACACGCTTCAGTCTTTTCAAAACAGAAGAGGCCTTTTCTTTTTTAGCACAAGCACTCTCGTCAGTTAGGAATTTACTGATGTGCTTTTGTTTTGTGTCTCCTATCAGTGATGTGGTCCGAAGTCAGCTGGAAGGCGATTAGCAATAACCTATCTGCTTTTTCATTGAGATCTAATTCCTGTTTTAAAGTCATGATTAATGAAATAATAGTTGTAGGTTTTTGTAATTGAGACATGTCCCTAGTAAAGACACAGCAGCTCTGTCTGAATGTGAACATGGTGGTCCTCAAGCTGATGAGGTGTAAGGGTGTTGTTTTGAGGTAAAGATGTGTGGGAATGAAAGGGCTGGGGAGTAATATCTCAGGCTTTGATCACATCTGTGAACATTTAAACGCTTGTAACACATGCCTTGTTATTACATAGCTTTGCTAGATTCCTCATATTTCTGCAAGGCCATGCCAGGAGTTACTTGAAAGATTTTCTGCCATAATTGGTCTTACAAAATCCGCTCTCTGTCTAGGTTTGTCAGCGTCAACTGCCCCATGCTACTGTGGCTTCTGTGATGGTTGCATTTTTGGTTTCTGATATTCTTAAAAGTGCTGCAAGTAAAAAAATGTTTCTGTGTTGATTTGTTTACAAATTGGACTGAGAGTCATAGTTATTAGCCAAGCTAAAGCTTGGTGACAGGCTCGAAGCTGGGATTTGCACAGAACATTCCCTTTTTCTCACATAAATTCCACAGTAAACAAAATGCTGACATAAACACATTCACTGAAATGCTCTGCAACTGCAGCTATTCTTCACATTTTCACTTGTCTCTTTGGAAAATTTGGAAATACAGGGTAATTGAGGTCCCAGGTGTTATTTCTGTCATAATGCTCTTAGTCCTGTGGTGGGGTGACATGACAAACATCCAGGTAGTGAAGTAGTTTTTTATACCCAGGCAGAGAAGCATTACTGTTACCATGAGCGCTAACAGATCTGCTTCCTCCAGCCGCATGACGATAATGAAGACAAACACACCCTGGCATCAAGGTAAAACCACACATGAGGATTACAGTGAACCAAAAGCATGTATGTGTGGGAATACACATTCAGGGACCAAAAATATTGACTTCCTGTGAATGGGATAAAATAAGAAGTGTTGGGGGGTTGCAGTTTATGTGTCTGTGTAGATGGCTATAAAATAAATCTGTGGTGCCAATGTTTCACGTTTTTGTGTAGTCGCTCACGTTTTTTTTACCGCCATGATTTATCTTACCATATCAGCCATCGGGGTTTGAGGTCTTGACTAAAACAACACTGTCTGATAAAACAATTTCCATGTAGGCAAGGCTCGCACAACAAGGCCACCGATTTCCCTGTTCTGCCATTACCAGAGGAATATATTTTGAGACTGGCAAAGTGTGTGGTTTAGTGCTCTGTTTTGACAGATCCCCCTGGTTTAAACATCATGTGTATGAATCACAGGAATCACAGTGAGGCTGAGGAACATTAATAACAGTTAGGACAAATTCCCACTCTTTGTTACGTAGTATAAACAAGCAGTTAATACCATTGTCATCGAAATTAACTCCAGTTGTTTAGTATTAAATGAGTTGCATTAGCAACAGCTAACTCTTTGGACTTAGAACATTCAGATACTCTCTTTTATGATTACACTCACTCCCCTGAAACCTCCTGTTCTGTTTTTTAATTCTATTCACGCTTCTTTGTATTTTTCTAACACACACATTCAGTATACAGTGCAATCATAGATGTGCAGGCTTCGCCTGATCCTTGTTTCCCCCTTGTCCTCCTTTGTGCACTCTTCACGCTATTGCTGTCAGGGGAGTCATTATAGATTGCTGTTCTCTTTAAGTGTCGATAAAAGGGTCTGTGTCACATGTCGATCCACTGACCTTTCTCTCCCTAATATACTTCCAGATGAGGTTTGTATTTGTGTGTGTGTGCCTAAAACCTCCAAATAACCCAGCCTAAAGGGATCAGTCACCAAGCCAGAACAGCAGAGTTAACTTAATGGTGATAAAAGCTATCTCACGCTTTTGCCATTTAAGTTATCTGATGGCTGTAGCTAATAGAAATAGCCACTTTTAATTGTTTCAAGAACAGCTTCTGCTTGCAACCAATAGCTATAACTGCAGCTGGGAGCTTGATAAAGTATTGATTAAACACCCTTCCTATTAAGGGAGAGCTCCAAAGTGGCATTACTTTAGTTGCTATAGCTCAAAGTCATCCATTCGGTGTCAGCTCCAAATGGAAAGCAATTTTAGGTACCTATTCTCTAGAATGTGCAGCCTGTCAGTAGTTTTCAGTCATGGAGACAGTTCGGTTTTATTTTTCCAGACTGTGAGATATCTAAACTTTTAAAAAAATAGTCTAAGCATCTACTTATTTATAATGTTATCACTCCACCTACCTTAGGTCACCTCAGCTCGCTGTTTTAATTCCTTTCGTGTCTCATGTGGCCTGCAAAGGCGATTAAAGGCTTAGTCTTGTTTAAGGTATCGCGTTATATAACCTTACTTACAGTTACTTATAACCTTGTTATAAGTAACTGATTTGAATGATTACCTGCTAGTTTATACAGTAAATTTTTGGTTTATGACGTAATTAGAAGTGTCCTAAGTGTTTCCACACAGGCAGTCATATCTCACAATACAGATGTGGTGTCTAATGTTGTGTGGGGTTTTTGTGTCCAGCCTCACTGGAAACAACCTGTGAACTGAAACAGATGCATAATCTTACGCCCAGAAGCACAAACAAGGACATACTTATTGACATTAATTACTCCACAGGCATACAGAGACCATCTGTGAACTTCACTTAAATAAATCAACATTTCCTGCTTGTCCATCTGTATATATATATATATATATAAAAATATATAATATTTTATATATAAAACATTTTTTAAGAATACACGTGTAGTTTATGTTCTCTTTATGACAGTCACTGACACTGACAGAAACATGAGGTGTCACTCTTCATGCTGTCAGCACAGCGGAAACTGAGGAGCGTGAGAGGACAGCCCACTGTAATCTTGCAGGCATGTACTCTCCCACTTCTCCCACTTGTCGTGTCATGCGTTGCCTTAGATATCAGTCAGCATATCAAGATAACCACAGGTAAACAGAGGCGTATTTGGCAGGATGTTATTTGTCTCCAGTCCAGCTTTGCTGTTGGTGGTCTCTTGCTTTGGTTTAGTGATAATTCTAGTCTTTGGCGAGTGACTTTGGCTATAACAGTTGTTCACGATGTGGGTACTGGGCCTCTCTAGGGGACGCGGTGCAAATCCTGCAGAAGGCACGAATCGTTGCCAGTTGTAAAAGCGGTGTAAAGTCATGCGTTAGAAGAGTCATATTACAAATGTAGTAACATAATCAGTGTCTTCTACTCAAAATATTTTGCTTCACTGGTCCTCAGTGAAAAAATTTGAACATGCTGTGTTTTTATATTCCATTCACAGAGAACATGACATATATTGATTTCCTCATAAAGTGTGAGTCAGTACTTATGTAACATGTATGTACTGATTACAACATTTCTATTGGTGAATATCACTGCAACCTATGAGTATTCTATTATTTACTGAGGTATAATTGTAACGATTTCTAATATTTAAAGTCATACAAAATAAATATATCTGAAGTAGGTCCATCTCAAAGCTGTCAAAGTCGTCATGTTTATTCTTTTCTCCCTTGCAGCAGCACCATTGGTGACTGTACCCTTGGGGAATTCTTCAGCCTGACTTGTATGTGTTAATTGCTTTTTTCTAGTGTCTTTGAACTTCCCCCCTCTTGATAATGAGTTTTTTGTAAAGAGATGAGGTTTGACATGACAGAACAAAGAGACTATGAAGGACACAGAGAACACAGAATACCAAACACGTTCATATCGTTTTAATTTTTGAATTGTGATATATAATATAACATTTTAAGTTTGAATCACTGCAGCCATTTCATAATTTATAGTTTGTACTTTATGTATTATGTATTATTTCGATGCAATTTCATTACAAACTTGACAAAAGTGCTCTAATCTGCACTAAGCAGGGGTTTCAGTAGGAGGCCATGTAGATAAACATTCTAAGGCATTTTAAGGATCCTCTTCCTGATGGTGTGATGTTAAGCTGCTGGAGAGAGGACGTGTCAGTATGTAAGATGCTATAGCTCCATGTTTGTATTCCTTCCACCCTTCCTCTGTTGCTCTGCCCAATTTCCTGATTTTGCTTTCCTGTCACACCCCATACTCTCTTGCCTTTTCATTCTGTCTTTAGCCTTGTGCTTAGTTTCCCCCCATCTCTCCACACTCATTCCCCAGCTTTATCACTTTTAATCTCAACGTCTCCAGAGTCCAGTGTCCCTGTGTTACATCATTAATTATGCAGCCTACCGAAGACCGTCCAGTGACTACAGGTAGTCCACAGAGCTTAAAAGCTCAGTTTTAGGATTTTTCTGAAGATCTTTCCCACTTTTATCTGTGCTGTAAACTGAGACAAAATCCTCAGATGTGCATCTAGAACAGTGACAGGAACAGTGTGTAACCAGCTAAGACAGATATGGTTCTCCTTTTCTTTGACATAGAATATCCAAGAGTGATCGAGATGCTATCTTTTTGTCTGACCGTCACATATCCTCAGGGACATGTTTTTGGAAGTCAGTGAAAGCGCCATTGTAAGCAGATAGGGCCTTAAACACAGTGAAAAGACTGCACCCTGGACAGTATCATTTTAACTTCATCTTTATAGGATTACACAGAAGCAGAATGATGTTTCTAAATAAATAGGTTTTGTTCAAATACTGTGAAGGGTGTGGCTGTTCAAAGTAGCTATGTAGTAATCTTCTTTACTGAATATGAAGCAGGTCTGAAATTATGAAGGACAGCCCCTGCACTGTGAATCCTATTCACGTTATCCAAAACTGTAAATTAGTTCTTTAGTTTTGCTTGTTGATATGCATATCGCAGACGTAGCGCCTAACCCCAGTGGTTGATCAATACCCTGAAAGTGCTCTCTATGTAGCCTTATCGGTATGGGGACGGAGTTCTCATCTTGTCACTGTTTCTGGGTGACTGGAGCCGGTGGGTGACAGCTGGGGGCCAGCCAGCCAGGAGACACAGCTCTGTGTTTGTGGGTGAGTGTGTACTTAAACACACACACTTATCACAGTGCCAACCCCTAAAAATAAGTTAAAGTCACTCACCTTCTATTTATATAGTTTTAGATGTTCTGGACAGTGTGGGATATTTGACGGGCTGAAAGGAACGTTTTGAGGTACAGATAATATAAAAGTTTACTTGTATGTATTGTTTCCGCCACTTTTGTGTTGTAGACATAAAGGCTGTTGTCTTTTTTTTTAGGTTTAACTAGAGCCTCAGCAGCAACACTTGAAACATAGGTACGTGTTATGTAGTGAAAGCATCTTTTCTAAGCCCCAGTGAATGTGTGAGGTCATTATGCTGTCTGGAGTCAGGGGGGCTGCATTCCTTTGAGGGCTCATGTTTCCAGCTCCTACAGTGTGTATCAGTGCGCATACTTTCTGAAATTGTGTCTATGTATTCTTTATAGGGCCGTCGTGACTGAGGTCAAAAGACCAGAGTCTCTAAGGCTGAGACCTTTGTGCACTCTGTTCTGGCTGGTATGCACGAGTTAGTGCTATTCCCACCCAAGGGCTTGAACTTCGCCTCGCTTTGTTCGCTCATCACTTTCATCAATGGATCATCCTGCTCAGACACCGTCTTTCTGCACTGAGGGTTTTGATGTTTGGTGTGACACACTTCATTGATTTATTAATATAATCATTCAGTCCTTTGAATCCCTTTCAAATCAAATGTCAAACCTTCCACCCTAGATTCTTAGAGATGCCCTTTTTTCTCCTTCAGGGGGAGGTTTTGTCTCGCGTATAGTTAACAGTTAGGTCGACTTCCTTCCACACCTGAAGTCTTGTCTTCCTTTCTTGCTCCTTTCATCTGTGAAGACTTTTCAGAGGCATGTACCGCATGCATATGGTCAGTGTCCTCCAAGCAGACACTGCAAAACAAACTGTTGCTGTTAGAGGCTGTGAACAGTCTGCTTAAACCACTTACACATGCTGTTCACAGCACAGTATTTTTTGTCCATTACTTGCAATTAGCCATCATGATGACTGATGGAATGTTTTTGAGGCTGAGTTGGCAAGTAGTTCGGATTATCCTGTTGAGGACTTCATATAATTACCCAGCCATTAAATACAGCCAGTAGCTCAACTCATGCAAGGCTGTTAAAGGACTAAAGGTGAAGGTGTGATGATGATGAGACTCAAAACAATCAAGACACTGCAATTGTCTTGATTGTTTTGGTTTGTGTTTTTGGTTTCATCTGAAGAGTGGGTGATGATAAATCTGTATACACAGACATGTACTGTATCTCTAACAAGTTGCGTGGATTTACACTTCTGCCTTTTTGGGGTTTACACAGATACTCATAAATCTTTACTGGCAGACCAGGGGATCCTCACTGAGATAATTGATGAGCAGAATGAACAATACAGTAGGGCTTCAGTGGGAGCTAGGGCCTGCTCTGTTTTAGAAACACAATGACTATGCTTTGAGGACAATCTGGGTTCAGACATCAAGAACAAAGTATGAACGATGCTCTGGGCCTTTTGCGGTCCAGAACTTTCAAAGAGAAATATTTCTTACAGGCTATGTAAATTTTTAACAATTTATTCCTTGATTCTTTTGAAGGTGCTTCATGTCAAAAGGCGAGACTGATCTAAATTATTTAACTCATAGAAGCAAATAGTTTTCATGGTTGAATTTGTGTGGAGCTTACCTGCTAGACGTGAAACAGAATAATGTGTACCTTTGGATTTACAAGGTTTAGTTATTCATTAATTGCAAACGTGTGCCTGTTTATGCACATCAACAGCAGGACATGTGTGCAGATGAGATCCTCCACTGAAATGTTTTTATTTATTTGGCTCTTCCTGGAATGCAACCACTTGCTAATACCGTTATATGAATAGATATACACGTCTTATTCAATAAGTGAAATAAGTCTGAAACAGAAAAGATGTAGTAATTGAGGTCTAAATGTTTTTTTATGTTGTGCATTGATTTATTGTCATATCCTTTTCAAATATTTATCCCGAAGCAGAAATAAACTGGTCCACTGTGGAACAACGAGCTCAGTGTAGCCCGGACGAGTTTGTCACTGAGTATGGTGAACATTTTCAAACACGTGGAATATCATCTGCATTGCATGGCTGCCTGGTTCTGAGATGTGTCTGATATCTGGGCAGAGAAAGTTCCAGTGCTTGAAACAATTAGACCCAGTGAAACCTTCGACTCGTTCTCAGTCTTCTGTGCTCTGTCTGCGTGTTTTGCGTTTGTATAAGCTTTGCATGTTCTGGACCCTGTTAATCTCCCACTGACTAGATGATGATTTTCCTGCTGGCAAGTGTCAGGATTTTTAAGACTTCATACAGTATTTTACATCTGTTTGAGATATACAACAAGATGCAAGTTTTGGTTTTTAACCACACCTGAAATATATGTCGCCCTCAGAGCGAGATGATGTCAGAGGCATCCAGCTGCATCTCTGTCATCACCCACACACTGGTAGGATGTAGCTAAGCCGATTTCAAGCATATAAGCTAAAGCCACAGTTATGAAAGGCCTAAGGAAACATGTTTGATTTACTGATTTATATTTTATTTGACAGCTCCTCTGTATTGTGTTTTGTGCTCAAAGCAAGAACTGAAAATATCCATGTAATCTGTAGTCTCTCAGCTGATCTGGGTAAAGCATGTAACCATGTATAGATTTATGTAGTCGTCATAAAGTAGTCTTTATTTCTTAAATGCCTGTTATAGTCCTTAACATATCTTTTGTGTTTATTCTACACAATAATTCAACAGTTAAAATCCTTAATTGCTTTTACGAATGCTAGCGGGAGTATAGTAAATACTAATATTCAGAGAAAATGTGCTTATCAGTGGTTCAGCAGCTCCTGATAAGACACAGAGCATCTTTAAGACAAGCTAATAAGATGTTTCACCATTTAATGCCTCTTGTTTCTATGTTAATTCTTAATTGTTACATTTATAATCTATTTTTATGTCTTGCTAGTAAAGAGTTTTAAGGAGAGGTTGGTGAACCACAATAATAGTTGGTGTCATGGTCTGCTGCTCTGCAAACATTGATCAATTCCTTTACCCCCTTCTCATCTCTGTTAACCTTGGGTTGTGGCTAACGGAGCAAAAATTGATCCACAGACATTTTGTGTTTGTTTACCTCCCAGTGAGGACCAGTGAATCAGAGGTCACTCTGACACACACTGTCTCATCTCCTCTGTCCCAGTGTCAGTCTTAACTGAAAGAGAACAAATTGTTAGAAACATTTTAGATTTAGTTCACTGAACGGATAGAGGTTTATTTTACTTTATTTCCTCTGTTACTCCCCTTGTTTTCCTCCATTTAACTGCTCTCCTCTTTCCTCTGCCATACTCCAGTCTATACATTGATCACAGCTGTCCATCTGTTTGTCTCCCAGTTCTATCGTTGTCTCTTATCAGCTGCTGCTGGTTCCTCAAGGCTTCCTGTACCTCATATCAGCCTGACTGATTACACTGTAGCAGTACAGCGCTTTCAAGAGAGATTACATGTTATTGTCAGTGTAGTAACAAACCAGGTCAGTCAGGTCCCAGTTTTTAAATATCTTTTACTTCATTTCTAATGCTTTCACTCAAATAAATTATTGCTGTTTGGATAAGGGCTGATTTCATTTGGCTTGTCAGAATTTGCCATATAGTAAACAAAAACTGGCTCAGGTCAGAGTGACTCTACAGAGCTCTCAGCTCAGCACGCTCATCAGGCCCACTTAAGACTTGATAGATTTTCCATTATTTTTAGACAGATGTGATGGAGCACTAGGTACCACATAGCCTGTTCTGTTTTACTTTTAGCTTCTGCTTCCTGATTGGAAACACTACCTTGCTAGGACACATGAATGGTTAGCCAAGCTGCTACCAAGCCCCGGAGATGAATACCTCTCTTCATGTAAAACACTCAGAAATCTGGTGGCCCTAGGCCACGTTTCCATTCCTGTATTTGGAAATCTGTCTCTGAGAGGTTTCAGCGAGGCTATGAACACTTCAGCCATGGCACAGCACCAAGAATCGATGCCAAACTGTAATACCAGGCCATAAGTGGGATTATATTCGTCGTTTATTTGACAGTAAATGGTCCCTTAGAAAATATGAGCTGAGTTTATTGGTTTGTCAACTCTGTGCAACCTCATAATCAATTCTTCTGTCTTGGCTTCTCTGCATACACGTGGGCAGACAGTGCCGGTAGATTGTCAGTGGAGCCAGCTGCCCTTTACACACTCACAGTTGAGAAGTCCTCAGACCAGATTGAAAAAAAAATATATATATATATATCGTTTTGCAAGATCTGACGTACTGTAGCTTTGTTTCATTTATATACACTCTAAACATGTCTACACTGTCAGCATTACAGATATTTTCAGATGGTGTGCTTGATATAGAATTGGTATTAACTGCTTTGCTCAGTGAAGTTTATTCAAAGGGTTCCTCTGTGACTCAGCTAATCTGGCCAAGCTTGAGTTCCTCACTCAAAGAATTGTGATGCACGCTGCAAAAGCACTTGTTGTCGTGCCATGGTTCGAAAAAAGCTGGAACAGAAGTGAAAGAATATAGTGTTTGAAACACTGTCACGCGGTGAGTCACGTAAGGAGCCTGGAGCAAACATTTCAGATGACTACTCAAGGGTTAGATGCCACCCCAGCTTTAACGGAACAGTCGCAGTCACCTGCAGAGATTTAACTGCAAAGAACACGTGCAGCATTTTAGTCAGTGAATCATGTTCTATCCTCTGACCATGAAAACGCACAGTGAGACCTGCTCCGAGTTCAGTCCTGTACAAGAATAGTAATTAAAAAGTTTGTGCAATTTGGTGTTGGAGTATTTCTTAGAGGCAGGACTTAAGACGAGATATGTGGCACATTTTATTCAACCAGAACGAGAGTTTAAAAAACATTGCACACAATTCATGTATTGTACTCAGTAAGACGGCTAATCATTACTTATGGCTGTAAGGACATAATGTTAATGGATATGTAGACGCCCTCCATAAAAAGATCAAAGTGACTGATAATATGTATAATGCACCGCTCAGCCGGTTTCCTCTGCAAGCTAAATGGTAAGGGCACAGAGTAGACTGCCTCAGAGCTTGAAAAGCTTGGTGCGTGTAGGGTTCAAGGCCCAGGTGAGCTACCACCTTGCGGTGCTCTGTATCTGGTGCTGACCCCACAGTGTGTTTGCCTAGATGCATCCCCAGGTGAAGGCAGGCGAACAGCCGAGACAGCCAGAGGGAGTTTGACCTGGCAGTCATGTTGTGTTCAGGGCACATATCCGCTCTCCTTGCTTGACCCCCTCCTTGACTTTCTCTGTCTCTCTCTGTCTCCCTCCTACCAACTATCCAGAGAATTACGTGAGCAAGGAGGAATGAAAAGAGGCATTGTGCTCTGTTGAGTACAAACTGTGTGTGTCTCAGTCCTTCAACGTTTTCTTTTCTCTACTGCAGCACGGTGTAACTGTGTAGACATTGCGGCCTTGGCACGCCACAGCGGTCACAAGAACACATTATGTGTTTGAACCAGCTTTGCATTTACCACTGTGTGGTACGTCACAGGCTTTGAATATCAGACACTGCAGCTATAAAATCAGTGCATAGCCGACAGGTAAAATGTTTCTACCTCAAGCCCGAGACCCAGATAATGGATCATGACCTGCACTCAACAAATTACTTCATAATTTTGTGTTGTTGGCATCTTATTTTGGAATAGAGCCCAGGATCACAGTAGTGTGCCTGCTAACACACAGGTTAGGCAGCAAACAATTAGAGGCACGTGCTACTATTGTTTATGATAAGAATGAAGAAATGAAAACATGAGTCATTTAAAACAAAAATCACCTTCCCCTCACATATAGGAAGAATAGAGAACAGGTTTTGTGTTATTATCACTATTAATGTGCATTGTTTCTGTTTGTCAGTATGTGCACGTTATAGTCTATATTACGTGACACATTTTCTATTGTGTTGGTTTGTGTTTAGAGAGCATTTAGCTTTTAGGAAGATTGTCTTCTTTTGTTGAATAAGACAGTTGATTTATAAGAATAACTGGGTATTAAAACATTTCTTTATCTTTCATGAGTACAGATTCAAACATTGTGTCTTTATAAATCATAATTGTGTTTGTGTTGACTTGAACAGTGCATCTGTAATAGAGTTGATGTCACTTAAGATGTTTATTATTGGTCTGTTGACTTGTTGGTTGTACGTGCTGGGGTGTAACGAGTTATTATTCCTCAGTGATAACCTTTTTTGTGGATGTTTGCTGTGAATTTGTTCTGTCTGTCCACGTATGGAAATGTCAGCTCTGCTAAGCCAAAGCGTCAAGGCAAACGGTGCCCTTTTCCCTAAACACCGTTACAAATACGTACTCATTCACTATGCATTCAGGTTGTCTTTACTGGCCAACAGCGTCTTCTGTCTGCCTGTCTGAGATCGTGCTTTCACTCCCCCACTTATCTCTGTCTAGCTCTATCAGTGTCTGCTCGCTTCTCTGTCTTATTGGATGCATGTCTGTTAGCATACATGAGCGAGTGGGCTGAGGTTCCTGTCATGTGCTTGTTTTCTGATGTGTAACCTTTGTCCCATGTCTTTCTCACCAACTATGTTTATACTGTCTGTCCACTGCACAAAGCAGAAACTGGCTCAGTGCATGATTGTCAGCTGTGAGTGACTCGTTAAAAGAAACGACTCCATCAAATACAGTTTACAGTTACTGGCTCACTACACATTAATCTGAAAAGGTTGCTGTAGTTTTAAGTGGAAGTCACATTATGGAGAGGAGCTGTCAAAGGCTTCTGCGATGAAGCCACTGAACAGAGTGGCTCTGCAGAGATATTCCCTTCTGAAGGCCTACCAGCTATTAAATTATTCCTGCTTGACTGATAAGGTTCATAGCTTCCTGTTTATTATAATTTCACAAGACTAATACATATGAAGTGAAGCAAAGAGAAATAGATCTACTTGGAACAAGTATCTGGAAGTGGAGTAAACTGAGAACCTTCACTGCCCTATTTGGACTAAGGCAAATAGAAAGTAGATAAGTTGATTGACTTACCATCAATATTTCTGTCTCCTATTAAAGCCTATTTACTTTACAAACAAAAGAAACTAGAAGATCAAACCATTATTTTTGAACAAAATGCCTATATGTGCTTGTTTTTGATTTTGGCTCAATAATACATCACACATTGACTTTCAGGCATATTACCACCCCCTCTGTGAGCCTTTTCCCATGACTGCCAACTACGTCACTGTCGGTCAGATTGCTTTTCTTTTACTGCTACCATTGTAGAAAAGTGTATTTGCAGACTCTGTGAAAAACTATCAGAAGGTACTTGTCGATCCAATTAAAGCTGGCAAATTTAAGAATGAAAATGTAACTATACACAAGCAGTGTTTTCATGCCACAGAAACTAAAGGTCAATAAGGATCAAATGGGAATCTAATAAGCTCATGGAGATGCCTGCCCTTTGGACTTAAATACAAAGGAATGCTAATCTGTCAGTTGGCCTCTGTAGTCTTCCCACATCCATCACCTCCTGTGTGCTCTGCCCTTCTCTCCACTCTGCCTCTCTGTTTGGCAGTCAGATGGTACCATGCCTGTCATCTTGTGGTTGGATAGACATGCACTGATTCCCTGGAATTATCTGCCTTGTTGGTAAAGCCATCTGTATTCAGTGATGGTAAAGGGTCACAGCTACCACTGCCAAATCTCTCCGCTCTCTTGAATTGCGCTATCCCCAACCCGTCAAATGATAGGTGTGTATGTGTGTGTATTTGAAAGAAAGAGCAAAGCAATTTGCTTCACAACTTGCTTCCTCGCAATGTCAGGTTCGCAGTCTGCTATCAATGATGTGGAAGCCTTAATTAGGCTTCCCAACTGCAACTGATCTAAGGTCAGTTTGTCTCAGGAAAAGATTTATGATGCTGCTGCTTTCTGTGTGACCTCTGAGGGTTCATTACTACAAACACAGTCTTTCTCTTTTCACTTTCTATCTATCTTTTAAGTTTTGAGGCTTTTTATTTTTTTGAGTTGCAGAAGTTCTCATGTTTCTCATTCTTTGTGTTTCTTTCCATGAATGTGAGATGTCAGTCACTACAACAAAAACTAAAATGCGTGTAAAAGGCAATATATTCTCTGACTGATATTGACTAATATGCTTTGCAGTATAGTAGTTAGATAGTGCAGCAGCAACACTCTTTGATATTGCTGCTGTTCTGTGCACCGTGTTTTACGCTAAAGAATCCAGCTTAAACCCTGCAAGCTGTTACTGTAGTGTACCACGGCGTACTGTACTGCAGCAGTGTGACTCTGGGGACAGATTTGAATCACTGACGGCACAAAGAACACTGCTAGGGGAGAAATGGATGAAGGTAAAAAGAAGGAGACAGAATGCAAAAGTCACAAGGGAAAAAGAGGAGGATGACACTAGATACACAGTGTGAAAGAAAAAAGACGTGTCGTGTTCACCTCTCCCTCTCTCCATCTGCATCCACTCTCCTCCTAACTCCCTTGTCTCCCTCTTCATCTCCTCATATCTCTTCTCCTGTTCGTGCAGCATCGAACTCCCGTCTGCTCAGTCCAATTTGGAAGGAATTTACTCGGCCATTAAAGTGCGTGTTCTGTGCGTCTTTCATCCCTGTTCGTCGTTCCCCTGCGAACAACCAGCAACGTCAAGCTCGGCATCAATAAAGACACAACACAAACTAGGCATTTCCAAGGGCACAGCACAAGACAAAACAAACGTCTAGGAACCTCCATGAGAAATCCATGCGGATAAGACGTAAATTCAGAGTGTTCTGTTTGGTGAAGTTCCCACTGCAACAGTGATCCCTTTGTTCTGTAATGGGCTGAAATGAGGCCTGGAAGTGCAGCTTTTCCCTGTTTGTTTTAGCAAAGCGATCCATATGCTGTAGTGTCTGTGTAGTGACAGCGACAGTCAGACGTGCACAGAGGCTACTGTAGTTACCACAGATGGAGATTTTTTTTACATTAACAAGGATAAAGACATGATGTTCAACCTTGCTTTTTTTTTACTCTGATTCACTGCCTTTTCTTCACACCAACTACTGTCTAATTATTTTCTGCCCATGCACAAAACAGTATGTGAAACACATTTACCCAGCAGTACAGCAATAATACGAATGCACATCTAATAAAGTACTGGTACAGACAATGCCAGTGGATGGATTAATAATATACTTTCTACACCTCTGCAACCACACGCAGAAGTCATTGGGCTCGAATAGTAACGAATGAATGTGACTGAACTTGAATACTATTTCCTAACTCTTTGGTGGGTTGTTGTTCTTATCTTGAAGCAACTGAAAACGAATCACCAATAAATTCAACAAATAAGAGCAACATTCAACTTGCAGAGCAAGCTCTTACCGTGACGAATGGCCACAATATGTGTTTAATAAGAGCCCATCAGGCCTCCAGGATGAGACTGCTTACACTCACTTATATCTGTTTGCCTTTGGATGTCTTGCCATTATTTAATGACAAGAATGACACAAATGTGCCTCTGGAAAAGTGGCTTTGAATTGATCTGGTTTAAGTACACTGGATTTATCTTTGCCCAACACACATTTATCTGCTAATTTCTACAAGTGTAGTGTCTACTATCCAAGACCACAAAATGAACAAAAGCAGGCAGAGAGACTCTGCTCAAGTCTAGTTGTGCTAACAGGGCCGCTCAGTCAAACTCAGTCAGTAGCCATGGGAGGCAGCCACAAATATTTCTAGCTTTTGTTACTTGCTGATTTATAGGCAGTCACTGTGCCCTTGAGGTGTTAGGCTGGATTTCCGTCTAACCAGTGGGTGGGCTCTGTGCGTGCATTGTGTTTCTCAGAGTAAGCTGTTGATGTGGTTTTACGACCTTGTGATCGTTCCTCCCAATCACCGACAATAAAGAGATGAGAGGCACATTTTTGGGAATTGACTGGTTGTATGCACAGATAAAGTAACAAGAAGTGGAAGGACAGCACCATGGGGCTCTGCTGTGTGAGTAAAATGGGAGACTGATATGTAGTGAGATGTTTTTTTTCATGGTGGTTTTAAAGAATCATGGGGAACAAATGTGCCACATGAATATATAAACATATACTGTACATACACAGCAGAGCTGCACATGTTCTGTACTTGATTCTATATTTATTGTTACAGCATAGGGAACGCAACCAACCTCGATGGAGTATTATGCTGTGGAAATGCTCTGTTCATGTACTGAATGCAGAGATCTGTCCGAGGTCTGACTTTGCATGAAAAGCAACATTTTTTGCCTATTTCACATATTTTATATTGTGCAAATCCTTTGTGGGTTTAAAAGCCTCTGGGCTGGTAGACATCACTGCCACTAAAATGCTGATATACTGTAGTTTGCATGTGTGACCCACACAAGTGGATAATGCAGTAAAAACATAAATGACTGTAACTGTACAATAAACTCATAATCTTCCTTCAGAAGAAGCAACGCTGAGTATTGGAATAAAAAGGCAGATATGTGTAGTTTAGTTGTATCTTCATTTATTCATAATTTTTCGTCTGATTAGACATAATTATGTGTCTGGATGTTGTATTTGTTGCTAGATGTCCACCTTTGGAGCTTTTTAGGTCTAACATACATTTATTCTTTGCTTTCACAACATTGTATCTTATGAATAGTTTTGAGTCTACTAATAACAAGCTTGGAGAATAACCCCATTTTGGTAAACTTGCCTTCCTTGCTACTCATAAAGATTAACACTGGCTCCTACGCATACAAAAACAAGTACCTGTCTTTGTCGATGGCACTGTGTCAGTGTTATGCTCACTCCACCCCGATTTGTTCCTGTTTGCACAGCACAGTAAACGTACCCACCTAGTAATCCCTGGTGGAGGAAATCCCTGGCAGTGTTATTCTTTGCACTCTTTCTCTCTGTCCCTGCAATTCACAGGGGCTTGTTCTGTTCTGTGTGTTTTTACAGACACCATCCTAAACCCGTTAAAAAAACTTTACCCTCATCTGCCAAGTGTGGAAGAAGCATTTTTCACAGTGAAAGAGCTATAATCAGATTTTCTCTTGCTGTCACATTTGACCCTTTTTTGTTTCCCATTGTTTGTCACTTTCACTTCCTTCTCCTTCAGATGGCTTCGTGAGAGAAGCTGGTGTTTGTATACCTACAAAGATGTACACACATACAGGCTGCCCTCTTTTCTCAGGCTCCCATCCCGTTTAGTTTCTGGAACAGTGCCAGCATGCCATTGTTCAAGGGTGTCACCATTTGGTAGCATCCATACATCTCCCTGCATTCAGACGTGCACATGCCCTGCAGACCAACTGAGTCCTGCAGAGACGTTGGGGCCTGGAAGTGCAGAACTCTTAAATATCTTAAAATGTGTTTTTCACATGACATTAACAGTCCGTGTATGATGTAGGTCTGAGTCACGCGTTGTCCGGCCCTAGTTCCTAGTGTTTGGCTGCATAATGTTCAGTTGGTGTTTTCGCAGGGGTGCAGGGAAAGGAAGTTCCAATACTGAAATAATAAAAGACACAGCGACACATTAAGTGACGAGCGACAGAGTGAGTAAAAGCCTTGAGTGCGTTCTTGGTAGTATTATTTCTACAAAACAATGGGCCAGTAGATTTCCTTAGAGCAGGGGGGAAAAAGCAGGCAAGTTTATTTCAACCTGTTAACGAGTGGTGACACAGTGAGATGGTTACCGACAGAGGAGGAGATGCACAATACATGAGTATGTTATATCTGTTATACAATGACGTAGAAGAAAAAGAAAAATATTTTGTACACGTGCTAAAGCTAAAAATAAATGTAAGGTGACAATCAGTTTATTGCACACATTTTATTTTATTTTTTTATTGCACAGTGAGAGAGCTAATTGTTAATGAGGTAGACTACCTGGGGGAAGAAACTGCCCCCTGGCTGACTGTCCTGGTATTCGGTGCTCTGTGGCGCCGACCAGATGGCAAACGTTCAAAAAGGTGATAATTCGGATGCGAGGGGTCCAGAGTAATTTGCTGAGCCCACAGTAATTTACTGAGCGCAATCAATCGACGTTGCCGCTGTTTTCAATATATGAATAGTTCTAATGTCTGTTCCAGTGTCTCCATTTCTATTCCCCACACAGCCTTTTACAGCTATTAGGTAAACACATTGCTTTCCCTTTGAACGTTTTAATTATGATGTCTGATGCACAGTTTTAATGTGGGCCACATCTCCTCAGGCAGCGGCTCAGGATGTTTGCTGACTCAGTAATTCAGCCTTTAACACCGTGGAATTGGGAAAGCACTGAATGAACTCTATTTCCAGCAGATAACCAAAATAACGCAAGTGTCCCAGGTCAACGCTCGCCGGAAGCAGTGAAACTGAGTGATTGGTTGGCGCTTTTGATGTTGAACTATTTTGTTTCCATGACACGACAGGGTTAAAAGTTTGTGTAGATTTAAAATATACCTGAACAAGGCTTTCATTCACTTTCTTTTGTTTGTTTTGCTCCCTTGTGCGCTACTTTCCCAGGTTAGGACGCTGCTCGTTCAGACAGCTCAGCAGAACTATCGTGTTCTGTAGCCCGCAATGATTGATCTGTACAACATACAGATGGAAATCACCACCCACTAAACCTGGAAGATTTAACACAATGACTGCTGGGAAGGATGAAAGCAGTCAATAAATAATAAATGATTACTGGCTTTACTATTCATAATTGATACTCTCAGTCGTAACTAAGTGTCCCCACCTGAATTACACCCAGCAGTGAATTGTCTAGTTTATCACAGAACACGTGCATTGCATGATCGCATCTACCGCTTCTGTTGCTGCTCTTTCCTCTTTTATGAGCTGCTGTGTGAGTGATGTACAGGATTGTGTTGATGTTTGTGCTGTGGACCGTCTTTCTTTTCCTTCTGACACGCATAGTAAGCTGTATCTCAGAAAGTTATCTTTCTGCTGGTAGCTGTCTCTGTACTGGCAGGAAAGTTGTGTCCTACTGATAAGCAACTGGAGTGTGCTCCCATCTGACAGCGCTCCTTTGTCAGAGATGTTGTTTGGATATAGTCACAGGATGCTTTCGCTGCTGATTAAGGCTTACGGTTGTAATTTGGCACTGCGTAGCTTTAATATTCATTATCTTTAGTGTAGTTATATAGTTTTTAAATAATTTAACAAAATTTTAGTTTTGTAAAAAGCACAAAGAAATTAAGTTTTCATTAAGTCTTCATCCACAAATACCATCATTTTTCTTTTCTCCCCATATTGCTACAGATCACCACGCTGATCAACCACAAAGACAAACCAAAGAAGTCCGAGCGCACCCTGACAGCCATCCACAAGGTGGGTCAGGCTGTGAGCATAGCAGTGGGACGCTTTGTTGCCGTCGGGGAGGCAATTGCCACCGAAAACCAAGAGCTGAAGGATGAGATGGGTCAAGCCTGCTTCGAGGCTCGCAGAGCAGGTATGTTGGATCACTCCAACTATAAGTCTGTGGTTATAACTTTGTGGTATCAAAATATAGAAGGTTCTGCAAAAGTCCTTTCCCTAACAAATTTTCAGTGGGCATCATATTTTGTTGTCTTCAGCATCTAAGCCTTTATGATGTTCAGAAATGGCCACAGAGGATCAGCTATTAAGTTGTCTTCTCATCAGTACTTATTTGATAAAAAGAAAATGGTGACAGCTTCATCCTTCACCATCACCTTCAGGCTTCACTGTGAGTGTTAGCAAATTTTAGCAAATTTTGATTAGTCCGGACAGCCTGACTGTCAAATAGTATTACGCTAGATGACCTCCAGAGCTCTCTAAACACATTGTTGTTATTAGATTTGAAGTGAATGCTGAAAAAAGAGCTTCTTCACCCAAGGGCGCTGTGGTGAGAGTGGGAATGGATGTGTCTGCACTGGCTTGGAAAGTCCTGCATAATAGATTCTGATAGGCCCTTGGACACTTTATGTGTCAGACTGAGGGTGAAATTGAAGGAGCTGTAGTTTTCCTGATTTTCACAGCCTTATAGATTACTTCTGTGTTACATAAAGACATATTTCTCCACTCGAGGTCAGGACTACCAATTTTGTTCAGGGTTTGAATCTGCTGGCTGGCCGGTCCTGTTCTGTGTAAAGTTTAAAATTCTCCCCATGCCTGTATTTTAGTATTTTCCTACTCAGAAACATGCCCGTTAGGTGGGAGGTAGTTTGTGTGTCGTCCAGTGTGCGCTCTGTCATCCTGCGAATCTGGACAGTTAATCTGTTTGGATAGACGGATATATTAAGGGTAAAAAAGGAGAGATATTGAATGGCTGACAACCAGTGTAAAGAAACAAGTGTAGATTATTGTCGTGGGACTGCCAGCTTTTACTAAACCAGAGAAATAAGGTTTTGTCTTCTCTCAACACACCCCTTCACGTCTTCCTATCAAGACCACTTTGTTTGTTTTGCAAGTTGGCATTAGTTCAGGGAAACTTCTTCATATCTGGTAACATAGTTCTTATCAGGTAAACAAGGGCCTCTTTTGCCCTTCTACAGAGAGAAGCAGAAACACTATCACACTGGTGAAGAATTTAGACACAACACCGTGATAATAGCTTTATGTGGGGGGAAGCAGCTTGTGTAGCAAAGCGTTTAATCCCCACACAGAACTGATTTGTTAAGACAGCTAAAACACAGACAAAGAGCGTGCAAGAGGGAGGAGGACAAAAGTCCGATGGGAAAATGTGGATGTGAATGTGTGTGCATAGGTGAGAGTAGAGGAGTAGAGACATTATGTGTGTGTGAGAGAGAGAGACAAGTGTTCCCTCGTTAAAAAATAACTTATTTGTCTGTATCCATTTCGAAATGATGGAGACATCTTCTGGGATGAAAGAAAGTCTTTTAGAGCTTTTAAGTCTCCACAAGAGAGAAAGGCTAGTTAGTGAAGGATTGACATTTCTGTAATACCTAGCCGAAGGGAGAGTTTAATCAGGCAGGGCTCAGCCTTGTGTGCTATAATGAATGAAATAAAAGCTAGCTGAGAGCACTAGTTTAATTAGATGTTACCCATCATCAGAGCAGTGAGGTGATCCGATGAGGCAGGTCACTGAAGGCAATCTGTGCGGGATCTCCATCCCAGTCAATCTCACATTCACAAGCTTTGCGTTTCTCTTTCACCTTCAGAAAGAAAGTTGTTAGAATGAGGAGAGTCTATATATTATAAATACATGTGGATTACACGATAATAAATCAACACCTCACACATAAATACACACAATAGCTTTTTATAGGGAATATTAAAAATCAAATTGTGGGAAAGTGGACTCACAGATTTACATTTAATTCAAACAATTTATATTCAAAGACTAAAGATATTGAATAGAGGAGACGGGGCCCGGGCCTCTGCTCCCCCCCAACGGTGTCATGAGGGTTGAGCAGCATTCTTTGTGAACTAGGCCTCGAAGTTTGTGCTGGTTAGCAGAGCTGGCACTGAAAAGCAGCCTGTCGGATGTAATCAGTTTGTCTGCTCGACTTCGTTTAAAGGACCAGCTAACTCAAATAGCGGTAGAGGCCTTCCCCTTCCTTTCTTGTTCTCTGAGATGTCTCACCTCCCCCTAAAGTCTTCCAAACAATATCCTGAGCACTATTTTAGTAATGATAATGATTTTCAGTTTACGTTATTCATAAAACATGCCCATGTTAGGGTCAGCTTGGCGCAACTGTGCCACTGCGCTAAATATTAACATGTTCTCCCAGAGGTAGAAGATTGACGGAACATTGTGACATTGTCAGTCTGAAGTCTGATCTGCCTTAGAGAGCGTTAAGCAAATTGCAAGTTGAAAATCCATCAGTGAATTTTCTGCCGCTTGTCAGGGTCCACATTTCAGTGGCAACGAACGAAGCAAAGAATCCCAGAGGCCTCTCTGCCCAACCACATCCTGCAGCACTTCCTCAGGGGTCCCAAGGTACTCAAAGGCCAGATGGGATACTTAAGCCCTCCAGCATGTTCTGGATCTGCTTACCCAACTGTTAATCAGAACATCTTCAAGCCAAACAAAAGCCATTTTGGATGGCTGATTCCAACTGAACTAATTTTTGGCTGACTGCGTTCGTTCAGACATTTTAGATTGTTTTTCACCCAGGCACCTGAACCACACGGTGTCCTTCTCTCTTCTCTGTCAGGTGATGCCATAGCCCAGTTGACAGATGTGGGCTCATCCTTGTCGTGCCAGTCGGACGGACGTGTCACAGTGTTCAGCGACAGGACAGGCATGGTGAAAGCTGCACGCTTGCTCCTCTCTTCAGTCACTAAAGTCTTGGTCTTAGCTGACCGCATCGTCATTAAACAGATAATCACATCACGCAACAAGGTGAGGCACACTAATATGCAGCAGCACCATTTTAAAGCATGTGCATAAACTCTATACGTCAGTCTCTTGCACACACTCCTAAGCAACTTTCATCCTGAGTCCTTTATTTGGTAATAGATAAGCCCTGGCTCTCTGAAACTGTACTCTGGAGGTAATTGAAGAGAAGCAGCACATTTAGCGACCACATAAAAACCCAGAGCCAGAGACTGTCTCTCTTCATCGTACCTGGCTGTGCTCTTAGTCAGACAGTGCGATATGGATGTAGCTGTAGACCGAGCCAAGAATGGAACCAGGGGGCTTAATCATGACTGGTTAGCCTCGTTTGGACAGACAGCCGACAGCCCCCTGTTCTCCATTACTGGCAAACGTAATTACATCTGTTCCTCCTTATTGTCTGGCGTGGATAAAAGCTGCAGTGTTAGCACTGCCGGTTAGCCTACCCTCAGCAGTTAAATTAGCAGCTACATGGGCTGCTATTAACTAAAATGCAGGTTAGGAACTACTGAATCTGATGAATTCGTTCGTTTCGGGTGCCCATCGCTGATGTATTACATCACATCATTAATGCGACAAATCTGAGTAATACAGAAATGCAAATAGAAAAATATATAATATCAAAAAATCCCATTAGCGATTGAAGGTTCTGATATACTCTTGGGATATAAACTAATATATATATATATATATATATATATATATATAAATGAATAGGTTGTTCTGACTAAAATTACACAAACCATATGTTCCAAGTTAACTTATCTTCTCCCATCTTTCAGGTTCTGGTAACCCTTGACCATCTGGAAAGAGTCAGCACCTTCCAGGAATTTGTGCAGATTTTCAGCCAGTTTGGTAATGAGATGGTGGAGTTTGCCCACCTCACAGGAGACAGACAGAACGTGAGTAGCATGTGAAGATACAGTGCTTGTCCGTTAGGAGGGTCTAAAACATGAGCTTATTTTAAGGACCTAATCGCTTCTAGAACACTGATCACCTTTTTGTTCATTAACCTTCACACAAGCTCCAATTCTATATCATATTCAAACAGCCTGTGGACTTAAACTGTGCTGCAGTTCTTAACAGTATGAATGTGCAGGAAAAGAACAAAACAAATGTGTAGTTCCAGCATCAAATATTTACACTTCCCAAAAGTCAACAATTAAGTCAGACGACCTCCTAGAGCTACTGTTTCTACAGTTTACTTATCTCCCTATGTATGTGCTCAATCAATGAACTGACCTGCAGTTCATTGTTTCATTTCCTAATGCAATATGCAGTATTTGTAGCAAAACTTTCAAAACACAACTTAAGCTAAAAGCTTCAGAGAAACTTTGCACTGTCAAAGTTTTCTAATCCTACTCTAATACATACATTCAGCATCTGCAGCTAAAGCGCTTTGCCTGCAGAAGCTGATGTAAAGTGCAACTCCTGCGATAGCTAGACGGGGGGGAGGATCGAACATCCCTCATTCTGAATTTCATCAGGGCTCCTGTTTTGAGACACACATCACGTCTCTCTCCAACGCTCCTCATCACAGCTATTGGTCTCTCCTCATTTGCCATCTTCTGTTCTTTATCTTTTTTGTTGAACTGACTCCCACACACGTGCTCCCACTCGCACACATACATGCACACAGCCTTTTAGGCTATCTTCTATCTATTAAAGCCTGTCTGTGTTTACAATTCAGAAGGATAGTAGGTCAAATGTGCTACATATCTGTTTATTTTAAACATATTCTGACTGAAGTGTTGATTACAATTTGTAGCTCCCATCATACCAACATGAAAGAGATTTGAATATTTTGATGCTGAATATCCCATGGACACACAAAGAGCCCTATGAAGTTGTAACTGGAGTAAAGTCAGCCATAACCATCTGGTGTGTGTGTGTGTATGCGCTGCAGGACTTGAAGGACGAGAAGAAGAAAGCAAGGATGGCAGCAGCTAGAGCAGTTCTGGAGAAATGCACCATGATGCTCCTCACGGCCTCAAAGGTAAACTGGTGCACCAACACTAGAACTGAGGGCAGGGCTTATAGTTTAAGTAAAAAGGTTTCATTAAAGCTTTCTCGCATGCCCAAAAAGAGTTAATACTCATGGCTGAAAAAGATAAGTAAACAAAAGCGATAGAAGTTTTGAAGAAAGAAGGGCACAAGGTTTGGCATTTCACATTCAATTTTTCCCCAAAGACCTGCCTGAGGCACCCAGACTGCGACTCGGCGCGGATCAACAAAGACGCAGTGTTTCACAGAATGCGCTGCGCCCTGGAGCAGGTCATCGAGATAGTCACAGAGGCACGGAGCTGTGGGGAGAACAAGGTCCTTCCTGCGAGCATCTACAACGGCATCAAGGACTTCAAGGTAGGAAGAGAAATTATAGTTGTGATGCTTAACGTTGAGTGACCACAGACAGCAGCACACTCTGTTCATATTAATAGGACAGACTGTCCCAGTCTGGATGAGCACTAATTTTTAGTTTTAACATTAACATTTTTGCATTAAAAGCTGTAAATGGTCCGTACAGATTTATTTCATAATTTGATAAACACTGTTACTGTTATCACTTCATCTCTCTGACTAATGTCTCTCCTAATTCTGCACTGGCAAATAAAATCAAATTGTAAAAGAAAACATGGTAACACAAACAACATGGTATTTCAAGTTCACTCTTACTATTCCTCTGCTTACCAACCTAAATTCCCATCCCTCCCTCTCCCCCACAACGCCCCGCGTATGCAGTCCACCGTGGAGTGCCTGCGGGACAACCTGTACTCCTTGTCGCCCCAGAGCGTGAGCAGTCAGCTGGAGGCGCTGGTGGAGCGAACAGAGGACTTCACTGATTCGGCCTACACCAGCCACGAGCAGCGGCAGGCCATCCTAGGTCTGTGCCAGCTGGCTCGCCAGGACACTCAGCAGCTGGTGCATGCCTGGGTTGAGGCGGTATGTTGGCTTGAGCAGCCATGCTTGCACAGATTTGTACACCGTTACAAGAATATTCATTAAAAAAAAACTACTATAAAAATGTATCAATTTTATACTCAGACAAGTACATAATAGAGTAAAATAGTAAGATTCAAACCTGAGCTGTTTTTGCCTTCCTGGCTCAGTCAGTCATTCACTTTGCCTACTCGCTTTCTTTTCACACCTCTCCTGGAACAGCAGATCGTAATAACTCACCTGCAGCCGAGAGAGAAACATGATGTAGTGTTTGTTGTCTTGTTGCCATTTTGTCTTGTTGGCCTTTAGAACTGCGGGACTTATGAAACTCAAGTTATAATGCTGCAGTTTCTCAATGTAAGGTATTTTTTCATTGTGGTTAGAGCCCATAGGACAACTGCCACAGCACAATTATGTAGTAGTGCTTCATTCAGACTATTTTCAAGATGCTGAGCAATATTGCAATATTTTCAAAAAGATCCAAAATATGTAAATAATCTTGGGTATTCTGCTTAGTCCAACTTGGGCTTTTGATTTTCATTGTAGCAAATGTATCCAAACAGGTTTTTATTCTAGCCTGCAATTTGGAAAATTGTTGTAAAACATTAAAATGTTGTCATTTTGTTTCAATTACACAAAATTGCACGTTGAAATACCCTGAATCTCATTTTATATTCAGAACACAATTGATATACAAACATGCTACAAAGGCTCTGGAGCAAATTTTCAATTTTAGTCTATTTTCTAAATATGTTTAGTGTTTTTGTGTGTGTGACTGTAAAACATATTATTATTATTATTTATTTTTTATTATTATGTCTCATGGAAGCAGCAGTCTGCCACTGCCAAAGAGGCCACAGAGGACATGGAGGTGGCCATCCTGAAGACATGCCAGAGCATCAGTGACCTCAGACGTGAGGTGAGCAACAGTCTGCTCTGTCCTCTGAGTCTCAATAGATGTACTTGCAGAAACAGGCCGAGGGGCTTGGATCTGGTCTCAGACTGTTCTGCTAGTGTAGCTGGGTTTTAACTTTTCACACAGCTCTTCACCCCCCTGCCAACTCAACTATGTCACTATGGCAGCTCTTTGTTTCTCCACCTCCTCAAAATCCCATGTCATTCATGCCTCTCATTTACTTTTCTTAACAGACTCCTATTGATATTTTGCTATTTCTCTCCTTATCCGCCTCAAGCTCCATAAGGTGGCAGCTGGTCGTGCGTCAGATTTGCTCAAAGTTCAGGGGGAGCAGTTGCCTCTACGGGCTCTAAAAGCTGCAGGTGCCGAGGGAAACCTGGAGGCGGTCGCAGAGTATTCTCGCACGCTCAGCGAGCAGAAAGAGCAGCTGGTGGAGGTAGGCAAGGGCATAGGAACTAGGGAAGTACAGTAGTACATTTCTCCACACACCTAGTTGTTATTCCTCTGCTTCTTTACATGTGGTTCTATTGGACAGAGTTACTGCCTTTTGGTAAAAAATCATTTTAAATAATGCTCGTCACGAGTTGCAGATCTGCTGCTGAAAGCGCATTAATATTCCTGCGCTACCAGTATCATGCCATAAGCACTTGTTTATGCAGACAAACACATACAGCTCGAGATGAATGAAAACGTAGAGTACACTTCAAATCCTGGGCCAAATAAAAGCCAGCATGTGGTTTGTTATGCAAAGCAGAACCTATCATGTAAGACTTTGTCACATCTGTTCTACTGGTCCCAACAAACAAAACATTCAGTGTGGTTTGGAAATATATAAAGGTATTCTTAACAATAAGTCAAAAGCACATGTGTTGGTAAAACTAAGAAATATATATTTCTAAATAATGTCATCATTATCATGCAGTGATCTACAATTATCATTCAAATATGTGTATTTGTGTCAGGTTAAATTAACTTGACAGCAGTGTAGTGTATATTGTAATTTTGCATTATTATCAGAAGCACCTTGTGATAATCGCGTTTTTCTTCTATTTCACGTCAGACCTGTCGGCTGCTGTGCCATGTGTCAGGGACGGAGCCGCTTGAGATCACCTGTATACATGCGGAGGAGACCTTCCATGTCATTGGTCCACAGGTAACCTAAATGCCCTAAACGTTTCTCACAGGGAGGGAAATCGAACCCGTGTAATATCGTACATAGACAGTGGGGAGTGAAAGTAGACAAATTACCTCACATCTCTTATGTCTACCTCCTACACTCCCTATTCATGCAAGATGGCTAAGAACATGTTGTCCCTCCTATCCCAGATCTAATTATGTTTGCGCTTGGAAACCAACCACGCCAGTAATTATCCATCAGTGTAGAATGTTCCCGTCCCGCTGCGCTAATGTCAGGCCCCGCATGACTCTGCAGTAATGACTCCGCTCCTAAGTTCAAAGGTCAACCAATCAATAACGCTGCAGTAAACGGTGACAGTGGTGATATCTCACTATGTCTGCCTGAAGTAATAGAGGGGTGGCCCAGAGGGTAATTGGCTATTAAATACTACACTGTAGGGGATGGGCGTGGTGTGTGTGCTTTCACACAACTCTGTCTGTGTGTTTGTTTATTATAGTTATATCCAAATTTGTGCAGACTGAAATCCTATTTGCCCTGAGTCTAGAGACCATAGTGTTATGTAACGAGCATTCCCAGTCTGTTTTCAAACACATTGCAAGCTTGAGCTCGTGATCTGTGTGTTTCAAACTGCTTTAAAGGCTTCATGGTGACTCTTTAAATAACTGCAGTAAATTTAGTTTCTCAGTAAAAATTGCATTTGAATAACTGATAATTACAGCTTTTTTTACTCCAGTGTTTATAAACTTGACTTTTGCAGATTGCCTTTACCGTTTAGTAACGTTAATTACATATTAGGGGCCTTTTTTATTCCACAATATTAGATTATTATTATTATTTTTAGTAGTAGTAGTAGTAGTGCTGTTGTATACATACTGTTGCTGTTCATACGTAACATTAAAGCTGTTCTGTTAGTAATGGATCATTTATTTAACAATTATTCGATTTCATTTAATGATTTCTTTCCTCCCACTCGTCACTCTTCCTCAGATCATCTCTGCAGCCCAAACCCTGGCCCTCCACCCATCCAGTAAGATCGCCAAGGAGAATCTGGAGGTGTTCTGCGAGGCCTGGGAGTCGCAGCTCTGTGACATGGCCCTGCTGCTGCGAGAGATCAATGACGTCTTTGAAGGCAGGCGAGGTGTGCTTTTGTTTGACTTATGCACACACGTAAGAAACACGTGTTTTCAAAGAGCGAGAAGCAGAAGCAAGCACAAGTAAGCTATGCCGTGTATAGCATATGAGCCAGGAAGAATCAGCGTCGTTGGTAAAAACCTTGATGAATCATTTTGCCGCTGAACACTTCAGTAGCTTTAATAAAAGAACCTGAGCATATCTTTTGAAAATTAATCATCAGGGAATGTGGGCAGCATTTGGTAAAAGGAACAACATCAATGTCATTTCACACCCATGCATTGATTTCTCCTCCGTACTACCTCTCTATTCATGATTGTGCCAGGTACATGAAGTATCCAAGGCAGTGATTTGTATTATCACTAACTTAGTCTCAGATTTTTAGTACATGTGGATAGTTGAGCATGACTGTGTGGATTCCAGCGCTTCCAAGCTTTTGTTTCACGCAACGTAGGTCAGAGACATCGCAATATGCAGAGAAATATGTCAAGACACGGGCTCCCTCAAGAATGATAAGTAAATATAATATAATACAATAAATATTTTCAAGTGTAGCTCAGGGTGAAAAGGATCACTTTTATCACAAAATGTGCTTTAATGTACTGTGGTGAGACCAAAAGCTTCCTCCTAAACATGTTGTCTTTGTAGTGTGCTTTTAAAAATGTGTCAAGGGTGGATGGTAATAAAAGCAAACAGTGACCCTAATTAAGGAATAGACAGAAGTGGGCCACGCTAATTGCTTGAAAGTCTGCATATCTTCATTCAGTATTTCAATAGAAATATCAACACAATCTCCTTTTGGTTTGTTTATCATTACAGTGTAAAATATGTTATTAATGATTTATGACCCTGACCCCAGATTTTCTATTTCTAGGAGACAAAAGACCTTATCTGTCTCTGCCCAGACCTGGGGTAAGCATCATTCATTTTCATTAGTATTCCAGTGATACAAAAACATCTATTTTTAATCATGTTATTAATGCAAGTCTCTTTTCTCCTAGAAACACTCAGCTAACTTGAAGAGTGCCAAAGCTGTCAAGCTGGATGCAGAGGTAGTGTACACTATAAACTCAGCACAATACATTACTTCACATCTTGTCCCGTGTTCTGACAGCAGCGTATTAATCTGCAGGAAACTTTGTGTCACTTGCTTGAAGGATTGATAGCGTTCATATGGTAATAGGCAGAAATTTTGCAGGACAGCAGTTTTTCTTATCATGCACCACTCCAAGAGGTGGGATTATGCTGATAAGACATCAGGGTAACAAATAAAAAAAAGGTTGTTTATATACACTTATGAAATGACATGGATTATATACGTTTTTAAATGTGTCTCTCTCTATGTGCGCACAGGAACAGACAAGCATGGCCAAACTGGGTCTGGAACTCCGTCTGCTTTCATCAGACATGGACACAGAGCTGGAAAAGTGGGAGGAACCAGAACATGACATCGTTCGGCAGAGCCAGAGCTTGGCCAGTATGGCCTACAACATGTATCTGTTCACCAGGTAGGCTGCAGTGCTACACACCGCACAGATGTGTGTACGCTCGGATTTTATGTCGCAACGTGCCGAACTCCAGCTCAACATTGTAAAGCCTCTTAAGTGTCCACATGAGTCACGTTAGAAGCTTAGTGTTAAAGAAAAAGCCCCCGAGCTATCATTATTCACCAGAGATAGTTTGAGGCACTGACAAAATTGACATGGCTATGACTCACTGGGACAATAAAACTGGTCAGCTCATCTGAATTGCACTTTTTGTAGATTTCTCAGGATATGCTTTGTGGTTGTTATCCATCTTTCTCATCATGTGTCCCTTCCTGTTTTATCCATTTCCCTTATTGATTCTCCAGGGGGGAGGGGCTGCTGAAAACTACACTAGATCTTTTCCACCAAGCTGAGGTATGCATGTCCACATCTGCCATGTGACTGAAACCATATACTGAAGTTGTAAATGAATGCAGCTGCTGTTTCATTAAACCTAATGTATGCTGTGGCTATCAGATCGATATGCTGGTAAATGCCAGTTTCCCTTCAGCCACTTTCATTTTGCAAATCAGATAGAGAATGAATATGATGTAGTGTGGCGTGTTCCCAGCCACATCAGACAGGGACTGATACAGTGGTGGATCCTATTGAATTGGCATCATTGACAATAATGTGGGGTGATTTATAGAATCAGGGCCTAAAATGTCAGCCAGGATTTATTCCCTTTTGGGTGAACACAGGAGATAAGAGAGGAAGAGGAATAAGACGGGAAAGAATACTGATAAGAATAGTGAGTGTTTATAATATTTACCATTTACTGACTTCCTGGTGGAGGTTAAAGGAATTACAGAGTTGATTGCATCTGTGCCTTGATTTTTGTCTGTTTGTTAAGGTTCTGTCTGACGAGGGGCTCCAGCTGTGCTCATCTCTCCGTACGTTTGCCTCTCAGGTATACACTGACGCAATAAACCTCTTTTCAATTTCAATTTTTCAAATTTGAACTGCTGCCTTTACGAGGACGAACAGGAGGGCAGTGGACAGGTGGCTGAACAAAGTGTACAGAAGTTGAACACAAAATGAAATCAAAAACAAAAGCACACTTTCTTGTTTGTTGAACAGGATTCAGCTCATCTGTATGCAGCCACATACGCCCACCTGTGCCCCTTCCCCGTTACGCCTCTCTCACACACACACCCATATCACACATTGTGGCATGCCACGGTGCCAAAGCCGCCTTATAAATCACACAGTGAGAGCAGGAAATTAAGACTGTCATACATTTTCACCGTCCACTTTTCCTCCGAATTGAGATCCAACAAACAAATGAGTCCCTCCTTCCCCCTTCCCTCCTCCAACCTGCTCCCCAGGTCCTCCAAGTTTAATTAAACGGCTCTCTTTGACGGCCGCTAATGACCGGCATTTGTCACTGCTGCGTCTGTGGGTGTGCATGTTTGTGCACGTGTGGAGGGGGCGAGGGCGGAGGAGTTGACTCCGACTGTCCAGCGCTAATTCGAAATAAGCAGGCCCGGCTCTTCAACTTGCTCCAGCCTCCTGATTAATTACATCAAACAAACTGGTGTTAATATTCTTCCCTCTCACCCACACTTTGTTGCTGTGAAGCTGTTTATGTATGTTTCTTGGATTAAACCTCCAGTAAATGTACTTTTGTCAGTCAAGCACTAAGATGGTGTTTTTAGGTAATTTAAACCCATGTGCACACTTGTAACTGATTGATGGCTCCCGTGACTGAGATCTGGGGATTAACTCAGCTGGATAACAGACTTAAGCAGCAGATCAGGACCCAGCTGTTGCTGACGGATTACGTATACAAACATTACATTACAATTTCTTTTACCCTCTTCCTTTTTGTGTTTCAATCTGGTTGACATTGTTCATAAAATCCAGCCCATTAAATCTACCCATGTCTGTACATTTTAACCACCATGAACAGTCTCTGCTTGCCTGAAAGACATCTCTGTCTCCTTGTCTTTCTCTCTGTTCTCAGCTGGTTGATGAGGAGAAGTCTGTGGTGATGACAGAGATGGAGAAACTGGTGGCATTTTGCCAACAGCTGCAGATGGGGGCAAAGACTCCTGTACAGGGGAAGACTGCCACCTTCCAGAAGGCAAGTATACTACGCCTGTGTACATGTGCATCCCTCTGTGCATTAATACATAGTTTTTGTTTGGACGTACACAGTTTATAGGTGAGCAACTAGTTCTAACTTTTTAATTTTAAAAAGCTATCTTCTATCTATCTAAGCTTTGAACTGTTCTGTTTGATACACATCACTTACCAACACCATACACGGTACCACAAAGCCGGTCAATTTGTAAAGGGGTAATTAGCTCCGACATCATCTAGACTACATTTCCAACAACAGACAAGCATCAATGAAGCGCTGTGCTCACAATAAAGCATGGCTAACTCCCGTTACTTCATAGCTGGCTGCTGCATAATCTGTGAGTGATCTGCGAGTAACACCATTATCGAACAGCGTGGTGGATTAATGAATGTCTATGGGGAATTAATGAGTATCTTGGGCAGGGAAGACCTGCCTCAGGTCACCTTGTAATAAAAGCAAAGGTTGGAATCAAAAAGACTGGATGAAGAATAGTGTGTTCTCTACTGATTAATGAGCATCTCTTTCATATGTATGCACTGGCTCCCCGTCCTAATGTTCACTTGATCATTCACCACGAAGTCCAGTGTCTGTCACAGGCTAGTAGGGCACTGATGAGCCAATGTCAAAGCCAGTTGAGATGGTGATGGTGAAGGTAATGATGTGCGTGCTTTCGTCGGTTGCTGTGCTTTTCATGCTTAAACTACAGATGTATCATTTTATTCCTTTATTTCTAGGTGGACTCGTCCATTCAGATGACCAGAAGCATACTGGCTGTGGTTCTCTCTCTCCTCCCATTTTGTAACAAGCTGAACAGAAAGGTGATTGGCATGTCTTAGAAAAATATAATGTAGTCCTATGAAGGATGGCTAAACACACATAACTGCTTTTTGTGGCATTGAGAGGCAGCAGAAAAAAGGTTACCATACGATCCTTATTAACATATCCAGCGCAAAGAGATTAGCAACCGTTTAGAGTCGTGTCTGGCAAGCTGGTGATTATAAATCTGATATAATCAGCTCTGTTTTGCTCTCTACTATCTTAAGCAGCTAAATCTCTTAAGCAGGTAGCCTGGTCTGGTTTTTACTGAAAACAACTGGCTGCTGCATTTGAAGACAGTGCATGTAAGCTATAAGCTTAAACTCACCAGAGAATCAAGGGGAATTATAGTCAGATGATGAGTCTCAGCACTAAAACTAAAACTAATTGAATTTCCCCAACATGGAATCAATAAAGGATTATCTTATCTTAAGTAGCGCCTTTGACATATGCAGTCAGGGAATACAATCAGAATGTATATAGTCATTAAAACAACTAAAAGTGAAGGCTAGTTGCATGTTTGTTGTTATAACCCTGTTCATATTGTCTGTGCACTGATGTTCGCTACATTTGCAGTATAAATCAGAGAGGAGCAGCCTGGGTTCCCCACAGGACTGGAGAGAAAGGCTGGATGCAGCCACACCTGTCAAGGAGGGAGGCGCACTCAACAGCAAAAACACCAATGGATTTGGTGTCAAGTCCTTGGAGCAGCACATGGCTGGTCTCAACCTCCTAGAGAGCAAATAATCCACGAAATGGCCACCTCCCTTTATCCACTTGGAGCAGCACATAGCCAACTTCACCTTTCTGGAGAAGATCTAAGCAATCCAGGAAAGTCTTTACTCCCATCATCCTCATGCACTCACTGCCGAGTGAGCCACAGCTCACGGCCATGAGGTGAAGATGGTTCTCTGACTGACCCAAGTACTGTCGGGTTAGTAAGTTTGCATTTGCTTTCTGGATAGTGTGTAGTGCCCAGGGGTGGTGTACACCACAGGAGCTTGTTCCCTGAAGCACCAGTTCCACCTCAGTCCACAAGGTGGAGACAATCACCCAATTCTAAGACTTTGCCATTGGTAGTTAGCCTCCTCTGAGCAATCCGGATTTTGGATTCATGTATCATTTATCTTAAATATAGAACTGTTTGTAAACCAGGACAGGAATCTACTTCCTATTCAGTCCAGCCATACATCTGTCTTCACTATGTGCCTCTGTTAGCTTTGTGATGTGCTGTAAACGTGTCGCACATTTTAACCAAATGGGGGGAAAAAAAAACACATAGTAAAAAGGCTGAAACCCCACGATGCATGATGCCCTCATCACCACTCCATGTGTTTACGTCTCCTATGCTTGTAATGTTAACTCTTGTTATGTAATGCTAGGTATAGTGGTGCATTCTGTCCTTGATCACTGGCACGGTAGTCAGTGTCTCACTTGGAAAACAAAGTATTTTAGAAGTCGATGACACCATATGATCAGTGTCTAAATTCCACACTATTTTATATGAAATTTTCCATGTGCCATATTACTGTCATGATGCAAAAATATTCTATTTAATGCCAAATACAACTGACTTCATGAAGATGCTGCGATACTCAGCTTACTACTAGCAGGACATATAAACCTCTGTGTTACAATGTTCATTACTGGATTGTTATTTGTACTTGGGCCTGGTTTCACCTAAAGGTCAGTTGATGAAGATGACTTTTGAGAATACTTTATGATGTCCTGAGTATTAAACAATATTCTGTATGTACTCTTTGACTTATCCACCCTCACAAAAGAAATGAAAGACAATTGTGAAGTGGCACCTGTCTAAATTGGAGCCATAAAGTGTAAACTTGTAATGAAGAGTTTCTTTGTGAAGCTGCCTATTAGGCCAACATGTGTTAAGGTATATATGTATAATGTGGTACTTGAATCAGATATATTCCCACACAGTAATGTATCCCGAGGTAATTACTTTGGTACTAGGTCAAGGTGTGATAATGACTGAAAAGAATAGCGTACAATAAGCTTTAGAGATGCTTTCTACGGTGTGAATGCAGCTGAGGATGCTGGGTATTGTAGTGGCTTTACAGATGTGAAGAAATTATAGCTTTAGTTTTGGACCATCTATTATTTTGACAAATGAAAGGCTAATTAAAGTGACACAAAAATAAATAATATTTTTCTTAAAGTGCTGTTGGTTGTTTTTAATGATATTCTACAAAAGATCATTCTAACTGAAGTAACTAACTGATACAGAATTAAAATAATTTGACATGCTTCACAAATAATAAAGAAAACACTTCAAATGGCCAGTGTTTTTTCTGAAACCCTCAACTTATTATAATACAGAGGCACAGTGCAATGCTTGCCCTGTGTGTGAAAATCCATTAGCTGGGACCTCAAGTCAATGTCAATTTCCAGGAGAGTGTCCACAGTTTTTAAACCCACCATGTGGGATGTGAAGGAAAAGAACCAAGCTCTTCCAAACAGTCCAAACATGAGCCCAGAGTCCTGTCAGGAGGGTTGGGACTCTGTAGCACTTCGTTTGGAGACGACCTGCTCAAACTCCTCTCTGCTAAGTAGATTCTCTGTTATGCTCTTGCTCTCCTCAAACTTTGGCAGGATGACAGCAACGTATCCTTCAGTGGATGGCTGATCTCACACACACAGACAAAAGTCCATCACAATATTTCAGTTGATGTACAAATGTATTCTACAGGCCAACATTTGCGTCAATTGATGCTTAGTATTATTCATTACATAGACATGTAGTATATTAAACTGGTGGATTATCACCCATATGCGAGTTACCTTTTCCAGCAACAGGGTAGGTGTTTCTAAAATATTTTCGTTGACCTCCAGGAGACGCCCCCGGATGCAGCTGTGAGAAGACGACAGATTTGAGCGACACCGACAGATAGACAAGCAGAATGTTTCCGTAGGAGAACAGCAGCGTGTACTCGCCTGTAGATCGTGTATTCTGTTTCATCGGTGCACGTTATCCTACACAGAGGCGCAAAATCCGTAAGAAACTGACCCCCCTGTGACGGAGAGAAGAAGAAGACAGGTTAAAGGCAGGTAGGCAAAGACACACAGGTGCAAATATGTTCACATGCAACCTTTGACAGTTACCCGCTTGGATTTCCCAGAGACTTTATTGCTGAGCCGACTGCAGCCATTACTGATCTGGTAATTGATACGTTTGACTGTACGTCCATTCTGGAGGATGGGGTGAGTCTCTGCTAACGTGACGACACAAATTCTGCAGAGAACAAACAACCAGCACGTTAATTTCTCTCAACAGAATAAAACAGAAAAGGCAGCAAAACCACACTGATGCAAACCAGTAGCGATATAATGAAGACTAAACTCTGAATTAGTCCCCACGTGTTGAACATTGAATCAGCCTTCACACTAGGTCCTGCTTCTTTAGTACCAGCTGCTTATGTCCAACGCAGCCGTTACCTGTTTGAATGTTGCAGGACGCAGTGGTCTTCACACTGTTTCCCCTTCATATCTAAAGAAAGCAAAAGCAGCATCTTAGCGTATTCTTGACATGTTCCGTCTATATGTGCCGCTAAAACGTGTTTTAGTGACGCCTCTCTCTCCACCAAGCCTCCTCGAGTTCAACTAGCATTAGCTGCTAACAACAGAGACACACTTTATTTACCGGTTCTGTACCAACGAGTGAAATATCGGTCAATAACTGAAGGCGCATTTTCTTCTGTGTCTTTCGCTTCTGTGTCGTCCATCAGTTTTCACCACACAGACTGTAACTACAAGAATAATTCACTGCAAAGCCGATGCTTGTCCACTCGTTACTCGACGGGCAGCAAACTGTGTGACACTTAACGGGTCCGTCTTTCAAACCAAGCCGACAACTTTTGTTCCGGGTGTGTTTCCCGTTTGATGATAAAAAATTAGAGTAAGTCTCCTCAAAGTACATTCACACCACCTTTGCGGTGTTTGTGACCTACCGCACAATTTCTTTTTTGGGCAGGTGACCACAGATTTGCACGTTTTTATACATACAACATACTGTGATGATTATTGACACTGTGAATATTGAGTCTTTTATTCAGAGCTTCATTAGATCTGCATTAACCATCCAAGAGCAGCCTCTCTTCTAACTGGCCTATAGAGCTTCAAACCATAAAACCCTAATATTTGATCTTTTCAGCTGTCGCCATTTGATTCATGGCCAGTTGTTTGAGCAGCGCTAATAGAATAAGGCCCATAGGGAAGTTCCTGCTTTATTATTTTATGGCCAACCTGTTTGTATCAAAAAGCATTAATAAATAAATGAATAAATACATTTATAAACAAAAATCATCAGAGCCCAACGCATTTTTCCTGCTTGTTCATTTGGTGCAATTATGCGATTACTGCATAATATAAGCTACATTATAAGAACGTGTTTTCACTTTGCCCACAAGATGTCAGACTGTGTCAAGGTATACAAGGTATAGTCAGTGTTTTTAAAACTGACTCTGCATGACACAAAGGTTATTCAGTGTATTCTGTACGTAATACTCACATATAAAATGCGTTAAATGCACACTGTGGTCAGCGCAACGGGAACATTTTATGCAGCTTGTGAGACAATAAGAAACGATGACGTCATCTTAGTCGTATAATTGAGTAGCATAGTAGCATAATGGCTGGCGTTTGGGGGCACTATGGGTTTTCCATGTAGCTACTCACAATTACCAAGTCTTGGAAAGTTTTGCTGTCCTGACCCGTCGTGATGAGTTTTTCCATTACTACTCCATCTGTGGTAGGCCGTAGTCTGCTTTTAAATCAGAGATGAAACACAAGCCCTTGTGGAAATATTAGGACTACCCCAAAGATATGCAATCAAATCTTGCATCAGACTTAAAATAGACTCATGTCCAAGCCATAGTATGATTTAACACTTTTCCAGAAATAACCCGCAGAAAATTATATCTTCTTTAGAGGAAGTACAGTAAATGACCAGCAGCCACGTTGGAGAGTAGCATTAGACCATAGACCTGTTGTACTGTCACTGTCACTGTTGAATGACCTTGAGGACATTTGACAATCAAGACATTTGAGTCAAGAGGAAAAATGAGTCGTATGTCCTGATAGAAGCCAGGTTACCACACAGGATGTTTGCAAGAGTGTATGTGTTTATTGTTCTGCTCGTGTGTCTCTGTCACTCTGTGTACATTTCCAGCCTATTAACTATTGCACATTGAGGTTAACTCGCTTGGCTGTCAGACAGGCATCTCAAGTGTCTCCAGCTGCACAGGGTTGTGTGTGTGATGTACGCGTTCTGTAGCTCCACGTCAGCTACTGCTACAGCAGCTATTCTTCTCTTGCCTGCTGTTTGTGCTATGGCGCCAACGGTCTTTTCCTCCACATGGATGTTGTCCAGCCTGTTCCTGTAAATGGACCTTTGTGCCAGAGAAAAGCCTGATTCTGGAAGAGAAAGGCTCCAACCAGTCACACTGATACCACGGAGGTTCTTCTGACCAGTACAGTACTCACCTAAGTAAAGTTGCAGACTAGAAAATTTAGGATTCCCTGCATCAGGGCAGTGAAAAAGACAGATGAGGTTTCTCTACAGTATCTTACATATGGAAAGAATTATTGCAAGGATGAGGATTTTTTCCTTAAGTGGTTCGTGCAGACAGGCTCTCAGCACCACTTCAGCATCTCATCATTTAATGAATGTCTAGGAAAATAAAGAGAGAGATACGCTACACATAGAAATGCTGCCTCCTTCTCAAGGAGCAGGAAGACACACACACCAGCATTTGTCATCAAACAGATCCAGATGCAGATTAAATACACTTTCAAAATTGTCCTCGTTTGCTGGCATTTACAGTGAGTCAAAGAATGTTGGTGACTAACTTGGAGAATTATTATGAATCAGATCAGTAATCAATTCTGAAAGGTTAACATCAGTTGATGCTACTTTAAAAGAGCTGTTATACAAGTCATGTCAACTTATTATTGGTGATCAGCAGCTGAAGGGCCAATCAATCATGTCCTGTTATTTCTTGCCTCTCTCTAAAGGCAGCGAGGCCTCAGGCGCTGAGAACATCTGACTGAATGTTATGAAATGTCTTAAGCTAGTTTACAGAGGAATGTTCCAATAGTCGTGAGGCTGTAGTCCAGCAGCTCTGGCGTCATCAATCACATTATGTTCTCACCCATCTCTCCTCCACAGTCAGACCTGCTGCCTTTATGTCTTTATCTCCCATCTTTTCTCTTCCTTTTCACTGTCTGTGAAATACTTCAGGCTCATTCTTAGCATTAATATGTTCACAGTTGTCGTCCTGCTTGTCCTTCTCCAGAGACAAATGGGATCCAACTGGAGCTGATGGCCATGGAAAGAACACGCACACTGCCAGATAGAACCCAAAATCCTCATGTGCACAGGAGAAACTATTTCCAGGTATTAGGAGGATTTATCTTTGGATCTTTACCACTGAAACCAAAGCCGTAAAGTTCAACCAGACTTTTTTACTGGATATGAGATTTTTGTAGGTTTACCAATAAATACATTTCTAATTAAATGTACTCAGCAGACTGTGTTAATTAGTTATAAGAAGCCACGTGGCAAACATCTGCTTGGAAAACCTTCGTGGATTGTGAACCTTTCTCCACCTCTTGTGTTTGCTTGCAGCACAGCGGCAGGCAGGATGTTCTGTGCTCTAGCCGGTTGTTAGATTTTATCCAGGGCCATAATCTTTAACTGCGTCCTTTTCACATACAAATGGATGTTTTGTTCATAAATATTTTTCAGGTTTTGGCCAATATTCCTTCTCTGCATCTCATTAAGGGGGGGAATGTCGGCGTTGTTCCTGGTTCCTGAAGCAAACCTGTTTAATTATGAAGTCAAACTAAATCTTCTTAGAAAATGTGAAGAACATTACAGGCCAATTTGAATAAAGCGGTGTATGAGCCCTATTAATGTCATCACTTCAACCTCATTTATGGGAAACGGGAGTAGACACAGATTCCTAGCGGGCCACACAGGAACAGTCTATTCCCTGGCGCAAACGCAGACCTTTGGAGCCTTTCTGTGTTCAGGCTTTGTTTGCTTTCCCTTGTCTCTCTGGAGAGTCTCGCTTATAACTGTGTGTATTGGCTGAGGCCCTTGAATCAACATTAAAGTGCATGTATTCATGTGCACCTTCTCAGACGAACCCGTGGTGTGGTTGACAGCAGGGCTATTGTGTAGGTTAAGTAGAAATAGTGAAAATAGTTGAATCTGTTAATAGTCAGTTCTCTGTCTCTTTATCTTGCACTGTTAAGGGTCAAAGAGGAGCTGGAGCCGGTTTCAGCTGGAGCCGGGTACGAAGCAGCGTATGTTCGAGCTGTCACTCGCATTCACAACGTGTTTATAGTTAGCATCTCACCGCTTGTCTGTATATAAACGAGCATGTATGTAGAAATTGGTGCTGCAATTAGCGTTGCACATTCATACTGACCACTTCCTGCATGTGTAGAATACTGATCAACCAGGCAGCGTCATGTCACGCGGTGAAGTCAGAGGTTTGGACAGCTGTGCTTCAGGGTAGATGGGAGGATATGGTGAGATTAGATGAACCTGATTAACAGAAACCAGGCTCTGAGGCAAGGAATCACCACAAGTCTCTTCATTTCCTTTACTTAGCCCATTTTTCTCTCTGTGTCAAGATCCTATTCCTAGAGATTGAGCCATACGTGGCCTCGGGTCCTCTTCCTCTTATTGTTTTTCTTCAGCAAAGAAAAGGCCAAAGGGCCTTATTCAAGTGTTTTTCTCGGTACTTACATCCACTGAAACATCAAACAAATTCTAATGGGGAACCAGGGACCCGTCTCAGAATCCCATTCGTCTCGTGGTACAGTCCAGTCATCTTGTGCCGGTATCTCTTCCGCTTTTTGCCCCACTGAGAGCCTTTGTTTTCACTCAGATGTGTGATGGTTGGCTGGAGGATGGACTACTGTCTTTCTTATATGCATGGTGGTTACGTTAAATGCTTGTATGACCTCAAAAAGTATTATTTTGAATCTAAACGTGACCATTGATGAACATTTTCCCCATAGACCGTTTTTGTAGAACCTGTGCTGAAACGCCTCTGTTCATAACCAGCCACTGGTTTTAGCTCCTGTGTGTCCCAGACTAGTTGCACGCTGGTCTGGCGAGGCAGTGAGTAATGCTGACTGGACAGCAGCCTCTGCGTGGTGCGGCGGTAGGCTACCAGATGTGTGCGTCTGTCTCACTGACTGTTCCACTCGACACGCACTTTATGACACTTTATAATGAGGCAACGCGAGCATTTGATCCTTCTCTGAAACTGAAAGGAAACGCTGACTGGTCACACGCAGTCAGCCCATAAATGCCAACAAAGAGAAGGGCTCTGCGGTCGCTGCTGTTATTCAAGGTGCAAACCATAAGTGGGGTTGTGCACCCTAAAACAAACCCTAAGTAAACCTACCAACGTGGTCATGGACAGCAGTACTTTCTAAATGGACAGCAGTGACGAGGTTTCACATCACTTTTTGCTTAATGCATGATAAACGGAAACAGGTTCTTTAAACGCCACATCACAACTATGTCCGCCGACTTGGTTGAGCTTCTCTGTATATTCTTGGTCTTGTTTGGGATGTTTTTAGTTTCTGACTCACACTAGCTAGAAGCCTACAGATGCTGTGTTACATGTACTACAGCCTCGCTAGTGGTCAGTCGATTTAGTCAAGCAACTAAATATGAATAAATTATTGATTTATGAAACTGATCTTTGCTCAGATAGATTTGCTGTTAAATGTATTTATGTGCTTGTATTTATCATCAGATTAAACTGCTTTTGTTTAGTCTTGCCATCATATGTTGAACACTGAGACTTTTGCACAGGCAGTAAAAGCCTCCGTTCCTCCACAGAGGAAGCAGCAGGAAGCAACAGATATCAACATTTTGGCCGGTTGTTTATTTAGTCAAATAATTATCTCCACCACACCTAAAATTGGTGAATATTTCTCTTTAAAATTAATAAATTACTACATATGTGTGAAAAGTGTTGCTCACACTGACCACAGACCTTTTTTTAGGCCTCTAAGCTCTGTTCTCATGCTGCGTTTCCCAACACAGGCTTCGCTGTCTGTGGCGAAACACCTTATACTAACACACTGACCTGCTCAGCAGCGAACAGCAGGCAGACAACGTTTAAAGAGCCAAACGTGTCCTCAAGGAACTTGTTGAGATCAAAGGAGAGATTAAAAGAGATGTGAAACTGGCTTCAGTGCTGAGTGAAGCAATGAACATTCTGAGTAATTCTGTAAACGTAATTTTAACTTAAAAAATTGTAAAAAAGCAGAGAATGTGAGACATATGTTTTCATTTAACATTTTTTAGAGAAGCCATTGTGATCCCAGCGATACTAAACAGTGGTAGGGACTGAAATCAACACTAACCCTTCTCACGGTTATCACTGTTTTCTTGTTATGATAGAAATAGCTGTGACTGATCAAGTTTCCGTCTGACTGTGTTCTTCAAACGATTCTGGAGCATTTAAACAGCTCAAACTGCTTAAACAGTGCATGCTGGGAAGTCTTCTAATGCCGTAGTTGTGGTTCTGCCCTATTTCATTTATCATTTATTCATTGTAAGTATAAGTTATAAAAGCATGTGTTAACATTCATTATAACACTGGAAAATAGTTTGAAAGCCACTAACACATACGCTACATTAGCCAGCAAAACCCAGCATTCAGGAGTCTCTTTGCTCTGAGTGAATGCCTCATGTCTTTGTTCTCTGGGACACATTGCACGACCGTCCAGTCCAGCTCTGTCCAGCTCCACCAGTGTAAGTGGTCAAGCAATACAGCGTGAGTTACTGTGAAAGTACTGCAAAGTGCACAGTCACAAACTGAAACGTACTCTGATGGCAAGGATCATACAAGCGGCGACTCCGCAGCCTTCGACGTGAGGCCGGTCCAGTCGCAGGGACCCTAGAACTCATCGTCATAGTCAATGCTGGGGATGCTGTTCTGAGGCAGCGCATAAAACGACCGGCTTTTCTTCTTCCTGCCCTCGGCTCTCGCGTGGGCAGCATCTTGAGTCGCAGAGAGGGACAAGTAGGCGGCGATGCTGTTTCTGACGCCGTAGCTCACCATGTTGTCGTTGCAGCTGTCGGTGCTGACCAGCTGTGACCTGCAATGGGTGAGAACAAGCTTTAACGAGAGCAGAGCGAAGTGTCTCACAAAAGAGGCGAAACTGGACCGAAGGCCTGAGAAAATAATAGATTAGAATGAATAAATAATAAGAATAATGGTTAACTGGAGCCTGCGTGATTTCACGAACGTCTACTGTACCTGTCTACTTTCTTCCAGTCAAAGTTGTGTCTCATGACCACAGGCGGGGCGATGGGGTTTGCATCTGGTTGTTGGTTTAAGCCCGACAGACACGGCGACGTTAACACACAGCAAAGGCCATCTGCAGAGTCTTAAAACGCAGGGAGAAGGAAGTCAGACACAAAACAGTGCTCTCGAGCTAATAACTAGGACAGAGCACGATTAGCTTTGCCACTTTCACATTCCACCGCCCGTGCAGACATGCAAAACTGGGTACGATGAGAGGAGAATAACAGCGACGTTACCAAAATTAGCTGCCACATTTTTTCCTCTGTGCGCACACCAGACATTATCAAGCATACGTTTAGCATTGCTTCCTGTTTTCCTCCAGAATTATCTTTTTGTACCGGAAATGTATAAAAACTGAAGCCGCTGTTCTATATTAAGGACATTATCTACTATTTTCAGCGTTTGTGTGTTTTTCTGTTTTCTGTAACGTGTACACACGCTCACACAGACGGACTATGCACTCACCAGAGTAGTGGTTGATCATATCTTCGAGGCACTGGAAAGTGAGGCGGGGGGAGATGTAGTACCAGCTGTTGTCCAGCCTGAAGATGCGATAGTGCTTTACGATCCTGTGCTTCACTGACAGCGAGTACAGGCCTGAGGATGTGACACAAACGTTCAATTCACTCTCAGAAGCCACTGCAGCTTTGTCAGAACATGAATGACCACTGAGCTTTGCTGAAAACGTTGGATGATGCAAATTAGAAATTCAGTTGATGCTAAATTCTAATCCCTTGAGAATTTGTGTGCTCAAGTGGAAACAAGAAATAAACAGATATTTAAATCTTACATCTATTTCAGTCTCAAGTTGTAGTTTGTTGTTATCGTGAGCGTTCTCGTCTGTGACGCCTGTCACTTTCGCGGCCAGCTCGGTTCCATTCTCTTATCTTATCCTCACTCAGATTTAATCGTGGCGTATGTTTACTTGTTTTTTCGGTTTTCCTCTGCATTGTCGGCTGTAGCAGTCTCGCTGCTGCTGCAGGTTCTCCTACCTCTCTCTCTGCTGCTCTCCCGCACCAAGAAGGAGCCCACCCTGTTCCCGGGTAGAAGCAGCAGCTCTTCGGCCTTCTGCCTCTCCACCCCCTCAAACAGCCAGCTGAAGAAACGCAGATGATTACAGTGATGACAGATCACATGATTCTATCATAACCTCCTGTAAGCTAATAAGGGAAGTAACCGTTAAAGGCAATATTTGTCCGACAGTGGAAAAACATATTATATACTTTGAGCTAGACGGCCTCTACTGGAACGTAATCGTTGGACTGACTTACCCATGGTACACTCTTGCCACATGGCTGCTGGGTATGTAGTTCTCGTTCCCTGTTTGGACAGAGCGGACTCTCCACCAATAAGCTTCTCTGAACAACATAAAGAAGCAAAGAGGAATCAACAACTGAACATTTGTTCACGCACTTCTCCATATTGCATTTAGAGCCTTGAGTGAGCTTCAGTTCAGTTTCCTCATATTTATTTAGCAACATTTTTCCAGCAAATCTGTGTCTTTCTGACGTTTTTTCCTGAAGAAGGTAAAACATGGTCGCACCGTGCGATGACTCGGAGCTTCTCTCCCATTCTGTAGATGGGCTCGCTGACTTCCGGCGCGGGGTAGTCCTGAAGCACCACCACTGTGTCTTCTTCAGAACCTGCCGGGAACAGAGTCAGTAGCATTTATGATCAGCCCAAAGTCTGCGGTTTGGGAAGTTATAAAGTAAAATTAGCTCGAGTGGAGCTTGTCATAGACACGTCATTTAGGTGTGCACACCGTGACATGCAAAAAACGCCTCAGCGCGCTTTGATGCGGGACCGATGCAAAACAAATGGAAGCATCACAGCTGTTACTACGCAGCTGGAGCAATGGACACTGCATCGCTGAAACTGCAAAACAGGCTCAGAACAGCCGGCTCTTACCCTTCGTGGCGCTGTCATGGTCTTCATGGCTGACCTTGTTGGTGGCCTTCACACCTCGCATCATGTTCCCCATCCTCCACATGCGTCAGACTCCTCTGAGGAGGAAAAGCTAAATGGAGTCAAGCGTAGACCTGAACAGCTCGGACTTTTACAGACGTGTGCGTTTTATAAACCTCCGTCTCCTGCTGCAGCACATAGTTTGTAACTTCCTACAAGCTGACCATTGAACTACCTCAACTGACAAGCTTGTAAAATGGGGAAGCTGAGGCTAGATGCTATCGGACTCGATTTTCCACTGCGACGCGTAGCTCTCTGTACTGAAAACAACCACGGCCGTCACTGACACACTCTAGGATCGATTCATTTCAAGACTCACACACGCAAAACACACGTCATTTACATTACGATAAAGAAGAAACACAAAGTCGTTTGTATGCATTTCAACAGAACCTGCCTACAGTACGTGATGCGTACATCACAGCGTTCAGTCGTCCAGCATGGAGGCGTAACAGCTGGGATGTACGGCAGCAGCAGAAACGAATGCGGCTGTCGACTGTGGTTTTCTACCTGTTGGAGTAGAAGCTCGTCCGACGGGATGGTGTCAGGTTTGGTGAGAGGCTCGACGGCCCAGGCTGAACATGGTGGCAGCAGAGGAACGAGCTGCTAGAGAGACACCATGTTCATGAGAGAAATGACCTGAGTGCGGTGAGAGCTCTGCATCTGACGCCACGCTGACTTCCTGTAACGAAAGAGGAAGAGCCACCAGAAGTGTTGCTGAGAACTAAAAACAGATTGCGAAAGGAGAGCGTCTGCAGCTCTAGAGGCGCCTAGAACATGTTTACGTTCCTGGCCCATCCAGATATTTTTACACGGAACAGGACAGTAGTACATTAATACTGTGTCGATACAGATCGTCAGCATCTTACGAATGTTATCAAGTTCAAGCAAATCTGATCAACAATTAGTAATTCAATCAAATAACTGATGACTGTAATTGTTTATGTACATTTTCTGAAATTGCTCCTCATCAGACTTAACACATGTGTCTGTGTCTGTGAATGAAACTCCACGTTGTCTTCCTCCTCAGAAACCTGCTCATCCGTACTGTTCTGTTTCTGTGTTTTCTGCCTCGTTTTCACCAAAAATTGTTTCCAGAACTTGACTCACTGAAAATATTTTTCTAATTTGCTGCAAAGTGAACATGTCCAGCGTTGTTTGTTTCGTTTTTGTGCACATATACAGGAAAACACAGCAAACGGAGAATTTGATAAAGCTCCCACGATTGGTAGACGAGCTGACTGTCAGTATTTAGTCTGACTGTTTTTTTGGCTCTAATTTTTTGCTTTACAGTGTTATTTTTAGAAAATAAAAGAAAACAATTTAGCATTTTAAAAATTACTGAGAAACATATTTTTTGTTTCATTTTGTTGAAAAATAATTTACTGACAAAGTCAAAATGCCTTGATGCCATGAACAAAATTCTATGTTTTTTCTATGCATTTCAAAATGAAAATAGCTCGGTGGCGACCACAACACAAGAGGGAGGTTAAAACCATGGCAGATATTTCTATACACTACTGAAACATTTTGACGTGTGGACTGAAGGAGCCAGGCAATGAATGTCCTGAAATAATGTGATAACTATAAGTTGCATTTGATTTAAAATAAGAATATAAGCACATTGCTGCCATACTGTCATAAACCAGCTGAAAGTCCCAGGATTCAGGAGTCAGAAACATGTGATCTATTTAAGCCTCTTACTCATAAAACCTTCTGATGTCTTGCTAATGTTATGATGTGTTTTGCATATAGCGTAAAGTTATTTTTAGACGGACAGACTGAGTTCAGCCCAGCGGAAGTCAGCATTTACCAGCTTTGATGTTTGAGGGGACGCCACCGTATCTGACACGCTGCCCTTACGCAGAAATGTGTCATCGCTGTGACTAGAGAAAGCATCTCTATTATCGACCAGCGCTGGGATCCATGCAGTAAAAAGCCTCTCACTTCAAACGAAACGTACGTAACAATAGTAATTAAACACTGAGCTGCACATTTCTTCTTTCCTCATCACACGGCACAGTGGAAGTGATAAAAACACAGACGATGTTATCACACGAGTTTGTCTGTCAGCGGAGTGGAAGTGACACATTTTTAGCCTTTGTGTTCTCTCACGTGTGAAAGTAACACTAATTAACGGATCCCAGAACCATCCAGTCCCAAATTCTGTCAAATCTGACATCTGATCTTATTCTCTCTGGTGTTTTTATTAAAAACTATGGGATTTGTTGGGTTTTTCGTTGTATAAGGTCTTAAACCGTGTGAAGCGCCTTGAGATAACGTTTGTTGTGAACTGGTGCTGTATAAATACAGTTGAATTCAACTGGCCCAGTGTGTGCATCTCAAATAAAACGTGTCTCATAGGATACGTTTTTCCTCATCACACACATTTTACTCCCAGTCACACTCCTGCCAACTTCATGCTTTATTATTGGTTATATAATATATATTCATATGATCATTTTAGTGTTTATCACTGGTGCCTCACATAAGGAAGGACCTGGCCTGTGCTGATTCCCAGTTTTAGCTGAAGTGGAGATTCTAAATTGCCCATAGGTGTGTGTGTGAAGTGATGGATTAGTGGTTTGTCCACAATGTAACCTCACCATTCATTAACTCAAAACTTATATAAAGATAGACGGACTGTGTCTGAAGCCTCAGATCCCTGGTTATGTAAGATTTATTTTCTGTGCCACAGTTTATTATTCTCAAGACACCTTAGCTCATGTACTTTCCATATTAAATGCTGGACTACTCAGCTCCAGATCATTATGCCTCCTTCGCTTGTCACCTTTTCTCTAAACAGTGGTGCAATAAAAACCAAAAATGTTCCCTTCGTTTCAAAACTCACTTTGACGGCTCTGTGTTTCAGGCTGAGTTGAGCGGTTCGTATGCGTGAGGTTTGAAGAAAAAGCTGTTGTTGTGGCGTAGTGGGTGGAGGCTGGTGTCAGATGCCAGCACTGACTGCTGTGGTTGCAGGGAAGGAAGGAAGTAAGTCTTCATCTGCTTTAGATGAAAATAAATGCAACTTAGCATATAGCTTTTGTGGCGTTAAGAGCTCATTGTTTCTATTTTGGAAAAGTATTTGCAACATTTCCTGTGGCCAGAATACGTTGAGAACATGTCAAAGTCGACTTTAACTCACACTTCTCTGTGAATTATAGATTTGTGTTCTTGAAATGTATTCTGAGAACTTGACAAGGTAGTGGATGATCTGATGGATGATAGAAACTGATTTATAGGTCTCAACAGATGACCTCGTCTGGATGAGACGCGTCATCAACGTACTGTATGACAGGCTCTCAGCTATTACACCTTAACTTTCCACTCTCTGTGCAGGTCCTGGCTCTTGTCTCTGACAGTGTCAAGGTCACATGTGTCTTTGAATGCGTCACCAGCAGACAAACCGCAGGTAAGGTTCCAGAACCAGCTTCTTCCTCTTTGTTAGCTGGGGATGAGCAGTGTAGTTGTTTGAAACAGGTGTTTCTTTCACAGACTTAGCAAAATAAGAGCTGCTTAAAGGGCATTTAAACTAAATGATAAATAGACATGAACTATGAAACCTGAAAACGCTATGGTTCTTTCAGAGTCAGGGTATTTCCTCTTGGCTCGGCGTGACTGATGCGCTAGCGCCAGGTTCCAGCACACGTATTGCTGCGCTCCATCGCCACCACTGGGCAACGCGCTGAGACAGATGTTCTGTCCGCGGTACGTGCTAGTGGCTGTTGGAGTCTGGGTGTGTTTGAACGTTTCAAGGAGACGTAGCCTCCACACCCAGTGTTTAAAATTACCAAATTACTGACTGTAAGGAGTTGCTGTTACAGTCTAAATCGACGCGTCTTCGTATGTCTTGAAGCTCTCTGGTCGGGAGTGGAAGCAAGAGGTGAGCGTTGTTATAACGAACCTGTTTTTCTCTTTTCATAAAAACAATACACATTCCCTGCTCGGACACCAGTTTTTAGTCTTGATGTGGCTGCTGAGCTCTCTGGCTCTAATGAGCAGTGTCTAAATGTGTCTGAAACGCTGACCCCACCGTGCTGGAAACCACAGGATTGACAGGAACGGGGCGTGTGGCTGTGTGGGAATGTGCAGCTTTCTTAGCCTCTTTTTTCGTCCACACACTTTGTGGGTTTGAAACTCTCAGAGCCAGCAGTTAGCCTGTAATCATTAATAACTGTGACTGTCTGAAGGCATCTGGAGCCTCTCACCGACCGAACCATCTGGACAAGCAATCAGACACTCTCCGCTTCTCACATCCATTATTGCATTCTTTCGAAAATATCCCTCAGAATTATCCACTGATGAATTTTACCAGCACTGCTGCTTGTTGAAATTGCCGTAATACCAAAGGATTCTGCCCGTGAGCACACTGATGGAACCTTTCGCTGATTTTTGATTACACGAAATGGCATTAAGGAAGCTCAGCCTGCTTTTGAACCACTGCACCATTTTCTGAGTTTCAGAGGAAAATAAACACAGGGATCGAGATGGATCTGGTTGGTCCTGGCAGCCAAACACAAGCTCCTCAGTGCATCAACAACAACAACAACAACGCTCAGACCTGAAAACCTTTCCAGACCTGGGACGTTCATTCCAGTCTTCTACAATAAATGAGACTTGACTTAATGGCGTAGGAAAATATTACTCATGAGAATTACATCACTGACATGTGAGCCACCGTTAAGGAAATGTGGTGGCCTTAGTTATGTGGAGGTGCTTAGAGGAATGTGGCTCGGTCCTCTTTAGGAAGTAGCTGCGTTAGTGCTATATGTGCGCTGGCTTTTTTCAGCAACAGCTATACGGTCTGTAATTACTCGCTATATGCTCAGCATCTTCGCTTGCGCTTCGGCTGAAACCTCCTTCGCTCTCATTAGGGAATCACGAGGAAAGATGCAGCATCTTCTCCGGCAGTTCTGTTAATTCAAACACAACATAGAAACAGCAGCTGGCAAATGTGGGACATAGTGTCTTAAGCTGGTGAAGTACTGGTGTGAAGGCTGAACGAACATAAGCAGCATCCACTGCGTTGGTGCATTTTCATAAAAGGTCCTAAATGTTACCTGAGGCCACTCCGGGACACGTCTGACATCAAGCTTCTACAGATGATCAGGTGCAGTCTTGCACTAATTGTGCCATTAAACTAACAAGTGTAGGTGCAGTGTAATCCCCAAAGGTTTGCTGTGCAAAGAGGGAAAGTGTTCCTAATGTCAGCGCATCACTCGGGCTCTGTAATCACCAATGCTCTGAGGGCCACCTGTGTATTCTGGCATCCCCGCCCTCCACGCGCACACAGGATAATGCCAGCCTTCACACGCACAGCACAGTAACTACCAGTTACCTTGCCAGCCAGCTCTGCCAAGCCCATAATGAGCGTCTGCGTCAGCGGACCAAGTCGCCTCCTTCAGCGATCCAGATGGGGGTTTACCGTTCATCGCCGTGTCATCATGTATTACCCAGTCATTACAGGCCAGCGAGCTATTTTCACGATGTGCACACTCACTGTGCACCTGTGGAAGCACACGCTCGTCTCTGCAAACATACAGGCACACTGCTGTTTCCAGGCCATCTAACGCCCCGGAGCCAAGTCCGACGAAGACGCTTGTGCTGTAGTCAGCTTTGTTGTAAGCACAGGAATGTGTAATGAGTGTGTGTAAGTATGTGGAGTGAGATAATCAACCAGCCTGGGCAGGATGGACGGATTATAAAAAAGCTGTTGACTGCGTTTAAATCTGGACGTCTGACACAGAACAATACGTTATTTATTTACTTTAGAAAGTTTAGGTTGGGCTCTGAACTCTTTTAGTGATATTAGCTGGGCAGTGACCAGCTGAGAAGAAGTGTTACATAACAAAGGAAACCGCATCTAGCTGCACTTTTCCTCTGGCAGCTTCTTCAAGTTATTCAGCTTCATCAGCAGCTTCATTACTTCACGGAGAAACAATCCACAAAGAAACTGCTAAAATGTAATTGCCAACAATTCTTACATTTATGGGCCATTTACTTTTTAACCATCTCTATCTGGGGTTATTGCAGTGTCATAGATCCTTGTTGCCGGTTGTTGTTTCAGTGCATTTAAGGTCAAAAAGAACAAATGAATTCTGCTTTTATACTGTAGGTGTGAAATCAATCCATTCATCCTAGCGCAGGACAAGATGCTTGTGTTTTGCTTGATAGCATCTTTGCATGTGACTCTACGTGTCTCTATTTATACTGATGAAACAGAAAAAGACTACAGGCCACGCTTCACCTGTCAATAGCCAGAGCCACAATCTGGGCCAAGACTATGACCTGACTTAGTGTTTTACTAACATATTTGATGGTTGAGTGGAAAGACGCTTCATTCCACTGTGTAATTCACTTTCCCTTTTCCACGAAGCACAAATGTGAAAGGAGTTGAAAGACACAGTAGCACCTTGGTGAGAATTTGATGATTACTGTGAAGGGTCTAGCTTTTTATAAATATCCAGACAAAGGATTCTTTTTGAGAGTTTTCAGCCACTGAGTTGAAAGCGTCTGAATGAAGCTAATTACCTGCAGAACTGCCAGTGACTGGTTCCATGAACACTGGGGGATTAGTTGCTGATGTAAGAGATGTGGCATTAAAGCCTGAGCACGGCTATGACTCATTTACTCCTGACAGTCACGGACAAGCACAGGATCAAGTAGGATTGCGATGAACAGCAGCCGAAGAGCCTCGGCACAGGCCCGACCTAGGTGCTGTGTACACATCGGTAACTCGGCTTGTATCGAGTGTCAGCTCCACGTGGAAGCTCTCCAGCATTACACATCCCCAGGCTGGTCCTTTAGAGCGAGAAGGTCAGCCGGGATAAACTCCCACATTCCTAGGATGGGATGGGCTCACGCAATCAGGGGATGCCAGGACCTCATCCAGCCATTTATCACCTACACAAATCCAACAATCGCACGTTTGTGTTTCTGAGACGCTAAATGTCAGAAAAGCCAGTGTTTAGCTTGAATCACGGCCAAAGTCCCCCTGAGCTGAAATGCATGCGCCTCACTGGGCTGCCTATTGTTGAGCCCCACACAGCTGCTCTAAATACAGCTTTTGTTAAAAGCAACTCTTCAGAGCGCTTGGGATCCTGGAGCATCCCAAAATCCTTTGTTTGGTCTACATGTCATCTTTCTGCCAAAGCCAAACAAATGAACAAAGCCCAGCTAAAGCCCAGTGCAGACAAAATGTGTCAGAGGCTGAAAGGAGCTTCACAGCGTCACCAAGACGCAACGTGAACCAGTCTATGAGGAGGATTCATGCTCAGAGCTACACTACGCAGAGAAAGGAAACTGCCAACACACGTGTCATTATCAGCAGTATTTCACGGTTGGCACTGTCCCAGCAAGCGAAGCGCATTAACAGACAAGTCCCAGCACAAAGCTGATGGAAGGTAAAGCATTTCCGTTCCACTTACTTTACCTTGACGTGTCTCGATCTTAATTACTTACTAAAGTTAGAGTCACTACTACTGAAAGGACTGTGTGCGTTCATTTTCACCAGAAGAGCAAGACTCCTCTGTTTATACAGAACAGGCAGCGCTGGAGCAAAGACTAAAATAAAGTTTGCTCTGGCAGATCAGCGACTTTCTAAACGTTTGCAAAGCATGTCAGGATTTTCCACTTTACAGCAAACAAGCATGAACAGAAACGTGTTGTTTGTTCAAACAACTGTGAGTTATTAAAGTTGACGGATCGTCAGATACGCAGTCTGACGGTGGAATAACACCGTTTATTTACATGTGCACGGCCGACCTTACATGTACTATGAAGATGCCGGATTGTATCTGTGGAGCCCAGCAGATGTTTTTCTCCGTCTATGAGTCTGAGACCACAGCTATATAAAGACAACGTAATTACTGGACTGGTCTGAGCGCCGCCTGCCGAGCCCTCCCTCAGTCGCACACACATCGTGTAGTTTAGGCCATATGGCCGACGCAGTTCAGTCAGGTTCAAAGAAACGCGTTTCTGATGTAAATCTATATTCATGCCTTTTTGCGTGTGTTAACTAGTAGCTTGACAGTAGCGCAAAAGGCTTAACTCACACCTCATCTGAAACACGTCCACTGGCGGTTTTGCAGCGTGGTCACACAGTCAAACATGAAATGAAAGGTAATACATACAGGAACAATGCAGCAAAACTAAATATGAAAGCATGAATATGAAAGTGTCAAAAGGAATGAATGCGAAGGAAATCCTGCCTGGTTAGGCTACGCTAAACTGACTGGCTGATCAATAAGTTACTAATAGTCTCACTGCACAGCAGCATCAGCCCGAACACGGATTGTGCAGTAGCCACTGGCTGCAAAGCCCGGATGTGACGCGTGGAAAGACGCTGCTGCTGCGCCGTGAAGGAACCTTTCATGCATCACCTCAGAGGTTGTCGGTCGCCAAGGTGTTGTAAACTCATTGTCCCGCTCTAAGTAGGATTACTGACTCCACTTGACTTTGAAGCTTGCAGATTTCCAAAACACCGTTGGGCTGTAAGGCTTCTGTGTGGGGTGAGGGGATTTTAATGAGGGGACTTTCAGTCTGACCAGCTATGACTGTGGCCGTAGACAGTGGGCTGCCCGTCTGTCACATTTACATCATGTATAGGCATGAAAGGCGCCCGAAGAATCTGTGAGTACACACACTAACACAGACTGACTCCCCGGCTCAGTAATTCGTTTCGGTGAACTCTGGTTCAATCATGGTTTGCACCTCTAATATTTTGACTCAGACTTTCAGCACATGTACAGTGATTCAAGTGAAGCCTTCTAGAGCTCACCTCACATAAATCACTGCTTGAATTCCAGCCCTCAGCGCAGTGCATGCTGGGAGATCCTCAAGGCCTTATGCCTATATCACTGGTAAATACTCCTGTTGCCTAGAGAGTTGATAAGAATGTTGATTCCAGTCTGGTTGTATGATAAATCGACTGTGAAGCTACAGCCAAGCAGACAGAAATCTGTTTCCACTGGAAAATGACCGAAATAAAAACCTTCCCTGAGGTACAAGGCCTGAAATCATGACCTGCCCTAGACTCTGCACTAATGGCTCCTAAACTCCAGCCGCAGGACTGACCAGTCTCTGAGTCCCTGCTGTAGACATGGGTCTTTAGCTCAACAGCCAACCTGACTGACATCAGCCAATGACGCGTATTATGTCTACGTAAAGCCCTGGACCTGATAAACTGAACAGCGTACATGGCAACGTCGAAATGGAGAGAAATTGAGCGTGAGAGGAGGAACAGTGTCGCAGAGGGAGGGAGAGGGAGCATGTGGGGCGGAGGAGGGCTCGGTTGTCCCAGGCAGAGCTGAGAGATCAGCTCCGAGGCTGACAGCTCTGTGACACGGATTAGAGGGCTGCCTGTAAATAATAGGGGTTCAGACCCAGGGCTCCCTGCTCCTTAACGCGCTGCTTTCTCTCTCGCTCTCTGTTGCCTACCAGGCAGTAATTCTCCCAGAGTTTTGGTTATTGGTAGTGATATTTTCATCAGCACATCAGAGGCATGTGTCAGGGTGAGCGTTCCAGCATAAATCAAAGACATTTTCCATACGGCTGGAGAGCAGAGAAAAGCGCGACTCTTCTGGTCCTCGTCTGCGTCACAGCTAAGAGAAACATTCCCGTTTCCAAGGAAGTGAAAGGAAAGCAAAGTAGCAGACTTTGAGACAGGTGACATCATTGATTTACGCTGAACATCTGGGGGCCAGACACAGCCCCAGCCATAGAATGGCTGCTGTAGGTGGCAGGTAGGTGACCTGCACAGGGCTTTTATTCACGCCTGTCCTGCTTTGTAATGGCTGAGTCATCTGAGGCAGCGTGAAGACAAGCTTTGCATCAATGTGTATTAAATACAATAGCGTGGACTCAACGTGCATCCAGTGTCAACACTAAATGGGACCGGACGGGATCCTTTTATGAGCAGCAGCCTACAGGCCTGTGAGGGTTGTTTTCAGATAGACTTCCATAGCATGTGGGCCGCAAGTGTCACAGAGACCTCAGCCTGGCCTCGGCTCTCTGTGGGCTCCAGACACGCCCTGAGCGCCGCGGCTGCCAGCGCTCCGCAGAGGAGGACCGGGTGAAAGCGGAGCGGAGGGAGGAAGGGAAGCATGCGGGGCTCGTCCTTTCAGACCTTACGTCAGCCCGGACCCTTTAATAGGCTGCCGGCCCCGGTCCGGACTCACACAGAGGTGCGAGGAGATGACAGCGACGGGACGAGGATGTAGCGCGACTGAGCGGCGTGACGCGCGTTTGAAGCGGGACTAATTCAGGATTCGATGCCTTTGCGTTTCTGCACCAGTGATGAGTTGGCTCCTCTTGTGGATTATAACAGCAGCCGGGATTCAACAGGTGGGATGGAGCAAACTTTCCTCTGCCGTTTGGTTAAAAGCTGCACCTTTAACTCCCTGCGCGCAGACCGTGAACATATATAAATAGGCCATTTTTGTCATTTATTGTGATTATTGTGTGTATTTATTTGAGCAACTACTGGTGAGTTTCCACGTTTTCAACATCCCAAACTTCCCCAAAGCCTCACGCAGTTTGCTCGGATTCAACTTTCACTGTGACACGCTGACGTTTGTCACCCCGCACTTTGTTGTGTTTTAGCGCCCCCTCGTGGTTTTACTGCGAACAGCTTCACAAAGTGGTTTCATCATTTAAATCTACGAATAACTGTATTAGTTAGGAAGGCAACAAATGGCAGCTTTTCTCATTTTGGAAAAGGTGCGTGTGAGTCCTCTGATGTGCCCAGAGCCTGACAGGGTGAAAAGCCCAAACTTTCTCCTTGTTATTAGCTGATTATGATTTTCATGATCCCACTGAAATAGAATCAAAATGCTGATGACCTTTGAAGGCTTTGTGTAACATAAACTTAAGCCCAAATCCATCAAATGTGTGCATTGTGAGATCATCAAATAATTTCTTCAACGTTTCTCAGTCTAACTCGTTTAGCGGATCTGTCTGATTAAATACTATTCACTGCACTGCTCTGTAAAGATAAGCTATTTTAAGCATGATGATTGCATTAGTCCTAGGCCACGTTTTCATAATGAAGCTGTGAAACATGCGCCTCTCTCTCTGCTCTCCATTTAGTTTGTTTGTTTTGAGTAAATTAGCCTCATAGCTGCAGGCTAAATTAACTCTTCTGATGAACTGCTTAGTGGCACAACTGTGATTAAAACTCATTTATCTGCATCAGCTTTTATCATCATACTCAGCGGTTATTAGTATGAGCATAATTCCATTGAAATGCAGAGAAACGAGGGCAGGGGGTGACAGGTACACCGTGCATGAGATGATTAAGGAGGTTTGCTCACCGTCTGTTGCAGATTTAGTGTACATGCAGATTTTTTTTTTTTTTGCTGTACAGTATCTGTAGCAAACACATGTAACGTCAGTTCCTCGCTCACTCAACAATATCCTCGAGACCATCTGCTTGTTCCCAACACAAGCAGGATTTAATTAAAATCCTAAAAAGTGGAAAATGTGTTGTCAGAAGCACAACCAATAAAACAGACACGTGTTTCCTGCAGCGAGACTTCGGTGCATTTACTATCCACAACTAGCCTCCAAGCGCCGGGCTGTTCGTGTGGCAGGCTCTCAGTGAGAACATCTGCTTTTAAGGGCCGCACGGCTCTTTGTCTGCACGAGCCTGGTCTGCAACAGCCAACACACACCGAGGGGAAGATGTAAGTTGCGTTGCCAGAGTTTTGTAATTGTTTAGCACAGTTTTTAGCACAACGGCTTTGTCGTTGATTTAATAGGATTATCTCCACAGGATGCTCATTCGTTTTTATAGTTTTATTTAATTTATTGCGCAGCATGAGCAGACATTAGCAGACTGCTGTGGATTTTACTTGTAGGCAGTGAAGCAAAGACTGTCTCACTGAATGAAAAAATTCAGGCTTAAGGACAGTGGGAAAATCGGTTTGCTGCAGCGGATTAAATACCTTACAGGTAATGAAGAATAACATTTGATCTGGACAAACAGAGAGAAACTGCATCTACTGAGCAGATCAAAGCAGTACTGTATACGTCAAGGTATCAGATGAACTGTACATCATGTGTTTTATTCTTTGTACTTCCCCTCCAACCTCTCCAGGCCTACTCCCAGAATTCCACTGCCATGCCACCTGCCACAGCAGCCGGGGACTTGTTCACCCGGACGGAGTACTGCAAGTGGCCGTGCGAGTGTCCCAGGGTCGCCCCCACCTGCCCGCCGGGTGTGAGCCTCCTCATGGACGGCTGTGACTGCTGCAAGACCTGCGCACGGCAGGTGGGCCAGGTGTGCAATGAGGCAGACACGTGCGACTACCACAAGGGACTGTACTGCGACTACAGTGCGGACAAGCCTAGGTACGAAAAAGGAGTGTGTGCATGTAAGTGTCACCCGCCAACCAACAAAACTAATGACACTGCAGGGACATCTCAGGTTCCTTCCTGTTGGTTCACTGTTCACACAGAGTTAGAGTGAGAAACTGGATGAGTAGTAGTAGTTTCAAGGCTTTGGTCACAGGATTGTATGATATCAGCCTGCAACAAAAAATGCCACAGTTTTGTCAAGTGCTTGCAGTTTTCCTGTAAGTTTCTGTAACACAACACGTGACTGCTTGTCCTTCCTGTCTGTGATGCCAGACATGGTGGGAACAGGCTGCGAGCACGACGGCGTGATCTACCGGAACGGAGAGAGCTTCAAGCCCAGCTGTAAATACCAGTGTCTGTGTGTGAACGGTGCCATCGGCTGCGTGGCCCTGTGCACGGAGTCCCAGCCCCCCCGGGTGTGGTGCCAAACCCCGCGCCGGGTGAAGCTCCGAGGCCAATGCTGTGAGAAGTGGATCTGTGACGAACCCAGGAGGGGACGCAAGACGGCCCCACGACACGCAGTAGAGAGTAATGGCTCCATTTTCCCTGCAATGTTTAATTATATTAAACGGGACAATAAAACAAGTCATTTATCATATTCCCATAGAGCACAAAGGGTTCATTACAAATAAGAGCGGTGATGTACTGTATGAAGCAGTTTGCAGACATAATTTATTTATCTCTCATCTGTCTCTACATCAATCCAGCTTTACCAGCGGACACCGGGAGTTGGCACAAGAACTGCATTACCCAGACTACCTCATGGAGCCCCTGCTCTAAGACGTGTGGCCGCGGCCTGTCCTTAAGGATCTCTAACGCCAACGAGCAATGTGAGCTGGTCAAAGAGTCCCGTCTCTGCAACCTGCGTCCCTGCGAGGTCGACATCACCAAACACATCAAGGTATTAGCTGTGTTTTGAGCGTGTGTGATAAAAAAGTGAGGGTTGCAAACCTTCCCTGGCTTCATTTCTCGTCATTCCCTCCCTCAGCCGGGGAAGAAGTGTCTAAACATCTACAGGGAAGATCAGCCCTCCAACCTCACCATCTCTGGCTGCACCAGCAAGAAGCAGTACCGGCCCAAATACTGCGGGGTCTGCACGGACGAGCGCTGCTGCATCCCCTACAAGTCTAAGACCGTCGACGTGGAGTTCGAGTGTCCCAACGGCACCGGGTTCACCTGGAAGATGATGTGGGTCCAGGCCTGTTTCTGCAACCTCAGCTGCAAAAATCCCAACGACATCTTCGCTGAGCTAGAGAATTACTATGGTTACCCAGAAGTCATGAACTGAAGTGGATGAGCATGTTGACTTTCTTTCCCTATTCAGTGTTTTGCATTTGTAATATATATAATATTGTACAACAGGTTTTCTTTTTTCCTATTGGAAAAATTTGTACATATGACATTAAAGAATTTCTGTATGTCTCCAGAATGGATTCATACAGCAGGATGCGCCTTAAAACAAATGTTTGAAGACATGCTTAGCTAATAAAACATTCAACCAGTGTGGCTTAATTTATTTATGTAGCTTCTGTCAACTTAGTTAATAACACTTTAGTGTATTGTCCTTCCATTAAAGATGACACAGAGATGATCAGTTACAAGGTTTATATTGTCATTTTTTTAAATAAATACAAACTCTTATGTCATTTTAATGCTCGTCTACAGCATTTAGTGGTTGTGCATCACACCTTTTCAAAGCCCTGTATATGTTCTATGAAGCAAAATGTTGCTGTAGTGCAAGTAAAATATGGGAGTAATAGGCGTCAGGTAAGTTCTACGGCTATGTTCATATTAACATGTTGGACCTATTACCTCAGTCACCCACAATCCCACAGCTACATAGGAGCATCACGTCTAAGTGAACAAATCCATGGCACATCTTTGTTCCATTATGCTTGACTGCATAGAATCATCATACAAAAGCTTTGTCTGAGACCGCGATTCATTCATAAAGCATACAAGGTAAAAACGTTTGAATGAATTTGTGTGTGTTTTGATTCATGACAGCGCTTACAGGCTCATTGGAATGTACTAAATATGATCACTGGATTCCTGGAGGCTGAAAACAATCGTACATTAAAATAACCAATGGTGTTTGGAAAAAAGGATAATGCACATTGGCTAAATGAAACAGTATTGTTTGCCTTATATACATGACATTTTTGAAGTCTGTCCCTTAATGTTTTAGAGTTACATCGTGTGGCAAATTGCCTTTTTATTTATCCAGGTGCCTCTCCGCTCTCTCCTCATCTACAAATTTGCTCCTACGTACAAACGACAACACTTCAGAAAACAAAGTAATAAATGATCAAACAATTACAGTGAGAACAGAAATACGTCATTTACAGTCAGGTATATGTGAGAAAGCTGTGTCAGTACGGAAAAGACAGACAGAAACGGGATGGAGGAATACGCAAAAGGAAATTAAGATGATTTTTTAAAATGCAAGACGATTATGAACGATACATGTACAAGCTGGTGTACTCATAGCCACAGCTTTCTCCGACATTCTCTGCTTCGGTGTCCCCAGATGCTGCGCTGCCCATAACTGCTGACTCAGCTGACCCAGGAAAGTCCCTCAGAACGAAACAACATGCAAACAGTTCACCCTCCCATGGAAAAGACATCATATTTTCTTATAGGACCGCTCTCAGCTCTGCAGATGAGTGTCTGTTGTGCGCCTTGACAAAGCGTGGCCTGCTACCTGAACGGCTGTGTGTCAGTTAGAGGCAGTGCAGCACTAAACTGAAGGGATCTTGAGGGGCGTCCTCACTTAGCAGGACACCTCGGTGGACTTGGGCACGGCTTGGTCCACGCCGCTGTTGCCCGTGCCGTCCATGGAGCCGTCTGTGTGGGAGCGTCCGCGCTGGTTCTCGGCCGTGTGGCTGCGGCTGCGGTTGCCCTCGTTGGTGTGGGAGCGGGAGCGGTTGCCGTCAGTGGTGTGCGAGCGGGAGCGGTTGCCGTCCATGGAGGTGACGCTGGAGCCGGAGGCCGTGCGGGAGCGAACCAGGCGGGTCATGCTGGCAGAGGGCACTGAGCACAGGAGGAAGAGGAGGGATTCTTCTTTATGAAACGCTTTGAGTTATAACACAGTTTGCACAGAAGTCATTTATTAACCATCACATGGGTGGAGACTGTCCAAAGCCACTGGCAGTGCTTCACTTCCACCACAGGGTGGCAGAAAACCCTCATTTTAAAGACAGTGGTAATAGTCTTGGATGCACGGTAGAAATGCTGTGAACTCATCACACTTACTGTATCCCATGCCCTGAATGAAGTACTTGAAAGCCTCTGTCAGTTTGCCAGGCTGCAGAGAAGAACAACAGAGAGGTGGTTAATTATTACGCTTGCTTACATACCAGTGACAGAAGCAGGCCCTCATCCGGCAGCTTACTGCCCGAATCGGAGGTACGACAGCTGCTACGCAGGGTGGGAGGATTACAACCTGACAACTGCGGTTCAGTCTGCAGCTTCTTAATGCTCTTAACTGCAGCCTTCTTACACAAGCCACCTGACCCCAGCAGCGCTGATTATTCAGCCCCATCCAGCTTGCTGCTCTACAACACAATTGTTTCATACAGACATACACACCTGGTCAACCTGGGGCATGCCACCACAGTCGGCCATCTGGGGAGAGGAGGAAATGAACAAGAGGACATTAGTACAACCTCGCTGATGCATTTACGCTCGCAGCAGCAGGGGACACACACCATTAGCCCCCCATTATACCCAACACGTCCCATTTGAACCTGCCAAACACCTTGTCCCTGCTACTTCCAATCACTGTTCCTCTGACCCCGAGTAGCCGACCCTGATAAACAGCAGCCATTTATATCTGAACAGTCGTTTGCTTTCCAGTTGTGGATCATAAAAGATTGCCAAAGGCCAACACAAGTAGGTCAGCTGCAGCAGACGACTTGCATACGCACGTTGCCTCCGAGGACACGTTCATCTGTCCTACCTCTAGTTAATATATTACCGGGTAAACGCTGAGCCACTGGAATCTTATCAGGCCAAGCGTTTGCTTCAAGGCTATTATCATGTGAATGAGGACATGGGAGATGGTGAAGAAGCAGGGTGGAAAGAGGGAACAGGCCCATTACCTTAAGCAGAGTAGTCTTTGTTGGGTCCAGCTTGGTGTTGCACTCAACCTGCATGAACACATTCGATTAGTATAATTAATGAAGTGCTTGATTAATAAACTGTCTGAGGGGATTCGTCCGCTTTCCTCATGTTACTTGATTTCTGTTTGTCATGTTGTCGGCCTTAAACGCTTAATCTGGCATAATATCACATGGTCTTAAACAGGCCACCAAAGTGAATGGAAAACATGCTCAGCACACGTTACTTGTCTGGGTAGTGCAGTCGTGACGGCTGTGTGGAAATGTGCTTCAACTCACCACAGCTTCCACAGCAGGAGAGCTGTCACCAACGACCAGCAGAGAAGGACACCTGCACCAGGGAAACGCACGAAATTAGACTTTATCCCGTCATTTAAATAAAATATGCCTCCAGCATCTTGCTTGTTGTCAACGTACTTGAGGGTTCGGACGTTGCTTCCAGGAACTGGCCTCTCAATTTCCAGATCCCTTCGACTGTAGGGAGAAACAGCGCGTTATGGACGTTTGGAGAATAATCTCTCAGATGTTACAACATATGTGCTTTGTGATTCAACCCGTTAGCGTTACCTTTCGTAGGACTTGACGAAGTGATGCAGGTTATACTGGTTCATGTCATTTATGATGTGATGGCGGTACGTTGCGATCAGGTCCTGGTTGTGATGGATCTCCTCCTGCAAACACAAGATCTCAATGAGACCTAACAAGGCTACTTAGCTACAAACTGCCCTGAGGGGACTGTGGGAAACTCAAAGGGAACCTGGTTCAGTACCTTTCCAAAGAGGTGGGTGATGATCATGTCGGGCATGGCGTGGGTCCAGCCGCTGATCTTGAATCAGAAATACAGCACACGTTCTCAGTCTCCACTTACATTTGCGTGCATGTATGACTCATCAGGGGGGTTTGTGTGTCACCTTGTGTGCAGCCCAGTCCATCCATCCCTCTGCACACGGGTTGATGTTGATAAGAAGCAAGCCCTCCACCATGTTTGGGTAGTCCAGCTAAAAACACACACAACAAAAGCATGTGCGTTTGCTCGTGGAGCTATAACAGCTTTAATATGCAGGCTGCAGCGAGTTAAAAGCTGTGTCTGTCAGCCGTGAGTCAACAGCGGCTTCCTAGTGAGCACAGTGTTGGTGCTGAGCTGATCTGTAACATTCCTGAGGCTTTCATGGCTCAGCAGGCTCAGGCAATAAGCAGCGTTACATTGCCAAAATCAGCAAAAGTAAGAAATGTGTTAGCGGGCTCTGCTAATCCTCCGGAGGTTACAAACTCGCAATGATTAGGTCTGATTGAGAGGTCAAGGTGGGAACTTACAGCGAATCTGGTCAGAACGTAGGCCCCGGCCCCAATGCCCATTCCAATAACACTCTTCAACCTGGAGAGCACAAGGATTCACACGAGCTGTTAGAACAACAGGTTAGAAAATATCTTAAATAAAAATGTACGGCATCGCTGGGAAAACTGCAGCTTAACGTACCCAAAGTGCTTCATAACATGGGGGAGAGTCTCAGCGAGTTGATCCATAGATGGGTACTCGTATCTGGAAAACAAGGACATGTTGTTACAAACCATCTAATCTCTGCCCTTTATTTCTCTGTGTTGTCGTTTAGGTAGCGTGAACATGAAGCCAAGTCCCCCGTTAAAGCAGAGATTAGGCTGAACGAGATCAACTCCTGTCCCTTTGACACCCTTGTCAAACTAGGTTGTCTTAAGCACATCCGCTGTGATCCACCTGTGGAGTCAAAGGTCACAGACTGCTTGACACACACTAAGAGGAAGTATGTGTTTCTCACACGAGTGGCTCACCCAGTTGAAAAGGTGTTGGCTCCCTCCTGCTGCCCGGGGGCATCAACATGACACACAGCAAAGTGCTGCGTGATCTCGGCCATGTCCTCATGGTTGAAGAGCGTGTCCCAGCAGGTTTTGTCTGGGACAAAAAACAGACATTTACACAAAACCCTCAGTGACCTTAGAGGAGTTTATGCTCCTGCAGTCCAACAGACTTAATGGAAAGCTCGCTTGGTGAAACTAATCTGATCCCACGTGCAACAGTAATTCAAAACATGACAGGCTTTCTGCACAACAATAGATGTTTCACCTAGATTGAGCTGAATAACAAGGAGCAGGGCTTACGGTTCAGTCCTATGTCATGGAAGGTGAGTATGACTGGCCTGTCGCCCTTGGGAACGCCCTTCATTGTACAGTGGATTCTGCCATGAGGAGAGTCCACATCATGCTCCTGGAGACAATAAATGACAGAAGCTTCAGCTTTCAGCTCCAAAACACAGCAACAGGCTGGGATTTGTTCATCAGAGCCAACTAGACTAGAGCTACTACCCACATCCACCGATGAAGATCAAACCCTTCCTTCCAATGAGCCACGACACGCTTCAAACTAAACAAACTACTGTCTGCTCAGCACAGACACCTGTGCATGGACTCCAACCAGCAAAGGCAGCATAATCCCACACATCCACTAGGAACCGCTCAGCGCAAACGCTTCATTACAGCCTTTAATCTACTCACACTGACTTCAATCTCGGCGACAATCATTTCCACGTCTGAATCCTCCAGAACCATGTTTGCAGGCGCGGGGGTTCGACGCTGTGAGCTGATGAAAAGAAGTGGAGCTGCAATGGCTCTCTGAGCAATGGCTCTCTAGACCCACACGCTGGTAAGCCTCCGGAGTTGTTTAGCCTTCTCGGAGAGCTGCATTTTATACCCCTGCCTCTCACCGGCTGGCTTAAGCTCCTGGCCTCCCATAGTGCCTTGCAGGCCGGTCCAAACAAGCTAATTCTAGACCAAGAGATCCCTAAATTGGATCAACCAATGTCAGACAGAGGGCCAGCAGCCACTGCGTTCACTCGATGAGCGCGTCTACAACCACTGGCCACTTTACTAGGTTGACCTGTCCAATCAAATGAAATCAAATAATAGCGATATCATTTATCATTTTTGTTGAAACCGTCAGGAGGGAGATGGTTTCTCCCTTGGGTAGAGTTTGGCCTGATTAATATAGGCAGGGTGTTCACTGTATGTGAGCACTTGGAAACATGCTGTTTGATTTGAGAAAGAATACAAGAAAAACAGTGCGTATCAATATAAAAGTTCAATTTTTCATATGTCACAAAGTGATCGGTGGGAATATCCTGCTAAAAACAACAGCAGGACGTTTAGTTAGCAAAAACACACCTTGCCCCACTGTAACCTGACCTGGACTATAGGTTTAGAACAAGATGACCCATTGGACGGTTTTCAAACCAGTTCTGACTACATCGGATCTGTTGTGAAGGAACATCCAAGTGGGCGTGTAACCTATTTACTGGACGCAACGCACACGTAAACATCTAAGATGCACCACACCTCGCTCCACCCACTCTCTGGGCACGTAGGCCTCACAGGACAGATAATCCTACGAGGGAGCAGACGTGCATCTGAGATACGCAGACACAGAGAAGCCTGGATCTGTGTGCATGCGTCGTCTTGTTTTTTAGCTTTCCCATCACCGTCAGGAGCAAACCTCACTTCATCTGTCAGTGTGAGGCCAGAGCAGCCTTGCAGGTACATTAGCCCACAGACTACCTCACCAGAACCACGCACACTCAGACCAAACATGTTTAAAGCAAGTACAGCATCAATACAGCTATAATATACTGCGGATGAATGGTAGCTGCCACTAGAGGGCGCTACACAAGACCTATAACAATAAGTTTTACAGCACAATAAAAAAACAATAAAATCTGTCAACACAAGCTTCAGATAATAAAGCACAGTTTACGTGTGGCAATAAATGCAGTGTGTGAACATACCTTGATAACAAGCTGCTGAACAGCCTCCCTCAAACCCTGAACGGAAAGAACAGAGCAAATGAAACTACCGGTAATGCAATTTACTGAGCAACATGCTATAATCTAATATCCTGAGGGCGTCATCCTGGCGCACATGTCTCTTCACAGCCATACTACCACAGCTTCCCTCTGTACTGTGCTTGGACAAATGATGATGAAAAGGAAATACACAAGCAACCCGTTGGGTGAGTAATCTTATAAATAGCACTCGTTCAAGGGTGTGTTTGTTGTTTGTTTCTTTGCACATCACATACCGGGAGTTCCCTGTCAACCAGCAGGGGTTTGGAATCAGCAGCCTGGATTTCATCCATCGCTAAGAGCCGTAGAACCTGTGGGTCAGAGAAGACGGTGAGCAGCGGGTCCAACCTGAACCGTGAACATGAACGTTTTTCTTTAAAAAGCATGATGCTGAAGGTTACACAAAACAAATGTAGGTTTAGCTCATGTGACTCTTTCAAAACAAGACTGACCTGCAGACAGGAAAATGACAGACTGTCTGAACTATGGGTGTGTTTCTTATCTACACAGAGCCAATAAAAAAGACCTGAACACACTCACGTACACTCAGCTGTACAGACAGAGGAACGTGTAGAGACGAGTACTGGAGTCTTTGGTCACAGACGGGAACAGACAGGAAGGCTTATAATGTTTCAGCTTTAGCGGACACATAGTAGCGTTGTCCCAAATTGAAAAAGAGGAAATGAAACTTTCAGCTCACACAACCGAAACCAGCCTAAAAATATTAAATATTACACTTTGGCGAAGAGATTGTCCAGGAAGCTGAAACTGGTTTCAAAGTGGGGAACATAATTTACAAATGTAAAAGAAAGAAAAGGGGGTGAGGAGAAAGATAGAAAGCCAGGGAGAGAAGGAAAGAAAGGCCAGGCTGGGTGGATCAAGGCGCTGTGTGGAAGGGGAGCAGGCAGGCTTTGGCTCTGCATGCAAATCAAATTAGCCAGTTGAGAGAGAGCTCTTTGTCTCAGGGCCCTCAGTGGCTCCTGAGAAAGGGCCCTCACTGACCCACATACACACAGAAAGCAGCCGCCACCCACCAATACATCCCTGCCTCTTTTAGGTTCTGTGCTTTTCCAGCCCCATGCATCCCCTCACTCTTTTTGTCCTGGTTTCTTGGCTGCGGCCACTTCTTTCGCTTGTTTCCAGGCTCCATCCATCTGTTTGTGGGCCTTTGTTTGTTTTCGTATACAGCCACAGCAGAAAATTAATCAACATCAGCCCAGGGCTGCACAGCAAAGTGCTCTTTAAGAGGAAATGATTCATTGCATTTGAAATGTCGAAAACAGGGAGATGATGACTGTTTGGCAAAACCCACCCCAGAGAATGCACGCGCGCCTAAACACATGCTCCTTTGACTCGGAGAAGCGAGACCAGAGCCAGCCAGCTCTCACAATAGCACAGAGGAAGAGGAGTATCAAACAACAGGTTCATTTTCTGCTGAGGCCTTTAAACATGGCCGTCACTGCACTGCAGGACCTTTGTTGAAGAGGAGAAGAGTTCAGCCCACGCTGGGATTCCACAGCTTTGTGGGAGAAAGCATGTTTGCGCCCATTATGATGCGGAAAGACGAAATAAGTCATTTCAAGTTTACAGAATGTAAAAAAAGGAAATCTGTGCAACCTTCGGCAGCACAGAGTCTGGCTGGGCAGCAGGCTGAGACAACTAGGTCACCTGCTCCTTACATCAGTGATGCGCCGCTGAACGCCCGCCTCGCTGAGCTAATATTCCACCGAACCAAGAGGCAGCCAGGGGAGGGAGCGGGTTTAGTTAAACGCCACGACAGCTTAATCCGGGCAAACAAGATGGGACACTTCCTGCCTTGATCTGATGATTTATCAAGTTAATTAACAGAGGAGGTGATCGTTGTCGGCTATTATAACTCATGTCTCATAAAAAATGTGTTAGAGAAAACTAAACGTTTCTGAGTTTGCAGATGCACAGAAAGACCAACATGAATGTGATGTTTTTGCGGTGGATCTTCTTCTCACAGGGATTTTATATTAATGCCATAGTGGGGTGTGTCTTCAATCTGACTTGGTGCCACTGCCACCATTCATACAGGCTCTGTCATGAAGACGAACAGGTTGCTATATGCACATTAAGATGTTTGTTGGGATGTTTGTTTGTCATTGGGTGGGGAAGAAAAGAAACTTTGACTTGAAACAGCAGAGTGAATGTTAGGCAACCACAAAACAGGAAAGAGTAGGAGGATAAAGCGTCAAGATGGCACATGTTTGGGTGAATAATAGGTTTACTGAAACCATGACTCACTCACAGTGTAACACAGCCTGTAGATGACAATATCTAAACATAATTGTTATTATCTTCATTAGGTGGCGATTCCTAAAAAGCATTTTTGAAAATCCCATGTTTTCGCTTGGCGTCCGGATAATACAGCTTTGGAGGATGACAACAACACTAACGCAGGCCTCCAGAAGTGCCACTTCCCACGGAAAGCCCACAGATAGGGACACACTGCGTTAAACCCAGAACATCCGAGTTACAAAACAGCATGAGCTCTCTCTCGCTCTGTGTTTGCTGAAAAACATATGTACTGATTAGATTTGGAGAGCGAGTCTCAAGTTTTAGGGAGCCAGGATCAAGCCAAGGCCGACCTTCCTCCGCCGCTTCCGTGCGGTTTTAAATCCACGAGCTCGAAGCATCCATCTGCAGAAACAATGATTGCTTCCCTAATCTTTAGGACCTCGCTTAATCTGTCAAATCCCTGGTTCTGAAATATCAGCAGTGCAGCGGCAGCAGCAGGCCTAAGCTTCTGCAGACCTACATTTTCCGACTGTAAAAGATATCAGAAAGCGTGTGTCTGCATTGCGACATTAAGTAAAGTGGCGGTGGGTTTGGGTGAGGAAGTCAGGGGAACACTTCAACACCACTGCTGTTGCTGCATCCTTTTGTTATCGCCGCCTGTGTGCATCAGAGATTAGATTCATAATCTTTTAGACAGGATTAAAGACAGGATTTCACTGCATATCTCAACAAGAATTAGCTGGAAACATAAACAGCCTGGAAACAGGCCGCTGCCTTGTTTTCGCAGCCAACAGTGGGGGATATGCTTTTTATTTATTTGGCAAACTGCCATTATAGGAAATTATTTAATTATTATATTCATACACAACCTCCCTGTTGAGTTTGTTTGTTTGTTTACTACTACAGCTGGAAAGCAGAGGATTTGTTATGCAACATAATATTTGCGACGGTGGACACGAAAGCCTGCTGCTCTGCGCGTGTGCGCGGCTCCAGGGTCACGTGTGAACGAGCACGTTGACCTGCGACCAGGGCTTCGCTGAGCCACAGGTAGGAGCGCACACATGCGCGCAATCTGGAGAAGCCACTCAGCTGGGGACTACAGACATGTACGCAGAAAAGTGTGTGCGGACAACTTTTGTCTTTTCCCCGCAAAAAAGGTCTAATTTGAATTCAATCGCTCCGTGCGCTGGTCAATTAGATTAGACACAAACTGAGGCAACCTGTTCTGTCAAGATGCGTCCTGACCTGACGCTGCGCTGCAGAACAGGAATGACAACGTGCTTAACAATGACAAACCAGAAGGGAGGTAGAAGCACAGCTCATCATGAAATAAAGCATTAAATGAGTCTATTACTCGCAGCAGGCGCCTACCTGTGGATTGTCTGATTGTCCTGAGATCAAAAGTTCCCCCAAAAAGATGTCCAGCAGAACTTTTTCTTTTTCTTCCTCCCCTCACTTGTCAAACAGCGCAAATAGTTGCACACGCACAGGCGTCGCTTTGTTTATAACCCGCAGCTCGAGGCGGATGTGAGAGGGAGTTTTCCAAAGCCCGGCCCACTTTCCCCGCTGCTCGCTATTGGGCAACAGCAGCTCGACTCTTACCAGCGGTTGCGTGATGAGGAAGCTGGTGACAGTGAGTCATGGAGCTGAGGAAAAAGACAATAGTCCAGTTTTGATTAAATTAAACATTTAGCTGCATGGAGAACATGTCAGCGCGCTCCTTCTAATGTGACTGGACACTTTCCTACTGTGCTCTCCTGACCATGAAGCGGCCGCTCAGGAATTAACAGAGGTCTTCTCTCAGTACGCACTGACAGGGTGTGGGAGCGTTGGCCAGCCTCCCTGTCTTCCACTGGTCTGTTGCCAACTATAACTTTTCTCACTCAACAGCAACCTGCCACAGCTTCCATCAAAAAAATGCGTGTGAGCCCATTGTCATCTGTGGATGCACGAGGCTCAGAGTCGAGGAATGCAGCCAGGCCTGAAACCTTGACTTGAGGCCAAGAGGAGATAAGTCCTCGTAAAGGGAAGCCCTTCCCTCGCCTTGGATCGCATTCCCCTTCCTTAAGAGCACGCTGCTATTGTCTAAACAAAGTTGGCTTTATCTTCAAGAGCAGAAATCAAAACTGAGCCAGCTGTTGTGCAGATGTTAAAGTGAGAGAAAGTGGGATGGACTCATTATCTGGCCACAGTCCCTACAAATGGCTTCTTTCTCATATCTAATCTCAACCCATGGCTGCATTAAAAGGCCCCTTTTGTAGCCGAACACCTTTTGTGACACCTTTGTGTACATGTGCGTGTGCCTCCGCGTCTTCGTGTCCGCGTCTTCGTGTCCTGACCGCGCGCTACACTTCACAGCGATCCATGGAAATTTTCCACGTGCGCAAAATGCTGATATTTTCACTGCAAATCTGCCAATAAGTGTTAGTATTGGCAAAGAGTGTGTGAAAGGTCCTCGTCAAGATACAATAGCCACACTGTGGGCTTGTAACGTGAGGCCCTCGATAGGAACACATCACACAATGGCTGCATTGGAGGGAGAAAATATAAGCACTATGCTAATTTCAGGTCATTCACTGCAAGCTCAGTATCGGAGCAGGGGGCGATACTGCTAGAAAGAAGTTATACTAGAATAAAACGACACATTCAGGTTGTGTGCATGTGAGTAATTCCACGCACCGAACTTTATCACCACAGATTCAACATATGTAGGTCACTCAGTGTCTCAATACTTGATAAAAGCAGCGGACTTTCACCTGGCAGATTAGCGCTGGAGCATCGTGGCGTTTCTATAAGGCACATAAAGCCTGGTGTCTGGGTTATTTATTCACTTCTGCTGTGCGGCGCATCAGCAGCCTGCTCCCTCCGCTGTTCGCCTCTGAGGAGCCTGTTTGATCGGCAGGTCCGTGACCACGACGCACTGCTTTCCTCTGCAAACACAGCAGTTAATGACAGACAGAAGATGTCGCAGTGGAGGGCAAAGCTCAGGCGTTTCACCTGCTACTGCTGAGTCTTTCATTGAGCATAATGTGGGGCCGTTTCCTGGCGTCTTGTTTGTCCTTCCGCTTCGGTGTTTGTCACTGCACACCCTCCCCCCCGTCCAGTCTGTGTGTGGCCCTCCTCTAAGCTGGACTCAACCAGCCACAGCAACCACTGTGATGCAATGCGTTAGTAAGAATGGGTGATTCAGACACACATGACGCGCCATGAATCTGTAAGTCACGTAGTAAATGTAGTAGAAAGGAATGAGGCTCTTTGTTTGGCTTTCGTGTCGCCTCCTAGTGCAGCGCTCACCACTGATTATCTCAATAAGGTGCCGTAAAAGCCACGATTGATAAGAATAAACTATGCCGTTTTTTCTTGATGTTGATAAGGTAGTTACTGAGTGACAAATCAGTGAATGTTACTGATGCATAGTAGTCATAACAGGTCTCATTAGCATCTTTTGTGCTATAAGATCCTGGAGACGAAGGCTAAAATGTCAAATCCATTTCAATCATATTGGCTGGAAATGGTGCGAATGCTCCAAAACTGGTTTCTGATCATGGATAAAATAAAAAAAATCTGCCTTCTTAGTCGCGATGACACTTTGTTGTGTCGTTGGGTTGTTGTTGTAATTTACTGTCATGTAATCACTAAAGGTCAAAGTCAGCTGACATGAAGTGAGACAAACACTGGGTGTAATTATTAAAAACATCCTGCAAAAGGCACAAGACTAGTAACAGAATTGTGTCCGTTCATATCTTCACACCGTCTCACTGTGTAGGTGCTAATTATATACAGCACAGTCAAGCATCAGTAAATGACCAGTAGAAACGGAAAACAAAAGGGGAAGGTGGTTGTGACAACCACATATCTGTTCATATCATCAAAGCATACAAGACTCCAACCAACAAGTGAAAACACAATACTGGCAACAAATGAGCGTTGGCAGGAGCAACGCGTTCCACCAGCAGCAGGTCGGCCGCTGCAGATAAGCGTGAACTGCACCTTTCCAGCTCCTGTTTTGATTCCAGAGGAAAATATGTGAGGTCAGGCTGACAGGGCGCTAGCTGCTCCTACAAACCTACTGAGATGCGAGTCATTATAAGACCCAGTGGACGTTTATTTAATAGGTCTTTTCAAGAGGCAAATAGTGAGATTAAAAATGTAATCCCAGGCCTGGACGTGCAGCCACGTCCCGGGACATACTGACGGAAGGCTGTGATAACAAACCCCGCAGCTTCACAGGTGGGACTCTGTTTTTATTAGTCCTCCACGTAGGAGAATGAGTTAATTCACTGTGAAGCAACAGGGTTTACATATAAACAGTGGACACAGCTGTCGGGCTTTCAGTGCGAGGGTCTATGGGATCAAATTAGGGTCAAATAAAATTTGTACCCGTAAAATGATTTGTGCGTGTGTAACCCAGATGCGTGCATGTATTTGTACCTGTAAAATGATTTGTGCGTGTGTAAACCAGATTTGTACTTGTAATACACTTTGTGTGTCTGTAAAAAGATTTGAACTTGTAGATTTAACAAGAGTTTTACCAATATTCACACACACAAATCAAGCCTCTAAGTTACGCACAAAATGTGACCCTAAATTTACAAGTACAAAACAGTGACTCTGATTTGACGCTTGAATTTGATTGGCTAATGAAACCCAATCACCAAGCAGGCTGTCGCAGTCCTTTGGCGAAGCACTACCGGTCCTGAAAGGTGAAGACACAGCGATAAGCGGCGAGCGCCAATAAACCCAGAGAGTAATTATATTTAATGACGAGACAGACTTGACAGTGACTTACCTGCAAGGCTTTTATTCACGTAGGTAAACTTATGCGGCCTGATGAAAAACTATTACGTTGAGTCTCGGCGGTGAAGGACAACGTGCTAACCGCCTTCACACTACACAGATAACATGCTAACAGCCTTACTGCTAACATGCTACTTTAACATCCAATAAAACCACCATTGCTAATGTGGCAGAGTCAGCAAGTTATTTCCCTTTACGTAACCCAAGCAGGTCTGCCAACGTAAAACGCAAGGATAGCACCAGAGAGCAGAGTTTGTGGCTTATAACATTTATTTTAATGACACTTTCAAATTAAAAAAGGCGATTTCCTGTTTAAAAACATGCAACAATGTTCATGAGTAAACCAATGCAAACAAAATAAAACAAACCACCATGCTTGGGTTAATTCAAAGCAAATAAACAGGAAAAATAAACCAAACCAATGTCAATTCAGTTAAAAGATCTACTAAACGCGATAAACAAGATCCGGTCCACATCAGGACAACGAAGCAGGGACCGTCTCGCGGCCCCAAGTCGTCAGATGTGCCTTAAATCCGAATCAGAGTCTGAGGCAGAACCAGAACAGCGGTCGTCAGAACAGCAGCGGTGAGGGAAAAGCCGATTCGTGGCCGCTCTTCCCAGGCCAGAGTGCAGCCCCACAGTGGTGGAGCCAGAGCAGCAGAGCTTTGCAGCTAAGGGACCTGCTGCAGTGTCTTCAGCAGAGGATCCTCCCTCCACTCGCTGCAAAAGTTACATAAAACATGGTTAAACAGGTGGAGAGCGACCAGGAATTCTATAAAACCATGCGTGATACCTGGACATCAGCTGCCACAGCCCGGGCCAACACCAGATCAGCTGATCGCTACTAAAAGCTCGGCTCCGGAGACGTCGCCCCTGAGCTCTGTGCATATAAAAACGGGTAATGCGCTAAAACGTTACCTACCAGCAGCGACTTCCCTGCATGTGCAACACACGGACTCTACGGAGTCTCCCTCAGCTTGATTCGGGGCCGAACAGAGTCACCCATGCCCTTAAAAACACCTGCCAGACTCACCTGGGCCTGATGGAACAATAGGCTCCGGTGAGCACCAACACCCGAGCAGGCTCTCTGTTCAGTGGGAGGAGAAACCTCCACTCTGCCACTAACACCAGTTTACCTTTACCAGCTGATACATCACCTTAGCATATCACAAGAGTACATCATATCATACATATAGACATTAAATATAATTACTCTCTGGGTTTATTGGCGCTCGCCGCTTATCGCTGTGTCTTCACCTTTCAGGACCGGTAGTGCTTCGCCAAAGGACTGCGACAGCCTGCTTGGTGATTGGGTTTCATTAGCCAATCAAATTCAAGCGTCAAATCAGAGTCACTGTTTTGTACTTGTAAATTTAGGGTCACATTTTGTGCGTAACTTAGAGGCTTGATTTGTGTGTGTGAATATTGGTAAAACTCTTGTTAAATCTACAAGTTCAAATCTTTTTACAGACACACAAAGTGTATTACAAGTACAAATCTGGTTTACACACGCACAAATCATTTTACAGGTACAAATACATGCACGCATCTGGGTTACACACGCACAAATCATTTTACGGGTACAAATTTTATTTGACCCTAATTTGATCCCATAAGGGTCCAATAGTTGAGGTGGGAATGGAAAGAAGGGCATAAGCAAAAATATAAGAAATTCCTCCTCAGAGAGTCTAACTATTGGGCTCAGCATTGACAGAACAGATTACTGTGTGTTGATGTTTCGAGGGACTGCGTGTCCTCAGCTAACCTACACTTTAATTCACGATCAAGGTGAATTTACGCCTGATTAACTCGCTGGTGACCCAGAGAGCTCAGTTAATGATTCTGTTAACCTTATGGAGACGATAAACAAACACTCATCAAAAGCAGGTAATAAAATCTCACAATATCTCTGCTATAAGGCAAAGGTCACTCCTACACCTCTGGAGGACAAACATGTCTCAGTGCTGCTCCAGCGTTATTAAATAAAGTGAAATGACCTGCAGAATGTGATCAGCACATGAAGGAACCACGGCTGTTTTCTAACCTCATGCTAGACCTGCTTTGTGGCTTTTGTGGCATGTGTGTGTGTATGAACAACACAAAAGTGAAAGTGAACTTTGAAGATGTTCAGGTCACCAATACTCTCCAAAACACTTTCAGAGTAAATGGTTCACGTCACGTACTCCCGGGTGGAACTAACCGGCTCAGCGGGGTGTTAAACTATCATATATTTAGCATTAGCAGAGAGGCTTTAGTTCCTGCTGCACTTTGCCAAAGTGACAGCGATTCAACTACCTTATATACATTTGCACAGACTGTGTCCATATTTGAATGTAAACTAACGGCCACGGCTAAAACGGATAATGTCCAGCATGTGACGCGTCCGTTTGTTTGTTTGTTTGTTTGTTTTACGCGGGTACGTGAACGCACCACGTTCCCACAGCGTGAACGCGCAGAGATGATGAGTAGCTGGTGGGTGACAGCAGGGATGTGGGAGGCGCGGGGCGCGACTGGGACGAGCAAGACGAGCGCGACGTGACTGGGCCGATTGTTCATTGTTTTGAACGGATGTCGACGCGGGGCCGGTTTGTTGATCCTCTTACATGCGAGTGTCAGCGTCGAGATGCCTTCAGTGTGTTTCGCCTTCTGAGAGATCGGCGCCTAAAAAAAAAAGAAAGAGAGCAGATTGTTTAGCTATGTGGCCAAAACATTAGAACCACTATGTAAGCAGCAATAGTCTAAATCTACTCTGCACACAGGGATGCTCGTACTGCATTTATTTACTTTTGATAATAATTTGATAATAATTTGATTTATCTGTATGAAGTTGTCTAACTATACGTAACTTTATTGTGAAGTTTCTTACTACTTTTACTGGGTGTTATTCTGAGAAACCAACTGTCAAAACTATACAGTTTACATTAAGATAAGTAGATGAATCATATTGTCGCCGTCGCTTCGTTAGACTCTGCACATTTAGCGTTAACAACAGTGTCTCTTAGTCTAGATGTAAACAGGCAGCAGCACTGTCTAGAGATTAGCCATGAACACACACGCGCAGACAGTCATGCGCTGTGTCATGTTGAGGGACGAAAGCCAAGGGTGATCAGCCAAACAGTAACTTCCCTGCTGTTACCTGTGACTATGTACATGCAGGACTTACTGACCCACAACATGCTCTGGTTAATTCTTATTCAAAATGGGAGGAGAGGCCTGTGCAGCGTCAAGGACTAACCACACAAACACACTGAGGTTGCGATTTAGTTTTGGGGTCAGAAAAAGACAGACATTTAGAGGAATATACAGACCTGTACAGTAAACAGCACAGCAATTATAGTCTGGATAATGTCGAAATCAGAGGGATTAGTGCTTGAACCAGTTTACTCAATCAGTACAATCCTGCAACTCAAGTTAATCCATGACAGGAGACAGACAGGCTCGTGTGTTTTTGTGTTTCAGTTTCCTCTGCCTGTGCAGTGAGGGGAAATCCTGTCAAACCCACCTCCTGATATTATTTTATTCTTACTCATAGTTTGTGACTTTCTGTTAAATATGGGGCTTGTAAACACTGATAGGAGCAAAAAAAAAACGTTTTCTGGTAGAGATGAAGCCAGATTAAGTGAAAAGGAAACATGAAACCCATAAAAAGGGAACAATATTTGTCTTTGTATTATTGTCGGTCTCCTGTTCCTCAGCGTGTCACTCGGGCAGTCACATGCTCGGCGGCTGTCCAACTGCCAGCCTCTGCTCTCTCGTGTAATCTCTGTTGACCAGTCAGAGGAGACAAAGATGGAAAAAAGATGGAGGGCAGTTCCAATCTAGGTCGTCCACCAGTAATCCTTCAGGCTGGAAGTGTGTTGCAGACGCTCTGTGGCAAATGCTGAGCAAACCCACCTGCTCTTCCTTTGCCCTTTGTGGCCAAGTTCGTGTCTCGTGATAGACGTCCCACAGTTAGTCCACGACTACAAGACTCACGTGGTCTGATAGACAATTCCTGATCTTGTTGTGTGAAGTGGGAAGGGAGGCTCAGATCTTGCAGTCTGTGAGGTCATCTAATCATTAAACACTGCATGCTGATGGAAATATCTTCCTACCTGACACAATGTGTAGTCAGCCTGAAACTATTTAGCAACAAAACAAGACTTGTGCTTTTACGCTCGCGTGCAATGACGGTAATCTTTTTTTAATCCAAACATGTTAATGTTTTTTTACTGAGTGGACCATAAATTACTTCTTACACTTTGCACCCTCACTAAATCCTATTTGACAGCTTGTTATGTTCAATCATAAACATTATATCGTTTACAGGTTGTTTTATGTTGCATAATTCTCCAGCCTTCAGGAATCCGTCAAAATAGGTTTATGTGAAGTAAATGGGTTATGGGTCAGCTCAGATAATGTACCCTGTGCCTCAGAACAGCAAACACGCTTCGTCTGCTGGATATTTGCTCTGTTCCACTTCGCCACAGTGGTCAGTCACCTTGGCATCCTGCCACCCTCCGAACACAGTAGCTGTGCATAATGCTCACATTTAACAACTGTAACCAGTTCGGAAGAATATCGTGAATATCATGAAATGCCAATTTGCATTTTCAGGCGCACCGTGCTTCTAAATGTACACATAGAGGATAAACGTACCAAGAGCACAGGGATGTGGGAAAAACACCTTTAATTGTTCTTGGTTGACACAATGCAGAATTTACAGTTACTGCTTTTCTAGCTGTGATACGTTTTACTGCCATCTTGTGGTCAGATAAAACAATTCTCCAAACCTTTTTTTTAAAAAAATAGTGGCCATATGATACAAAACTCATACACTGTACAAGAAACAGTACTTTAGTCCTCTCTGAGCAAAAAAAAAATAAAAATCAGGAGATACTGTCATCTATACTGGATTTCTATTAACAAAATAAAGCCACAAATAAATGAAATACTTGAAACAACGGACGCACACATTTGACCATTTCTGTGTCTGATGTTAATGAAGAACTTCAAGTGCAACTTTTTACAAACGAAAATGAAGAGCATCATGGGTAAATGCAGGTACAGGGTAAGCGACGTAGCTGCTGGAATAAGGAGCAGCACCGGCTGTTGTGTAGCCAGGGAATAAAGGCTCAGTACGAGCATGAACCCCATTGAAATGCACAGTAGCTCCATCAACAGGTCCATGGAGTGTACTGCCCCCTGTTGAGCAGATGGGGGAACGTCCAAGCTGCTGCTCAGCTCTGACCTGCAGACTGGACAGAGGAGACGCTCTGAAGGTCCGAGCGGATGGACTCTCTCTCTTCAGGAGGGATTCGATGGAGAATGGGCCGCTGAACTTCACACGTGTGGTCTGAACAGCCTCGGGAGAGTTCACGGCTGAGCAGGGCTCCGACGGCCTGCTCATGTTCTCCGTTTCCACCTTGGAGGCCAACTCGGGGAAGAGCTGCAGGATCCCTTTGAAGTGGCGGCGCACCATCTTAGCTGTGATCTGACTGCAGTCCAGTTTCCAGTAGTTTCTCTTGCTCTCTGCTGAGTCCAGAACCATTGGGATCTGAAAATACAAGACAACCGAGTTAAGAGTGGATTCAGCCAAGCAGCACTGTAACAGTAACAATAACAAAAATGGTGGACAACAGCAAACTACTGTCAATTTTATTTTTAGTGAGTCACATGGAACAAATTGTTCATCCATAATCCCATAAAGCGATAAGTAACATTATACTGAGACGTTCAAATTAAGTGATCGTGTCCCTAGAAACTACTCTGTGACATCACATACAGAGCTAGATCATCGTGATTCAACTGCTTTGCCACTGTTGGTTTACAGCTTTATACTTTGTTCCTAAAACTTGGATGATAACTTTTAAAATGGATACAAACCTTGACGAAGCATTTGTTGGTTGATAAACACACTCTGATGTTGTTCTCAAAGGATTTTCTGTCTTCAGGAAAACATGGTGCCATCTTGTCCATGAGCTAGAAAAACCAACAGGCTCAGGTTTAGATTTAAGATGACACCGTGTTGTACATCACCAAACGTCGGAGACTGGTTACCTGAGAAAAGGTGAGCATCTTGCCTGGAGCTTCTTGGAGGACGACAGCGACTTTAGCCAGGTACGTGCTGTTCCGGAGACCTCGCTGATGTAGCGGAGCTCCCAACTTCTCAGCCCTGGTCTGCATGTTGTAGTGGTGTGAAATCAGAGCAGTGTTTTCACAGCCTCACCGAGTGCAGATGTGGACCTGGAGGTGCTCAGCTCTAGATATAAGTCCTGTTGGGACAATGGGGCATCAGAAGGTGTGCACGGTAAGTTAATGAGCCTCTATTCATGAGGAGATGAGCCGTTCCTGCTGGAGGAGGGGTCACTGTTGGCAGAAGTCGTCTAGATTTAGAGTTAGAGCTGCCTCTTTATTTACATCGTTCACCTTATTCATGAGATTAAAATGCATGAACCTTCCAAGCCCAACAACAGCCCTCACATCGAAGTTGCGTTTGAAGGTGTGTGGTGTCAACTGGTCCTGCTGAAATTAACACAGCAACTTTAGAAAACGTTGTTGAGTTTTACGTCGTGGCCGATCTTATTTTTAATGTGACGCTGTAGTGACTTGACAACCCTCTACATGTCACTCACCTTAATTCAGTTTACCAGGTAAAGTCATTGCCATTAGAGGTCTTCATCCATTCAGATCCATAAACTGGCTCCAGTTTGAACAAACACTAATCAGCTGCATTCACTTGTCTCTAATTGAAGGCGTTTAACTCTGCTGCTCTGTTTAAAGGAAGAAGGGTTTCAAAGGGAAAACGCGACACACTTACACTTAGTAAGACTAAATGCAAATATTACATTAGTGTTGGTTGTAGAAACCGACCCAGCGAGTGCTGCTCATTCAGTTTCAGGGAAGGTTGAGTGGGACATTTAGAGTCAGTTGTAGATTGCAGTGACATTTTTCCAGTACAAAAACACCAGGCTGGATATTTAGCTTCATTATGCTGGCAAATGCACCTGTGTCATATATGTAATATTTCAACAATCTAATGTTGTTATGTGGGTGAATGTAGAAATGAAACCGTAGCCTCCACAGAGTGGTTTGACTGCAGCTGTCTGCTCTGAATGCAGCTCAGACGAGGTGATAATCGCTGGAATGTGACCCGGGTACAGTCCAGTCAGATGCATTGTGTTTGTGTTAAGGTGTCACATTCACGCCCATGTCACAGTGTTTGTCTGTGACAGAGGTTCATGTTTTGAAGTGCTAAATATCAACTCTGCCTCTAATTCCTCCATTATCCCAACACATTTATTACGTATTCTTTAAAGTGTTTCAGTTTGATACTAAGTACATTTTCTGCTTGATCTTCAAGACAATTTACGACAACTGTGACGTTTAATTTTATTTAGTCTAGTTTATAATCGTTCGCTGGAGAAGAGAACAAAAAGAGCAGGAAAAGTGTTGTTTATATTTTGTATATATACGTACTACAATTAATCAAATGTATTCTGAAACGTAACTTTACTTCAGATGTGACGTTGCAACGTGGATCCAAAATTCTGATTTTCCACAGCATTTATTAAAACAGAAATATTCTTCATTTATTACTTGTTTTCCTATTTTACTGGAAACCTGAAAGTGTTTTGCTTCCTTTACGATGTCTAATCTGTCATCACACTAACAAGCAGGGACAAACCGCCAGAGACAATGAAAGAACTAGGTGCCAACACTGGAAAGTGGGTGATTAAACAAGAACAATGATGTTAATTGATGCTGTTATGCATCACTCGAGTTGTTTTCACCCAGTCTGATCTTCTCTCTTACAGCCCAGTAAAAAAAAACACATTACAGCAACCCAGCACGTTTGCATGCAGTCAAGTAACCAGGTTTCAGCCAGAGTAATTTACAGGTTTGTGAAGTGGCCCTAGTTTAAATATTATAGTAAATACTAAGCATTTGTTATGAATAAAAAGCTAATTGAAGGAATTTTTGCAGATGAGAAACATACATCATGTAATAAAAAGCTGTTTTTTCTGTTTGTTTACGCAACAAATTAACACTCGCACAGACATAAACGCATTTCTATTCCTCTACGGGTGAACTAAACTACGTTTCCATACTAACTTACTCTTGGACATTTCAGGAGCAGTGTTGAGTCAACTGTCCTAAAAACAGAATGAAGGACAGGACTGAGAAACTGACAGCTCAGCACAGTCTGTCCAGGAAGAGCGTCAAAGAAGTGTGACAAGTCAAACCAGAGTCACTGACCATGGGAAGAATATTGCCACAGGGAAAACGACTAAAGGCCATCGGAGCCCTGCTCAGCCGTGAACTCTCCCGAGGCTGTTCAGACCACACGTGTGAAGTTCAGCGGCCCTTTCTCCATCGAATCTCTCCTGAAGAGAGAGAGTCCATCCGCTCGGACCTTCAGAGCGTCTCCTCTGTCCAGTCTGCAGGTCAGAGCTGAGCAGCAGCTTGGACGTTCCCCCATCTGCTCAACAGGGGGCAGTACACTCCATGGACCTGTTGATGGAGCTACTGTGCATTTCAATGCGGTTCATGCAGGCACTGAGCCTTTAGTCCCTGGCTACACAACAGCCGGTGCTGCTCCTTATTCCAGCAGCTACGTCGCTTACCCTGTACCTGCATTTACCCATGATGCTCTTTTGTTTCTTGCAGGACCTCTACTACATTAAATTAAACATTAAAATAGAAACTCTGTTCTTCATGTTTTAAAATGAATAAACTTCTATCTATTTTATTTCGAACATCACTAAATACCAACCAGAGGTTTAGTCTAATTAAAATGTCAAATAATGGGGATGATTTGTGTCTTTCTGATCACCAGTAAACAGCATCTATTGTCATGTACTTGACCCCACCCAAGGATTCAGACCTCATTCATTTATAAAAAGGTCCCCATTGACATGGAATACACTCTACACTACTCCAACGTAACTTACAGACCCGTTTAAGAGGTCTGTACCAACTTCCAACGAAACTGTGAGAGTCAACATAGAAAGAGCGGTGAAGTGATTTTTGTTTGAGCAATCTGGATACAAGACTCACATTAAATACATGACTGTCAGCTTCCCGTCAAATCTACCTTAGAGTCCATCTTACATTACAGTAGTAACTCGATAAATAAGTTTCCTTAGGTATATGCTCAATATTTTAAATAAAATAATCAAATAAATTATTCCTTGTTTTAAGCTATCAACAGTCAAGACACAACAGTTAACTAGAAAACTATGATTCCAACGGCCTTAAATTGTACATCCTGAGTTTAAATATTTATGCTGTTCCCAGTGTGGCCCAATAAACATTTACCACTCAAAAATAAATTCTCCAATTTCAACTTGCTAAACTCTGAAGATTCCCTTTGTTATCAAAGCTACTACAGAACATCATGCTGGGAATGAACAGAAGACGCGTATCAAATGAAATAAAATGCCATTTTAATGTTCAGCCGTGTCACAACCTCGTCTCCAAAATAAGCACAGCAGGACTACAACTGGTTTCGTCAACCTAGCTACCCTCGATAGCACATAAAACTGGGTTTTATTAAACCATGAATGATAGCGGTAAAGATTTTTCTGTCAGACATCCAATGATAGCATACAAAATAGTTGTTAACCTACCAGTGATACTGTATATAAAACACTTGTCTCTAGACTTATCCCCAGCCCACCCTCAATTTCACCCATATCCCTCTTTAGAACATTTGTGACACTGACATATTTTATGCTTCAACAAGCACATATTAAGAATGCATAATTCTCCATTTTTCAGATTATAAAAAAACTACACAATGTTACACTTTAAGTCAGAGTACAATTCAACTGATTATTAGTGTTCTACACATTCGGCCATAAAACAAAAGAACGTTGTATAATATCACTATAACTTAACACTACATGTAATATACGTTTAAAAAAAAATAATACAAATGATTAGCATTGAGGAGAAAATGAAGATGGCTAGTGCGAAGGCAAGCTGGGTCAGTACCATAACAGAGAATGAGTTATTACAAAAAGAAATAAAAAAATAGAATAAGAAAAATAGAAAAAAAAACGATGATAATACAGGCAAGGCTAAAACATGTGTTTGAAACTTAAGATCCCCTTGTGTGCACTCATCCATATAGGTAACCTGCTCCCAGACCTCCATTATGTGATTCTACGCCTCTGACATTTTAACCCCTTCTTTGCCTTCATTTCGACTTGCGTTTCCCATTGAAATCATCTCCATTTTCTTGTGTCAGGCACTTTCCAAGACCCATTATTCATCTCTTTACCTTCCAGAACTCAACAGGCCAATCATAATGCTGCTTCAGACAATACAGGCCAATCACAATGCAGGTTCCAACGGAATACAACTGCAAAAGAGCACAGAAGGTGGATTTAATATGTTGCCAGGAGGAGGCTTCTCTTACAACCGGTATTTAAAGCAGCAGGATCTACCTCACCAATTCTACAGGTCGGTGTCAAACCAGGCCAGCTGGTTGCTGTCCATCAGGTCCTGGGTATGACCAAGGTCTGGCAGCGGATCAGTGTGGTGGCCCAGGTCGGGCAGAGTGTCAGCATGGTAGTCAGCACCTTCCATCATTGGGTCCAACAGGGAATCCTGACCATAAGCTGCTGGGTAAGCCCGGTAGGCTCCATCTTACACACAAAAACAGAAACTCAAACTGTTTCACTGTGAAACAGAGGTCAAGCATCAAGTGGCATAAAGCAGAATAGCGACTGCACCAGATATTACAAACACTCACCATCCTGCCTGTAAGCCAGAGGGTCTCCCTGAGCTCCCATGTCCAGACCCAGGTCTCCAGTCTTTAAAATGCAAACAAGTCATGAGTATGATACACTACAAGCCAGTGTATGTACCGTACTATTTGGGTGTGCGTGTTTATATACACACCTCATTCCAGGCCATAGGCTCAGTTCTGAACAAAGAGCTAGTCAGCTCCACTGACAGGCGTTTCTTGTAGTCTTGGGGCTTGTCCTCAGACATGCGGAAGAGGACAGCTGCAGCATAGGTTGCTACAGCAGAGAATGCAAAGCAAGTCAAGTAACTCTAGCTGACAGTGACAAAGAATCGTGTGTGTAGTCCTTATCTGCATGTTTATACTCACCAACGCCCTCATTACGGGAGTGCAGCAGCTCAGTGAGCGGTGCAGTGGCTCCTTCAGCTTCGATTGCCTCAGCAGCTTCCTTATCCTGTGCCAGTTCACACAGCACACCTGCTGCCACGCGCTGGATATTCTCCACTGGAGAATACAGCAACTGGAAACAGCAGGAATATGACAAAGACGAAAGGAAGCCATGTGCCACGTTAGAAAAAATATTTCTAACACCTTGGATTGATGAAATGGACAATTTCAAACAAAGCAAATTACGTTCAGATCCAATTAATTAAGAATTATCTGTATGTTCCTGCAGTAAAAATTTCACACTGAAGGAGTTAGTTGTACCTGGACAAAGAGTGGAATGGTATTGAGTCCTCTGATAACAATTCTGTTGTGAACATCCCGGGCCAGGATGTGCAGAGCCCCTGTGCAGCCTTCAACTATTTCCTCCATACGCACACCCTCCTGAATGTTTGAGTAGAGATAAAAACATAATAAGCAAATTAATTATATTATACACAGTATCAGGACTAAATGAGAAGTGCTAGAAAGGCTGTCTGATTCATTACACACCACAAACTGCTGCTGATTTCCTCCCATACTGGTGCGCCTCTGGGTGTCCTGGTGAGCCCTGACGAGCAGCTGAACCAGGCGAGGGATAGCTCCTTGCTCCCTCAGAGCGCTGTGGTTGGCTGGGCAAAGCGCCAGGTTGCGAATGAGACCAACGGTGGCCTAAATATGAGGAAGATTTTAAAGCTTTTTAGAGCAGTGCTTCTTTTTTTAAATATATAATTTTAAGGTGATCCAAAACGATGGTGATCGTTGAGGAAAAACTTGCAGGTGGTGAGAGACTATGTTGACCTTGATTAGTGGCCAGTGGGACGGAGGGTGCAGTAGTTTGACCACCACGGGCAAGCCGTAATGAAGGCGCACAGCATTTTGAGCCATCTCAGCATCCTGGTGGCGGGAAGTCAGGTGACGCAGGGCACAGACTGCTGGCTCTGTGATGTCCTCTCGGTCACCAGCCCGAAGAACTGTTCGCACCAGAGCCTCAATGCCGCCGACCTATTAGAAGAAGATGTAAACACATGTAACAAATAAAACTGCAAACAAAGAATCGATTATAAGGTCAAGCATCTTTGTCACAAAAATAAATTTCCCAAAACCTGCATGTTTACATACCTGGCAGACCATGAGTTTGTTACTGTAGTTGTTGCAGGTCAGGTTGGAGAGAATGCCAGCAGCACATGTCACAACATTGATGTCATCACTGCCCAGCAGCTGAACAAGGGTGCCGAGGAGACCTTCCATACCCTCCTAGAGAAAGACCAGTCGAAGAGAAAGCTTGTATTCTCAGCTATTTTGCACAATTAAAACAATTTGTTGGTTCATGGCATTTCAATTTGTTATGGATTAAATTAAATGTAGCAGCAATTATTCAGAAAGTACACTGCACCTGTTTAGTAGCAGCATCTGAAAGATTCCTCAGAGTCCACAGGCAGTTCTGGACCAGACGCTGGCTAGGATCTGTCAGGTGAAGTCCCAGGGCCTGCATGCCACCTACACAAAGACATTAAAGTATAACACTCATTGATCACATTAGCAAACCTTCACCTTGGTAGCAAATCAAATGTACATTAATCCAAGATCCAGTAATTACTGTAGGTAGATCAAATATGTATGTTTGGCTGTACTGTATTCCTATTACATTTCTGTACAGTGAGTGTGTACATACCAGCCTCTACGATAGCAGGCTTGTTGCTTGAGCAAACAGAGAGCACCTTGAGCACTCTGCTTGTGGTCCACAGCAGCTTCTCGTATGTGAATGTCCTCATGATGTTGACCAGGGCTTGGGGACCACCACTGGCCAAAATGATCAGCTAAAATAAAGACAGTTTTATAAATGCTGAAGCGATGAGCAGATACACATGGTACCATGCAGTTAGCTAAATGGCTAAATGTACATGTATGTAAGTAGGTTGGTATTCCAATACCTTGCTTTCCTGGTTACCATATGCCAAGATCTGCAGACAATCAGTAGTGATTGCCAGGAACTTGACATTTGTGTTAGACAACAGGGCCACCATCTTCTGCAGTCCACCAGCCAGGCGCACGGCCATCTTAGCCCCTTCTTGATGCAACAAGAGGTTGTGGAGTGTGGTGATAGCGTAAAACAAAACACTGTCCACCGGTGAGCTGGGGAACAGAAAAACAACAAGAATAATGTAATTGTAATGTGATCTTTAAACTAGTCTATTCTATGATTTGCCGAGCTAGCAATCATTAGTGAGATACTAACTTACTTACTGGCCCCTAACTGCTGCACATTTACCTGCACATGGTTGTGACTTTTTCAGAAGCAGGAAGAAGCTTAATTCAATGTCTATAGACATGTTGAAACTTTGCAGCAACTTCATGAAATAACAGTACAATATTTAGTCATTTGAAATGAATAAGCAACATTCTACCAGTACTTAAAAGACTCTAGAAATAGAAGGTACAGCCCTTCATTCTCATGCCATTGTTCCACCCTTTGTGATGTGGTTCCAGGTGCAAATTCAAACACACTTGACACCCAACAGGTCTCAACTTGCCAGCTTGTTTTGGCTCTTCATGGAGAATAAAAAGTACAAAAGGGGGAGGAAGACATATCAGGTTTTCATACTGAACAGTTCTTCAGCTGGTTGATAAGGATTTTGGAGGTGAATACTGGAGAAGACTGCCAGTATGAAAGAGCACAACTGGTTTTCATTCAGCAATTTGTCTAATAATGACTGGTTTGAATTGCTTGATGTAAGATGTGGTTTCTGTGCATGTGACAGTGGGTTACTAGGCTGCTGTTTGGTGAGAGTTTCTTTTCAGCCAAGTCGTATTTACTTAACTATGACTGACTCAGTTTACCAGCAGTACTTTGTTGCATTTTGACACTGTACGCAGCTTTTAAACACAGTTAGTGAAACAAACAATTAAGGGGAGAGTTTTTTTTCTAAATTATGTTCATGGAAAGGTTGGAGCTGAAGATCAAGTTGCTAACTGTATCATCTAACCAAGTTTAGCTCATTCATGCTATCGTGTTACATGTAAAGTGCTGGATATTCTTGTGCATCAAACAAATAAATGGCCCAAAGGACAAAACTGAATTCTAAAACTGTAAAGCAGTTTTTGGGTGTGCACCATCTGCACCAGCCACCACTCATTTACAGAGGATTATTATGCTTAACACAAGGTGATGCAACAAGAAAATCCAACAAATAAAATCACTTCTTACATCAGGTTGGCATGTAAAAAGGTTCACACAAACAGTTTCTATTTAGTTTTACTAACTTTAAGCCATGTGAATGCAGGCACTGATTTTGTCCTGTCGTGTATACATGACAGTTCCTTCTGGTTTCTTACCCCAACATCTTGACCAGGGCAGGAATACCTCCAGACTTGAAGATTGCAAGAAGCCCCTCACGGTGGTGGGAAAGGTTGTGTAAGGTGCCAGCAGAACAGCGAGCTGTCTCCACATCGCCACTGTTCTGCATGGCACGAACAACTGCTGAAACCATTTGTGGTGATCGCATTAGTGCGTGTCGTGATGCCTCCTTCTTGGACAACTGATGCACCATTACAGCTGCTTTGTTGACAACAACCTGGCAGAAGCAGTGTTTGTTAGCAGGGGTCAAAAGGCAACATAAACTGAACATCTACTAGAACAGATGACATAAGTTACTCAGCTGGTACCACTATGCTGCAGGATTGTGTTAATTTACCGATTCATATACATACCTGGTCCTCATCATTTAGCAGTTTGGTAAGCTCAGGGATGGCACGGGTTGCCAGTTCAGCATCGTCTTGATAGTTTATGAGGTTGACCACAGCATGTTTCAACATCTGAGAGGGCTCTGCCAGACGCTGCACTGCTGTTGGATGGGCAGCATCCAGCTGGGTTGGTGGGATCTGGATGCCTTCCTCCAAGGTCTCAGGGAACATGGCAGCACGTACACGCTGGGCCCGGGTCATGGCATAACCCTCCATGTCTGAATATCATGACATACGACAAATACAATAAAACATAAATATCATAGTCTGGTTGTGCTTCCCAACTATGACAACATTGCAATTTCTATGATGGATGTGTCATCATTTTGTATACCTGTGGCCTCAGGAGTAAAGGGCTGGTTGAACTCCCAGTCATAAAGAGTTGGATCGTCCTCCTCAGCATCAGGGTTCCCCTTGCCACTTAGTGATGGTGCAGTGGTGGTGACGCCAGACTGGATGCCTGAATCCAAGTAGGACTGCTGCTGCCACTGGCTCACAGCAGCTTTGCTGTCTCCCATTGCCATGTCCAACTCCATCAAATCAGCTACACAACAAAAAGATGAAAGAAATGACAGACAAAAAAGTGCATGCAAATAAGTGAAATGACTTCATCCCGTTTGCAAGTGGTAATTATATCAGAACAATGTAAAGGAAAGTTTTTATTAACTTTTTCTCCCCTGAAGGATAATCCCCATTACAGGTGTCCATCCCCACAGTGCCTCAAAGCTTAAAGAACTAAACTTATTACAGGCCATTACAGTATCCACACCACGAAACTCTGGATGGAGTTTTTCATACTTACACTGGGTAGCCATTGTTCTTGCCTGCCCTCAGCCCGCACAGCAGATTTGTCTGTGGAATAGTGAATAGGTACACAGGTGAAAAAAAACAAGTGCTGAACGCTGACTTCTTGTTTCCCAATGTCAAACCTAATCCCGACGTGTCTGCTGCGTGGATCCGTCTGCAGCGCTACCTGTGCGGACGCTTGTTTGACTTGCTAGCGTAGCTACGAGGGGAAATGCCGAGCCTCCACCTCCAGCCGAGAGAGCAAAGCCGTGGGTATTTCCAGGCCAGCACGAACACAATTCACCATTCAGCGGCAAAGAACATCAAAGGCATATTTCTCCCCCTCCCCCCACGCGGCCAAGTTCCGACCTCGCAGCTTGGGTTTCCAACGGGAGAAACTAGCGTTACCCCTCCGCTCCGCAATCACTTCCACGACTCCACCTCTCGTGGTGTGTGTGACTACAACAAGCTACCGAACGAGACCGTTTCAAAAGCACAACGTGACGGTACATTTTGATGCCGTGTTGCCAATTCGCGGCCGAAGCACTAGCACGCATTAGCCACCACTGCCAGCTAACAGGTTGACTGGCTTACCTTGAAACATCGCTAAGCTAACTAACATGCGCAGCTAAACCCAGCGTCTAGCTAGCTAGCTAACATAAACAAACACTGCTTGGAGCTTCACTTACAAAGTCCAAATGCCTCCGACTTGTCCGAGATGCGAAGCGACGTGCCAACCCGTTACGTTAAGTCATTACTCGAATGCGGATTTCGAGCAAAACCTCCAAACGTTTAAATGTGGGATTAGCTTAGCTAGTCGGGACGTACGAAAAGTAGATCCAAGCGCCACCGTACAAAACCTGCTGTGCTGCCAGCCAAATCAGAAAACCCCACCGGAGCCCCCACCCTGGCCACAGATGATTTTCTTTGGCGAAACACATTTTGACGCGCAATAAATACGTTATATAACCACAGTCTACGCAGCGTCCTTACCAGTGTCGAGCGGCTCCTCCGTGGTTCTTGTCAGGGAAAAATGTCTCCTTTCTCTTGGCTGAAAATAGGAAAAGAGCTGCTAGGTGAACCACCCGTACGAGTCCGAACCACACCCGCTGCTGATCCGCCGAAGATGCTGCTTCCGCCCGTGCTATCTAGCATCAAGATGGCGAAGGAGAAAATATGGTATTCTGCCGCGCTAGGAAAAATAGCTCGCATTACATACAAAGTTGTAGTATCTAAAAGACTGTTTAACGGCTACCACCACGTTTTAATGCCTACGAGCAATAAGCCAGTATAATATTTTGATTATACATAAATAAAATATGTGGTAAAGGAACGTGATTTATGAATTGCTGTGTTGTAATATATGACAGCCGCAAACATTCCCCTAACGGGAAACATCAGGGCTGCGGATCAGTCACCTTACTCATCAACTCTGCCCACAGTTAAACGGGGACTTATTTCCCAAGTGATTTCCATTATTTGTAATTATTCGCAGGCATTTTGCATATGAATCATTTTACGGTAAATGAAATTCAGACGATACGTGTATAACAAGTCTGATACACTGTCTTCATTTAAACTGAGCCGTATCAGCTCCGACAGCATATTGTGTCATTCGCATTGTGTCTGTCCATGTGTGTGACACATGCCGCTGATCAAAAGATGAAAGTCCAAGGTGCGATTAGGGAGCATAGTGCAAGAAACAGAAAAGAAAGACACCACTTTGCTCACAAAAGCATTCGGGTCTGGGTGCCGCGCTCCGGATTGTGGTCAGGTGCATTCGGTTTGTTTTAAATCTTGTCCAGATGTATTAAGTCAAATTGATTGGATTGGAAAAGCAAACATCTGCGTGTAAGGAGCCGCAATTTCTGCCACATATCAGGACAAAACGCAAATCCAAGAAATAAGGAGAAATGGACGAATAAAACCAAGAATATCCCAAACTGATCCACATGGAGAAGACCTGCAAAGTTTAAATACTTTTGATAAGTAGTTAAAAAAAAGTTTTAACACCGATTCATCATCAACATCAATAGTTTCTGAACATCAAATGTTCAGAAACTATTGGGTTTAAAGTAAATGATTTAAAACACGGTCATTCCCAGCTGTCTTTGTTTATTGACTGAGTAGTTAATTTCAACTGAGAGCAGGGGAAGTATGACTGCATAAGTATGAACACCAAGCAAAGGCAGGTGGATGAATCCGAATAAATACACCTTTTATTTGACTGATTTAACAGATCTGATTATACAAACGCCAACACAGAGCTCTGAAATAACAGGACCAATCAGCGAGACAATGACTGTACATTCTTGATGTGACCCTCCCATGTTCTGAACCCCATGCCCGCCCACAACCCTGCCAGCGGTACCTATGGAACTGTATCACTAGTGCTTGTTTTCTGTACAAGTAAAGCTCGGCTGCTCGCCCACCCGCGACCACACTCCCTTTTCAGCGTCTGTCTGTTATCTACAGGTTTTAGCAATATAAACCAAGAAGGTACGTTTGGCCAATTGTAAAACAGGGTGCGTCAAAGGACCGTAGGTGTCTTCTAAACGGGACTAGTGCCGAGTGTGAACTCAGATTTAGTTGTATAATTTTTGTCAGGTTTTGGTTCATGTAGTTTAGCAGACAGAGCTGCTATAATAGTAGCATACACATGTGTTTTAAGAGCTTGTAGTGTAAGAGCATAGTAATGTTTTGGTTGAAATGCAAACAGCCAAAATGTCTCGACATACAGGTCTAGGTGAAAGTAACGTCCTTAATCTTCTATATCGGCATAACACACCCTCTCACAGTCACACAAATACTGATAGTGTTTGTCCCTTCATCTTAAAAAACACAAAAACAAAACAAAAAAAACAAACAAAAAAAAACAAGGATGTGTACAATTTTGTTTCAGGCATGTTTTTTTGTTCTCAGTCTCTTCCCTCTGGCCAAGCATGACCTGCCCCACATACATTAACCCAATCACACAATCACCCCTATAGTATCTAAGTGCAGTTTCTTGCGCCCTTCAGAACGTCCTACAGTAAAAACCACTAACTGTACCATCACAATAAATGGATGGATTAATAGAATCTTTCATTCTTGCAACAAATCTTTTTTGACCCGACTCTCACCCCCAGTGGCTCCTCATAACCATTTACTCCCGTGTAACAGACAGCCGTGCATGTAACAGTGACAAATACTCGCCCACAGCATAACAGCCGGGAAGAGAAGAGAGAGGGGGGGGGGGGGGGGGGGGAGGAATGGAAGAAGGCGTAAGGAAAGGGGGGTGAGTTCCTCTCCTTCAGGAGAGTGAAAAACGATGGGGAGGGAAAAAGTGTGTCTGACCCTCCTTCCCCCCCACTTCCCTTTTTTGTGATGAAGTGGAGGGAGAGCATGAAGGGAGGAAGGATAAGGGAGGTAGCGGGTGACTGAGGTTGAGGAGGGGGGAAATGAGAGCAGGGCGACGTGTGTTGGTCTTCATGTATCCTGTCCGTCAGTGGCAGGCGTCTCATTGGCATTGGACAAGTCAGAGTCAGTCTCGCGACTGGATATGCGGTCCAACTCCGCCTGTACGTCGCTCAGACCCAGCTTGGAACCTGCATCAAGTGTGGGCAGATATGTACAAATGTATAAATGTCTAAGGTCTAAAGTACAGAAAACATCATAGAAGTACACAGTAATTTATTCAGAACATAACTAGTCCATTGTGCAATTAATAAGCACAAAGACGTGACAATTACACGTGGTTATAATAAGAGCTGGGAGCATGGGTGGGGCAGGATTAGAGGTTTCACAATGAAATGTTTTTGGAAGTTAATTGTTACTTAATCAGATTTTTATTATTAGTTATCGCTAAGCCGAGGTATATACACTCTTTTGACAAAATATTTTTAAGATCGATTTTTTTTAGCATTGCCCAGTCTTTGTTAAAATCACGTGTATTGTTTATGGTAGATACATTTTATGACAAACTCAATGCAACGTGCCAAAAAGTATTTAAAAAAACAAAGCGTAAGGGAGCAGAACAGACACAGGATATTAAAAAAAGAAGAAGATTTGGGGATTTAGCTGTTAATAGCATCTCTAGCATCAAACATAAAAATGAAGAAAAAAAAAAAACAGCCCTTCCCTTTAAATTTACATGGCTGTGGATGTGGTCAATAATATGTTAATACATCTAAACATAGTATGCACGTCAGCATGAGGCAGGCATTATTAATAGCCCAAATCTTTCCATTTTCATAAGACACTGACACTGATTACAGTTTCTTAACATTTGTGAGCCATGGTTTGGATTTTAGAAGAACCGACACAAAAAATACGTTATAAAACAGCCATGGGATCATCTCCTGGACCACAACTTCAGTTTTGAGTAATTTCTCACTTAAAAAAAAAAACAGCATTGACTTGAACATCATCTGCATATTAGAAAGATATATTTAAACGACCTTTCTAACCCTCAGCCTGTATCTGAAGTGAATGTGTGATTCAGGAGGCTCCCTCCCAGCATCGCTCCCCCTTGGATGCTGGAGGAAGTAGAAAGCTCAGGAGAGGTGGGTCAAATAAAAACAAATGGATGCTTCAGAGAAAGAACAATGACATACACAAGCAGTAATTAATGAGGAATATCTCTCACACACACCTTAACGTGGCCAGCATCCTCTGACTAGTGCATACATATACACACACATTATGAATGATGTTAATAATAATTCACAGCAAAGACTATGAGAATGAAGGACAGTCACACAGAGCTAAAGTGGTGCATAAAGATGATGGGTGTGCGTGTGTGTGGCTGGTGGATGCGCTCAGACCATTTCATCATTATCATTATTATGTCTTTACCATCTGGTAACATGCATGTCTGGAGCAGAGGAGAGGAGAAAAAGATGGGAGAACAGAGAAAGGAAATGGACAGCAAAAAACTAAAAGAAGCTGAGTGAATAAGAATGACTGAAGCTCATATTTAGGATCTAAATCACTGTTGCGTTACAGATTTTTTTTATTATATCCTACAAAACAACAGCAGTGTTCCCACCTGACTTGCGTACAGTTCCTGGGGTGTTGTTGCCGCCGCCTGGCGTCCCAGGGCCCCCTGTCCCTGCCTTCTTAGTCAATAGACTGTTGAAGAAGTTGGCCAACACACCCTCACTGGTCTGACCTGCACACAACAAACAGTGACCACAGTTTAACACACAGCCAAGCACCGACTGAGCCATGGCCAGAGCTCGTGGTCTCAACATACCTGACTGTGGCATGGCGTTCGCTACGTTGGCAGCTGCAGAGCGATTACTTGTCCTCGGGGAGCCGGTGGGTGCTCTGCTGGCGGTTTCCTATGAACAGCAGCAGTTTATTTCACACGTATAAATAATCTCTAAATAGAGAGTTTGCTTTAATAAAAAATTAGCACCCACCACTGGTCGTCCTGCTGTCGCAGCAGGCTGTTTGGCAAGCAGTGACTGCAGTTTGACTAGAAACACTTGGTCATCTTCTGCCTGAATCTCCTTTTCATGTACAATCTGTTGAGAGAAAAAAAGATAAGTATATAAATACGATTTTAGCTACCAGCTCCTGAAAATCTTATAATCTTAGCTGAGTTAAGTTTAGTGGACTGGCTGTACATAGTACATAAAATTTAATGACCCCTAATAAAAAGCTTCACTTGCTTAAGAACATCTCAACTTTGAGTTCATTTAGTCTGTACCTTTCTGACTGGTGGTTTGACTACTACGTTCTCAAAGCTGTCCTCTGCCTTTACCGTCTGGAAGTTCTCATGTAGTATGGCGATCTTTTTCTCATTGTCCCAACCTGATGGACTGACAAATCCGACGCAAGGTTACAAATCAAGTACAGCCTCTTTTTTTTAATCCTATCGTACGCACACAAACACGCACACACTTACATGAACACAGCGTCTCTTTCCACTACTTGTGCCGGGCAGTGGAAAGGAAAACCATAGAGTCTATGGACCAGGTATTTGTAGAGAATGTCCAGGTTTTTCATCTCCTTCACCGATGTGTAAATCAGAGATGCTCCGTCTGACACAGCTGTCAAGGATTTTTTTTTTTTTTGCTCACAATTACAGTACTAAACATGGCTCATCACTACCAGTGCACAGAGGAAAAGAGGCAGTGTGCCAAACTGGCTCACTGTAACCATAAATAAGTTAGTGGAGGATACACTGCAGGCAGAAACGTCTGATGTGGGACTGGATGAAGTCCAGATGCTCGTCTCTGTAGTCGTGCTCCTTCTCCAACGTGCTAATGGCGTCACACTGATGACAGATAAGCAGGTGTCAGATGTAAAATCAGCACTGTGCTGATTTAAGAAGAATATGCATACTGCACACTTAAGATTGCTCTTTTGAAACGTTCTTAAATTGTAGAATGATGAACTCATATCTTTCTACACACGAGCCATGAATAGTTTGGTAGAAACAGGCAGCGAGAGTGTTTACCTTGGTACAGACCACCACTACTGGTATGCCCAGGTTATGTGTGAGTGTGTTGTCCCCCAGTGGCAGCAGCACACTCTCCTCCTCATCGCTCCTTCTCTGTGGGGTGCCATCCTCTCCACTGCCTGGCTCTGTGTACTCCTGGAACTGCTTTACAACTACACATGCAAACAAACAATAAACATCCAATAAATCCGTCAGCATGTAGCCAATGTAGCCACACCTTTTACACACAGAACAAACACCGCCGTAAGCTTGCTTTCTCCGCCTGACTCACGCTTGTGCTCCAGCTCCCGTAGTGTTTCGGGGGGGACCCGGAGTTTGTCGATGTGTTCCCTAGCAACGGCGGCCCACTTCTGGAGGGAATCCAAGGCGTTCCACGGCCGGGCCATGTCAACCGTTATCAGGAGCAACGTGTTGCTTATGGAGTCCACTGGTACAGCCACGCCCTGCAGACCTTTGTGGTAAAGGTCTCCATCCAGCACCCAAGCATTACACCTAGTGTGGTCTGAACACAAGAACACACAAATGAAGATATAAACGCACTCCTGTGAAATACTTAGTCCCAAACACTGTTTACCACTGTGACAAAAATTAAGCTGCAGATAGATGAAGTCCGTTCATAAACTTACCATCAATATCGTCATCATGCACACTGAAGTAAAGGTATTCCAGGCCACGCCCCTTCATATACTCTTCAACCCCCTGTAGTTTTGCAACCAAGGTTGTCTTCCCAGAGCCCACCTCTCCTACATATATAGTCACATTAAACATGGAAATAAACACATAAACATGAGCAAAAGATTTATTAGTCTCATTTTACAACAGCACTGCAAACAGATTAATGTCCACGGGTGAATATTGTACATTTAGAACCACCGCTTGTATAATGATTATTAGACATTATAAATGTTGCACAGGTTTGCTATATAGGGCCACTGCATCATGCAGGCTAAGTGGCCTAACATGCTGTGTTTGTAGCATTAATGCTAACTCAGCCCTGCCAGCATGTCAATGTTGTTTTGCATGGATCGGCTCCATCCATTCCTGTATTATATCATACACCGACAGGGGGACTCAAACGCACCACACAACCACACTTGCTGATGTTGTTGCGGGCAGTGAAGCATTATAAGACGTTTAGAGCCACACACACATCGCTGGCCTGCGCTGGAAAGGCAGCGTGCTACGGATCGTTTGAGAAGACACTGTGCGTTCGCGGACAGCGCAGGGACCGAGTGAGAGTGAGAAGCGCTCGCCCTGACATAAAATAAAACGGTGTGCCCCCCCTCAACAACATCTGCACCCATCCTAGCTGCTACTAGCCTCCCTGGATGCTAGAATGACTTGCAGTGTTGCACGGAGGCCCGACCCCGACTCATAAGACGATGAGAGCGTGTGTCAGGACGTTTGCAGGCGCTTGGATAAATACACCTGTCTCTCCGTTAGCCGACCACCAGCTGCCAGACTTGAATGCAAAAGCACAGCCAGCCGACAGAAAGCTCACTGTCTTAACCACCGAGCTGTATTAACGCCACCAGCATGATGTGATCGCCAGCTCCAGGGATATTCGAGCTAACGATGCCCATTGGCTAAGCCTGGAGACTGCAGACACACATACACACACAAGCAGATACCCACCCATGACCAGGACATTTTTCCCAGACGGTAGCTTGGATCTTGAATGGGTTGACACTTCACTCAGGATGGTGGACCTGTAGACAAAGGAGCCCCGTTACAACACGGCCAAACGTGGCCGGTTCATTCATTAAAAACACCGAGCAGCTAACGTGAGCTAGTGCTGTTGTGTCCCCCGGTGCCCAGCCAGTCTGGTGCTGATGCTAGCTAGCTAGCCTCGTTAGCAGGCTAGCTGTCAAACCATCCTCATCCCAGCACAATGGAGCCTCTGCAAACTCAAACCGCGCTCACAACGACCCGGCGTTGATCGCCTGTTACCCACCATAAATCCTGCCCATCTTCCTCATCTGGGTTGGAGCTCTCCAGTGTGCTCTTAGGTCCAGTGGAGGTGGAGGATAATAATGCACTCCTCCCTGAAGTCGCCATCTTCGTAGGGCTTGTAAACCGAGCAGAGCGCCCGGATGTAGCAGCTGCGGGCTAACCTAGCCTGGTGCACCGTGCGCCGGGGCGTGGTCCGCCCGCACAAAGCTGGAGTGTCATCCCCATCCACGAGGTCATCTCATCCTCAGAGACACACACACACACAGCCGCCTGCCCTTTGAGTCGGAATGCACCTGTGTCAGACTCACATTCCTGACATTATTGCAATGTGAGCAAAGTGAGTGTTAAAACACAATGGACAATTTATTTAAAATGAGTAAAATCAATAAACTGTCTGGTTAAATCTATCCACGACATATGGCTTTTAATACAGTACCTGGAACCATTGCTTGGTTTATGATTAATGTGGCGCTGGGCCTAAGCCTACAGGATGGAGATAAAGCTCTAATGCCACGTAGGAACTGGATGTGCTTCAAACTAATTTGATATCTAGGCCTAAGTGTAGCTTAATGCTGTTCCTTTAAAAATCCCAAATAGCACAGACATGCATTAATGTAGTTTTAGTGCACATAAACCAAAAAGGGACTGAACCCCAAGGTATGTAATCATTGTTTATTCTGTCCGGTCATCCTTGCGCGCACACTGTGAACTTTAACCTGCAAACGGTCTCAGGTGTGCGGTCATCGCGTATTATAAAACCAATGAAGCGCATCGCAGCCAATCGGCGGCGAGAACCGGTAAAACAGTTTCCCGACTGTTCGGAGTGAAAACCGCGAGATGGCGCTGACGCACCGTGCCCCGAGTCCGCCAGTCCCAAGGTGCGCTCTCTGCGGCCCCTGACGGAGCCAGCGGATTTGAAACTCCAGTTAAGTGGCGCACCAGCCACCTCCTCCCAATCTTTCACCCAGAGTAAACCCGGGCGCACGGAGCGCATCCTCGCCGTGCTTGCCCAGTGGGAATTAATAATCATTGCTGTTAGGCTTGTCAGCAACAAACCGACCGAGCTCTGCAGGGTAGGGAATAGAGGAAAACATATACACAAAGAGAGTGGGGAGAGGGAGATGGGTCCGGAGACGGCGAGGCATCCGTGATTGTCAACTAAACGGCGGTGAAGTTCTTCTGCTCCGCTCGGATCTTTTCCTCCCGGGTCGCTGAGGTGAGTTTCCTCGGCGGGAGACGGGAGCATCCCGGATAGTGCTTGTCTTACCGGTGCATGAGAGCTGCGCAGGAGATTCCCATTTCTATGCTTGTCTTGTAAACGATGGACGTCAGATGTTTATTGCCTCGTACAGCACTACGCTGTTTAATATGTATGATTTAACAGCCTGTGTGACTTTTGGGCTTTATTAACAATTCTAGACAAGAAAACTGTGCTTTTTATTACCAGACAACAAAAATAAAATGTAAGGAATTTGCAGATTTTTTTATTTGAGAAAATACTTTAAATTGAACGCTGTTCGGATGGAGTGCTAGACAACGTAACCCCTGTGAGAGAGGGGGCATCCACTTCACCCTGTTTCTCTCTCTTTCCATGTCTTCCCTCTGCTGCATTCACTCGTACTTCCCCGCCTTTCTCCAGCACTTTCTCCCACTACACCCCTCTAATCCTCCCTCACTCTCGCCGGTTGTCTGTCTCTGTCAGCTCTGCAAGTTTGAGACGGCAGACACTTCTGCTCCCCTCTGCCTCTTCTCAGACCCATGCAGCTGCTTTAATGTCTCCACTCTTTCAGCTGAGCACACTGCTGTCACGATTGTTATTCCACAGAGGGATGCACAACACACTACAGAGTTTTTCTTAACGTCTGCTGTCTGTGCTGTAAGTGGGTGGGGATGTTACGTATCTGACTAATAATCAATATTATTCGAACATATGTAAATTGCAGTGCATTAGTGTGTCAAGAACCTTGTTGTGGCTAAATTATTAATGTCACATTGGTTGCATTCTGTCCACACGCATGCACAAATAAAGCTGCATGTTGACTCACACACGCGCGCAGTGAAGGGTCATGACAGTCAAGCGCTGAACTGTGGCTGCTTGCAACAGTGTGGACAATAATAGCTGACAGGGGCCTCGTAATGACTTTAAGACAGAAGACTTACACGGCGCAGGAAGCAGTCACTGCTGTTGTAGCATTATTTGAATTTTTTAGATCATACAAGCTATTTTGCTACATGGCACCGAGCATCTCAGTGTTCAATTTGCCTTCTGCTTGTGTTGGCATACTTTCTGCAGCTGGTAATGAAGGGAGATATGAAAAAATAGGTTGCACTTTGCTGCACACATATTTTAGTCCCTGTGATTCTATATCCCGGGAAAAACATCCAAATCTCTCCAAATGTCTCTCCTCACCAATGCGCTTGAGTTGTATTAATGCACACAAAGATCTGATTTGACAAAACCACATCTTTGAACAAGAAGCTATGAGGATGAAGTGTGATCTAAAAATCTTTGTCACCTCCGGCAATTTGCAACAACACACGTGCCAGCAGACGCTTTGCTGAACTGTGAAATATTCTGCACACAGCTCTCATCCAGAAACTCTGGCTGGAGAACCCGTCCACATCCTCCTTCACTATCAGTGTCATCTGCTGTCAACCGGAACAGACGGGCATCTGCTGCTTCCCGCACGCACGCACACACACACACACACACACACACACACACACACACACACACACACACGCAGCAGTTCAGCTCTGTGCACATATGAAGACACTTGGGTCTGCTGTACAGTATGTCACACACCTGCCCTGTGGTTCTGTCCGTTTGTCTGTCTACAGCTCACTCTTTGTGCTAAGCTAAAAATAATCAGCACAAACTAAGACACACATAGAACATAAATTATTGAAGACAGAGAGAAAGAAAGAGAGAGAGAGAGAAACATTCAGGTCAGAGTCAGACCCAGTTCCAAGAGCTTTACTCCCCAAGGATGATACTACTCGACCGCTTCGTTAATATTCAGCACATCAGACCTGCATTTATCCTGTAGTCTGAACTAACAGGACTTAAGAGTTATTCAAGTTTACGCTCAGGGTTCGCTGCACATTACGGCGGTGAAATTTAATCAGTGCAGTGAAAATAATAATTCACAGAGTGTATTACGTTCACAACTATATTTTTACATTAATGCTGTAATGTGACAGTTTGCTGTTTTATCCCCTGGATCCTGTCCGTAGCCTATGTCTAACAAACTAGCATGAGAATGGTATTGATTCTCTGGTGTTAGGAGCGTTGTGAATGGTTTCAGTACCCAAAGTCAAAGCAGAAGAATGAAGATGTGAGTCTGCACGATCCCACACAGTCCTGACTTAGGCAGATTCCATGAAAACACATGGGTAGCTGATGGTTTAGGTCCTTTTAGGGAAGCACATCTAGACTTAAACTGTTCCAAGATGAGGAGCATTGTCTAATCATGAGGAACACGTCTCTGTTGCAGTGATTAGTTGCTTGTCAACCTTGTATCCTCAGACTGTGAAGACCATAGACTACAGTCTGTGGAAACCCGAGGTGAAACCCACTCTGGTTACTCAGCACAGTTCACTTTATGTGTGTACAGTACCTGAGGTTTCAGCCCAGGGCTGAACGTGCTGTAAAATGCTTTGAGACATTAATTATAAATACTGTACAGTGACCCTTATGTAAAAGTATTCATTGCATGCATCCACGGGTTCTTACGTGCATCTAAACAATGCACAAGTATTCCTGTCACTGCTCCACAGCTCACTAACTCCCATGTTGTGGTTTTCACACCCATTACCCTCACACTAGACTACGTTAATTTGCCAGCTTTGGAGGCGCTAGGCAGATGTTAGCCAGACTTAATTGCTAAGCACTAACTGGCTCCCGACTGTAGCTTCAGATTTATCACACAAACATGGAATTAATCATTTGCATACCCACACAGGTGTCTGCAGTGCTTTTGGATGATTTGACTTCTTTTTTAGGCTGGAGGTGAGAGATGTCATACTGGGAATTGTGTTGCTTTAGTCACACAGACTAATTAAAATGATGGACGGCGGTTAGATAATTATCTCCTGTTACCTATTGATTATTCCTGCTTATGTGGCTAAATTGCAAGTGCTCCTATGGGATTCATTTAGTTTTTTCTCTCTTTAAATTAACCTGTGGTGTATTTCGTTCTCAAATGAATTCCCTAGACCTTAGGTTGAAAACGAAAACAAAATAGTCTTTAGATAATTTCCTACCAACATAACATTACTTTAAACCAGCTGCATGATTAACATTATCAGTGTTGCAGTCATTAGATGCTTAGCAATATTCTATTCAGGGACTATGGACTGTTTATACTGTGTGGAAACCTGGAGAGAGATCTCAGCAGAGCCTCCAGTGGATGTGTGCATGTCCATGTGCATGTACTGCACAATCCAATCTACATTCAAATGGGTGTCGCCTTTAATGTGCATTTTAACTGTGCAGTTTTGTGCTCAAACTGTACAGAATGTGTAGTTGGATGCAGGGATTTAGTCTGATATTCTGTGGCTTCAGAGTCCTGACCTTGAACAGGTTGAGTCCTCACTGCTTAGTCAGGGCCACCGCATCTGCTCGAGTCAAAGCAAACAGTTCAAATAACCTGCATCTGTCTGTCTGTCTGTCCGTCCATCCATCTAATCTCTACTATTTTCCTCTCTCCCCCTTTTAGTGTGACATTGTGTGTTCAGCATGAGCAACATTTATGAGTCGGCAGAAGCCACGCTGGGCTTCATCAGCTCTCCGTGCCTGACGAAAGTGGAGCTGAGAGTCGCCTGCCGCGGGATCTCGGACCGCGATGCCCTCTCAAAGCCGGATCCATGCGTGGTGCTGAAAATGCAGTCCCACGGACAGTGGTTTGAGGTACAGTAATGAGGTGTATCGAGGGGAAACAGGTGCGCCGCATTATTCCAGTTACATAAGATGAAGGTGGAACGCCAACATCACTGCACAGAGCACTTTGATTTATGATTACAAGGCATTGTGGGAGAGAGCTGCACGTTTCATCTAATGAAACTGGTTTTTTGCTTTTATTATAAAATGTATGTATGTAAAAATGTTTTGTATTTTGTATGTATTGTAGTTATTCATACCAAACACAATTTTCCATTTTTCAAACTTCAATACCACTTTCGGTAAAATCCTCGGCTAGAAATTCCTGTAAATGATCATGCACTGTATAATCAAGGACCTGAGTTATCATAGAGGGCTGTGATTGTGTAGTTAACCTTCCCACTCACTAAATTGCAGCTGATTTTAATAAATGATGGAGTCAAATTTTATCAACAGCCGACAGCTATCACAATTTGTGAAGTTTGTTTGTTTTTGTTTCTCTGCTTAAAATCAAGACTCAAAGCATACCAGGCTACATTCCTTGAAATCATAAGAAAGTTTTATTAATAAAAGGCTTCAAAGAAAAATATCCTCCTGTAACTTACTGTTTTGAAAATAAATAGTTTGCTCCCTCTGTAATAGTGGAAAACAAGTTACTGTAAATTTATCGCATTTAACAAGACATTTGAGAGGCAAAATTTGTCCCCTTTACTCCTCTGCATGTATCAGAGAACTAAAACTCCTAAATGAAAAATAATAACGGACTTTATTGTTCTGCAAAGTGAGCTTTACAAACTGCTCAGAGTCATGAGTCATGAGTCAATATATATGCATGTGTACGCACAAATATAGGTGTTAGCTTTAACCGTAATGGCAAGTTATGTAACATTTTAAATACAGTAGCTTTGCTAGAAACAGTGTTTTAACAATGTGGTGTTGTTCTGATTACTTCAGTCTACTCTTTGAGAGGCTTTACAAGGAATCACCTGCTTTAGCATCTTATTCCCATTGATGCTTCACCACCGGCAGTAGCACATGTACTGGCTTAACTTTGTAACGGCACAGCATGGGGTCGAAAAATCTGAAGAATCTTGAGAAGAAAACGTGTTTTCATCTGTCTGTGTTTCTCACACGTTCAGCGTAACAGTGACTCACGTTAAGAGACAAACATACAAGTATAGAGTCAAACACAGGCACAAAGACTGTGATACAGAGGCTACACACACACATTACATTTCCACAGAGGCCCGAGATCAAGTGCTCAGAAAGTAGTGCAGCGTTTTTCTGTCTTTGGAGATTTCACAAACAGCTACTTTACAGCATATTGATGTGTTAGGCTGAGAGGGAGTGAGAGGAAATTCATGTTACAATACGTGGGCATGTGAAACTCGTTGCAAATCACCCGGAGAAATACTTAATTTGATAATTGTTTGAAAGAGTTAAATCTTTGCATTAATTATCCTACTTGCTTTAAAGGGGTGCCAACATACTGAGATGTTAAAGTCTGTGTGTGTGTATCAACCAACAATGAAAGGGACCCAGTCGTTGCTGCAAGTCTTGGATAGGTTTGGTTGGCAGTGCTGAGAGAGACTTTGTTTGACTCTATTCCTTTGTGCGTGAGAAATTCAGAGATCACTGTTATCAGAGTTTCTATAACTGTGATAACTTCTTCTTTGTGTAGTCAAACAGCTTGTGCGCGTTTTTTAGCCATCGAGAAAAATCCATAATCCAAGTTTTCAAGTTGATAAGTGTAAACAATGTGATAATGACTATTTTTGGTAATTGCTGCACGGTCTGCCAAGACACCGCAGCAGCGTGTTGGATGCTGACTGCACTCCTCGTACTTCAGTCCACTCAATTTGAAGTGAAACGGCTCCCAATACAAAAAAATGCAGTTTTCAAACATCCTTTCACAAAACCAGGCTCTTACGATGTGGGTGAAAAAAAAAATCACTGTGTATATAAAGCATAAATGTCTGCAGTCAGAAGAAAAAGACGTCTGAGGAGTGATGAACGGTTTGGTGGCGCAGGATGATGGAGCAATTTGACCCGGTTCTACCGACGCTTCTGTGCTCAACAGACCCACAAACAGCTCAGCTGACGGCAGCCTTTGGGTTGCTGTTGTTTTGAGTGTGGTTGCTGTACTGCAGGCTGTGATTTTTATTAAGATATCTGGGACTTTTTGACCCTGAAGCTTTTGTGAGGGAAAGTAATCAGAAAATCATTCATAAAGCGACTGGTTAGATCTTGCTGAATGAGTCAGAAGGTGAGGGCCCTTTGGAAGTTGGATAGAAGCTTGCAGAGATGAACAATGTGTAGTTTTAGTTTGAAAATGGGAACTCAATGTTATAGCAAAGACAAAATCAGTTTTCTGAATTGATGTTAAGGAGGTGATGACAGGCTATTGTTGAAAATGGCTGCAAAAGGGTTTTGTAGACACTAAGCCTCTTTTCTGCCATATAAATAATCAAAACCTGCGAGTGAGTGGCAAAATGGCATTTTTGGCTCTAGGACTATGAAGGTGGTGTGAGAAATAACAATTACAATTATCTGAGGACAACTGGTAATCAAATTAATAACAAATGAATATTGTTATTTTAATTCTTTTTTTAAGTGACTGTAGAGGATGGGGACATGCCATTGCCAATAATGAAAATAAAGGGAAGCTACTCAAGTGAGACGAGGACTAAGTAGCTGCCAGTGTCACTAAGGGAAATGGCAGGACGTTATTCCAGCGGAGAGTAGCTGAACAGCAGCTACTAATAAATATGACAGGGATTTTTGAGATGAATAATAATGGATGCCGTAATTAAAAATAGCAGAAAGCTACTGAGGGGGGTCAAGATGAATGAATACTGGTTCTGGACGGACAGCAGCAGGTTATTGAAGTAAGGTGAGAATAGCAGAAAACTAAAATAGCATCAAGCTGAGGTGAGGGATCAGATTGCTGAGATGAGAACAGGAAGTCATTTGAGTCAAACAGCAGTAATAGAGCGGTGATCAGGACATATATGTGCAATCACTGACACATGAAAACAGCCTCAGCGTATTAGCCAAGAAACAACAGATGTAAAAGACAGAAATAAGTAGCGGAATGACTGAAATGCAAATCTTTGCTGTATTTGCTCCTGCAGGTGGACCGTACAGAGGTGATCCGCAGCAGCAGTGGCCCAGTCTTCTCCAAGATCTTCCTGGTAGATTACTACTTTGAGGAGGTCCAGAGGCTTCGCTTTGAGCTTCACGACATCAGCTCTGGCAACAACGGCCTGCGTGATGCTGACTTCCTGGGAGCCATGGAGTGCACCTTGGGCCAGGTGATTGGCAGGCTTTAGTGTTTCTCGTGATTTCGTCCCTACTGGTAAATAATTGTATTTGTAATAAATGTATTTTGAGCCATATGCATGTTCAGTAAGAATGGTGCCTGCCTGTGTCAGAGTCGCAGGCTGGATTATATAATGCTTAGCACAGGTCACTGAGCTTGTTGGTGAGACGGTCTTTTCTTAGATGAGTGACCGACTATAAGATTGGAGAGAGAAACAGTAGCTGTGGGCTGAATCTTAATGAGACCTTTTTACTTGAGGTCAGTCACACTTTCTGCTTCGTGTTCTCGTTCTCCTTCATGTTGTTTAGTTTGGCAACGGCCCAAGGGAGTCATACACGATGTTTTCAAAATCTGTGTATATGCTATCACACAAAGGCCTTTGCTGTTCACTGGTGTCGCTGGCCCTGTGGTTTAATCAATATTTAAAGATTTGCTTTAATTTACTGCTTCATTTTGAATGAAAATTGGAATTGTAGTAGAGCTCATTAGCAAGTTTAGTTTGTTATTTGAGACAATTACCAACTAATGTTATAGGAAATGGGTGAAAGCGCCACTTTGTCATGGAGGCAAATGAAAATGTTTAATTCATTGTCACAGACGCAATCAGCAACACAAAGCTGGAGGATTTACAATAGTTGGGAGTAGTGAGATAATTGACACTGAAGAGGAGGATTTTGAAGGCGAGGGCCAGGGGTGTTTACGGAGGTGGGATAACACGCTGACAACCCTTGGCCTGGATTAGGGATGCTGCAGTCTATAGAGGGCTGTGTTAATACAAAGCTATGCGATAGCAGCACAGGAGGGTATTAGGATTTCAGTAACTGATATGTTAATGGAAATCCATGTTATTAAAGTGGAGAGAGACTCATCGTAGAGATACAGTGTCTCTAAGAACCCTGTCCTCAGCTTGTAAGCAGTTATGCACAATATGCTGAGAGGATATACTTTAATCAGCCACACTCAGTATGTTGGTATTAACAATGGATCTGAAAATGTGAGGCCCCGTACAGATGCAATTAGCTTTTACCAGCCAGCAACCCTATGTATACAAGAAATATCCGACTCCTATTTGCCACAACAGCTCCACGAGAAAGATCATTTTGTTCATCATCATGTAAACGCAAAGTTGTCCTCGGTTCTCCTTGCAGTTGTGTGTATTTCATTCTCAAAGCAAACACGGTTAAATCTTCCAAAACTATTTAACCTCATCCTGCAAAGTACCGACTTCTCCGTCTAAATGAGCTCTTGTTAAGCACCTGCCCAGCAGTCATTAGACCGGGTGAGCAGAGTTTCCGTATTTCTCGAGAGATGGCAGACAAACGACACTGTGACGGACGTGAGCACCCAGCTGTAGCGGAAAACTCTGCAACGTGTGAGCTGATCTGCTGTTTCTGTTTGTTTCAGATTGTCTCACAGAGAAAACTGAGCAAAGCGCTACTCAAACAGGGAAACACTGCTGGGAAATCTTCCATAACGGTACGACGCCGTTTCCAAAGTCACGTCAACGCAGCAGCACGCATTTGTTGTCATAATGAATTGTGTAGCTCCTTGCTTAAATCTACGCTTAACCCACAAACAACCCTTGGAAACTGTGAGGACAGGCTGAAATGATCTCGCTTTGTTATGAAATACTGTGTAGCAAGTACGAGAACACGCACACTCTCTAAAGATAATTAATTTGATGATGTTGCCTGTTCAATCTGTTCTGTTCCTCATTTCTATCTCATTTTCTCTCATCGTCTTCTTCTACCTCGCTGTCTGCTCGTTCTCTGCTCGTTCTCTGCTCCTGTGAAAGGTGACAGCCGAGGAGTTGTCTGGCAACGACGATTACGTCGAACTCTCCTTCAGTGCTCGTAAGCTGGACGACAAGGTTTGTGCTGTGCATTATATTATCATGTAGCCTGGAAAATATTGAAAATTAGTGGCTATCTTTTAGATATGAGAGGAAATGTGTACTTTATATAAATAGCGATAGAGGGTTTGGGCCCGTGTGCTGTGAGGCAGCGTGTGTGTAAGTACTGTATGTGGGTTGAGGGCTGAGGGATTTGGTGATGAAGCAACTCACCCATAATACACCGAAGTACAATCTGGCCTTAGAAGAGGTCTGCTGAGATAGGTGGGCATCCCCCTCCCCCAGCAAGCCCCGTCTATCACACACACACACACACACACACACACACACACACACACACACAGATAACTATATTAATTTTCAACCTCCACATGCACGCACACGTGCACAGTTACGGATGGCTAACCCAAACAAGTGGGGCCTCAGGGGAAAGATGGAAAAAGCAGGGGAGGGGTGGGTAAACCGGAGAGAGCACGAAAGGGATGGCTAGGAGAAAAAGAGAAGAAAGGAAGCAAAAAGGGTTGAAATAATGATTCTGTTAGTGTATGAATGATTTATGGTGATCAAAGGCAGCTCTGAGGCAATGCCTTGCGTGCGTGTTTTCTCTCTGAAGGATTTCTTCAGCAAGTCAGATCCTTTCCTGGAGATTTTTAGACTAAACGATGATGGGACCGAGTCGCTTGTGCATAGAACAGAGGTAATTACACCAGCACATAAAAATGTTTCACTGACTGTTTCACGTCTGTTTAACACCAACTCTGCCTTATGTGCAGACGGTCATGAACAACCTGAGCCCGGTCTGGAAATCCTTCAAAGTTTCCTTGAACACGCTCTGCAGTGGTGACCAGGACCGTGAGCTAAAGGTGAGTCTGCACTATTAATAGCAGGTTGTGATAATGGCAGCGTTATTTAATTTAACTTCAAACACAATCCACTACAAACTCAGGCCTGGGGGGTTGGGGGGTCTCCTGAGACCTCGTGCCCTTTTCCCAATTTAATGATACAGCAGGTCCCACTCCCGACATTAATGAACCCTCTTCATTTTTCTAATATCACGGATGCCTCGACACTCTTTACACCTTTACATAAACTCAGCCACACAAGGTATAAGCAAGTAATGGATACTTGTTACCAGCACAATCAGGGCTGCACTGAGGTTATGTTATTTTAGAATAAATTAAGTATATCAATTAAAATATAATGAAAATTTCAGAATTAATGTATAAATTTTTCAACAAGAAACAACAACGTGCAAAGATCTTCAATAAGTAGAATGCAAAGCATAAAGTGACATAACATTTTAGTCTCAGTATTCACACAATATTAAAAGTTTTTTCATTGAACACCAAAATGGACAGACAGCTGTATTTATGTATTATTAATAAGATATAAAATTAAGTCAACGGATGCCCTTTGGCTTGGACACACTCTTTGTAGTTCACCTGAAGGCCTGCAGGATGTTTGCTGGTGCAGCATACAGAATGTAAAGCATAAGCATATAACCAAAACCAATGAGAGCCGACGAGTCTCGGAGCAGCCTCGACTGTTTACCTCCTTCGTCTCCTTCTCGTTCCAGAGCTGAGTACAGGTCGTGTGCTGTTATGTAAAGAGTGCGTACGAGCTCAACACAGAGAAAGTGTGTGTGTGTTTCTAAAAATGTGAGAAAGTGGTGACCGCACATCACCTCTGGACAGAACAATTCTGGCCATGAATATACATGAGTTTGTTCATTAAATATTCAGAGGTGTCTTAACTCTGCGTGGCTCCTGACTGCGGGAGGGCGCGCAGGCACAGAGCGACTGGCTACGGCTTCCCAAACTACTTGTTTGACGCTTCAGACGCACAGTGAAAAATGGCACAGCAGAGATTTCTATTCGGACCAGTGCTCTCCTTTCACTGGGCTCCTAACTGACCAATGCATAAATGCATGACCCTCCTCTGCAGTGTCTGGCTCTCTCTGCCTTTGTATTTCTCCTCACCCATTTCTCCTCCTCTCTCTCCCTGTCCCTCCGACGGTCTCCCTCGCTCTCCATCTGACAGTTAGTATTCAGTGAATGGAACACAGGGTCTTCATTTTTTCGTTACTGCCTCTCGCAGCTCTCCGCAACTTCAAGTGGAGGCGAGGCTGCAGGAGCGAGCGCTGGCTGTTAAAAACACAGACAGTTCGCGGGTGACGCGCGCACACGTACAGACTTAAGTGGGAGAGAGGAAATGAGGGGATTACTGGCGGTCATCTTTAATCAAGCGTTGTTGGAGTGGCTCTGATCGCTAGTGACCTCAGACAAGAATGTCACAAAGCTTCAGCAAATGATGTATTGACAGCAATTAAAGAAGCGTTTCTGTGTGTGTGTGTTGGGGGGGGTGTCTTAGCATGTGTTTCGATTGACTGCCCTTATTGAGTGTTATTGATTGTACACACTCTGTGGGACGGCAAAGATATTATTGCCTTGTGTCACCGTTTGGAAATGACAGGATTGTGTTTTTAAGACGGTCTAAGCTCGCTGACCCCCTGACCCTCGCATTTCAGCAATGATTGAAGCCATTTATCTTCTCTAGTAACTCCTTGGAGACCAACAAACTAATATGCCCACACACACAAAGCTGTCTCTTAAGCTGCGTCCTTCTCAGCTTCCTCAGATTAATATTTCACCGCTCCGTTGCCCCCCCACTAACGCAGCCTTATCAATCATTCAGCATGGCATTTCCCTGCATGCCTGCGAGTGCACGTGTTTGTGGGCATTTAGGCGGCAGTTTTTCTGCTGAGCTCTAAGTGAATGAACGTGTGCGCTTGTGTCTTTTTGTGTCCGTTCCAGTGCACAGTTTGGGACTGGGACTCTAATGGGAAGCATGACTTTATAGGCGAGTTTCAGACCACCTTTAAAGAGATGAGGGCAGAGCAGGAGGGCAAGCAGGTGAGACAACCAACACACAAACCCGTGTACATACGTTTTATTTCCCCCCCCCGTTAGATTATTTGTGATTTATGTGTAATTATTGACATTTTGTGCTTTCACACTCAACCTTGCACCACCAACCTTAGCTTAAATGCGTGGTTTCCCCAGATTCAGTGGGAGTGCATTAATCCCAAATATCAGATGAAGAAGAAGAATTATCGGAATTCTGGTGTTGTCATCCTCAACCACTGTAAGGTAACGTTTGTCTGCTTCCTGGAATCTAATTGATATAATTAAGTAATTAAATTTAAAAGCTAATTGTCTAATCTGAAAATGTCGGATCTGACAAACAACTCACAAAGCAGTGAACCATGACACGGTTTCATTACGAACCATCTCCTGTTACGTAACCCTTCTAATTTTTTGTAGAAATATAGTTTTGCTTATAAAGCTTGGTCTAAATATCTGTATTTCCCGTGACAGATCATCAAAATGTACTCTTTCCTGGATTACATCATGGGAGGCTGCCAAATTCAGTTCACAGTAAGTACTCTCCTCAATATTTACGGCAGCACCGCTGTCTGCGCCCGCTGTGAGTGTATGCGTGCGTTCCTGTTCCAGGTGGCAATAGATTTCACAGCATCCAACGGGGATCCCAGAAACAGCTGCTCTCTCCACTACATCCACCCCTACCAGCCAAACGAGTACCTCAAAGCACTGGTGGCGGTGGGGGAGATCTGCCAAGACTATGACAGGTAGACATCAGTCCATCATTCGTCGCTTAGCTAATGCTGACACATTAGATTTGCCCTCTGAGACAAAAACTCTCCTTAATGAGACTGCGTTTAATTAAAGTCTAAAAGTCATTCATCTTTTTTTAATGTGCATGTCTCTGTCTTTTCACTTACTTGTGTCTCTCTCTGTTTCTCCAGTGATAAAATGTTCCCAGCGTTTGGTTTCGGAGCCCTGATACCACCTGACTTCAAGGTAGGACATTTGGCATGTGTGTGTGGCAGGGGGAGCTCTGACTGGCGTAGATTTGGATTTTAGATCTCGTTTTGGAAGCACAGCTTGCTTTTGATCAACATGAAAGCAGACTGCATCTGTCAACCTGTAAATTGGACTGAACGTGTTGCGCGGCGTCGTTAAAAGGGCCTGTGTTCTCTTCCCTGCTTGAAGGTTTCTCACGATTTCGCAGTGAACTTCGACGAGGACAATCCCGAATGCGCCGGTGAGCGTGCACACGAAAACACACCGACTTCAGACATGTTCACACGGACACTCGTCGCTCTGCCTGGCTGTCGGTCCCTCCCTTCGTTTCCGCGTCCACCCACTGTTTCCTCTGCTCACACACACACACGCAAACACTCACGGGTAAATTCATACGCGTGCAGCTGGGAGACTTGTCACTATGCTGCAGGACGTACGTAGAAAGAAAAACAACACTCATCTGTACGTGTGAAATGGGCTTCTGTGCTCCTCTCCCCATGTAGCTGTGTGCCTGCAGTGGAGGTGTGTGTGTGTGTTTGTGTGGACTATAAGGGAATGCTTTTTGAAAAATGCCCAGTCACCTTGAAGTGCAATCACATGCACAGAATTGGATTTATTTTAGCAGACACTTTTGCAAGTGCGAGAACTTTGGCTCGACAAGGTCAGTGCAGCGCAATATACACACAGTATACACACCTGTGTGTATAGCGGGTCAAACGGGGAACTGCAGCAGAACCTTTACTTGTGTGGTGTTACAGGGATCCAGGGTGTGGTGGAGGCCTACCAGAATTGCCTCCCTAAGATCCAGCTGTATGGGCCCACCAACATTGCTCCAATCATCCAGAAAGTGGCTTCGTCCGCCTCCGAGGAGATGCACACCAAGGAGGCCATGGTGAGGGAGAAAATGAGAAAGCAGAAAAAAGAAAAGCATTTTGTTCCTGTTGTTGTGGCTGTTAGTAAGTGTTCCGGCACACAGGGACACAAGACGAAGGCGCCCAGACAAGACAAAGACGAGAGGAGCTAAATGATGGGACCGTGTAGAGCAAAACGATGAATTGAAAAGAGAACAGAAGTGATTGATATTAATTTGATTTAAGCCATAAATTTTACAGCACAAATTCTTCTCTGGTTAATGCATCTCGCTTTTCCCCAGCCATCTAGTGAATTAGAATGACTTTTATTCAAATTAGCCCCTGACAAGAAGGCACTTTTAAAACATGAAATTCATCAAACATCAATTGCTGCCTCCCACATCCGCCTCCACCTTAACCCACACGTCTCTCCTCTACTGCCCACATCCCATCCATCAGGAATACTTCATCCTGCTGATCCTGACGGACGGCGTCATCACCGACATGGCAGACACGCGGGAAGCCATCGTGCACGCCTCCCATCTGCCCATGTCCGTCATCATTGTCGGCGTGGGCAACGCAGACTTCACAGACATGCAGATACTGGACGGGGACGATGGGATCCTGCGTTCACCCAAGGGCGAGCCCGTCCTCCGGGACATCGTCCAGTTCGTCCCCTTTAAGGACTTCAAACACGTGGGTAGCAACGCGGAAAAGGGTTGTGTTTGAAGTCTTGCATTTCTATTTAGTATATTCTACTTCACGTATTGTTTTACTTTACGTGGCTGTGTTCTCTTATTTAGCTTCACCGCAGCAGATACTGGGCCGTTTACTTTTGAAATCAAAAAGTCTGTCAAAAAATCTTTTGTCAGAGTAATAAGTGAAAGACCAAAGTGATAGATTTTAGTATTTAATGCATTTTAGAAAAACCACCAGCTTTACTTGAAATGGAGTTCGTACACGTCCACTGACAACCACATACACACATGCCCCAGATTTCAGAGCGCTGTGCTTTATATTCAGGCGATGTCTTGAAAAACCATCGAGATGCAGCATTGTTCCAAATTTGATATTTTAAAGGACACCGACTGTTGTTTTCCAAATAGGGTGAGTGTAAAGTGTGATGGAGTCAAGGGGCAGCAAGTGGGAGTGTGTGGGTTTAATATGCTTGGTGTGGCTGTCAAAACACATCAGGTATCTAAACATTGTGTGTCTGTGTGTGTCGTTTTCCTGGCTTGACAGTGCCTGTTCAGCCGGATCTGTTATGGTGAGTTTGGTCTGTGACAGGTTAAAAAACAACCAGTTAAAACGAAATAGGGCGGGGGACTCTGGGAATATAGGGAGGAGACAAACATATAGTAAAGTGCACAGAGAGGAAAAGTGACAAAGTCTGTAAGTTTGGAGGAATGGATGAGGAAGCAGCTTGGAAAAGTGAGGCGAGAGAGCGAGACAGCTCCCGGTGGTGGTGGCGGTGTTGGAGGGGGTCAACAGTACACTGGAGCTAAAGACAAAAGAGAGCGAGGGAGTGTGTGACAGAGGTGGAGAGGTGATTTTCTGCTCTGTCGTTTCTTTTCAGAAGGGATTAACAGGACGGAGCTGCTGTGTGACAGGCAGAGCGGGGGATAACAGGTAGATAGGAGCAGAGGAGAGAGAGGGAGAGAGAGAGTGGAAATGAGAGGAGGGGGTGGAGGACAGGGAGGTGGCACTTTGATGATGCATTGTCTCTGGGAATTATGTGAGACGGAGTACGACACACTCACTGACTGTGAGGATATGGAAGTGTGTGTGTGTGTGTGTGTGGGTGTGTTTGTGTGTGTGTGTGTGTGTGGGTTTTAAATTAATAACTGAATAGTCCACTAATTAGTCCTTAAAGTCTTCACACCAAAAATATTTAGATTAAATGATTAAATTTGTAGCTCAAATATAAAAGCTTACATTCACGGGACAAACTGGACGTAGCAGCGTGTTCTGTGCAGCTCTCTGGCAGCCGAGTTTTTTAAATTGCAATACATGCAATTTAAAAAACAAATTAAAAAAATAGTTTTTGTAATCAACAGTTTGTATATTATAAATAATTACGACCAAAACGGAAACAGGGAAAAGTCGTATACAGACACACAGAGTGCACTGCAACGGCAACTATGAGATGTCCATCAAGCACGTGCACTATGGAAACAATGAGCCTTTATTGCTGCTGTTTTACAGCGAGAGTGATTCTCTGGCAGTGGAGGACAAGAATGTGGAAGCAGGAATGATTTAAGGCTGTCAAATGAGCTTGTCTGATCACATCAGTCTCACTGGTGCAGACCTTTGACAGCATCAGATTCAGCAGCAAATTCTGACATCTTGGTATCACGCGTGGCTGCTGATGTGATTGTATTTGTGATTACTGTCTCTGTCGTTATCTGTATTTTCAGGCGTCCCCAGCTGCCCTGGCTAAGAGTGTTCTGGCAGAAGTCCCGAACCAGGTGGTGGACTATTATAACGCAAAGGGCATCAAACCCAAGTGTATGTCAGACTACGAGTCCACGAGAACCTTCAGCCCCTGACATACCACGTACACTCAAATACACACATACACATCTCTATATAAATATATATAAATACATTTGCCTAATGTAAAATACATATACACACATGCAAAATCACAACCACGCATACACATGAACACACACAACCATATTACTTACTGTACTACATGCAGTAGTCTAGCTCAGAGAATTAGCTTGTTCTGGTGAATCAGTTTGAACTACTCCATTGATGACTATTGCATGTTTGGCCACAATGGCATCATCTGGGAAATTATTACTATTTATTGTATATTTGAAACATGTTTATAGACATAAGAGCAGTCTTTTGAGCCAGCATGCAGACTAAAACCACAGTCCACCCAAATAAATGACACTCCTACCTTATTTAGATAACTAGCAAGTATAAATGATCTTTCTACAAAACGACTGCGGTAGGAAAGCCAGAATTTGTGAAAACACGGCCTGAAATGCTATTTATGGGACTTGTAACTTCCCTGTTAGTTTGCTGCAAACATGCATGAAACTGCTCCTGCTGATGTTTAATCTAGTAGCAGCTTGCTAGTTATAAAATAACGTATCTTTGTCATTTGAGTGATATGCAGGGTTGTCTTGGGTGTTTGTTTGTTTTTTTTTTGTTCTTTTATACAGATTTGTTTGAGATTTTACTCAATGGAAACAAACAACTGAATAATTGTAATAATTTCTTAATAACCTTCTTACATTGTAAAGGGTTGTGGGAGGATAGCAACGTGTGCGTGTGTGTGTGTGATAGACACTCATTTGTGAGATAAACTGCTTTTTCTGTATTCTGCATGTTGATTATAATAAAGGCACTTTGGTTTTCTCACTTGGGCCTGATCTTGTGTTTATGTGTTTAGTAAATAAATTAGATTTCATTGTAGTTCACATATGTTTCAGGTAAAGGAATCAGTAAACTGTGATTTTTGCCATGTTAAATTACGTTCCTAAGGAAATAGTTACATACATTTTTTCCCTTAGTGACAAAACCAGAATTTGTGCAGGTGTTCAATATGATCATGTAATCCTCAATAAAAAGAAGCGCAGGTGGCCGCCTGTTAGTTTTCTCCACCCAGAGAGCCTCTGTCTCTCTTTGTCCCTGAATGTGCAGTCTAGTTGCATATGCAGTCCTCCACTGAGGTTAGATATCACACATCCCTCTGTTTCTCTTATGGAGAACCCTGCCCTGTCTTAAATGAGCTATCACTCTGTGACGCATTAAATGTCTACAGATACACTAACTGCAGAGACGCTTGCTCACACCGTCTGTCTTTCACCTCAGACAGACATTAAAATGCAGGAATAAATTGTTTTACTAATCTCCATACAGTTCATTAGGATGAACCAAAGTTGGGCTGTCCTGAGAGGGTTCTCTGTACGTGTCTCCGTCTCTGACAGTCGGATCAGTATTCAGCGCACGAGTCTCCTGGTATCAGAGGAGTTACACCGAGAGAGACCGAGGATCACTTCTATAAAGGCTGGTTGAAACCATGTGAAATGAGTAAAAATAAGCTGTTCTCTTTTCTACCCAAACACGAGGCCACTCACTAAAGCACAGGTAATAGTTTCATGTTCAACACAATCAAAAGACAAGTCAACAAAACGAAATTGTAATTTCTCACAAGTTTTTTGTTATACATTTATTCAGTTAAGCCAGTTCATTAATCCTAAATCCTTAACTAGCTTTACAATAGATGCACAATGTGATCTCTTACTTGTATAGACTTTCAGTTCATGTAGGGAAAAACGCAAGTCTTTAACAAAATCACATATTCATTTCAAATAGGTAAACTGCATCTGCCAAACTAAATGTTATAATATTACTGAACATAACCAAGAATATAAGTAGAACTGCTATGGTTGTCTACGTAATTTCATAGGCATAAACAATAAATTATTATTATTATTGCGGAACCCTTTGACCTGAGCCTTTTTATTACGGAACTGTTTTGCTCCGGTACCGGAAGTAGCCTGGGTGACATTTAGAGCAGGACGAAAGCGAAGGCATGGGTGTTCATCATATGTCGTGAGATCGTACGCTCTTGTAGTTAAAGTGTAATTTTGTATTTATGTGTAAGTGTGTACATTAAAAAGCAGAATGGCGGCGTGGAGCTGTCGGTTTCTTCTCCAGCGGGGAACTCGACTCATTTCTCTCCGAGCAGCAGCTGAAAGGTAGCTAATGCTAACTGGCTGCTTGTGCTAAGTAACTGAAGGGAAGTTCTCCTTGTAGCTTAGCACAGACAAGGTTGCTGTGGCAAGACAGTGACGGGGTTCTGTGCATTTCTTTTTATTTTATTTTATGTGTCCTGTACAATGGCATTTTAGTTTAACATTTCTTTTTAATCACAAGTTAATTTCGGCATTTTTGTGGTTTTCTAGGTTTTATAGAAACATGTTTTTTCCAGGGTTGACTTAAAGTACGTCATACTAAAGCTGGACAAAACGGAGCAAAACAAAGTTAAAGTTATCGCCTTTTATTCTGGGATACTGCACTGAACACTTGATTCACACTGCCAGTACAAGATATTATTGCTCAATAGCAGCCCCAAGCCATTGACTGACATGTTGTCAATACATCTCTGACTGTTTTCGCTCTGTTAACTTCATGTGATGGTCAATCATCTAATTGCCTGTTGTTTTGTTGTTGTTGTTGTTTCTTTGTCTTGCAGTCCTGTTAACGTACTGGGCTGCATTAGGACAGTGAATACCACAACATGGTTTGAGGAACACCTCACAGAGGACAACCAGGAGTACATGAGGAAGAGCACGGCAGAGGAATACCGAAGACAGACGGCTGAAAAGCTCAATCCACTCAAAGACGAGCCCTGGCAGCGAAATGAATGGACAGAGGGTAAGGGTAACATTTAGTGAAAACACGTGTCTTTATCTTGTTGACTCACACTTTTAGTAACTTTGCATCTGTTTCTTTTTGCAGGGAGCAGGAGAGTTGGCTTAGTCGCAGTGAAGTTGGGCATGGCTCCTATATGGACAAAAACAGGAGAGAAACATGTAGCCACTTTGTTACAGGTAACGCACACCTTTTCTGCAATACAACAGCCACAGCTCTGAAGAATGCATGTTTATGTTTGTTATCCTTTAGCAGGTAATGTATAACCAATGACGTAATGTGTATGTGTGTCATATTGTATTTGAGTAAATGTTCTTATTATTTATTTATTATTTTATTTTATAGCTCAGGAGGTGCACAGTCAAAAACTACCAAGAGATGAGAGTCGAATTAAATAGAAAACTCTGCGTATGCATTATTTATTTCAGGTACAGGACTGCCACATAATCAAGTATCTGACCAAAGAACAACATGATGGACACACAGCAGCTCTCGTTGTTGGAGGAAAAAATGTGTCACCATTCCATGTAAGTAATGTTCCAATGATTTGATGCTCTGTTCTGCTTTACAGAGCTTTTTGGCAAGTTTTGTTCTGTCTTACCTCAATCAAAGCTTGACAGCTGATTTCAGTGTTGAAGCTCTAAAATCTTTGCGTAGATGTCTTGTCCTCCATTTAAATGTCTTTCTTTAAACAACATCAGATCGTTTGAAATGCTTTGGAACAAATTTGTTGAACATATGAAATATGAAAAAAAAATAGACTGAAAGTGATGACAAAGTATTTTTGTGTTTAGAGCATCAATATTTATTATAAGCATCTGTCAGGACAAATGGTTTTTGGCTTTTCAGTAGCTTGAGGAATTGCAAACATCACTAAAGGTAGAGCATTTCTGCATTTGCATCAAATTTTAATATATGAGGTAACATCTTTTTATGGCAGTTTCAGTTCAGCTACTGCCAAACAGTTTAATCACATCAAATGTCCCCCACACAAACAACATTTGTCACACTTAGTTGATGAACGGTTTGATCAAAACATTGCTCAGTTATGCTGTACACAGCCGACAAGTTGAACTCATTTCAGCTCTGGCTTCATTTCATAATCACACAAATACAAGCAAATCACTGCCACAGCTTGATGGAAACACAACAGAGTTTCTGTTCCCTGCAGTATTGAGCTTATGTCAGGCCTCCCAGTTCAAAGAGCTCTTATGAATGCAAGTGAGAGTGAAGAGTTTTTTTTATTTCCTCTTAGGTGACTAAATCAATGGGATCCAAGCAATGGAATTGATTATATGTAGAACAGTGATAAACACACTTTGAACATTTCAGTCTTGATGCAGTTATATCTAGTCTAAACCACTTTTGCCATGAGAAATTTATTTGAAGATCTTGTTAAATGTTACATCCACACACCTTTTTTTATTACGTCTTGATAGGTACTTGATGATCGGACTCAGGGTTTCACGTCTCTTGTGTGTAGTTGTTTTAAGGCCCTCTCTCATAGCCACATCACCCCTCGTCAGCTGCAGAGTTTTTCTGTGCTAGAAGCTTTGGCAGACTGATTCCCAGTCAACAGAAGGGATGAGAGTGAGTGGAGGGGCTGAGATGAGAGTGAGCAGAGTGAAAGCAAATGTCAGAGACACCCACTGCCAAGTGTGTGCGCGTGTAACTGCGAGTGTGTTGGGCTCACATACGCTCATAACAAGCCCACAGTTAATTTTAAAATGCCAAAAGTCCAACTGCTCGTACGACTCCTGACACTTTTGTCCATCCTTTCATCATGATACTTTTCTGTCCTATCGTTTTGATTGACAGAGGTCTGAAAAGCAAATGGAGATGTTCAGAGATGCAGGAGTGCCTCCAAAACAGAAAGTCACCACCTTTAAAGTCTCAGACAATGCCCTTATAAAGCCAGGTATAGACACACATAAACATACTTATAACTGCTCCGTGCCACAGTCTGTTTTTATGACTGTTTAGTGAGGGGATCTTGTGTTTTGTGTCTAGGCACTCCTCTGTACGCAGCACATTTTCGTCCAGGCCAATATGTGGACGTCACAGCCAAATCGTGAGTTCTCTCCTGACAGTTTTCCATCCTACTGACACGTTTTCTTGTTGGCCTGGTTTCTCTACTGCGTCCCCCTCCTTCAGTCCCCTCTGGAGTAACACATTTTGGTGATAGACTAGCTTTTAAATTTGCCTCTACACATTTCCTTTGACACAACATATTAGTCTTCCTAAAAGTGTGCACACACATTGTCTCTTGTTGGTTTGTAGCATTGGTAAGGGTTTTCAAGGTGTAATGAAGAGATGGGGGTTCAAAGGTCAGCCAGCCACCCATGGCCAAACTAAGACTCATCGCAGACCAGGAGCCTCTGGACCTGGAGGAGTAAGACGCACACATTCTTGAGGATTATCATCAATACCAGATCTGTTGGCTTCTCTTAATCCAGTAATGTGAGTATGTCTGTTTATCATCTGTGTCTAGGATCCAGCCAAAGTTTTCAAGGGGAAGAAAATGCCTGGGAAAATGGGCAACACCTACATTACTGCTTATGGACTGAAGGTACACACACATACACAAACATAGTTATGGCCTTAAATATGCGTTCAGTACTTTCTCACTTGCTTCTTCTCTGTTTCTCTCTTTTTAGATATGGAGGGTCAATACCAAGCATAATGTGCTGTATGTTAATGGCTCCGTTCCCGGCCACAGGAACTGCTTAGTGAAGGTAAAGAGATTCACACACTCAGAGTGGAGTGTGAAGTTGAAGGTCAACCCCAGTAAGCTTTGCATTCAGACAGAAAAGTGACCTTGCACTTGTGAAAAACAACCACACCTGCAAGACAGTGTGATCCATCTTCATTGACACCGTGCTGGATCAGCAGTGTGTGTGCATCTGTTTGTGTGTTATCTGGAAGGGAATAGGGAAAGAGCACGTTAATGATGTGCGTAATATTCACTACATCCATCTCCATACTCTGCGTCATGCTCGCCTCGTGTGTGTGTGCATGTGTGGACGTACACGTAGCCTGTTATTTGTTTTGTAGACGACCGATAATGAATTTAAATGTGCATTTGCATTTCACCAACTCAGCCCGGTCTCACTCGCATAAACACACACACACACACACACGTAGATTCATTTCACATGATAGAATAATGGTGTTTGTTTTTATTATTGTGTGTGGGACGAAGTTTCTTTGTAACAACTGTTTTAATAGCTAAACTCAAGGCTAACTGCTGAGAATGATTTTTGATTAATGTTTGGAATGATCTTACTAACTTTAAATCCAAGACCAGCCTAATCTTGATATTAAACTAGAATTACTGCCTCCACCAACCAGCCACGTTACTTTTCTCAGTCCAGCTTCAGATTCTTATCAGTCCACGCACGAGTCTGAATGTTTGTTCCAGAATTCCCTCCTGACGCTACTGAGACACCGTGTTGACAGGAAAGGGGACAAACTTATGGATGCACAACCAGAAAATATAAAGCCTGCAACAAAGGAGGATTAGCAATAACTGTTACCAAGGTCGTTGGTGTCAAGCTTTCTGTTTTCTGTTTCAGTATTAGTTTACGTGTGTGTGTGTGTGTGTTCCAGGTCAGAGACACTGTGCTGCCTACCAGGACCTCCACCCTGCTCAGCCCTCCTTTCCCCACCTACTTCACAGAAGAGCAAGGTGACCTGGATGAAGACTTGTATGATGAAAACTTGTTTATACACACAGAGCCATCCTTAACACTGACCTGATCAGGCAACAAGCAAACTCACACGCAGCCAAACCTGCAAACTGTATCTGGATTGTGTAATAAAGTGTAATTCCTTTAAATGTCTTGAGCCTCTCATGTATTTTTATTTATTTTATTTGTGTGTGTGTTCTACAACAGCACAGTGTTTGTTGATCCAAACAGTTATTACAGTCCCTTCCCCTTGAAACCATGGTAACTGTAGAACTGGTGATGTCACCAGAGGATCCCTGAGCAGAGAGAGAAGAGGGAAAAAAGGCAATGAAACAAAACAAGAGACAGCATCATGCAGTGGAGAAATGTGCAATATCTATGCAGGATGCAGGGTGGAAGGGGGAGGTGAGCACGGTACAGTGAGTTGTAGAAGTAGAAGAGAGAAACGCAGACAGTAGAGGGAAGAGGCTCGTAGCTAGGGGTTAAGGAATGAATGGGACGTATGGAAAGGAGAAAACGAAGGGAGAGCTGGTGGAGGTTGACAAAAGGTTGACATTTGTGTGAGGGAGGATAAATGGGGACATTAATGTTGCAGCAAAAACCGTTTAAGTCCATGTTTTTGAGCAGCTTCGTCTTAATAAGCAAACCTCAAGCTAAGGGACCGATGGCTCCCTTCCCGCTCTGCAGAACCTTCCTCGCCGTTTTGAGCAACAAATAAGAAAATCGTGTCCAAAGTGTTTATTGCAAATGCACACTCAAATTCAGTCCCTCGCTCTCCTGGTCTCTGTCATATAACTGACAGCAGTAAAACAAGACTTGTTTGAAATACTAACAAGAGGCAGTGTTGCCTCACAGGATAACCTGCTGCAGCACTGATGCCTTTACGCTAATTGAGGCAACACACCACAGCTGACAGGCTCAGGTAATACACAGTAGTTGCCTGTGGTTTAGATAAAAAGATGCGATGGGGGTGATGCAGTTTGCGGCAAGTGGTGTCCTGCTCCGTGTAACATGCCACGACTTGAAGGTTCATAAGGCAGCAGCAGGTCTTTTGAAATGGTAATGGGATCGTTTGAAAAGTCCTGCTCTGTGGAGCCTGCCCATCATCAGGCTTGTGGGGGTGGACGAGAGGAGAGCGGAGTGAGGAGGGGGGTGATTGGAGGGGTGGCTGCCTGTTAAAGCAGCACAGCAGAAAATACAATGAGATCCAGCCTGGCTTCTGTGGTTGCGCTCTCCTTTGAGGCTGAGGACGTGGTGTCCTGGTCCGTTATCTTGCTGTGAGTGTGTGTTTGCATGCGCTGAAGGACCAGACCTCAATGAGCTACTAAAAAATAATAATAATAATAAAAAAAAAATCTAGCACTTGATCATGGGATTGAGTTTTGAGAAGGATTAATAAGGTTCCTTGCCCAGAAGCACTGGTGCACCACCTTAAGATGCTGCCAAACAGGCGTTTCAGGGTGAAGCCAATCTTCTCTCACACCACTGTGCAGCTGTGCTTGTACTTTACACAACGACCCCCTTCGCTAACATAGTTTACAGCGTGTAGTGGTTCCGTGCTAGAGCTGCTTCAGGCCCTGATTTATGTGCTTCATTCCATCTTCCAGTCTTCGTCCAGTTAAAGCTGATGGGAACGTGTTCAGGTGTCTGCAGGTATTTGGTCCTAGAGGTCGACTGAAGGTTGCGAAACATAAACATCTGCCATAAACACATTTTTTTAAACATAATCCATAGAGTAGATGCAACGACAGGCTATAATTTATAGATTCATCCCACAATATGCCTCTATAAACATTAAGTACAAGTTATACTACGTCTGAACACAGTCATGTTTAGACCAGCAACTATTAAACAGAATCGATTTTAAGATTATGTGGACATGTCCTCATTAAGATTGACTGAAATTCTAGTCATTTAATTTCATTTTGAAGAGCGTCTGTGTAGTATTAAAACGTGTTAACACATCTTGGTTCGGACAACAAATGTCCAGTAGTTGAAGCGTTTATGGTCTCTAGTGCACTGACTCAAAAACGGATAAAAACTGCAGATGGGTTTTTGAGCACTGGCAGCAAAAAAGCCTTTTACGGCGGCGCGACCAAACCAGCCTCCTTCCTGCAGTCTACACAGATGCAAAACTACACATTAAAGTGCTCCCACCAACACGGCCCAGCCATTACTCTGTCAAACTGCCCTAACATCTGATCCCTAAATGCATTTGCATTCGCTAATTAAAGAGCCAAGCGCCAAGTTTTGGCTGCATCTGAACAATTTGTAGGAATTACTTGGAGTGAAGGTCGGCCTGCACATTTTGACCCCAGTCTGACGTGATGGATCTCCTGCTCAGCTTCTGCTGCCTCAACACAAGAGAGATCTGATTTCCATTAGTAAAGAGGACGTTCAGTCGCACACAGATACACACCATCTCTCATCACTCTGCGCACACACACACACACCTGCTGTATTTCTCACACTCTATCCACCGTTGCCTTCGTAGCAAGCAAACATTCTCTGACACTGGTCAGCACTTATGTTGCTACTTCCTATTCGAGTTTACACAAAGAATGTCATACTGACACAACCGAACTCACGCACACGTTTCTGCGTGTGTGTGTTTGTGTGTGCCCTACAGTATGAATTATTGAGTGTGTTATTTGAGGGACAGCTGGTTCTTGAACACATTAACTCCCTGAGCCAGGCAGCCAGTTATGCGACTACAGTGGCAGGAGCGAGTCACTAAACAGGAGAGAGGATGGAAATGAACTCATCTTAATGCAATTTCACACTGATTGCCATCAGTAGGAAATGATATTTTACAGTGTTCGAATAAGCCTTCATGGCAATTAACACAATAAAGTCAATGAATTAAGTTATTTTTATTCCACTGACTATAATCACAGTCTGCAAATAGAGACGCCCGAGTGAAGTTTAGAATAGAATCACTTGTGAATTGATTGCTCGCGTTCTGTCTCCAGCATGGCATGTTTTCCTGAGAGCAAAACTGCATATATATATATATATATATATATATATATATATATATATATATATATATATACACTGTATATTCACAGCTTAGGGGAATAACGGAACCCTGAGAATAGATATTTCTATTAATGCATTTAATGTATTTTTTAATCCAGCAAGAGGCCATTTAAAGAAAACCAAATGAGAACCTAGAAATAGAGAGAGAACAGGCTGCACAAGCGTCACCACACATCCCCTAAGCCTCTCTGCCGGAGGTCGTGGTGAGCCGAGCCCTTCCCAGTTGTGCACACCTGAGTCTCGTGAGTGTGTGTCTTTGTGTGTGATGCCTCCCACCCATGCTGGTAAATTTGGGTTCCTTCCTTCCAGCACCCCTAGGTGCGAGCAGGGTGCAGCCTTTGGGTCCCAGCCATTATCTCTACAGGTGTCCTATCCTGCCTTCAGATATGTGTGTGTGTGTGTGTGTGTGTATGTGTGTGTGTGCTCATAGTTACATCATGACCTTACAAAAGCAGTGTTTTTCGTTGCCCTTTATTGTCTCTGTCTCTCTTTCCCCTCAATTAAAGCCCACCTCACATGTGAGAAATCTCCATGGTAACAACGACCAATGGAGGAATAAGAAGTGCAATTGCCATGAGAATAGGGAACAAGATAAAGCGAAACTTTGGGAATAACGATTGAAAAGCACTTTCATATGTGTCCTCTGTTGTTTACTAAAACCACTCAAGCCTGCAGCTCACACTCCTCAGATGGAACAAAGTGCTTCATTAGCTGATCCAAACTTCTGCAGCCATCTTTAAAGTTCCACAGCTGCATAGTTGTGTGAAAACCAGCTGGGTTTGCTGGGGTTTAAATGAGCCGTGCCGCGGCTGTGAGGTAAATGTCAGCGGTTTTCAGCCGGAAACTGTCGCCACAAGAATGTGACGACGGGATGTCGAGTAAATCAATATGGAAGCCAGGGGAGAGGGACTGAAGAGAGGGGGCAGAGAGAGAGGAATGTCATAAAATGACAGCAGACAGAGGAGGCAAAGCAGGCGAGACGAGGAAGCTGAAATACTTTAGAGAGACCTTTGAGACTTCAGGTTCATTTCAAACATTAGAGAAACACAGAGAAACTTCTAATATATACAAAAAGTATGCTGAGAGTCACATTTAGTTTGATTTGTAGTTATGTGCTGCCCAGACTTTATTGCACCTCCTACTATGAAGGTCAATCGAAATTTATGTTGCAGAAAGCAGGAAGAAATGGCAGCAAACCGTCGACAACTATCTGTTCTACTGGGCACCGTCGGGTTTAAACAGGAAGATTCATGGTTAGAGTGAAGTGACCCTTTACCTCGTCATTTGTCAAAAAGTACACACTCTTCTCTCTCTCACACACACAGGCACAAACTCAAAGTGATGACATTTCTCGTTCCTGAATAGAAAGTCATTCAGCCTGACTCACGGAGAGGAGCAGACAAAAGCGACAACACAAAGAGAGAGGGAAAAGCTGGTGAATGAACCGGGTCTCTTAATATTGTGGAGAGTAAAATACATTAAAAGGCACAATTTTAATTCTTGAGAAGCAAATAGTCAAAAATTGTGGGAATCGTTTGAGGACAAACAATAGATACAACGACCAGGTTCTATGAATAAATGCTGCCTGTGTGGCCATTTCTGGCTGTTGAATATAAACAAACAGATGAATCAAAGCTTTGTCAAAATGATTTTAAATGTAGCTGGGTTTTATTAGAGAATCAGTCACTCCTCTGAATCGTGTGGGTATCCACTCATTATAAAAACCTTCATCTGCTCCAAAGGAATCTCAGGAGACTGTGTGGGAGGAAGGAGGTGTTACAGACAGAAGGAGGAGCAGAGGGAGAGTAAGATGATGACAGTTATATCTGTTTGGGGTCAGCGAAAATACTTTACAGCCTGACGCAAAGTGGCTGGATGAAGCTGCCAAAAAGCCAATACACCCAATTAGTGCACACAACACACACACACACTCCTACACAATCTGTACATAATGCACAAATCATCTCCTCACGCCCACAGCTCACACAGCATCCACCCTGCACTACCCCCGGCTCACATCTCCTCCTTCAGCACAGCTTTCAACACGCTTCAGATCATCAGATATATCCCAGATATCTACATGATAACAATATCAATTATCACAGCATCATGTTGAATCAGCACACCTTCCCCGGTCGACACACAGGGAATGCTAATAAAGATGCAGATCAGCGGTTTCAAAGTGCCGGTGGCTCTTATCTGAACCCACTGTAGCAGCGTTAGCCCGGGTTGTGGGGCAACACTGCCACTTGGTGGTTTAGACGAGAGCCGTGTGACTCAAAGTGGGGCAGGCTGGAGAGGAGGTGGCGCAAGATTTAACTGGACTGCACACCCACTAAATCGATGTGATTTTCACCATCAGCCATGCAACACATTAGATGTGTCCATAAGAGGAACAAACCTTTTAAAGCCCAGCCCAGTCAAACAGACTGTCATGCTCCTACGTATGGACGTGATCTACCAGGTGACCTCCATATAAAACCTGTGGGAACCAGATGCCCTTACTTTCATCAAGTCATGCTGATTAGTCTGCTCTCAAGGAGCATCCAAACTGACTCCCTGCTGGAGCGAGCAAACCTGACCGTGGAGGTAAGATTAGTGTTGAATCTCAAGGCAAACTGGCTTTAACTGCAGCTCAGTTAAATGGTTAAGTTATTTAGGTGGAACAGGTTCGGGTTGACTCGCATAGAGTGAAATATTTTCACTCTATGCATCACAGTCTGGCTCCATTATGAAAGTTCATTGCCAGTACAGATTCTTTCTATGTGCTTGTGTAGAAACAAGGGCACAGCTCAACACTTCAGTACTGAAAAAAAGACAAGTGAGGACAAACTGTGAGCACCTTGAAGGTGGAGCAGGACTGGAAAGCTGAGTGTCACAGAGAGACACAGACCCCCCACTTTAAAAGCTGTCAATTACTCTTTTCATGTCAACATGGACTATTTGTGATAAATGAGAACAGCAGGAAGGATGACTTCACCTTCACCTTCTCCATCTGGAACGATCAGGTGCTTTTCATCCAGGAAAAAGTTCGAAAACAGAAAAGCTCAGCCTGCAGCTGTTAACCACTGAGGTGTGGGTCACATTGTGGGATGAGAGCTTTTTACTTGAATTGCCCAGAAAAACACAGCTGAGAGAGGAATTAAATCACAGTCTGAAGACAGAAGTGCAACAAAGCACTAACATGGGTTCAGGCATGTTACTATAACATGAGACGTGCAGGAGGAAGTAGCATCAGAGGGCTGAACGCCTACTCTTCACTCTGTTCACAGTGAATGAATGCTGCTGAGTAAACCCAGCCTTGTTCAGTCAGTACAAGTTGGAGGATTATTAGTATTTTATTTATAAAACAAAGATGTGAAATATGTTTGACTCTTGATTATACGTATATTTAATTATTTTATAACATCATACAAACAAGTAATATTGCTCTTAAGAAAATAAAAGGCCACATGTGGGCATGAACTGACAGCTTGTCACCAGCCTGACACTCACAAGCCGCTGATTTAACAACAACCCACATTAGCTGTCATGCGTCCGTATCTTATAAACATGAATAAACAGGACATCTGTCATCTATAAATTCTGACATTATGAAGTACACATAGTGTAACTACAATGTTAGTTCACTGACTTTATAGGTCTATTCTGTCTTACTGTTTTGTGTTTTTCAACATTTTCATATGCAACATTAGCCATTAAATGTCATTACTCAAGATGCTTTTTCACTATCACTAGAAATATGGAGGTAGGTTTCACCTAATAACAATATCTTGTAAGTGTAACTGAGAACACACACGATTAAAAGTGTAGTTTATACTGGAAAGAAGCTGATCCAGACACAAACAAACCTATTATTGTGTTGACAATGTTAAGTCTTGAGTGTAACAGGTTAATGTCTACATCACCCAGAAGGGGGCAGCAGAGCTCCTCATTATTCCTTCTGCTAAATTACCTCATCTTTAATTCATCTTTAATTCTCCCTGTTGGTCTGAATTGTTCCTCTGTTCAACACAACACAACATGATTTGTTATACATCTATTTATTGAGTATTAGAAACATGAAAAACATACCAAAATGCCTGTGAAAACATGAAATAACCAAACACTCAATAGCAAAAGTTTTATATAAACATAGATAACACTAAGCTACTGTAGTAAACTTCTATGAAAACTTAATCAACAATATCCTCAGCAGTCTCTGACGTTGGCACCGTGTTAGAAGAGCGTGTTCACATGATTTATTCTGAGCTTGTGTGAGCAGTCACCTGAGCTTTGAGAAGTTGTTATTTACATCACGTTGTCTACGCGTTGTTGCACAGGCAACACAGTGATTTGTGTGTGTATGACTGAAAGTGGTGTCTGCAGGGTTGGTCCAGTTCTGGTTTTCTGGCTCTGTGGATTGGAGCAGGTGCTGTTCTTCTACCCCGAGAAACGGGGGGAGGATGAAGATGGATGGCAAATGCATGAATGATCTATGAATCTAATGAAGGTTAGAGCCATGATGGACACATCGCTGGACGGATTAGTTATGTCAAATATCTGTGTGTTTGAATTGTCAGATGCCCTGGTCACGAGAGAGGTGGCAGGGACCGAGTGCTGACTGGGTTGTATCGCACCTTGGATGGTGATGGGGGAGGCTGGGTAAGATGAGGTGAGGAGGGGGAGGGACGAATGTGCCCTCCTTGGTACTCTCTACCAGTTCCTGAGCTCTCTGGGCCAGGAGCTTGAGACCGACCTCTAGGCCGGCGTAGCTGAGGTGGGGTGGAGCTAAACATGTATTTGTACTGGGTGGGTGAGTGGTGAGAAGGTGCATGGCAAGCGGGGGAGTAGCACCCAGGAGCAGAGTGTCGACTGGGTGATGGGTGGCGTCCAGGTGACGTATGACGGCCAGGTGAGGAGTGCCTTCCCGTCAAAGGCTGGTGAATGCTGGGTGGCTGTTCCTTACCGTGTTTGGGCGAATTCGGTGACTTAGGAATCTTGGGTGACTTGGGTGATTTAGATGATTTAGGTGATTTGGGAATGGGATGAGAAGTGGAGCAAATGTTGGCGCTGTGGGTGGAAGGAGCTTGGCAGGGAGAGGCGGGGTCTTCATTGTTGGCAACTTTGTAGAGGAAGACATCATACTCAAGGGGCGGCCTGGTCTCTGAGTGGAGTTTGGCCTCTTTGGGGAGCAGCACTTCCAGGCCAATAGTGACCCCATCCTGATGTAGAAATATGGCAAGTGGAGAAGGATGCAAAGATGTAGGGAGAGTCACAGAGGCAAAATAATGACAACACACACAAATACAGGAACGGATGAGTTATGACACGGGTCCCTGTGCACAAATGTGAAAGATAAAATGTGCAATCTTTTGTGTTGACATTATGCTATTTCATCTAGTGAATAGTTTATTTATTAGCATTGGTTGTTGGTCTGTTACGTCTGATTGCTCCATTGTACTCACTCCATAGTTGATCCACATATAAATAATTGAAACTCTGAATAAAAATGGCAGTGGGTCATACATATGCAGATATAAAATGAAATGATTAAATCCTAGAAGCAGACAGCTGTGGAACAAAACATGGGCACAGACTCTACAGAGGGCAAAACTCAGCAATCTGAGCTGTTTTCCTGTGGCAGCTATGAGCAAACACTGCATGAAAATGTAATGTTCTGACAGGGAGGATTAAACTATTACGAGCTCCTTTGGTAGCGTCTGTTGGGCTCACTGAGCTGTCCGTGGTGCTGAATGGGCACATAGTCGCTATTGTGTGTGTGGTGTAATCTGTGTGCAGTCTACTGTAGCACAAAAGCAAGGTCAGCTGAGCATTCGGTTATTATTAGCAAGGGAGCAGTCGGGCGGTAGTTAGCTTCATTAACAGCAGACATGCAGCGAAAGAGAGCACGAGAGTGGAGGGAAAGCAGAGCAGCAACACACAGGGACAAGCTGGATAAAATTAAAAAGGTTTATTCAACAACTGTGCGCTATCATCCTCCATGTATACCCAAAAAGTACAAAAGAACCTCAAGTACATTAAAGTGTTATAAATCACATCAAAAACCAAGACACAGCGTGTGTAATATATTCATATAGATTCAAATATCAACTCCAAGCAGTTACTTTGACCTTGTGTTATCTAGTCACATTCACTTATTAGCAATGTCAAACAAGAACGTTTCGCATACACAGATTCACTTGATTTCCACGTACTTCTTTTGCAAATAGTTACGTTTTCAGACACTTTTTGCTGATAACACCAATGCATGCGGGCAGAGAGAGACAGTAAGGTGGGGCAGGCAGAGGTGGGGGGTGGGGTTGAGGGAACAGCAGAGGAGACAATGAAGGAGAAGAGTTCATTGGCCAAAGACCAAGGCAGGGCATCAGTAGAGAGGACAGTCATTAGTTGGTACAAGCCAGAGGTTTTAGTCCAGCTTAAGAGGCGGATAAAGGAAGGAAGGAGGCAGCGGCACCACTATGTGTCAGTGTTGGCATGACAGCCTTGTAAACAGGACAATTGTGCTTCTTAGGTCATTTGCTTAAATTGACGTTGTGCTTACTTTAAACATTAGGTCTGATTGGAACACACAGGAACGACGTTAGCCTACAACCATTTGTTGCTGTTTGCGTGTGCTTTAATTATTTTGGTCTGCTTCTCCGGTGGCACACGTTTCCACATGTTCATACTATACCAGATTGTTCTGGAGCATGTTTACCTCAGCCTTTTCCTCTGCGCTGTTGGGGCTGTGGCCGTTGTCGTGGACGACAGAGGTTGGGCGGTTGTTCTCGTGCTTGGGGGAATGAGAATTTAGGATGTTCATGGAGCCCTCTTCCTTGGGTTGTGGGGACTTTGCTAGGTCCTCTTGCTTCTGCGGCTCATCCTGTGGGGAATGTTAGTGCCTCATTACACAGACCTCACATTTACACACACACACATTGTGAATGCATGTGTGTTAAGAAAGTCTATGTGGAACCTTAAATGTTCCACAGACGATTGATTCCTCCCTGATATGTAGATGATACCCTGGATCTAAACATAAGTGGAAACTCAAAACAAACACCTCAGCAATAACCAAAGCAAAACCATGCGCCTGTCTCACTCCTTCATGCTAGAAATGCTGCTGCTTGGTCTGTTCATGGGATGTTACTTGGGTGCATGGACTCAGACCTTTATCTAATCAGCTAATTGTACTTCAGCCTTTATAAAAAATACCATTCGGACCTCTGGCATTTTAAAAAGTGCAATGCAGACCATTCTACCTCAGGGTCTTTTTAGCCTCTAGACCTGACATTTAAAGATTCTGAAAGTCACAGAACCATCAGACCAGAGCACTGAGAGCATAAAGTCACAATTTGTTCACTCCACTCAGGCAAGTGAAGTTTAGGTAATGGACTGAGAATCTAACTAAGAACAAGCCTCCGTATTAACTGCAGGCAGTTATGAACACAACAGTGTTGGGTCTGGGTACATCTGCATGTGTCAGCTTGCAAATGTTCACGCCATCAACTGATTGGCATTTGACAGGACTCTGAAGGTCATGGGCACAGGAGGCAGTAAGTAGGGCACCATCGATCAGCCACGGGAGCTGCTGGACACTGCTCGCTACATGCACTTTCTCATCATACACAACCTGTTCAAACAGCGTTTGAGTCGCTGGCTGCATACTGTCATGAATATGTTGATATTTTTATTTACACACACGCCCACATGCTGCTACACGGTGCAGAAAACCATAGTTCAACACCACATGCATGTCTTTAGAGGGGAATTGGGAACTCTGCTGCACAGGGACCCTAAGATGGCTGCCTGGGCTTCGTATGCACTAAAGCAAAGCCAGTTGTTAAAACAAAATGGACGCTCTGTTTTCTTCATGGAACTTCTCAGGGAGCTGCAGAATCACAGGTGGAAGCAGCTACGGGAACGTTGTTGTGTATTCATACAGTGGAGACTACAGAGCACACCACTAAACAGCTGGTTGCAGCAAGGATCGAAGTAATTAATCACTTCACCTATCGCTGCTACAAGATCAGCTGCAGGAGGAGAAAATGGAAAATCAGAGTCTAGCTAGCGCTTGCACAGCAGTCACGTTAAAAGCAAAGCTAGGGAGGGAAACTGGTTCCCCTCGGCTTACCTGGAAGTGGTTATACGAGTTTCTGGGTCTATATTGCCAGGTATAGCTGGTTGATGGGGGCCTCTGAGGGGATTGGTGAGCGTGAAAAGCATTGAAGACACAGGCACTACATAGTGAAATCCAATGTGAACAGTGAAATCTGATGCGCTCAGGTGACTCTGGTGTGTGCAGTGCGAGTCTCAGTTGGTTGTTTGAACAGTAAGATTAACATGGACAAAGAACAAACCACCACTCAAGCAGGCAAAGGTCCAACACAGGTGAGAACATGATGAGGAAGAAGAGGAAAGCAAACAGAAACGGAGATCGAGAATGGAAAGGAAGACGAGGGCAGTGGGGGCATACCTGACAGATAATGTTGTCATAGTACGCCAGGTTGTGAGTGTGAGCTTGGGTGGCAGGCGGAGGGGTGTCACACAGTTTCCTTACATTTGGCTGGGAGCCGTCGGCTGTGGTGGAAACTGACAGGCCGTCCGTCTGTGGCTCGCTGCTCTGTGGGCGGTACTTGCTGCTAGACGACAAATAGAGAGAGACGTGTGATAAGTATTTGTAGTATTGTAGTATTTCTCTTAGCATTCTGGGAATTTGTGTGTTTGAGGTCTAACAGTCAGTAAGTGCGGTAGGAGATGTATGCACATCATACAAACAGTGTTAATTATTCAGTGCTTGTCCACACCTTCTCCCTCAGTTTTTTATTTCTTCATGATTTGATTTCAACACGCATTTTCAGTTGTCGGAAATTGGACGCGCACATAGTCGCAGTCGCCCTTTAGCAGCACATGTTTCCACAGTCTCGCCTCTCAGTCTCACACACACCTGCGTTTGCGAAGGCGCTTGTTCTCGTTCTTGAGGCGGTGCAGCCTCTTGGCAAAGAACACGATGATCATGAAGAGGAGGAGGAGAACGAAGGAGGCCACACCCACCACCACACACAGCACCTGGAACTCTGTGACCGCCCAGTCACAGCGTGTGCCTTTATTCCAGATGTAGTCTTGCACATTGCACCTGGATACAAAGCGATGGGGGGTCGATAGTTCATGTGTCATTATACGTTTCCTATTCAACTTTTATCTTAAGACACAATTTGTTACTTTTCCCTCTCCTGGACCTGCCAAAATGTTGTTCCGGTGCCCACACTACTGTATTTACCATATTTATAGCTAGAGCATGTAATCCTGAGTAAAGAGTGTAAAATGGCCCTCAGAGCTGATGACATGGTGCCCTGAAGTCTGTCCAGCAAAGCAGGGATTCGGCCGACAGCCTAGCCCTCAATGAGATCAAAGGATCAGGGCACGTGCGTGCATGAGTGAAGCGTTTTTCATTTTCCAGTCATTCACTGTGAATTTGCAGTGTTTGAACTCTTCAGTGTTCACGTGTGTGTGTATCTGTAGGTGTGTGTGTGTGCTCAGCAGGTGCTAAGCTGAGCAACAGTTTACCTGTGTGCTTACAGTGAGCCTGCAGACCAGGACAGATGGTGTTATCAAGGCGTGGCGGAGAGCGTCTTTGATTGAAACTGCAATAACGAATATTTTACAGATTTCCTACAAAATCGATGTGTTACCTCTCAGATGTGTTCATTGAATGCAAAACGCAGAGGAGGGAAAGGTGAATAGTTTTATGAGGGCCCTCGAATATGTGAGTACGTTTGTCCCTTCCTGACCTCAAGTATTGTCTGCTTTCTCATGCTTTCTATGTGCACACACTGCGAGTGTTTCCATCAGCTGGCACCAGCCTACCAACGCACGCACCCTTTGCCCCCTGCCTCCAAACTGAGCTAATCCTTCAGCGACCCCGCTGTGATCTTGACGAACCCTCCTGACACATTAAGCCAGCCTTCTGTCTTTGTGCTGGTGTGTGTTTTCAGTCTGCTTACGCTTCTCTGAAGTGTCCTAAATCTCTTCTTTTGTTTTCAAGAGGGAACATATTGGAAATTATCCCAAACACACAAAATTAAAAAGGGGGATGTTTGAGCTCCAAACAATCTCCTCCAGCCCCCTGCTGCCACTCACATATTGCACATTGTATCTGTGCCACTTTTTCTCTAAAACGTCACTGCATACGTGTGTGTGTGTCTCTCACCTGCAGAAAGCTCCCATTCCTGCCACCACAGTGCAAACACCTCCATTGAAGCAGAAGTCGGGTTCAGTGTCACACTGAGACGAACACACCCCCGGGCCAGTGCGTACAAAGCCCAACCTGCAGCCGTCGGCTCCCATGGCCCCACTTAAGCCTAACCCATCTCCCTTGTCTGGCCCTGGAGGAGCAGGTAGGGAGCGTGTGTTATCTATGTTAGGTTTGACTTTGTCGGGAATGGCAGGAGAATCAACAAGAAGTGGGTTCTCATCCTCCATGTCGGCTGGAGGTGAAGGCGTGGGCTCGGGTTCTGGGGTTGTATCTAGAGCCGAGGGGCCATAATCAAAAGACATGTATTCATAAACGTCAGAATCGCTCAGTGTATGAGACGATCCCCCTTTTTGCTTCTGTGGTTTTGGAACTTTGGGCCAATCTCGAGCGGCATCAGATGGTACGATATCAGGTGCTTGGCTGTGAAACGCCACAGTGATGATGTCATCGGACAAAGGGTTCCCTGGCTGGTCTGGACCTGCCCCACCAGCGGTGAGCTCCTCCCCAACGGGCGCATCTTCTTCCGCAAAGTCTAGTCGGGCGTGTTTGTGGGAACGGGGATGTTTGATGGTGCTGATTGGCAACTTGGCACCAAGGCCTGCTCCAATTAGGTGGTCTCGCTCTGCTGAGTCATCACTGAGCTGGGCGTGCACGTTGAAGGACGACTGGTTGTGGTGATGATGATGACGCCTGGTCAGTGAATGCCTCCCTGTCAATCCAAAAAAAAAGACGCTTGTGATGAACTGTATTACGCTTTACTCACAGAACCAACCGAAATTTTACTAACAAACCTCAAACTCGTGGCATTTGATCTGCTCCTGTGTTGACACATCATTAATAGTCAATACAGTCAAAGATCACACGGGTGGATTTGTCTACACAGTCTGTTTTACAAGCATTGCATTATAGATTTGTGGTCTCCAGGCTGCTTTAACTTTAATGACACCACCACATGTTCCGAGACAAAGCGCCTCCAGAGACACACACAGCGTCATACAGCTGTTTTCACAGTCTGAGTGGCTGTCAAGAAAGAAAATGACTTTGACTGAGTGACTTCATAAAATCAAATGAGCGCTTTAGCATATTTTTACAGTCAACACTGCATCAATGATAGAACACCTTGGGAATTGAGACAATAATAAACACAGGCTTGCACACACACGTAACATTTTTGGAAAGAGATAATCCCAGGGTACTGAATCTGTTTGGTTTGATAATGAGTGTGGCTCAAGGATGAGGCATGAATAATTTAAACCGATCCCTGCTGTATTTTGCAGAAATGCCTTGGGCTGTACCAGGCTGGTTTTCTACAGGAGCACCGTTATGTCACCAGATGTCCCAATGTGAAGTCAGCTGAATCTGACAAACATTATAACATGACAAAAGAGTGAGGCTCAGCAGAAAGGTAGCCGAGAGTCACTTTTAACAGGTAGGTGATTAACTCTCAAAGAAATCAGAACAAGAGGCTGAGGACTGGCGTGTAGTCAGACTGTGGCGTTGAAGGATTAGGTACAGTGAGCGATCGACTAATGTGCTCTGGTGACAGAGACTGGGCGAGGATTAGATTAGGATTTAGAGCCATAGGTTAGAGGCTGGCTGCTGAGGCACTTCCCCTGCACTTGACAATCTGCAGACGACGATTCACACACGGCTTTTTGCTTTTTGCATGACAAGAAAGAAAGAAAGAAATTTGTGCTTCTTTCCACAGTCCAAGATTACATTTTTAATGGTTGGGAACCTTGCACGAAGACAGAAGGAAACAATTCTGTTCCCATGGCCACGTCTTCATACTTTTCCACTGGCACTGAATCATCTGCACACACGGCCAAACTCATCCAAATACTTGGCTGGACTGCTTCTCTCCCACTGCTACTCTAAAATCACCAGGTCCAATGAGATCACTACTTTCAGTGTCTGGCACTTCAGCAGAGTTCATACAAAAAAAACATCTGAACGTGCCTGGAGTCACGAAGACTATTGGAGCTCAGGAACCACAAGATTCACCTCACACACACACTGTTGTTGCCATGGTGAGATGTAAAGAGGTGCCATGTTGAAAAGAGGAGCCGAGCGAGGGAGTTGCAGTGGAGACAGAGAATCCAGTGTTCGCCCTCTCTCTCTCTTGTTTTTGAATCAATCAGCCAGCCCAGTCACAGCGAGCGTTATATGCCAACTCCATCTCTGGGAAAACTGAGGTGGAATGAGCTCGACTGCTTCACACTTCGTAAAAGAGCTAGACGTGCTCCGCTGATTAAAACTGATTCGAATTTCATTTAAAGGTTCAGTCTGCCAATTTGTTCCCCGTGGAGACTCAGATGCTGCATCCTGTTAGCGGCTGGCAGTCTTGTAGCGATTACAAGAGCAAAGGGGAGCATGAAGAGATTACAAGAGCAAGACAAGCAAATTGAATGCACAAGCAGCTGCAGAGAAATTTGATTTCCGTCTTGTGTGATTGGGGCCTTTAAGTGATTCTCAGCTCATCACCTAAGGCATCACACTGAGCTTGTCACCACGGTAACAGGTTTTACCTGAGTTCACTGTGTTGAACGCACACAACTAACCCTACTTTTTAAAAGTATATTCACATGTAGAAACCCATTCACAGCGAAGGTTACACAGATGAAGAGGTTTACATCCAGCTGATCTAGTGTGACGATCATATTTGTGATTGGTCACCCGCTTTTTAGCTTTCACACTATATTTTCCTAACTCTAGTTGTGTGCGTGTGAAGAACTAGAGTCGAGGAGAAACCGATGATCTGATCTGTTGTGACATTTCATGGGCTTACTGCGGCTGCAGGGCAGATGGACCTCGCAGTACGGGTTCACAACAGTGGGCACAAAAGCACACATGGCAGAGGCCCCAAGAGTCTGGATCTGATCCACGTTTCAATACTCAACCGGCAGGGAGAACGCGTTTCTGTTTGTTAAGCTAAATGACTAGCTGATTAAGAAAATATACAAGCCTACAGCCCTTTTGATGATTAATTCATTGTTCGAGTCATTCTTTTAGGCTAAAGTAAAAATAAACTGATGGTTCTTGCTTCTATTACAGCATATTCAACGGTCCACCACTGGGTGTGGATCAGAGGATGCTCTTTGTGTGCTGTAGCCCCAAACCAAGTGATTAGCCCATTCAACAAACACAAACGTCAAACAAATCAATACTAAAAAAGTTTAAGTCTAAACTTAAACTTTAAAAATGCACGAAATGCTGTGGGAGACAGTGTGTGTTCACGAGTGACTGCATATTCCACCTGACATGCTTTAAAGATGAGGTCATCACAGCCAGCTCCAGACTAAATCACAGGGATGTTAAAGCTATATTTTCCACTGCTCGTGTTGCAGAGCTTCTTTTCATTTGCCTGCGGTTAAAATGCCACTGACAGAAATGTTTTCACAGGTCTCTTCCTCTCCGGGAGCCAAACGCGAGGAATCAGCTGTACAGCGATGCCACGTCGCTGCATGCTGGGCTTACAGCGTGACTGACGGGATGACCGGCCTATATTCACCGGTCAATATGTCACAGTGATCACGCCTGGCTACGCAGCGGGGACGCGAGATGCGGCGAGAAAAAGGGGGGGGGGGCAGTATAGTGGCAGCGCGTGCACACATGAACCCCGACGACCCTCTGCATGCGCGAGCCACCCTGTTGCTGGGCAGCGGCGGCTCCTTCCTGGATGTTCGGGGTTTCCTCCGCTGTCTCGCCGTCTCTCGGAGGTGACACTGGCGGTGTCAGGTTTGCGTCCCCGCACTGGCCCCGTCTGTCTGTGCCGGGAGGCTGCATGAGACGGCGGGGAAGGAGGCGGATCGCTGGATTCTGGAGGAATCCGGTCCTTTCAGCACCGTGAATAGGCCTCCTGTAGCCTGGCCGCGGTGCACCTAAGCCCGCTATTGTCTGGGCCACGCACCGCTACCACAGCTGCGGTCTGAGCTGTCACCCACAGACCGGTCTGCGTTTTAATGGATCCGTTTAATAATTTAACTCATCACACGTGGAGCACATTAAATAGGTAGAGAGGAAGAGACTCGAGTCACAGACCGTGTCATTAATGACCAGCACAGATGCTCAGGAGAGTAAATGTCTGATGTGAATGATATGAACACATCAGACACCGTTAATGTCATTTAAATGGCTGTGTCCACATGTGAGCCTATGAAAGACCAGCTGTCAGCAGCTCAAAGAATCCCACTGCTGACAACTAAATATTATTTATTAACCTCTAATGGGCAGTCGGTAACTGGCAGGTGCGCCTCCTTGACGCACGGTGACCATTTTCTGTCATTTCCATATTAATGCCATGCAGGTGTGATTTGTTTCACACACAGCAGGTTAGAGGCACAGGGCGGGTCTCTGGTGGAGCCGTGAACTTACCGTGAGCGGACAGCGGGGTGACGACCACCGAGATGGTCAGCAGCACCTGCCAGCTCCACAGACGTGCGCCACCGCGCGCCATAACGCAGACGGCTGCTTTTTGACGAACTGGTGCGAACTCTGCTCCGGTTCCTTCGCCGGTCACTCAGCGCGGCTGTAGCCTACGATAATCCTCACAGCGGCTCCTTCAAAGTTCAGATCTTGCCGGTTTTCGCCATGTCGCCGTTATCCTCTCCAAAGATTGGCCCGCCTCGCCGTTGCTGTGTGCGCTAGTGTGTGTGTGTAAATATCCGTGCGCCGTTTAGCTGCTCGGGTTCCGTTCCATTGTCGCGAGCGGGTGCCCTCTCATCCACACCTTTTGCGCGCGCGTGTCACTCTGCGCTTCGGGGTCCGTCGCCAGCGTCAGCAGCACCCGCGGAATTGTCGGCTAGTAGTGGTGCGCGCGACCGTCGACGGTGGGGGTCTGCAGACGAGATGCTTTATGATGCTGGTTTGTCGCTGCCTGTGCGCGTGCGATCGGGCAGAGCTGCCCCTTTGGCTGGATGGAGCGCGCGCCGTGTCCAGTCCAGTGAGTGTAGGGGGATCAAACAGCTTCTCTTAACGCTGTGACTCAATATGGTCCATTTGACAGCCCCGCTAATGTGTGTGCGAACATTACGACGAACGCTGCACGGCTGCGTGTCACTGGGTCATGTGTGCGCGTTGCCGTTGGTCACTAGAGAGGTGCATGTGTTCTAGGTGGATAATCCTCTTATCCTGTTAGATTGTGATATAGTCTCCAGACAATGGCATCTGTTGCTGTGTAACACACAGGATTTCCTACCTCACCTTTCCTTCTATTACAGCTTCTCTATGCTGGCACTGCTCTGTGACACTAATTCATTCTCTTCCCAAACATTATATCAAATACATTATGAGATAATTTGGCCCAAATGCTGTTTTCCTATTGAACAAATAGCAGCTTCACTGATAACTTATTGAATAGGCAGTGAATTGATCCGAGCCCCTGCTGTGAGCAGCGCCCCACTGTTCAGCATTAGCTATCCTTCAACAAGCACCAAAACCCAAAGCGTTGCCATCTATGCTCTTAACAATGAAAGACTGGGATTGTTTTGTGTGAGAAGGCGCCGGAGACGGGAAGTTAGAGAAAGGGACGGCCATCAGAAGGGGAGAGGGGGGGAGAGGTGGTGTGTGATGGGATGCAGAGGATGGACAGAGATGGGTGAGCGTTGAACAGAGGGAGCTGGAGAGAAATGGGCATAGAGAAACAGAAAAATGTTCAGTGATGCTCTGCCAAACAGAGCAGAACGAAATTGCTTCCGCACCCGCCTACCCCCCTACGCACACACACACACACATACTGTATCTACCACGATAAACACACAAACTCTTTCAACTCTCACTCATCTCTCAGTGACTGAATTAATTCCAGTATTTGGCTTTTCACAGGCAGCGTAGTTTTCAGACTGACTGTGGTCAAAACACAAGTTTTCTTCTTCTGCAGGATGAACAGATGGGTCTTACCGAGAGCTATGAGAGACTAACGCACCTAAGATGACGCCAAGCTCCGTGTGTTCATGTGGTTGTGCGTGTTGTGCTCAGGCTGCGTCAGTTGCTCCATCCTGTGTTCCTGTGTTGAACAGCGAGAGGTGGACATGTTGTCCAGTTCCCCTCAGTGAAGGCTCTGTGTATGTTTAAGGCCTAAAGTTTATGGTTTTCACTTGGTTCACCTAAGGTTTTTTTCAGACATTATTTACAACAACCACTGACAGGATAAATCTGCAGGATACACTGATAGTCATCAAAACACAGAAAACATTGTCAATGTGAACCTGCTACTAAGGCTGTTTGTTTGAAGACAACTAAGAGTAATTTGACGTTGGTAATGTCGACTCCCGTAGCTATAGCAATGATTGCAGCAGTAGCTGTTGGAGTGCTGATCTACAAGGCAAGTGAGTAATCTTAATGTTTTCCTTTTTCTGATTGAAGTCTATCTAATCTATAATTCCTAAAAATAGACTGCTTAGTTTTTGTTCATTCGGTTTTTTTCCCCAGGAACAGAACGCTCCAAAAAACTAATAGAGGAATTAACTACAGGATTCACTTCAACTAAATCTAACAATGTGTCAACACAGAGATGTTGTAACAGTTCATATGGATATGGCACCAATAAATGTACCTACAGTCACTACACTGCTTAGTTGTATTGTTTTTCAGTCAGTTTTACTTCAGTTATCTCTGCAACAACTACTATTAACCACAGATCCTTAAGGGGGTTGATTCTTAATCTCCAGCTCTCGTATTTACACCGTCAGAGAAAACATTCAGGTCAAGTTTTGCTTTCCTTTTAACAAATTCGATTTGTTTTAACTTTGTCAAATGAAAGACAAACATTGAACACAGTACTATTTCAGGTACAAGAGGAGGTAATAGCAAATACAGTATCTTTGTTCCTTGTACTGCATCTGCTAATGTTAACAGAGCTCTAAATATGAAGCCAGTGCTCTCAAACAGTTCACCCTCATTCACTTTTCCTTACTAATTGTGGAAAGTACCTGAGCTGTAGGTTTGCAAAGCTTTGCATACATGAACAGTTCATGTGATATTTAGACAACTATATTTAAAGAAATATAAAAGAAAATGTTGTATCCATTTTAAAACGCATCTCTTCTAAATGATTTTGGCGTCATACCACACAGTATAGTGGAGCGAAAAGCTGTTATTGTTACACTATTTACTTAAATAGCAAAAGGATTAAACATAAATGCTTTCTAATTCACGTGACAACAGACAGAAGCCACAACTAATCATCTGAACTGAGACACTAAACGTTTTTTATATAAAACAATTTTAATGAGTTGAGTTTAATTTCAACTCTGACAACAGAGCACAAATATTTCACAGATATAAGACAGACTGAGCTGTTGACCAGTTACTGTACAGATCAACTTGTGTCTATGTGCTTGTGTCACTGAAGAGTTACAGATTCAAAATGATTCACTTGTTCCTGTTTATTCCATGTGTGCATTCTAATTGAAGAACATGTGGTGAGCATCTGCTTCCTGGTTGGTTCAGCTGTGACTGGTTGTTGGAGGACCAGGCTGAGCTGGTGCTATCCCATCAGGCTGTGAGGATGGGTCTGAGATAGTAACAGAAGACATTAGGATTATCACAGCAGCATTTAAAATTCATGACAGGTCATAATACTTACACATGCCATTTGGAGCGCCGGGGTGTCGAGCTATCGTCTGGGCATTTCCTGCACCGGGGATCATCCGATTAGGCAAGGACTGGCCTGATGGAGAAGAAAGGAGGCAAATATAATTAAACTACAATTATTAGGTGTGTTAATTAACGAGTGCATTTAAGTGTGAGAAATGTTTGGATTTTCTGTGAGTCACCACACCTGAATGCTGCGCTGTGTACCCTGGCTGCCCCTGCTGCTCCCTCTGCTGGCGGACCTTCATCTCTGCCTGTTTCAGCTGCTCATTGTGGAAAGTCTGTCTCTCTGATAGAAGCTGCTGTCGCTGCTGCTCCAGCTGGGGATGGCATATATATACATATACATATATATATATATATACATATACACACACACACACACACACACACACACACAGAACGTATTAATGATGTTAGCTAGACCTTTACTGAAGGTTCTGGAGATAAAGCTAGGAGAAACCCGAGAGATTTACAGTAAATGGGAAAGAAGCAAAGTGTTTTAAGTGAAAGTGTCTTTGTTACTGTTTCGATGACTCACAGCCTCTTTTTCACGATCCATGATGGTCTCCAGCTCCTCAAAGTGTCTCAGTTTGATCTCCAGCTTCTTCATTTGGGTCTCCACCAGCAGGGCCACCAGGGACTTGATCTTCCTCTCTTCTACTGCTGCCAAGTGCTACAGACAAAGAATGAATGGTGAAGAATTAAATTTGAAAGGCATTAAAGTGGCGTGATGGACTAATGTAACTGCTTGTAACATGAATAGAAAGAATGGTTTTGTTAGGCTAAGGACTGATGATGCTGACGAGCCAGAGAACAGATAAGAGGTGAGGGGAGGTAAAGGAGTGTAGAGTAATTAGAGGGTGCCGGAGCATGGTAAGGAGTGAGAGAGAAATTAAATTAGGAGACTGAACGGGTGCAAACATCTCCTTCTCAGCGTAAACAACAGTAAACAAAGACAAAGCTCATTTACTTCTTTAGAATGTTTGCAGTACAACACTTGATCTCTTATTTCCAGTTCAGCAGATATACTGTATATTCTGCTTATAGACACATTCAGGTCTTAAAAAGGTTCCTGAGGTGCTGCCTGCTTTAGTTGCTGGGAGACTGAACTGCAAAATGACATTTCTTAATCTAATCTTCCTGTGATTGGTCTGTTTGAGGTGGAAGGGTGGGCTTTACCTTGGCCTTTGTGGCAGCTGAAGCCAGGGCAGATGCTGCTGCCATGGTAACGGTGCCCTCCACCAGGTCCTGCTCCATCACTCTCCTCCCTTCATCGCCATCTCTCTCTCTCCGCCCTATGCTGTCGTCATCCTCACCCCTTCCTGGATCACAGAGAGATTTGTATTAAAATCCTAACACACACACACATTATTATTATCATCACTGTTGTTGTTATAGTTAGAAAACATCTGTGTACCATCGCTCCCCTCTGTAAGGATGTTTTCAGGATTTTCTCTTTTGACCTGTTCTCCCCCTTCTTTTGCTCCACTCTGTTCCACCTTGAGCCCATCTGTCCTTATAGGTACCTGAAACACAGACACGCATATATGGTAAGTTTTGCTAAATCAGAATCACCATCAATCAATCAATCACCATTTGGTTCAAGCTCTGTATGCTTTATTACCTGATGGGAGGTGTTCGTCTCCATTGTCAAAGTATCCAATGATTCTAAAGAACAGAGCAGGAGAAAATGAAATGTCTTATAATATATGGAACCAGATTTAATTGTGGTAATTTCATGCATATGAATAACAGTCCTACCCATTTTTTCAAGCTGGTTTGAGGTTTCAGAGATCTTATCCACTGACTCCTCTTGTACTCTGGAAAACTCCTCTGAAGACAGAGATTTACAATCACTGAGCACTTACTGCAACTATATTATCTGTGAATCATGAAATAATAGGTTACAGTCCTCTCTCTATGCTCTCACCTAGAGCAGCCTTAGCTGCTGCTGATGCCACCCGTGGATCAACTACAGAGGCCAAAAATGCCACAGTGCTCATAACAGGGTTCTCAGATTGGCTGAAAGGTACGGGCTGGTAGGCCAATGGGCCAAGGGAGGCAGAGGAGTCTTCTAGGTAAGGGTCTTCTATTGGCAGTCGCAGAAAGTGGAGGATACAGTCATCTTGTGTTCTAGAGCCCACGTGCTCTGATACTTTATTCCAGTCATCTCTGTAAACCTCTAAGGCCTGAAGGAAGACAAGGGAATAATATGATCATACTGTATGCAAGACATTGTGATAAACAATTTTCTTTCCCAAGACAACGTTTTCTTACCTCTAATAATAAGAGTGTCTCTTGTTCAGTCCATTCCCTTCCTGCACTTGCTCCTTTAGTCTTAGAAAGACACAAAAATGATTTAAGGACAAATGTACAACCTTGTTTAGAAACAAATTTCATAAAGTGATAAAAAAAAAAGGTTTAAGAAAAATTTTTCAGCACAACATACGTAAATAAAAAGCAGGACAAAATGTAAGAAAATACACTTTCCTAGGATTAATGCACAGCAAAGGAGGTTTAAAAATATATGGATTAAATATCATTTTCTGTATATGTGCAGTTGCTATGTGAGACCTTGGGGTGCTTCCTGGCATAGATGTCACTGCGCAGACCAAAGTTCTGGCAGTCTGACGGTTTCTCTCTGCTCTTTTCTGGGAAATACAGCATGTGCTGCGAGGCTGACACCTGCAAGTGTGAGAGAAAGCATCGGTGCTTAGTAGGAGACATTTCAGAAATGGAATAGAGAAATGTTCGCTTCAAATTAATTGTAGAGCTGTTGTCATGTGCTCTGTATGCCGTGTTACCTGCAGGGGTTTGTGCTGCAGGGGGGCCAGCCCAGAAGGTGTGTCAACCAGCACATTGAAATGAGGGGTGGGTGGAGGCCCCATTGGCAGAGGTCTGCTCTCTGCATCCACTTGGTAGTTAATCAAACCCCACTGCTCCAAAAACGCATGAACCCTGAACAAAACATTTTTTCTTTGTTTACTTATTTGTGTGTCAGCTGTGAACTCTATAAATACACTGACGAATCAGCATATGTCATGTTACAATAATAAAAAAAAAGCTGCTGTAGAACTGTGCTGCACACTATATGTTCCTTCACAGTATTAACAGATTTAATTTGTTGACACGTTCACATAGCTGAACACCCACATGCTAGTCCTAATTTAGGAGACGCAGCAGACAGGGCTAAGTAGCAAACACACACACTCGCATCTTCTACCTCATGATAGCACAGACGTCTCCAGTGAGGTTGCGTCTGCAGGAAGTGGAGCTGAGGTACTCCTGGGGGTTGAGACGGTATGTGTCAATCATGAAGTTGCGGTACGCCAAGTAGCTGCAATGTAAAAGAAAAACTGTAATGTTGGTGAACCATCATCATTAATAAACTAAAAAGATACCCAATCATCTACAATACTCACATCTCTGGAGATTTGGACTTGTTCTTCCCATTGAAGAATTCAGGTAGGGCACGTTTCTCTATTGAGTGAATGCTGGAAAATAGGGGTAAAAGATTTACCCAGGTCAGGTTATTCTGTAATATTAGAAACATTCAGTGTGTCTATAAGAGTCTGTTTACCAGTTGTAATTGAACCATGATGTGTAGCTTGGTATGATAACATGATGCGTTTGTTCTGTAATGTTGTCCTCGCCCTCCAACAAACGAGGGGTCTCTCCTCTTCCCTCCTCGTCCTCCTGTACACACAAAAACAGACACACTAGTTAACATCTATAACTATGCAAACAGAAACATTGTAATAATAAAAAATAAAACAAAATATCTACCCTTCCAGGAAAGTCATCCTCCTGTTCATCTAGAATGAAAACAATGAAAGAATTGAAGCAGTATACATACAAACTAGACAAAAAAGGCATAATTACATTTATTTATAAATCAATCAAACTTCATTCATAAAGCCAAACCCAAACACAGAGTTGGCCAAGGCACTGTACAGGTAACAGCAATAATAAATATTAACCACAAAACATTAAAGCTTACCCAGGTCAGCCATGATGCCTCCTTTGACAGGTGTATTCTCACTGTCTTTCTTTAGGTTTACTACACACATAAGATCAAGATATTAAAACCAGCTTGTACATGTAGTATATCTTAGAATCTTAATGTCAAAATGCTGTTGCTGTCTTAGAGGTTTTTACCATTTTTGGGTAGTATGACTTCCTCCATATTGGGAACAGGTGTAGGGTCCTCCATGTCTTTGGTCAAGTCCTCCTCTGGCTCTTCTTCTTGTTGTCCACGCCTTCTTCTACGCAATTAAATAATGGTGAAGAATTTCAAATTGAAAAAAAACAACAAAAAAAACAAAAACAAATGCTGTACTGAAACAAATATGTTTTACCCCTTCTTTCCTTTCTTCCTGCCTTCAGAGGAAGGGGGAGAAGGGGAGCGTCTTCTCTTTTTGGAGGGAGTTGACTTTAAATCCTGGGAGAGAGGGTAAGGTAACAGATTATATTTGATTAACCCTCAATTTGGTAACAAAAACAAATCTTTTCATAAGAGCTTGTCTTCATAAGCTCTTCAGACATCATGTGCTTCCAGTGCAACACAAACCTGTTCATCTCGCAGGTGAATACGCTGGCGGAGGATGACTGGCACATTCCTCTCATCCACACAATAGTCCTCCTCATTCATCCACTCATTGAAAACGTCTGTATCCAGAAGCCAACCAGCATGGACCTAATCACATCGACACAAAAGGTAAATTATTGTAAAATAGGACATCAGACAGTAAGGAAGCAGCTCCCTCTGTATCACATTACATCCTCTAAAGAAAGTCTGTTTAAAAGGAAGTTTGTGAATCACCAGGTTTCTTCCAGGTTTTTATTTTACATGAGCTTTAGTCAATGTTACATGAGTCTTGAATATGACATAAAATTACTTCATTTATGAAACACTTTTTGGAAATCTTCTTATTAACCACTAAACGTCATGTGTATTCTCACCCTCCAAGGTCTCTCTGCATGTGGTGGCTCTTCAACATCTCCTTCAACATCACTTGAAGACAGCCAACTGTCATAACTGATGAGACGGGAGACATCACACGTGAGTATTCTGATGGCCTGTGAGCACCTCAGCAAGTGCATTTGAGCTCATACATTACCTGTCTGGGTGCATGCCCCAGTGCACCAAAACATGTTTGTCTTTACGCATAACAGGACGCATCCATTCATCTGCAAATATGTGCATACATAGTATAAATATGGTTAACTAGTACAAGTCCTCTAAATTCACGACAACACATAAATGCACATATGAGCTTTACTAACCTTCCTCTGTAGAAGCAGGTGCTGGGTAGATGTGGTGACTGGCAAATGTTCTGTCCTCAGTCAGTTTACCCTGTGGAAGGACAGTCTATGACTCCGTAGCATTGAAAAGGAATATCAATTACCAGGGCTACACTAGTTTTAATTGCCCAGACCATCAGTAACTCTATTGTAAATTGTCTCTTGTTGAGTCTGTCCATCTGTCCTTTGCAACAGTTTACCTGGTGCTTGGTGATAATAACGGTCAGTCTGACAGCCAGCTCCTGGTCCACTGTGGGGTCCACATATACCACTGGCCTTGACATACAGTTGTTCTATAGACATGCAAGACACAGGTACATGTTTAGCTCACTAGTAAAATGCATCTTAGGGCTCAGTGTGTGTGTAGGGAGTCTTCGTTTACCTGGATCAGTGCTCTTTCAATTGTATCAAACATCTCTACATTTCTTTCTGTCCTTGATGGATTCTGTAAGTCAAACCTTCTCCTGTGAATAATGGAAATCGGAAGGAAGAGGTATTAAGTAAAGAGTAAGGCAGAAATGAAACAATACAAAGGGATACAACTGTGAAATGGCAATGGAACATCAGGCATAATACCCACCAGCCTTGGTCAGCCTTGAACTTGTAGGCAGTGCCAAGAATGTGGCACAGTCCACCCCCTGGTCGCAAGTCCAGAAAGCACTGTGCCTGTAGACAAAACATGATGACTCTCATCTTAACATTTCCACTTTTTAGGGACTACTTGGAAATTACACTAATTATTGTATTTCTATAATCTGAAAGATCTCAGATCTTAGTAACAGTTTGACACTAACCCATAATTTCTATTTTAAAACAACATGTGGCATGAAAGTGACCGAGTCTGTTCGTGGGACCTGGCACTGTAGTTGCAGCTAAGTGTGACAACGAGAAAGTGAAAGACTCACGGGCAGTTTGGTTAGAGCAGGATTGGTAGCTTGTCTGCCAAAGGCATCTTCTTGAAACTGTAGTAGCTGCAGGGTGACTGCAGCCAGCGCCTGACATGATGGAGCATCTACTAGCACATACTGAAAGACACAGACAAGTTAATGTGGATATTACGATATTTGAATCATCGTGCTTTACAGCCTTTATCGTTAACTTAAGGAGAGAGTCTTAGCCTTAATAGCCTTTGTGGTTTAGCTATAGCTGGACCCAGTCTTTTGTACGCTAAAGTAGATGAAGCACTTCGCCAAACAAATTTTGCTAGCGAGTGTAAACATAACAGTATCCAACACAACACGTTTGTTTACATGGAGTAGCACTGCGCTAGCTAGCAGGGGGCGGCTAACATCGCAGCTAACGTTAGCTTCCTAGCAGCTCCCTACCTTTTTGTAATGCTTCACGACCCACTGTCGCACCACCTCAAGATGGGTTAGAGTATCGGGGCTCTCCCAGAATATGGCAGAGGGGCTGCTGTCTTTCTTCCAGTGTGAAGCCGCCCCGGTGCCAATCTGACTTGTCCCGGGAATCCCGAGGTTTGTACCTCCGGACATTGTGGCCATAATAAAACGAGATTAATTTCAAACGGAAGAACAAAACTGGCTGGCTTTATGTTCTCGCTTTGTCTCGCGAGCACTGGTGTGACTGTCACCGTAAATGTTATTTTATTTAGAGAGGATCGGCGTCAGTTTCAGGTTTTTAGTTTTCCTGATTTACACCACGCTGTGTTACTTGTGATCCAATATTACACGTTTTACAAAATGAGTTATGTGGCACAAAATAATATATAGCTTTGTTATTGGCCAGGGCTTTTACTTTGAAGTATGACGTAATAAGGAAATAACTGCAAAACAAACGTAGTAAGCAGCGAAGGGAAGTGGAACTGGTTTGTAGCAACTTTCGCGTGTATGTTTGAATAAACCTACATTTAGAATATTTGCTGGTAGATGCATTTGTGTAAGTGCAATAGAGGAATCTGTTACCACAAGGTACATGGCCTGGAAGCCCCAGTAATCCATCCACGCTGTGTGTTTACAGGCCCTGAGATGTCATGGGAGTGCAGGGTCTGACCACTTATGTGGAGGGGAACAGAAACTTCCTCCAGCATGTGAAGTTCAGGGACAGTCGCCTGGTGATCGATGGCTGCAGCCTGTATTTCCGCCTGTACTTTAACTATGGTTTGGACCAGCCGCATGGAGGCGACTATGATGCTTTTGCGTTGCTGCTTGGCCAGTTCCTCTCTGCACTGGAAGCCTGTAACATCCAGCCCTACGTGGTTCTGGATGGAGGTAATGATGATGTGGTTTGATCACACTGCGTCAGTAATATTTTTATTTTACCACTGCAGATATTTAATTCGAAGCTTCTTTTTATGATTATTAGGGATGGACCCCAGTGATAAGAAGTTTCCAACTGTGCGGGAGCGTCTGCTGTCGAAGATAAAGGAGGCAGACAATATTTCTCACGGCCGCCATGGCTCTATTCTCCCCATCCTCACGAGAAACGTCTTCATTCAGGTCCTTGTCGAGAGAGGAGTCCCATTGTTTCAGTGTCCGGCTGAGGCTGACTGGGAGATTGCATGTTTGGCTCGGCAGTGGAAGTGCCCAGTTCTGACTAGTGACAGCGACTTTTACATCTTCGACCTGCCAGGTGAAAATTAGTTTTTCTGGCTGCCTATAAGCAAAATTCAAATTGTTAGTGGTTTGGTTGTTGTTTTGCTCATTGTTTATGTTCTCTTTTTCTGCTTTAGGTGGTTACCTGCCCTTCCGATTTTTCCAGTGGACTAATCTTAACGGCAAAGCTTCTCACCAGTACATTTCAGCTCAGTGTTACACCACACACAACTTTTGTCACTGGTTTGGGGGCATGAGCCAGGAGTTGTTGCCTTTATGTGCTGTCCTGACTGGTAACGACTATGGTGCTCCAAAAGAAACGGAAAGACTCCTGTCTATGTTAGATATGAGTGAGTCAGCGAGAGGTGGCCGAGGCAGAGGAAGAGCACCCACCTCCCGCATTGAAGGCATCCTCCTGTGGCTGTCTGCTTTTTCAAGTCCAGCAGAGGCCCTGGAAGAAGTAAGCAGACTAATGGGAGAGGAAGGCAGTAGGAGTAGGCAGGGACAGAATGGGCTTAGTTCACAGCTGTGGGCAGCTATGCAGGAGTACAACATCGCTTCTCGAAGCTCACTGGCTCGCTGGTTCTCTGGAAGCAAGGCAGCTCCTGCAGGACCAAACTCTGGCTTTACAAAGCTACCAGAGTGTCTTTCACAAGTTGCAGCACAGGGGCTTTTGGCCCCGTTGGTCATAGACGCGCTGGTGATGCGCAGGGTTCTGCTCATGCCCCAGGTGGAGAACAGCAAGCTACCGAGCAGCCACTGTAGTGCCAGAGCTATACGCCAGGCCATATATGGGATATTACTGCATAGGGGTCCAGATAATATGACTCTGGGTGGAAATATGCAGCTACTGAGGGAACCAGGAGAAGCCATGGAAGCACATGACAGGGTGCAAGGCAACAACAGCCAGGGCATGAGAGGTGGGAGAGGACGACGTGGACGTGGGCAGGGAAGTAGGGATCAGGGCACTGGTTTACCCACACAGCAAGGTGTAAATGTTGGGTCTGGCACTGGACAAGCATCTGGTGCATTAATCCAGGATCAGGGTTCCACTGCCTCAGTTTGTGTGCAAGAGTACGACCGGCTGGACCTGAACTTGAAGAAAAACCAAGTAGAGGCACATCCCCTCAGAACCCCTGTAAACCTGGACACGCTCGGCCAAGTAAATATGATTATAACAATGTGTTAAATATCCTACATGATCATTTTTATCTTCATTTATAAAATAAATTTCACTGGTGATGTTTTGACGTTTGATTTTACCTAGGCTCCTGTGGCAGTTTGTCTGGGTGCCTTGTTAGAGGTGTTGGGGGTGAACAACTCCGCTCTGGCCTCTGTTCCTGTGCACCTGAAGTTGGCTGTAGCAGTGACAGGCTTCTGGCTGCGACAGGCCGTCCCTAAACCATCACAGCTTCAGCTTCAGGCTCTGCTGCTGGGCATACTTTATGGAGAGCTGTCCATGAGCAACCAGCCTGAAGCTGCCCACTACCAACATGGTGGTTAGTTGTGTTATATCTGTCATCTTATCCTACATTGTAACAAGACTGAACTATAATTGTAATAACAAGGTAAATGCTGTGTATCCTTCTAGGCCCAAAGATAAATTGGGCTGCAGAGCGCAAAGTGTGGGCTGCACTGGATCGGCAACGTGTGAGATCAGGGGAGAGACGGGGAATAGATGTTGCAGTGGCTCACAGTTTGAGCCAGTGGCAGGCCTGTCTCTGGAGTGTGATGTGTCTCAATCAGCTGTTACTTCAACCGCTGCCTCAACCCAACCTGTCATGGTAAGACAAATGGACATTAAAAAAAAAAAGCAGTAAAATGCAGATGGACTGTGTGACCTTTAAACGTTTTGTTTTCTGTTGCCAACTGATGATACTAATGAACTTATATCTGCTGATAATTAAAATATACTTTGGTAACTTGGTCACTTCCCTCTCTCTCAGGTTGTTCATTGGTACCTTAGTCCATGGCGTCCTCCGGTATCTAAAAGGGGGCGGGTCTGCTGAGTCCCTCCTAGCTGGTGGCTCCTCGTCTGGACAACTCTACTACTCCCTTCAGGAGGCTGTCATTAAGTGCAGCTCTAAAGCCAATCCTTCCTCTTCTGCAACAGGGAACAGGAAAAGGGGTGGTGGCCAAGGAAGGAGAGGAAGAAGGGGAGGTGGGAGAGGAGCAAGGGGAGGGGGACAAGCGGCTACTTCGGAGTTAAACAACAAGTTTGCCCTGCTGATGAGCGAAGAAGAATTTGATAGCGATTAGCGAAGGTGTAAAAGAAAATATATTTATACAACACGAGCTAGCGACCAAATGACGCTGGACATTCCATGATGAAGTATACAAACATTAATTTTCAAATGAAAAACATGTCTTAATATTTACCACAGAGCCTTTGTACCTGTCATTTTATTGCACTGTTTTAACCTTCTTCTATAACATCTGCCAGCATTTTATGTACAGTTGTCTGTTTCCGCCTGAACTCAAGTTATGTAGAAAATCTAATTAGTTTGCTAAAGCCCATTCTTGCAATATTTTAGGTTTCTGAAAATATTTAATATCACAATATCACAACAAAAAATGAAGGTTTCTAATTAAAATCTTTTTAACAGAAATTGTTTTTTTTATTCCAGTCTTTTTCCTTTTCTTTTAATCACACCAGTTGCCGTTAAGCTGCTGTTAAAAGGCTACCTTTAATGAACTGGCTAAATTAGTAGGATGATATTAGTCTGTTTAACGTAACTGTCTATGTACACACACAGCAATATTTACATTATTATAAATGGCTCTTCCTGTAAAGGCAGACCTTGCTCCACAGTTGAATGAAGCGACAGCACAATGAATGCTCATCCTGCCCTATGAGGATGATGAGGCTGAGGTAGAGGCAACAGGTTCCTGAGAGTTTGACTGAGAGTCTATTAGGTCCATGTCTTCATCTTCATTGACTCCACATGTGTCGACTACGCAGATCAGGCAGCTGGTGACAGGAAATGCTCGCACCTTGCTGCAGGTTACCCACCTGAACACAAAAGAAAACACGTTTCGAGGCAGGATGAAGCAGGAATATGAATCAAAATGATCAGCGTTGGAAAGACAGTAGAGATTAGAGTTTGAACCAAGTATTTATTTCAACAGATTAGCGTGTATAAGAGAATTTTATTTTCATATGACTGTTTATAATTATAATCATATAACGACACCAACCTGTCAGTGTCAGTGTGATACTCCAGGACATGTCCAAGCCGCCCTACTCCTTGGAGACCTGCCAGAATATAGATGACTTCACCAACTGCTGCACACTTCACTGTTACGCCTCTCCACGGCATCGCTGAGGCAGCACGCCACTCATTACTGGCAATGTCATAGTACTCCACAGAATCCAGTCCACCTAGCAAAAAACAAACAACCACCACGCTAACAGAATTCATTTTTTTGGTACTACTATACTGCATGCTGCAACCATTACTCGCCATCTGCTACTGTAGTAGTTTTTGCAATACTTGTCACATTACCCAGTGCCCCTTGTCCTCCAACAGCATAGATCCTGTTTTTGACCACTACCAGCCCATGGTTCTTCCTGGCCTCCCTCATCCCACACAGCTCCCTCCATCTGAGGACAACAGCAATACAGATGCCGAGAAGATGTTATGAAGAGATTTGAAGAAGAGCATATACACAGTATAACATAGAGTGAGTGTAACAGGGTGACACACACACGCTCCTCCTGTGTGACTTTAATATAGCAGTGCATGAACATGAGTGTGCACATCATCCTTGAACAGAGATGGCTTTGGTACTCACTGCTGTGTAGCTGGGTCGTAGACCTCACAGTTGTTGAGGACCCTGCCAGAGACGTTGTTGCCCACAGTTCCTCCACAGACATAGATGAGCCCGTAGGCCTCTACTGAACCATGGCTGCACCGGGCCATCAACATGCTGGTTTTCACCTGCCAAGACTCTGTCCTTGTGTCATAGCATTCGAAAAGGTCTAAGGCTGAGCTACCTGCAGACAAACATGTGCAGTATATAACTATATAACTAAATAACTAACAATACAATAATAAATCTCAATGGAAAACAAACCACATTAAACATTACGTGAAACACATCCAAGGCAAACACTCATATCAACTAAGGATATAAAGAATGCTTCAGTTCCAGCCAGGTGCCTAAATCACCACTCCAACCTTTGTACTCACCTACTTCAGACCCTCCTGATGTGTAGATCTTGCCCTGGACAGCACAGGCAGCCAGGCTGTCACGCGGTGTGGGTGGGCCAAGCTTGGAATACCAACTGTCCTTCAGGACATTGTAGCAGTCCATACGCTTGATGGGGAAGAGCTGTGAGCCACCCAGGATGTAGACCACATTGTCCCAGAAGACGGCTGTGGCATCCCGGCGTTTCTCGAAGGGGCAGCGAATGTCTGTCCAGCTGGAGTCCTGCAAGGAACACCAGACAACTACGATTACATAATATGCACTACAAAAACTAGAACCATACAACACACTACATTTTTTAGTTTCTGACTTGTACCTTTACGCAAAATCTTTCTGCATGCATCCTGATACCTTGGGGTTGAAGTAGCGACAGGACTGTGGCTGGGAGCCTCCAAACAGAGCAATGCGGTAGTCGTGCTTCTTGCGTCTGGGTCGGCTGCTCTCTCCCAGGTCTTCCCGGTCTTCCAGGGACAGCAGATGGTAGCGCATTCCACCTGGCACAAAAGCGGTTTTATTTTACATGTGGCTTCACAGACATTAGTGTGTGTGTGTTAATCATGTCCAAATTAGTGTAATTTTCTCTCTTTCTACTCACTAATGACCATCTTCAGGCACTGTGGGTTGTCCTGAATCAGAGGTTCAGCCTGCACTGTCTTCGACAGGAACGTTTTAGAAACCAAGGGAAAGCGAACACATCCCAAGACCTCCACCATGTACTGCTGTCTGTTGCACACATCGTACTTTAGCCAGCGTACTGCAGCGTCATAAATCTAAACACAAATGTGACAACAACATGTGAAGTGCACATTATAGGAACACTATATAGCTCAGCTTTGTTTTCCTCCAAAGTTTTGTACCTGGGCCTCTGCACGGACAGTGAGTTTGTCCTGGTGCAGCAGATGTGTGAGCTGTGAAACATCCAGCTGCAGAAACTCATCCAGTTTGTAAACTTCAGTGAAGTGGAGCTGGAAGAAGTCCTCTGCTGCTGCCTTTAGCTCAGGGCAGTCCATGCAATCCGCCAGGACTGAGATACCTGCAAGAGGACACTCACAACAGTGATCCATCAGTCTAATGATTGGCAGAGATGAACGTTAAATGCTACAACAATCTATCGGAAACCCCTTCTCCTTTATTTCGACAGACCAAGCCCTCACCTTCATGCCAAGTACCAGCCAAGTTATCGGCCCCCACTGTACTTATTATTTAACAACGGCTCAATACACCATCACGGTGCTCAGCAAATGTTCTCACCCAGGCAGTTTGTGGCATCAATTTGTCCTTTTAAGAACTCCACACACATCTTCTTCACAGGTTCAATCTGGTACTGGTTGGCTGCATCCAACAACGACTGGACGTTACTGCTGTTCACTGAAATTCTACCACATATACACACACACAGCACATTGGACAAAGGAACTACAAGAAGAGAGAAACCTGAAGGTGCTGCACTATGTTTTACTCAACCTTCCCAGTTTCATCAGACCAGAAATTTGAACCTATTATTCTTACAGTTATACTTTACATCATATGCATAAGACTTATGTGATTACCGTGCTGTGTAGACAAATTCAATTAACAGTTCAATGATCTCAGGCTCAGCACTTCTAAGCTCCACCTCATGAGACATCGACTCCATCATTTTGGCTGGAAGTGAAAACAAATTTGAAAGCCTTTAAGCATGATGCAGCAGCATTGTAGTGCATTCTTGCAATGCTCTGAAACATAAGCACATTCCTCTGCTTATTACTAAACTATTACATGGCTGTGCGCACTTACTGGTGAACATGAGGCTGAAGAAGTGGCTGGCAGCAGCCAGCACTACTCTGTGAGCAGGGAAGCGTCTCCCCTGAACCACCAACGATACGTCACACAGGGTCCCCTGAACAACACACAGACCCGGAGAGTTATCACATGTCAGGGCAGGGTCGGGGCAGAGCTGCGTGCAGGGGACACGCACCTGCTTCCTCAGGTTGTTCATGACCCCCATGACGCTGGAAAGCTGCCTGTACTCCTCTTTGGTGGCACATTTCCTCTCGCTCTTCTTCTTGGAGCTTGACGCCTTTTCTGGAGACGCCATCCCCGTCATGTCCGCCCGGTCAGTGTTTCCTGTGCACTTACAACACTTTGCTCCCCACCGTGGGCAGCTGCGGTCTCTTTGTTGTTCACTGTTAGCTTAAGAGCAGCTTGTTTTGAGTTTATGAATTAAAAACACGCTAGTTTGACAGCAGCTCCCATTTAAAAGCAGACCAGGTGTCTTTCTTATAAAAACTACCTTGCTGTGAGTTGTTGAAATAAAACTAGCTGAGCGGGTGTTTTTCCTACCTTAAAACTTAATTCTTTAGCATGTGTTGTGTTTTCCTTCTTCTTTGTCAGTGTCATTATTACTAAGCGTCCTCGCTCTCGCCGTCTGGCGGCAGACGCGAGGGTTTACAGGCAAAAGTTCAGGATTGCGAAACTTTCTGTGTGTATATTTTAGTGATTTTCGAAACACAAGTGTATGGGTAGTGTATTTGAATATCAAAAGGGCACATTTAAAGTTTAAGTAGCCTATATTTGCACCCAGTGCGTTGACAGGTCGTATCTCAGCTCACCTGTACGTACCTGTCTGTCACAGCATGTCATATGAAAACATAACCAGGAAGAGAGGTTTCAGATCACAGGTCGCATGACGCTGACGAAATGCGGGATACAAATGTTTATTGTCAGAATTTAGTGACCTGAAAACAATTCGACGGACACCAGAGCTGAGGAAAATGCTCCGTGTTCTCTGCTGCTGCTTCTCCAGTGAAGACTCCGAGACCGAGGTACGTTTCCGCGCAAACGTTTGCGCGAAATGTAGTTATTTCATAGAGTTCGGACAAGAAAGCTGCTTATTACTTTGCCTCATTAACATTACGCGACTGACGCGGTGGAATGTGGGAATTAACAATAATAAGCATGTAACGCACTTTTTATACCTTCATGCTTTGTAGCAAAATAACCACAAAAGGATATTAGGCAAATATTTTAATTTTAAGGAATATTTTATAAAGCCACCATGAACCAGGTGAGTATCCAAAGACCATGTTAGAGCTGTGAAACACTTTCTGTGTGAAGCCCTGATAACATATTTACGTGTGATGCACATAAAGTGTAAATAAAATAACTGTATTTCAGAGGCAGCCTCTCCTGCAGCCCACACCCTCTGCCCTGATTGAAGCTGGATCAGCCAGGCAAACCCTGCCATCACACAGTGGGAAATCTTTCTAAAAGTCTTTCTCTCTGTGTGTGATTTTTCAGTGAACATGACTGCAAACATATTTATCTGTATCAAATGTGTTTGTGTGTGCGATGCGTTTACGCCCAGGAGCGCAGAATGTGAGTCGGACTGGAAGGCTGGTGATGAGGCGGGTGTGTGTGCCAGACTTGGACAAAAGGTTTTCAGACATGGCCGAGACCTTCAATGAGCAGCAGGAATGCTACGAGGCCATGGTCCGACACATCGGCAACCTGCAGCACACATACGGCTGTGGACACAGTGACACCCTGTATTTTTCTGAATGCCTGGGGAAGATCAGAAAGGAGCATGGTGAGGTGCTGCCTGATGTGCTGATCAAATCACCTATGGGCAACGGTACCGTTCTCATTAAATCCCCATCTGTTATTATTTACAGATGCCTCATATAGGATCTCCCTCAAAATGAAAGGCTATGACTTCTACCTTACTGTGGTTCCTGTTGGGCTAGAAGATGAAAGTGAACAGAAAATGCTGCCTCCATGCCTGAGGACAGCTCAAAGTGAACTAAGAGGCACTTGTGAACGTGCCAAGGCCACTATCTCAAAGGGCACCACTCTTCAAGAGCTGATAGGCTGGCTGCTCCGAAGCAGGGATCAAATGACTGATCAGGTGAACGAGGCAGCACCATCTTATCAGGAGCGAGGACGGCTGACTGAAAACTTGGAGGAGAACATGAGGGAAGTGAGGAGAGCAAAAGATCTCTCTATGAAATACAGACGACAGGCTGGAGAGGTTTTCACTGAAGCTGCACAGATTGCAGGGGATTATGTGTAGTTTAGTGTATGTAAATTTTAAAACTTATCTATTAATCATAGTAATCATAGTCACGTTTTAATGATAGAAGATTCATACACAGAGGGTTATACAAGCTTATTTTAAGGACACGAAGAGTTGCGATCATATATTTTAAATGCATTACTAACATTACAATAAATACATTTTTAATGTATAATTGTGTATTTGTCCATACTAAGCGTAAATGGTAAATTATGTAATTGTACCAGCTAACAGTAGGGGGCACTGCAGACTCACTGTTGGAACAGCCTGTTTTTCTTTTATCACTGTGAATGCTTTAAAACTACTTTAGGAGGCAACATTCCTCTACCTATGTTTTTACTGTAACGATTCCAGCGCAACGAGCCCATTCAGCAACATGTTTTCATCGGCGTTTTGCCACAAGCTGTGGCTTTACCAGTATGAGTGACAGACCGAGGGTCTTATAGATCTACGCGAGTCACTGACTACAGCTGTTTTGACGGCCGCGTGGTTAGTCCTGTCCCCCATCAAACCGGGAGACTGATGTTTGTTACCAGCACATTGAATCTGGATGCTCTGCTTGTTGTAACAATGTTTTTTAAGCTTCAACAATGTCAGGAAATTCTTGCAAAATTCAATCAACACATCTTACTGTTTAGATCAACTCAACTGTGTTTTATTAAATCATTTAATAATTAATACTTACTTAATATTTTTTCATTATGCTTTATTTTGACAAGACTTTTAACTTGTTCTGGACATGTTTAGCCCTACTTTATCCACTTCTATTTTTCTTAAGCTACTTTTAAGAACGTTTTAAACTCTCAAGCTACAGTTAGCAGTTATTGGGAATACATTCAGCATAAAGCATTCACAGTGCATTTTCTTATGGAAATGCTTTTCTAGTATTAACATTCGATTGTAATTCTAATCAAAATGACAAAACATAAATAAAGCAAACCTGAGAGCTTCCAGTTTACATTGCTGACTCGTCAAACTGCGTGTGAGGTCAGAAAACGATGAATTACACAATGAACTATAACTCAGGTCCAGATGCCTCCGATTTGAGGACGGGATGAGAGAACTGAGGCAAGAGCTTCAAAGGCACATGAGGTCAGGTCACATTGGCTGAGCCTGGAGATGTCAGAAGAAGGATCATTAGGGAGATGCAGTGGAACGTTTGCAGTATTTAATACGTGCTGATAAACTGTTCACCCACAAAGAACAACTGGAGGCTTCAGCCACTGGCAGGAAGATATGAAAGCTACTTGAAGAGAATTTCTTCAGGTCAAACACGTCCAAGTCTCTGACGACAGTAAAATGAAGACCAGAGCTGACCACTGACAGCAGAATCTTCTGTCTTCAGACTGAAATAGCTGACTCAGAGTAGTACCGGTTTAAACTTTTACTGCCAATAAAAGCGATCCACTCAGGTCCTTGTCCTGGAGCCTGTCTGACCCAGTTCATATTGGAGCCATCAAAGTTAAACCCAGACGCTGTACAGTAAAGGTTTTTTACCTACTGGTTCCGATTGAGTCAGGGTCTGACCAGCAGCACCTGTCAGGATAAAACAGAAGCAATGACACGTACCTGTGTGATGGCTGTTTGAAGATATGTATAAATATAAAAGTCAGATTAAGGCCAGTGAAAATGTTTACAGGAACATCCTGCCCAGCAGAGAGTCAGCAGCAGCCCCGTCCTGAAGCCCATCATGTCACCGCACCTCTGCTTGTCTCTCATCCTCTCTCAGACACATAAGTAGAGGAGTTTGCATTGACTCAGATGGCCAGCCAGGTTTATTTTATGAAAAGAAAAAGAGCTTCTTTTTTATTAATTAATACAATTCACCACAACATAACAGCAAACTTCATTGCAAGATTACAAAAAGACAACACTGGTGTTTTTGAAAACATATTGCGCAATGTAACAACAATGGAGTCGAAACCAACATTAACAGTTGCTCTTTAATAAAGATGATTTTTTTCATCAGGTTTGTGATAAATACACTGTTTCAGTAAATCATATTAATATAAAACGTAACTACGTTTTAAAACGTTTAACTCATGAAGAATCCAAAAACTAACCATCAGGCGTCTAAATGCTCACGTGCCTCCACCAGGCAGGTGAGTTTGATTTTTACGACCCGCTGCGTTCATTTAACGCAACACTCGGCCAATAAAAGCCTGACGTCAGACGCCACTAAGAGCACGCGCCAACCACTTGTGGTCGCGTGAGCGGGCTTTTGAAAACCCACTTTGGCGCTTGACAAAACCAATCGCGTCTGCTAAGACAAAAACCCAAAGTAGAACCGGGTCGAGCTGGTCCGGACTAAAAACCTGATCCAAAGGCATCTGAAGAGGTGAGTGACGTTCTGGAAGTTACCTGAGCGGCTGTTGAGTGATTAACGTCAGGTGTTGGACGCCACCGGGCCTGGCGGACACACGCTAACTGGGGCTGAACTGCTTTTATCCGTCGAATACTTTACTTAAAACTCCTTAGTGTTAATTGTAATACTCGTCTAAAAGAGCCAGTCCAGCGCTGAAAGTCTGTGAGTTGCTACCGAGCAAAGAATCGTCTTGACCGCTGCTGGTTGTGACGCAGTTTGGCTCCATGTTTGGCCTGGACTTTAGTTTTTCTTTACATCGGCCTCAAAGTTTCTGGGGGAAAATCCAGCTTGTTCAGTTGAATTTACCAACTGCTTCAGGAACGTTTTTACATTTCCCCACGTTTTTGCACTATTCTGCTGCCGAACACAGGCTCCGTCAGTTTAAATGCGTTGTGGTCTCAGAGTGACATGATTTAAGTTGGTTTGTGCAGCTCAGTGATGGTCTGTCCTCCTCCTCCAGGATCGTCCTTCACAGGTGTAGGACACCTGAACCTTGAGCCGTGGAGGCGTCCAGCACTCTCTGCTTTTCAGGTGAGTACAGGAATCTTCAAAGCCTGAAACATGAAGAAAAGTGAGCAGTATGTAACTTCAGTTTTTGTGTTTTGTTTTTTCAGGTAGATCTACGAACTGTAAGTCCCTTTTATTTGCTTGGCCGCTGAGCCTGTTGTCTGGCTGATCAGATTGGATCTATGTAGGTGGTGATTTTCATACTTCTCTAACTGTCCTTTGGCCGCCGTGCCAGAACTGCCTCAACTGTTGGTTTCATCCAATTAACATGAATAATGTACCGCGACATTTGTTAGGTAGACCAGCCGACTACTGGTAAGACCAGCCGACTACTGGTCCAACTCAGAATGGCCAGCCGACCACTGGTCTTAGCCAAAGTTGCCAGCCGTCTACTGGTGAGGCCAGCCGACTACTGGTCCAGTTCAGAACAACGGGTCTAACTTGCAATGACCAGCCGACTACTGGTAAGACCAGCCGACTACTGGTCTTTTTATTTTTGGATGAAACCGTTGTCTTTGTATTTGAGAGGTTAGCTTGGTCAGGTGTTGGTGGCCGGCCATCTGCTTGGTAGCTGTAGCTGGTGGTGGGGCTTCTACTTGGGTAGATGTAGGTGGTGGTGGTCGGCCGTGTGGTTGCTGTGAAGGCTGTGAGGTTTGGCCTTTCCTTTTAGCAGTTAGAGCAGGTCAGATGTGTGAACTTGGTGTTTGAGGGGTAAATCAAGGCCAGGCTGTTAAATTAATATGTAATAACCTTTCCCTCCTCAGATCTCTACAAATGGTGAGTCATTTTTCATTGTCTGTCTTGCCCCCCCTTCCTCTCTTTTACCCCCCCCTCCCTCTTTCGCTCTGTCTCAACCCCCCTGTTTTGCCTCACATGCTTTTATTTCAGGTGCATCGCATTTCGTCCATTTTGATGCCTGGATCCATTTTGGTGTCAGACCATAAGGTCCAAACAGTAAGTTTCACGGCCAATGTGCCGTCATTTCTCCAAGAATTTCTCCAGCTCGTACGTACGCAAATTTCTTCCTTCAACATTTCTCCCATAGACCTGGAAGGTCTATACACCGTAAGTGGGTTTTTGATGGCCGCCGTGCCTACTAACCTCTTTCTTTCCAGCTTCATCCAGCAGGACCATCCAGTTTCTCGTCGTCAATAGTAAGTCCGTGTGTTTCCTTGGCTGCCATGCCAAAATCGCGAGCTCCCTTGCTCTCTGTCACTGTTTCCTTACTTTCTCTTGCCTGCTGTGCTCAATTGCTGCTGCTTTGCTCTCACTCGCTCTCTGTCCTTCTTTCTATCTTATTGTAGTCGTCTGATCAGCCTGTTGGCGCCAAGGAAGGCGGGGTCTATTCTAGTTCTGCAGCTTGGTGACACATAGCTTGGGCCATGTGGCCTTTACTGGATGGTGCCTGTGTTCCCAGTATAAGTTGCTTGTGGGGTGTGGTCCCAGTACAGTAGGGTTGTTTTTTTTTTTTGTTTTGTTTTTTTTGGTCTGTGGTCGCAGTAGGTTTGGTTGTAGTTTCAGCATTGTGTGATGGTCTCCCAGTAGGCTGGATAGAATAAACTAGCACAAAAAACAGACTGAAGTTTTTTTTTTTTTTTTCTAGTTGTGTAGATGCTAATCTCAGGGACAGCTGTTGTCCACAGACCAATGGATTCTAACAGAAGTAAATGTCCCCTAATCTGGGGCAAAATTTAAGTCTTAAATGAAGTGAAAGCTGTTGCTGACTTGAATAAATTACTAAAATCTGCAAATTTACAAGTGAAAATGATACATGGCCTCTTCATCTGAATCAGTCCTGTAAAAGTTGAACTACCAGGTGTAAATGCAATTGACCCTCCCACAAACTCCTGGTATAGTATTATGCCCTGAATAGAAGTTACTAATGTATCAAATTGGCCAATGGTTACAGTTGATAACTGAGAACCAATAGTGTCCATGTTTATTCAGATAAGTCTGTTTTTTACCCTTTATCTATCAGGTAGCGTTCATCCAGGCGGCACATGAAAACAGAACTTATCTGACTGAATGTGGACATTTAGGTTTCAATCTTTCTCTCTGCTTCCTTTTGCTTTACTCCTTTCTCTTTTTTTTTTTTTTTTTTTTTTTTTTTTTTTTAAATTATAATTTAATAGAGGGCCTGGATCCACTTAACTTTTGTGGTAGTAGCTCTGTCCTGCTCTTAATGAAATGTGATGTGTGTGGTTTTTTTTCTTTTTTTTTTTCTCTCCCGGTTTCTCTGTGGTTCTATTGTCTAAAACCACTTAACTAAAATATGTATTGGCATCACAGGTACATGTTCTTTATACTGTAAAATTTGGTTTTGTACATTGTTCTGTAATTCTAATATTGTTGCTCTGTGTAGTTGTGCTGTGATTGTAATCAACCCTTTAATGGGTTTTGACCCTTAACCCTGAAATTAAGTGCTGGCTTACATCTGCAAAATTTGAATTACTCCACCTTTAAGGTAAAGTCGGTATTAAGTTTCTCATCGTGATGATTAATCTCCTCAACAGCACAACTACCAAAGCCCAAGTAATTGATGTACCAGGTTTAAAATACATGACTGTTTGAGGGTTGTGTGTTTTTTTTTTTTTTTTTTTTTTTTTTTTTTTTTTTTTGTTTCCTAAACTGAAATGCTCTAAAGTTTGTGTACACTTTAAACTGAGGAAATGATCCGTTGACATTGGACCTAAAGGTTGTGAGACAATTGCTCACTCAGGACTCAAAAGACTTTGCCCCTCACTGATCAGTGATTCTAATCTTTGGACAATCTTGGAAAACTACTCCCTTGGACACAAACACTGGATATGTTAAATCTAAATTGTTTTTTTTGAGTTGCTGTTAACTTGCTGAAGCTTTGTACACTGTACTTCAGTTTATGGCGGTAGGTTTTGATGTCCACAGAGGAGGCGAGGAATCTGAGGTGCTGGCAGACCCGAAGTACGGTGCAGACAACACAGTGTGAGTCGGAACGATGAACAGACTTGCGAGCCAGGAGACTGAGGGGGAGAGAGAGCAGCTACAGATGCCAGGACGTTGGACATCTGCACAAGACACCACGGTGAGTACGAATTCAGCGTGTGGTTGTGATGGGTTTGTAATTTAAGAATGTTAACCGTAGGTGTCTTTTCTCCACCCAGATGTGCGATCAGTCTCCTCAGACGCTGGTACAGGCCTGACATGTTGCCAATTACTAACTTGGGCCCCAGACTAATTTGCTTTGGGATGATTCTCATAGCATTTTATGTCTACATTGCTATAGCATTACTTTTTTTTTTTTTTTTGGCTTTCAAGTTACTGCTGACTGTAGTTATTGTCACCATCCTGAATTTTAATTTAGATAGTCAAATGTTATCCCTTAAACATTTCTGGGTTAAGTGCTGACTCGCCTCTGCCAAGTTTGAATTCTTCTGAAACTCCAACACGTTTGCGTCGATAGGTCTTTGCGTTGTCTTTTTAAACTTACTGGGAGGCCTCCCAGCAGGGGAACTTATCAGCCCCTGCTCTGTTTTTGTAGCTGATCGCTGTGCAGATTGACTTATTAGTTTTGACGGCTTGCGTATTTAGACTCTCAAACCTGGCAGAGAAGACTTGAAGCTGCTGCTCAGTGATCACCCACTTGGGTAAAAATGTCTCATCTTAGGTTTTGGTAGTTAAAGCTTATATGCACCAGGTTAGATTAAAGTTTTTTTTGTTACACAAAGATTAAAGTCACATTGCAATTAAACAGACCCTGTAAGACCAAAAAATTGGTGGCCTTAAATTAGTGGTTGACTTCCTAAATTGACAAACACTTTCAGGGTCATTGTGACTTGACTTTAAACAAGCTCAACTGGCAACATGTCCTGTACCAGCTGGAGATGATCATGAGGACTCTGTGAAGGAGCGGGCACATAGCATGGACGTAGGAACAGACGTGGGCCAGCCAAGAAACGATGGAGGAGGCTGGACTGAAGAGGAGCTACAGCTGAACCAATGCAGCATCAAGAAACTGCTTGAATACAAGACCACACTATGGTGAGTACAACAGGAGCGTCACTCATTATTTGGTGTATTGGGAATGTTAACTGTAGATTCTTGTCTCTACCCAGGCTGTTCTGGGTTTTTATGGACATCAGGTGTCTCCCCTGAGACAGTGGATGGCACCGGCCCTGACATGTTGCCAGTTTGTCCTGTTCAAAATTTAATTTGGCCATAAGTTTGAGGATAGTGAATGTCAGCTCTTTTCTTTTCTTTTTTTTTTATGCAGTTGACTGACAGCTAAAGTACCCAGATGCATAACTTTAATTTAAATTTAACCAAACTATTTTTTTGTTTTTATATATATTAACGTCATAGCTATACTCATTCAACCTTTCTTATATGGTGCCAATTCACATCAGTTATCTCAAGGCACTTTACAAGTGAGCTTTAAGACCTAACACAACAAATCCCACAGAGCAAGCTTTTAATTGTATCCAATCAATAAATTCTGAACTTTAAAAGCGTTGTGGTCACCATCCAAAACGTTGTATGTATCTGGATTTAAATTACTTTAACCCATAGATTTCAGGGTTAAATGCTGACTCATCTCTGCAAAGTTTGAATCCCTCTGAAGCTGGAGTAGAATAGTGTATATTCAGTTTTCTAGTACAATGGGAGGCCTCCCAGCAGGGGAATTTATCCCACCCCTGCTCTGAAGTTTTAGAGTAGTTGATTTGTGCAGCTCTAATGACTATTCCATCTGTATGTGTTGAGACAGGTTGCATATGTAGAGGAGCAAACCTGGCAGAGGTGACTCAAAGCAGCTGAGTGTCCAGTTTAGAAATTTATCCCAGGGGTGACCACAACAGTACAACTGCAAAAGTCCAGTTTAAAAAAAAAAGAAGCTTTTTTTAATTTTTTTTTTTAGCTTGGTAAATTGCAGGACCTACCCCCCCCCCCCATTAGAAACTGCATTCACTAAACACTCAAAACTCTGAGAAATCAATACTGGCACCATCTGGGAGCATGATCAGCACTCGGAGGATGCAGGAACGAACAAACTGGAGACTGAGGAGGTACAGCAGCCACAACTGAACACCAGGATCAGACCGTAAAACTCTAATGCGTCTTGAAACTTTGGCCACAAAATGGTGAGTTTGAATTGCGCATCTAGATCTGATATGGCATTGAGGTTTGAAATGAAAAAACTGCTTACTTGTCCCTACACAGGTGGCTCCAGGGATCTGTGGACCAAGTGCTTTCAAGTCTCCAGCTGGGTCTGGGCTGGACGTGTTGCCAGTTTGTCCTGTTCAACTTTTTTTTTTTTTTTTTTTTAATATATTTTTATTCACAAAGTACCTTTTATACATGGTCCAATTTGGCAGTTTACTCCTCCACCTTCATGGTTTAAATATAAAGCCCCAAAGTTGTTGCTGAGCATAGTTCTACTCATCACATTCTATATTTGTATATGGAATCACTAATTGACATAACTGCTGACTCATCTCTGCCAAGTTTGAATCCCTTTGCGAAGCGAGAGTAAAATATAGTGAAAGCTGGTGCATTGACGGGCTTGTTATAATTTTCTAGTACAATGGGAGGCCTCCCAGCAGGGGAATTTATCCCACCCCTGTTTTTACAGTAGTAGACTGCACAGCTCTTATGACTATTTCCTCCGTACGTGTCGCGGTATAGTTCGGATCGTTTGCATATATTGAGGAGCAAACCTGGCAGAGGTGACTCGAAGCAACTCAGTGAACTTTAAATTAGAAGTGTCATCCTAGTGATGACCACAACAGAAGCCATAGTCATGTTTATATAAAAAAAGCAATTTAACTTCTTTGCATCAGCAACATTGTTTGGGGATTTTATTTATTTATAAAAGTCTCTCCCTCATCCCTGTTGAAAGAGCCATAATGCTAGTTAACAGCCCCTCTGTTAGATGGATTTTATTTTTTTATAAATGTTCCATTTGGACCTTTTACTGTTTTACTGCCACTGAGGTTCAATGGTTGTGTACAGAACTGTGTTATGAGAAGAAAATGACACACAAATACAAGCTATCAAATCAATCTGGCAACATTAGTTTGGCCCGGTCTCATCTGGAGTTTGATCGTTCAAAGGACAACACGGTGGCTGCAAGAACGACTGACTGAACCAATGGTGAGTATGAATGGCCGGAGTGTTATCATGGTTTAAATTATGTATATCATTTATTTTGCATTTATAGATTTCTTGTACCTTGTTTCAGATCTGTGGACATGGGACCTGAGCTTCATAGCTGGTGCTGGGCTGAACACATTGCTTTTGTTTCCCCCTTGAGAATGATGGTGGTTTTAGCACATTGTTCATATGACTGCCTGGGTTTTGTCCCCCCCACCACAATGCATCTTCTAAATAAAAAGCCCTAGTTGTGCTGTCACTCATCACATCCTAAATCTTATATGGAATCACTGTTAAATGGCTTTGACCCATAGATGTCAGGGTTAAATGCTGACTCATCTCTGCCAGGTTTGAATTCTCTGCAAAGAGTAAAATTAAGTAGTAAAAGTTAGCGAGTCTATGTTCAGTTTTCTAGTGCAATGGGAGGCCTCCCAGCAGGGGAATGTATCCTACCCCTGTTTTTACTGTAGTCTATTGCTGCAAGGATAGTTTTCATCGCTGTAGTGTTAGGTAGAGGAGCAAACCTGGTAGAAATGACTCTAAGCTGCTGCTGAGTGAGCAAAATGTTCTGCTCCTTAATGACGAATACAACAGCACAACTATCCAAGCCTAGTTCCCACAACTGATTTCAAAGTGGTCTGAGAAATGGAAATTACATTCAGTTGAAGCTCTAAAAGATTTTACAAAACTGGCAACATGTTCAGCCTTGTACCAGGATGTGGTCAGAAACGAGCAGACAACGCATTGGATTCAGGAATGAGACTGAAGAGGCAGGGCAGCCAAACGACTGACGTCTCAAGCACAAGACTCTGGCCACAAAATGGTGATTATGACATCAGTCTGTGTGGTGGGGCTTAGGTTTTTTTTTTTATTTATTTATATAAAGGTATTAACTTTTTTTTTTCTCTCCAACCAGGTTTTTCTGAGGCCTGTGGATAAACGCATCTTCACAACTTTATTTCAGGATTATGAACTCATTTATCACCCAACAATTAGTCTTAGAGACAATAATATTTTTGGAGTGTATATGTGAATTGTATCGCTTGTCTTAATCGGGTGTTTAATGTCTGTAGATGTAAACCTGTATTGGCATTTCTCACTGACTACTCTGCCAGAGGTGATTGTATCTGTTTGGTGTATTGCTGTGAGGATTTGTTGCATTTAACCTTCAAAGACTAACTGAAAAGTTTGAAATTATACAATTAAACATTGTCCAGAATGTAAAATTGTGTCCACTGCTCTCTCTCCAGATAAGTAGAGTATTTGTATGTATAAGTATTTGTTCTCCATGCTCTTAAGTCTTTGATCCCATACTGCCACCTACTGTGTAGACTGGAAAAATTGTTTTTGTAGAGCTTCTCAGTTTACTTTAACCAGTGTGTCTCTCTAGCACAGTAATGCACAGAAGAGTCCTCTGGCTTTAAGCTGGATAGTTTCAGATACGTCGTGCTGCTGTCAGCTCTACTGACTTCTAAACGGCCTCTGACACTGCTGGCATAGCTGTTGCGGCTGGCGTCAGAGTAGCTTCTCCCCATCCATTAAAGTCCTTTTCCTGCCAGTTGTCTGATCCAAGACCTAACACAGCAGTTGAATGTGGATCCAGATCCGCTGCAGGAGAGACTGAGGGTCTCTCCAGGCTTCTTCACTACTGGAGTGGAAGGAACGGACTCCATGCTCTGACCTGAACAACCTGATGGGGTGAAAGGGAAATCATGGAGGGAGTGTGTAACAGCCACCTGATCACTTCAGGTATCGCTGTCGTGATCAGTTGATGCATGATAAGAGGTAGAAAAACCCACAGGACACAGAGCAACCAGCAGTAGAGTAAGTGTTTTCATCCTCCCAAGGCTGGAGATGTGAGATCTGATGCTGCACAAAGAATAAGACCAGGCAGCAGGACAGACGAGTAAGGGTTTGTACCAGGGTTTTGTGGGCGTCCAATAATAAATTAGTGAGATGACTCCTGTCTTCAGGTCAGGTTAACTGCTCATCCACTAAGGTCTTTGTTCTGCTTTACTGATTTGTGAGATGGTGCTAATGTTTCGCACAGTGAAATGCTGTTTATTTAGATGTGTTCTTTTACTGGTTTAGTTTGATACAGAATCTAGTTTCTAGGCTTCAGTACATCTGCAAGTGTGTTTCGTTACTATTTTACCAATTATTTTCTAATTCAGCTGCTTCTTCTGTTGTGCTTTGCTTGAGTTTATACATCGAGCATGAGTTCTCTCCATGTAGTCCAGCTTCCTCCCACAGGAACATAATAAACTTGATTTGAAAAATGTGTAAATAAATAACTCTGGAGATCATCTGATCTTGATAGACTCCAGTTGTCAGTAGCATCAAATCTACGGCTGATGTAGAGCTTATGTGAGCTCCTCAGTCTTCATGCTGACCCACAGTCACATTAGGTTAATTAGATCAAATGTTACAGACTTGTATCAGCTCTGCGGTTAACTTTTCTAGCTCTGCTGCTCCTCTTGTGTTTCATGCTAGAAACACTGAAGGGTTTTTGTTCAGCTCCACTCATGGTTTGTGTCACTGTGTGCGGCTGTCTGGCCCTTAATAAACAGGTTTTGTCTGTTTAGAGTTGCTGTTTTGCTGGAGGAGTCCATGTTGATACTGATCTTGTTCTTTAGTGAGTCTTTGTAGTATGTTCCGTACTCAATATGTGCACTTCCAGTCCTTTTCCTGCAGGCTGTCTGATCCAATGTGTGCGAGAGCTGCTAAGTGAATAAGAGACCTGACAGGCGATGGTCAGACGTTGACCTGGCTGCACAGTTGCAGAGTCTGGCTGAGTCAGCTGTTCACACTTCACACCTGTGGAGAAAATGTGTGTTAGTGTGAACGGTCAGTGTCTCAGTGAGACTCACAGGATCCAGCAGCAGAGCTACAGAGAACATGGTTGGTGTTGGAGGTGATCTGATGGAGCTGCTCTGCTTCAGCTGCAGCTCATGTGATGCCACATCTTTATAGAGACTCAGAGGAGGAGGCTCACTTTGCATAGAGGAAATGTGAGTGGTTGTAACAGTGGGATCTCAACAAAGCTTTAGTCTGGAACAAACTGGTGAACAAACAGAGTTGACTAGTATAATGCCTGTGCAGTTTATTTAATTATTAATACTTAATATTTTTTCATTATGCTTTATCTTGAAATTTAAGACTTTTAACTTGTTCTGGACCTGTACAACCCTATTTTATCCACTTCTATTTTTCTTAAGCTACTTTTAAGAACGTTTTAAACTCTCAAGCTACAGTTAGCAGTTATTGGGAATACATTCAGCATAAAGCATTCACAGTGCATTTTCTTATGGAAATGCTTTTCTAGTTTGCACTAGATTTTGCCTTTCTTGAAGAAACTGCTCTTCGTAGATTAAATTTCCCCAAATCCAGCTTCAGTTATCGAACGTAGCACCATTTTATAGAATGTGTATCACCCATTTTGCGAATACTGGCAGAGAGAAAACTTTTCAATGTTCTTTGGCTTTTCGGGTACACTGTTTATTTGTGAATTACCCTAGAAGATTCATTATTTTCTGTCCTGTTAAGGAGAACACAGGACAGGATGCAAACTGAGCTGGACGACTGTGATGATCGTTACAGGACTGTTGTTCAGGTGGAGCTGCTTATTATCCTGTAAGCCCCATTGCAACTATTAAATGATTAAAATCTACTGCTTGCCAGCTTTCATTTGTAGCTCATCCCAGCTACAAGAATGTTCCCCTGACATTTCAATTTGGTTAGAAAAAAGTTCTAAGAATGTTATTAAATTTAGCCATTAAAACGTTATGGGCATAAATAATTATGAGTAAATGTAGTAGTAATTTTAAATATGTTGCATGTTACATTACATTTTAGTCACCCTTTATTATTGTGATACAAATTTAAAAAAACAATCTAAGGTAATTTACAGATTACTAAATTCGGTTGTAAAGTCTATAATGTTCCAATGCATCTGCCAACTGTCGATAAATTACTTATGTGAGTGATTAATAACATTTTTAGTAGAGCACTTCACTGTCAAAGAGCAAAGCCTGACAGCGACAACCCACCATGATCTTGGAAATTATGCATTTGAGTTGGATTTGATTGGCTGTTGTCCGTGAGGGGCGTGGCTGTTGGGTTGTGTAGCGCTCTCTCATTGGCTAGGGCGTCGGTCACTCTGTGGAGATCACGTTCCCTCGCCTAAGGTAGTATGAGTAGAGAAAGTAATGAAGATGGAAGGAGCTGATGTTGTTGAATTATTGAGGGGATTTATGGAATAGCGAGGCGATAGTCGTTCACTCATCTGGTCGGGACGACAGAGGCCAGCGACACCGGGAACTCCACGGATAGCATGTCAGTAAGTACACAGCAACTTCCCCCGTACTAAGTGTCGCGCCGTAGACGTGCTAGCTAACTAGCTAGTCTGCAAGCAGCTGCGGTGACAGCTCCAAGTCATTCAGCGAGCCGGAGTACGGAGCGTGTGCCGGGGAGGGTTGACCTACAGGGCTTGGCAGATGCTGGTTAACAAATACACTGAATTACATGGCGAGGGAAGTTGTGGTTGCCGCTGAGCTACCGGTGCTTGGAGGCAGAACCAGACAACTGGGAAACTAGCCGGTTAACAGTGGCTGTGCAGGGGACTGTCACTAAGCCCAATCTGCCAGGTCGCATGAAATAACACAGGAAAACACGACAAGCTAACGAGCGTCCGCATCGGTATCAACCACTTCTGTGTTAGAGGCAGACTTTGTACTCGACTTAATCAGGTTTTATGTGTGTGTGTGTGGGTGTGTGTGGTTTGTCGGGACCTTGTCACCAAGAACGTGGTAAGATTCCTCAGCTGATTTGTGTGCGAGAGGTTTTTGCAGACAATATGCGCTGATTAAATAATACCCTGAGGATTTTTCATCCGCTCCGTTTGACCAGTTGTTCGACGTGTGAAGCTTTGTCACAGGCTTCCTCGTCAGTCCTGCTGTTGTGTTGGTTGACAAGAATGTCTTCATTTCACTGTACAAACTTGGAACAGACTTGTTTTAGACTGTGTGTCATCCGCAAAGGCTGTGCCTCTGTTGTCTTTGTCATTAGGCAGAGCCCTTCCTAGCAAGAGACCGGTTTTGTTGGCTGAGTGAATGTGCAGTGTTTAAGTGGTGCCATCAGGATGTGGTTGTGTTAGTGCATGTGTATAAAAAAAAAAAAATATCCGCATGCTTGTTAATGTGTGGCATCCGTGGCTGCTAGTTTCCTGTGGCTCTTAATGTTTCTTGACAGCGCAGCCTGGCAGGTCATGGAGCAAGGAGATCTGTGCTGTCATCCAGCATCACAGCTAAAGTCACCCATGGGCTGCCTGAGTAATTTGAGGAACAAAAACTGTTCAGTGTCTTCCCTTTAAGTCTGCACCTGCATAAACAGTACAGCGCATTGATTTTCCCTAATTTAAGCATATTTTTTGCTTAGGTGTAGATAAAGGCAAAATGAGGAAAATGGGGGAGATAACGATGTTTAAATGGGCAAACAAGTAATTTTACTGATAGCTTCTCTCAGGCTCACTCGCTGCAGGAAGAGAGGTAATTGGAGGGGATTGAAGATGCATCACTGGCTTAGAGTCACTGGAGGAGAGAGAGTAGGCTTAAGAGGATTCCTCCCTGTCAGATCTTTCTGTTTCCTTCAGCAGCAAAAATCACGTACAAAAACCTCAAACCTCTTTTTTTCTTTTTTTAAAGTACACTTTGCTGCAGGCAGCTCAATGCTATATGTGTGTGCGGTCAACTGAGAGAAAGAACGCAGAGGCAGAAAAGCAGGCCCTCTTCCCCTTCCTCCAAGCCACAAGCATCCTGCTATTGAAGTAGACCAAGAGGAGGTGGGGGCTAGATTGGAGGTGATGATGAACACAGTTGACCGCAGGACTAGATAGTCCAAATAAAGAAGATACCATCAGACAGCATGAAAAATGAGATAAGCCAAAGGGACAGACAAACATAGTTGATCACTCTTGACATATTTGGTGAATAGGATGTTGGGTCAAGATGCGAGCTCTTGGCTTATTAGACGTTCTACACTTTACGAGTATTATCCTTGATATGTTTCTTCCATTCAGGACGAAACAAGTTTGTAGTCACAGGCTCAGCTTGTTGACAGTTTACAGCTGGTCTAGTTTGGAAAGTTTAGGTGGAGACCTATTTTTGTAGTTCCTGGTTGTGACTGGTCAGTTTGTGTTAACAGTCATCAGTGGTTTGGGTGTGTCTGAACAAGGATTGAGTCCGCACAGGATGCTTTAGTTCGTTTGGTTTCATTTCAGATGATTTTATCAATTTTACCACTTCCCATTGTCCCGTAGTGTTTGTTCCTGTGTTGAGTGTTGACTTGTTACTGAGTCAAACTACTGGTTTGTGTGACTTGTACCCTGCGCCACAGGAAAAAGCAGCTGAGGCAGTTTTGTGACTCTCAAAACCACCCACTTCATCTTTCTCTCTCTGTTCTTTCTTTTCTCCATTCAAGCCTTCATTCTTATTGGCCCACTCACTTCCTGAAAAAAGTTTCCAAAGCATGTATGTAATAGGGAATGAGGTAATCAACTGGGATGGATCACTTGGCCTCTTTTCTGCCAACCCTTTCAGACGTTTTTTTTCTCCTTCCATTACTAAACATACAAGGACAAAGTTGATAGGGCTGATTGTTCGGGTTTGTGTGAAGTCGCTGTTGATGTGCTTACCTTAGGTGTTTTGCAGCAACCCTGGATGGCGCTTGGGATAAGCAAGCGCACTTGCATCAAATATTAGGTATGTAATCTCTAAGGACCTGTTTGTGTTGGACGTTATCAGACGAACTGTAGGACTCATAACGTCATGTGTTTCGGCTGCAGTGTGTGTGTGTGAGATTTTAAGACTGATGGGTGGGTGTAAATTCATAGAAGTTGATCTGTTAACTGTAGCTCACAGGAACAGGTTTTTGTAACCAGACATTGAGTCACATTGCACACACACTTATGCAATACACCACACAGTTCCCATTATCACTTCATAAAGAGTTTATTCCAGACATATGAGTTAGACTCGTATCTAGATTCTCTCAGGTGCTGTGACGTTGTCAGGAGCAGCAGATTTAAACCTAATGAACGCTCCTCGTTTGTTAATGCTAGCGTGTTGTTCTGACAGGGTATGTATCCCTCACCTCTGTGTTGATCTTTTTCTCTGTTTATGCTTCGGCGCTGTCTTACTGTCTTTATTCTTCACTGTGTTCGGTTGTTACCTGTGCTTGTCAAGCTTGCTCTGCAACTTCTCCTTTACACTGATTTTCTCTGGCTGTTGTAAATTTTTTCTAAGATCTATGAGGCAGTAATGTCGCAGAGAACCAACTAAGTGGTGGATTGTTTCCTATTTTTCTTCACACATTATGTACTGTTAGCAGAAGTTAGCTGTCTGGTGATTTGAATGCAGTTTCATACTGAACTACTACAATTTTTGTGAGTCTTGCAATAATAGCTATCAAAATATCTGTACCTACTAAAATAGTTTTGAAGACAAGATGGAATGATCTGAAAAAGAGAAAGTTTGCTTTGTATACAGCATGCAGCTGAGGTAGGAAGCAGATCTGTCTTAGGTGGGTGTTAGGGCAGACAGCTGCCTTTGGACTGCAAGTCTCTCTGTGATGCTGATGATACAGATGCGATGCCCTGGGTGCAAGTATGGCAAAGTTGATAGGTTTAAAGTGACTGTGTGGGAGGAGAACCCATCCTCTTACAAGGCTGACTCATCCACACTCTAATCACAGCCGTTGTTTGTTTATTTTTATGCTGCTAACCTGACATTAAAATGTACATGCAGGCTTTAGATATGTCTGTCCTGCTTATTAGAGGGACAGAGCAGAACAACAGACTGCCACAAAGGGCTAATTTCTTCAAAATGGTGGCTTTTCTGCTTTATAATCCCTCTTCATTTAATGAGTCAGTGGCTCCCCTCCCCTCTTGTCATTCCTGTCATTGGTACAGTCCATAAATAGACACCTGGCTGCTATGGAAGGACCAAGCACCAGCATTAATTCACAATAAAGCTTTTGGATGTGAAAGACAGATTAGGATGCAGCAAGATGGGGAGAGAGAAGAATTATGTGTGGGAGAGAGTGGGGAGATGAAAACGAACCATAAACATACAAATATCTCTGTCTATCTATAAACTGTATGTGTGTGTGTGTGTGTGTGTGTATATATATATATATATATATATATATAACATATGAACATGCATCATACATGGCACCATCTACTATTCTTATGCATTAGGATTTAGATTTGCATTGTATTTTCATAGCCAGCCCTCTGTGGAGCTGAAAGATTAATATTATGAGTTTTTCAGAGATGCATTTTTGCTCTGAATGAGTTGGAAGAGTTTTAAAAAGCAGAAATATCCCGTCTTTGGTCCAAATCTGAGCACATGCTCCTGCATGGCCAGCGAGCACATAGAAGGACGTCCTCTCTCTCCTTTCCTCGGCTTCTGTTACCAGACATACCAAACATGGACATTGCTCCAGCATTCAGCAACCAGTGTAGTCTTGTGCTCGTTGTTGTGGGCGCAGACACGACAGAGCAAAAACAGATCGCTAGTTTAGTGAGGTGTCCATCAGAGACGTGTAGATGGAGACGGTGTCCTCCTCCGCTCTTCGGTCAGACAACTGCTGCTGTCACAGCCCTGCATGAAGACAGTCATAGTGTTAGTTAATGTGATCTCAAGGCACTGGAGACCTAGGGATGAAATTAAATACGCAGGTTGAAATGTCTTTGGCAGTAGTCGGGCTTTTAATCTAACACTGGCTCGAAGCTCTGTAATGAGGCCAACCATTCAGGTTGTCCAATAGATAATGTGTTTGTTTATTTAGTGAGTTGCTAAATAGAATGCTGACATGCTAAACTCACGAATGAGATGATTAATTTACTAATTGCAACTATAGGAAAGGCCATTTAATAAAATGTGCCCAATTCCCTCCACATCAGGAAAGTGAGGAGTTAATATGTGATGGTGTAAAGATTGGGCTGATTAGTGTGTGATGTAAATAATAACAAATAGGGATGGAGGCAGAGATGGACGAGCGTTGCATTTAATTACAGTATTTAACCCTTCGTGAATAGCTGTGGCGGGTACCAGTCTCATTTCTGTCTGTACAGCCTGTTCAACAACTACCTAAATTATGCTGGGCCACAGTGTGTGTGTGTGTGTATACATACATATATATTTATATAATATATATTTATTTATTTATTTATATGTTTGTATTTTTTTTCATCTGTGCTTCAACAGCGCCAGCCAGGATCCACTGTGTGGGTGATTTTCGATTTGCCAGCCTGAGTTGAGAATAGGTTAGGTACTTGCTGCAGAGGTGTGTGTCTGGAGAGGAATGAGAGCGAAACGGCAGGAGAGCGAGGGGGAAGGACAGACTTATGCTTGTTGGAGTATTGAATTGATGCCTGGAGCGTGTACATTCACTGTTCATCACTGGTGTGCCATACTTTGCCATTTGTAATCCAACATTTCTATCAGTATACTAAATAAGAGAAGACTTGGCAAGCATGGGATGAGCCTCTTTCAAACTGCGACCGCTTGTACGTGTGTAAATATATACGTGCTGTGTTCTGCAGCGTGTGAGTTACAGTATTTTTCTCTTCCAGGTAGAGGTGACTCCACGGCAGATGAGGGAACATGTTGGCTATGGACCAAGGAGTGGTGGAGGAATGGCTGTCAGAATATAAGGTACTGTTTTACTGTGTGTGTTAGTGCATCCATGATCAGTATTCTGTACCGTACCTTCTCTGCTGCTGTTTATCATTGAATATCGTCTACTCTCATACACAAACACGTTCTCTCAGATGCTTTATATCTACACCATTACATGTACCTTCACAAGCCGGATACACTTTGCTGCGTGAACATATGAGGGTGGACCTGTTGTTCAACTCTTGCTGACATTTGATGTGACAGACACCTTCTTCAGACATGCCCGTCTGCTTTTTTTAGTTTTAGAGTTTTAGTTTTACGTTTTAGAAATTGTCAAACGATCACTTGGGATATTCAACCTGTATTTAGAGACGCATACTATAAACTCCATTGACTCACCAGTACAATGACTCACATAGTTCTGCTTCATTCAGCATTAATCATAACATTAGGCACAGTTATTTCTTTAAGGTGCCAGGTTTATAGACATTAAAATGAGGCTGCATCCACAAATATTTTGCTATTTAGCCGACCCTTTTCACATTGTCGTGCTCTGTGGTATTTATAGTGTATCAAACGTCTGTGTGTGTGTTTCAGACGCTCCCCGACAGTGCTGTGTCCACCTATGCTGCCTCACTAAAGGACAAAGGTGCCCTGGTCCCTGCACTCTACAAAGTCATCCGAGAGAACTACAGTGATGTATGTGCACATACTGTTACGTTTTTGCTCTTCTAACAGCATCATTCTCTATTTTCACACTTTCAAATGTTCCCACATATTTCAGTGACTCGTCCTGATGTTTTTGGTTTTGTTTAGGGATGTTTGTGAGCTTATCTGTATGTGCCTGCGTTTTTGATGCGCTGTTCTGTCTGTTCCCAGTTGCTGGAGCCAGTGTGTCACCAGTTGTTTGAGTTCTACCGAAGCGGTGAGCCGCAGCTGCAGCGTTTCACGCTACAGTTCCTGCCAGAGCTCCTGTGGAGCCTCCTGTCCGCCAGCGCAGCCAGAGACCCACACACCTCCGGTTGCATCGAAGCCTTGCTGCTGGGCATTTACAACCTGGTAGGAGAGGAGAGGAAGGTGGTGGAGGCTGTGCATGTGTGCAAACATTTACATTTTCAGTATCACATGTTCATATCGTAACTGCTGTTACGATATGAACATGTGTTTTATTTGTCCGTAGAGGAGAACTGCTCTAGTTATCAACAATAAAATGTTTCCAGTGTAGTAAGCACAAAATTCTTTATCTTTTTGCAAGTGGGTGTGATGAAGCAGGGGAGCCACTCAGCTATGTCTGGGATCTGCGTCATGTGCGTTGAGTGATTGCTTTATACCCTTTCTGCCTTGTTGGTTAGGTTTGCATAGACAGGAAGTACTGGTTAGAAATAGTGGAACTGAAACATAGTGACTTGGTGAATAATTCAATATGGATGAGGTAGTTCTTCAAACGGCTTTAAACGTCCCATATAATGATTCCAGCTGGTAATTACTCCTGCTGTTTTCATGTGTGTATCAGGGAAGTGCAGCGTCCCCTAACTTCCGCTTTGAATAACAGAATAGGTCAGCTGTCACTCAACTCCCTTTAATCTGTTTGACATTAACATGCACACAGGGGACACTTAAACCCTGGGGTGTGTGTCTGTGTATGTGTGGGAGCAGTAGATTCAGGAAACGCAGACCCTGAGGTCCACAAACACCCACACATTACAAATGAATGAGCATGAAGAGATAATCACACCCTCTTCAGAGGTTTAGGGCTCACTCATGGGGAAAAAAGCCTCTGTTTTTCTCGCCCACAGTAACATTTTATCTTTGTCTTCCTGCTTTTCTCTTTCCCAGGAAATAGTTGATAAAGATGGACAAAGTAAAGTGTTATCTTTTACCGTCCCTTCGCTCTCAAAACCTTCAGTGTATCACGAGGTGAGAACCATGCAGCAGTGCACATTAATGTTTACTGACTTTTGCTGAAACACAGAAAATTCAAATACTTTGTGTTTATGTTCGGACCTCTAGCCTTCAGCCATCGGCTCCATGGCTCTCACCGAGGGGGCTCTAGCCAATCACGGCCTGAGCAGGGTGGTGTACAGCGGGCCGCACCTTCAGAGGGAGAACTTCACTGCACAGAACAGGTAAGAGGCTTGATGGCCGCACTTGTCACACGTCTCCAGGGAAAGTGGTGACGCGTGAGAAGGGTGGAGATTGTGTTTGTCTTAAAGTGGGCTTTCCTGGTAGCCGGCTGCCAGTGTGCCTGCTTAGAATTAGTCCGAACCTAAAATAGACACACCTGAAAGAGGATGTACAATCAGACAATTGATAGCTGATTCACTTGTCTGACGCTCAATCCACTTGTAGGACTATTTCATTTAAGAAGCTTAAAGTGCATCTGATTTCAGTGTCCTCAAAATCACGTATGGGCTGATGTGAGTTTAGTTGCTGCCGTGACCAATTATTTTCTGCAGTGTTTTTATTTCAGCGAGGGCCGAAGGCGCTCGTCTTTTCTTAGCTGCATTTGAAGTTGCTAGATTGCTTTAGGCTTTTTTAAATTAGTGCAATAAGGCTCGACCACTTTTTATGATCTAGCAGAGATACACAACATGAATGTTTTGATTCTTTGGAGTTTGTTTTGTATTTTCTGCATAGATATGACCTGGAATGGAACCAGATTGTTACAGTTTTAAAATGCAATAAAACCAGTGAGAAAAACATTTATTTATTGTGGACCTGTATTATTTTATGGTAGATCTGTCTGCTTGTGTTACAGTGGCTAATTGGTTCACATCATTTTTAGTCCACTTGTATTAAGGGCTAAGCATATCCATTATATACTGCAAAGATGGCAGGTGCAATGTGTAAATAATATCTGTTTTGGGATATCTCATGTCGTGATGTGGTTGCACGCAGTGTACGCTATTTTAAGTGTGTGTTTATTTTGTTGAGATTTGAGGTGTTGACCTTCCTGCTGCTGTGCTACAACGCTGCTCTCAGCTACATGACCTCCACCTCCCTGCAGTCACTCTGCCAGCTCAGCTCCAGGTAAAACACAAACATATCAGCATATCTTAAAGTACTGTAGCACCCAGTGGATGATATTTGTCACGAGGGCTTTATCTGCACGTTATTTTATATGACATGACCTTTGTGTCACTTTCCTGACTGATATTTTTATGGACACAAGCACACGCACTTATGTGTTAGGACAATCCAACTGTAGCCTATCTGAACCTAAATCTAACTTTAACTTTAACCTGCAAACAACCCAAATGCGGATGTGAGAATCTATCTTTGCAATGTGGCAACGATGGTTTTAACCTGAAATGTGTCTACACAAACTTAGAAAGACCCGCGGACACTCACTCTCTCACACACACACACACACACACACACACACACACACACACACACACACACACACTGTTTTGCAAGCACTTGCTTAACTGATCCTCTTACAGACTTTGCTGCTAGAGTGCCAAGATACCGCTATTGGGCAAAGAGTTGCAACGTACAGTACGCATATCCCAGCTCAGTGGCTCTGGAAATCTGCCAACTGCAGCCGAGCACTGGTCTAATAAACACACCGCTAAAGGGAAGTCATCAGCTCTGATGTGCCCTCATGCGTCAACCCCAACCACTCTGTTTTATTTGATTCCTCTTTGTTACAACTGTTAGGTTAGTGGGCCTAGGAAACCATTCCTAAGCTTTTATTCTTTTGTGTGATGTAATAAACAATTAACAACTCATTAAATACCCTGCATTGTTGACACAATGTGTAGTAGTATTCATGTGTGCATTCATTTTCAGCAGTTGTTTATTGATTCATTATTGATTTTTATATTCTCTAACCACAGGGAAGTAAATTGCCTTAATGGAGCTACAGCCAAACATTTTAGCTGAGTGGATTCCCTCAATGTGTTTTTCTTTTATTTGTTATCCTCCAGGGTCTGTATATGTGGTTACCCAAGGCAACAGATGCGGCGCTACAAAGGCATTAACACTCGACTGACGGTCACGTCAGAGTTCCTGGTTCAGCTCATCACAGGGATCCATTATGCCTTGTGAGTGTACACACACAGCCAGATCACGACAGCTCAGCCTCGCTGTTCAACTTTAACGTTGCGGTTCTTTGGCATCTGAAATGACTAGTGTTCAGCATTACTACTGACCGTCATCTGTTTCTTTTCTGATGTATGCGTTTATGCATAGGTGTAATGGGGAAGTTGAACTCGGATCCAAAGCACTAGATGATCTTCTGTATCGAGCCCAGCTAGAGTTGTTCCCTGAAGCTTTACTGGTGGGTGCAAAAATATGACTCTCTTGCTACTGTTACATTTCCTTCAATGCTCTGGTTTAAACTCATGTATTTGTGTGAGAGAGACCACGTGATTTAGATCCACAAGCTGCCCCCCTTGGTTTTGATTCATGCACAGCACACTATGCAGTACTGTGTGTGTGTGTGTGTGTGTGTGTGTGTGTGTGTGTGTGTGTCCGGGTGTGTTTATGAGAGACTGCAAGCAGAGTGTAATCCCACTAGATTATTTACATGCTTTCCACTCTGCTCTTGTTAAGCTGTAATCCTTAAGGCCCAGAGAGTAGAGGATTGAACCTAAGCTCACACTCTTGCTACACAAGTCAAGGTATACTCCTCCACAACAATCAAAACCCATGACGTTTGGATTCGCATTTATCAGTGTGGTACTAGGGTTTTATAATAAATGCTAATCTTTGTGTATAAATGCCAGGGAAACGCACACTGGCTGGTTTTTAACATCACCATTTTGTGTCTTGTGTGTGTGGTGTAAAGCACCAGGTGGCTGCTACAGTAGTTCAGCATGGCTTGGTGACGTGTTCGTCATTAGACCAGTGTGTCACAGCTGCACAGACAAAAGACATGTTGTGTTGTGATTATGATACAGTCATGCCTCGTGTTACGTACTCGCCTGTTACATGATCATTGGGGCAAGTGCCACCTCTGAATTTCTGGCGCGATTGCAGAGATTATTATTGTGAAATAACAATCAAGAGCTAAGTGTGAACATTTTGCCATCATTAATTCTGCTTTTACGGGCAATGCTGCAGTCTGCCAGCACTGTAACACTCCATGGTGAAACTCCTGCTTTGAATCCCTGTTGCCCTTCTAAACCTTGTTGTTGAAGTAATTTGCAGCGCTTGTGCATGTGGGCCTCTCAGGTGGGCAACGCCATCAAGTCGTCGCTGCGTGGCGCGGCACTGAAGAGCAACAACAAGGAGGGTGCTCGGAGCATCCAGGTGGAGATCACGCCTACCTCCTCCAGGATCTCCCGCAATGCTGTGACATCGCTCTCAATCAGGGGACACCGCTGGAAGAGACACGGTGAGACGCATGCACGGGGAAAAGGGGGTGATCTATGAAACACACTGTTAGAGCTCAGTGTTGTGAAACATGGGAACATGTTTCTTTAAGCATTTTGTAAACACTTAAAAGAGGTCATTAAAAATAGGTTTGATTGATTCGAAGATTGAAACTATGCCACAGGAGAGAGAGAGGATTTGAACTCCCCATCGTCATACCTCCCAACCACTTTACCATCCAACACTCGTTGTTTACAAGTGTTCTCATCATCCTTTAGCTCAAACTTGTAGACTCCCCTCAACTTAACTCTCTGATTAACTCTGATCTCTTAGGTTTGATCAACCAATACAGAGACAGGGGAGCACTTTGCAAATAATCAGTGACAGATACAGAACAGTTCAGGTTCAGAGGACATGGACCTAATATGACAGAGTAGGGGAACGGCAGGAAACCAGGCTGCAGGTACAGTAATTCTGTTGTATTCCTCATGCAACACTGCAGCAGTGAAACGTGGACTTTTATACGAATGTCATGTTTTGTACAGCTTTAGCTTCAGGGATAACAGTGGGAGCTCACAGAACAAACGAGCCTGTGGTGGGCAGTTTGTGTGTGCTTTAAAATTGCGAGAGCCCTTCTCTTCTCCTGGAGTACAGATGAGGCAGGTAAATTACAGCCTTCTGCTAGTTTAATGAGGAGGTTTCAACTCGAGTCCAACGGCTCTTCTTCATCTCATGAGTCCTGCTCATTGGTGCCCTCGTCACAGCTGCTTGTTTGTGCATGAAGCAGATTATGGAGGAATAGTATTACATAGTAGTTTATATGTAAGGGTGAGTGGTGACCCATATGACATTTGAGTCCATTTCATCTCCATGTAGCATGTACTTTGACCATGTGTTATGTTCTGATCACTATGATTTTGTCTTTTTATTTTTCTGCCATTACATTGATTACCTCTGTGTGTCCTGTGTTACTGTGGTCATGTGTGCCTGTGCACATGGCACTCTTTTTGTTTTTTCATGTACGTGTGCATGATCGGTGTCTGTCCGTGTGTGTGTTTGTGTATTTGTACTTTCCCTCCACCCCCATCGACGCCCACCACCACCAGAGTCCTCGGAGGTGAGTGTAGAGAGTGATGCTGGCCATGGGGGCGTGGTCATCCCCGAGATCAGTGTGACAGGTGTGAGCGGCGAGCGAATGCCCAACGGAGACTCCATGCGGCCACGCCATGACGGCCGTGTCCAGCCTGATGGGGACACATTGGGCGCCGTGTCAGAGGTCAGCTTGGACCCTCGAAGTCATGACTCCGGCATGCGGGGTCAGGAGGTCAGAAGGCAGAAGTCTGTCAGGCGAATGGTGGAGAATGAGGGTTCTGGGTCGGCCTCCACAGGGAGGAGCCAATACTAAGGTCCTGCCCCTCCTTCCCCCTGCCCCACTCCCGGGGTAACCTAGGTAACAATGTGTGGGGGTGTGCTATGAAAAGCTGCATGATGGCTTCCCTTTTACCTTTTCGCGCTGGGCTCCATCACCATCTCCGCCTAACTGCACTATTCCTCTCATCCGTCTACCTGACACCACTCATTTATTTACTCTCTCCTTTGTGGCTAAAGCTTTCTCATGAAAATATCCCGCTGAGATTCCTTAAAATCAAATTGATTATTTAGGATCTAACTGAATAACAAATCTGCAACTTAGTGAAAAGGCACAATGATGAAATGTGCTTTGCTGAAATATGTGTTTTTGCGGTGGCGCTGGCAAAAAAGAGCCGTGACATTATCTGCTGTGAGTGAGAGGGATGTCAGGTGCCCAAGCTGTTTAGTTTACAATCACTATAGCGTGAGGTCACAGATGATGACGCCTCGACACGTTACCGTGGGTTGCACCTGGAAACAGATGACTTCCTTCTGACTAGTAGCTAGGAGCTGAGCATAGATATGCAGGTTATGAAGAACAACCTACACTGAAAGTCTTGGCTTATAGAAATCTTGACTCCAATCAAATCTGGCCTCAGCTTTTCAAAGGACCTGCCTATCAGTCTGCTGCCCAGCTATTAGCTGGTGCTCTGTTACAGTGAGGGCATCAGAGTAGACGTGTGTATTTATGTATGAGTGATGTGCCACTCAGACAGGTGTTAGCAGGTGTTTGTGTTTGGTGAAGGTAAATCCTTTAGGATGCGCATTTCTTTGCCATCCTGTGCTGCTCTTTCACTTTTGCTCCTTCTGAGACTTTGACACACTTCTTCTACTTCTTCTGTCTCTGGGACAAAGCTGGTGCTGCTCTGCCAATAAACCACTGACTGTTGTCTGATGGGTGTTGCTGATTTTCCTAATACATGCTGGATTGGAACTCACATCAGCAGGAAGATGTTCCTGTAAATTGAGATTAGTGTGTGAAGGCGCCACCTGCTGGACTTCTCTGTCATCCAGCCATAGTTTATACAGTACAGTCTTTGTAAACCATGTGACGTTAATTCTAATCAAATGTGATCAGACAAGCTTGATGACAGATAAACACATTGTTTATTTGTTTGACTCCAGTTTCTCACTTTGTTTGTTGGTACCCAACTGTCTGTCCATTCCACAGACGCAGTGGATCTGGGTTCCCCGGATGAGCTGATGGACATTTCAGAGGTGGATGAAGGCGTTTGGCCGGGTGGGGTGGTTCCTGAAATAACCCCGCCCACCATCACTATCAGCAACAGCGTCACCACGTTGAACCTTGGAGCCAAGGCAATGAAGAAGTGTCGGCTCGGGGGCCGCTTGAGCAAGGACAAGGACAAGGAGGTGGGTCCTCTACTGACGGGCCGAGCTGCCAGTGAGAACACAGAGCTGTCTGTCAAGAGACTGACACTCACATCCAGCCAATCGGTGCCCAAGGCGGGGGCTCTCACCAGCCTGACGCGCACTGCCAGCGCCGTCTTCTCCCGCTCCTTCGAGCAGGTGTCCAGTGGTAACGCCCCTCCCTCCAACCACATCGCCTCTGAAGCTGTCCGCTACTCGTGCAGCCTTCAGGAGGAAGGAGTGGGCTACCTGAGCCCGGCGCCAAACCACACGCAGCGCTCTCCCAGCATCAGCGTGCACCTCGGCTCTGACCTTTGAACTGTTTGTGACTACCTAATCTGTCGCCTCTGATCCTGTGACCCCATACCTGTGACCTGGAACTCCAAGCCATGCCAACTGCAGCGGACCACAAACACATGAACAAACTTTCCTTCTCGTCGCTCCATTTTTAACTTCATTCTTTCAGTCCGTGTGCTGTGAACCAACCCGATGTCCTGCTCCGTTCAGGCATCCAGAGCCCCACCCGCTCCCTCCGCCTCTCTCCTCCAGCAGCGTTGACTGCTCTGGGCCTGATGGCCAGGGATCCTATATCCAGCTTTACTGATTGTAGTAGTGCACTGTTACCATGAAGTTGTGCCAGAACAAAACTGCACTGTGTTGCAGACCAACCTGTTGTAAATGGAAGCACCTAAAACACATTACTAAAAACTGCGTGGAGAGGTAATTGGACTGGATCTAAGATGGCATTTGCTGCCCTGCATGGCTTTTTTTGTACGTCCATCGCGATTTTGACTAGGTTTGACAGGGTGCAGATGTTGAGTGTGTGTGTGTGTGTGTGTGTGTGTGTGTGTACAGTTGTTTTTAGAACAAACGCTGCTCATTGATACGACATATAAGGTTTCCCCTAGTTGTACATTTTGTTTCTACTGCATTTTAAATAGAATAGCTCCCTTTACATAGCAATACAAATATCTCCTCTGTGTTCCATCTTTTGGGAAAACACCCAAACTCTGTATTTTTTTGTCAACTGTTTTAACTGTACTTCTCTAAATGAAGTCTACAGTCTTCCCTCAAACCATTTGAAACAACCACTATTTTAACCGTAGAGTAAGAATCAGTTCTCTGTTTACAATCACACAGTATTGATATGAATAAGCAATATTTTTGTCCTTCTCTCCTATCTGGCACTTTCCTTGAATTGCTGTGTTTTAATTGCAAAAATATTTAAAACTCCAACTTCCGGTTAATTGATGTTTTGTTTTTTTATTTGGGGGGATGGTGGTGGGTGTGTTTGAAGTTTTGAATTTTGCACTTGAAAGAATAATTGTCTTGGTATTTTCATATGAAGAACAAGAGAGGTTTGACTCTCAACTGTGGTATTTTCCTATGAGAGAGATCGTCACTGTAGTAGGAATGTGGAGCATCTGGCCTCTCTCTTCTGCTCTACATGCCATTTCAGCTGTTTCTAGTACTGTGATGATGTGTTTCCTCCTTGATGTTCTCCGCATCGTCGTCATACCACAAGACATGGTGACATTCTCTTGTACCAAAAAAGGAATAAAACCCCTCCAATCCTCCACCCTACAGCAAATCAGTAAAGTGTTTAAGCTGCCCCATCCCTCAAACAAAAGTGTACTCTGTTGTCTGTGTCCAAGCTTGGTGGGACAATAACAATCATCGTGTTTCTGTTCATTGGTTTACACATTGTGAACGAATAAGCTGTTGTAATTCATACTATTGTACTAAGTTGGTTTATATCAGCCTTTTATTTGTCTCAAGATAACTCAGTGCTACAACTTCTGTGAATAAATTGTTTGTATATTTCACATGTGGTCTTTCTGCTTTGACTTTGTTTAGTACTTTTCTTATGGGCCAGTGTTATGTGGTCAACACTGATAAATGTACAGTATTTTGAAAAACATGTTTTGTTTCTACATACATATTACCTAAAACATCCAGATCAGGTTTTCACACAGGTCTTAAAAGTAAATGAAGGAAACCCAGTTACACACACAGAAGCACATATTCAGTTATTAATCATAGAAAATTCACAAATTCTGACCCTGAAGCCCTTTAATTCAATTCAGTGGTACAACGTTACAAAAAGACAAATACACAAAATAAATCAGGAGTCGCTCTTAAAATGATCAGATCTTGTGAAAAAACCCTGTTGGAGAGGCTTTATTCTCATTTATCAGCAGTGTTGCTTGGCTTTGTTGCATAAACTCCCCGCATATATTACGAATTAACCCCAGGACTAACTCGACCATGTGTATTCCTTCAATAGCTCCCTGGCTTATTGCACACACGTCCTGGATGAGCAGCAAATGTCCTTTATCCTTTTCCCAGACTCACACATGATTGAAATGCCTGACTCCCATTCAAATAAGACTATAATACCAGATGTTAAACTGTTAAACCAAAATTCAACCCGTAAACATGTATTTATCTCAGTCGTGTGATTTAATTAAATGTTGAACCTGCAGTTACACTTAGGTCCACCAGGTGGCGGCAGACTACAGACCGTGTCAGTTGACGGCCCGTTTCCCTAAACGTCACTTCCTCTTTCGTGTCCTTTGCAGTTGCATCGCTGTCAGCCTCGCCGATCTGGAGAACTCGGATAAACACATGGCTAAGATGAGCAAAGAGACCAAGCAGCGGCTACAGCAGCTGTTCCAGTGCGGCCAGTTCGTCATCCGATGGGGCTTTATCCCAACGGTGCTGTACCTCGGTCAGTACGCGAGTAAAAGCATCGGCGTGCGGCGGTTTGGGGGACACATGCTTCGTTAGCATTAGCCTGTTAGCCTTGGACTAAAATGCCTGGTTGTGGGGAAATGAAGACTTTTGCATGACAGTGGTTTGGAGTAAGGATGGGGAAGTTGAGTCTTTTGCATGTGTGACCTCATAGCTAGTGGAGTTACCATTCGTAATTACTCTCTGACAGCATATGGGAAACACCAGCTCTGATGCTAGAGGTGTCTATTTTTAAGAGGGCTTTTCTCTCTTACAGGGTTTTACATGTGGTTTGTAGTTTCATGTGTCTTCCTGCATGTTTAGGCAACCGCAATATTAAGAGCACCGTCTTAAGACACGTAAGACAGGCAGAGTACAGCTCAAGATGAGGATTGGAGGAACTAGTAAAACTGTTTACTAATGATTATTGTAGCATTAAGAATTTTTTGCTGAGGCAGCATTTGAGCTTCTAAAAACCCTTTTCATTAAGACATTGTTTACTGTATAATACATTCTTCAGCTTTTTACTTAACTGTTGATTAAATTTTTTTTGGCATGGGAAGTTTGTCGAGTGCTGTATTTCTAATGTGATAACGAGAACTCTTCACCCAATTGTAAAGAAAATCATGATTTTTGAGACAAGTCAGAACATTCTCATGAAATGATGCTTGTAATCAGATCGGTCTGTCAGAATGGAAGCGTTTGTAACCTGCTGACTAATTCACACTCCGAGTGTGACACAACTCTAACCCTGTCGTCTCAAGTGCACAGACAATTTACAGAAATGTCGTAAACTGATTTTTTTAATTTAAAGCTTGTTGCTTTTCTGTCCACTAGGTTTTCATTTTTAACTGACAGACTTTAGGCCACTTTTCTAAAAGGCATCTTTCTTTGTGTTGATTTGTTGGATTGCAGGTTTCAAACGAGGAGCAGATCCAGGGATGCCAGAACCTACAGTTTTAAGGTGAAGACAGACTTGTACAGATTTGCACTTCCTGTGAAATCGCATGTATCATTATAGTAGTGTTTTGAAATTATGTAACACTTACAGATAAATGAATCCTGTGTGCTTTGTGCAGTGGTTGTGTCAAGAGCAGCAAGGTTGAGAAAAAAAAACAAATGAAAATCTGCTTCATGAAATCAGATTCCATGCATGTGCCTGAACGTTTCCTACATGAGACGTTACTATTTAATTTGCCAATAAAGATAAGACCTAGATGGTTACATTTAGAAAATACCTCACATCTAGAGAATGTCCTGGATTCTAGGTTCCTACGTACAGAGTGTAGATCATCTGTGCACCATTCACCTGCCTTGCACCCTTGCTCATTTACTGACTGCACTTAAAACCTTTAATTAGTCATGATGTCTGTTGTCACTGATCTTTAGTTACTTGCTGCCAACATAGCAGCAGCAGCAGCATAAACTCAAGTCAAGTCTTAATTAAAGATGATCCTGTTTCCCAGACTGTTTACCACATCTGTTTATTTACATGTGAGCAGGTGAAGTCTGACATCACTAACTGGAAATGAAAACCATGGTTTATCATTAGTTGTGGTGTGTGAAGCACCACATTAAGCCACTTTGCTTTAGAGGGGATTTCATTGTTGTGTGCTAGTGTATCGTTCAGCACAAAAAATGAATACACAAACATGCAGGTGACTTTGGGCTTTGTGACTAAAATTGGGACGTCAAGAGTTTAGTCAAACTCTATTTTCATGTCATACTTACTAATGTGTTTTTTTCTTTAGTTTGCTGTGGGGTTGATGCTCATCTCCACACACCAAACCTTTCCTCTCTGCAAGAACAACTCACCTGCACCTGGAAATCGGAGAAATACTTTGATCGTCAAAAGACGTACTGTCCCGTATCTGCAGCCACAGATGGCATGTGTTGTACTGAGCGTGTGGCCTGGAAACACATTTGGAATAAGACAAGACTGGATCCATGAAACCATGTTGTGCTGCCCTGTTTGCAATAGTGCGACACCAGTGTTTGGATTTACCATTTGTTCCATGTTTTCTCTCCTTTTATTTTTAATTTAAATGATAATAAATACTCGATGAAATGTTGCTTTAGTCTTCGTTTATGTGGTTGCATCTTTACATGACTTATTAAACGTATGGAAATCCCACACAAATTGACATGTCGTCTAAAAGATTATTCACAGAACAGATTGGAACAAGTTTCTGTCGGCTGTAAAGTTTCATTATTAGATTTTTGACCTTCTGCCTAATGAAATTAAGAAGGTTTTTCAGAATCTAGTAACGTTTGTGTGGCGTACAGTAAATAAAGAAGCTTGTTTCTGAGCAAATGTCTTTTATTTAAAAATAATTAATGGAATATATATATATATTCGAAATAAAAAAAATAACTTTCTTTCAGTGCAAGTAGACCGATTTTACTCACAACCAATAAATATACTTTAAGTATAAATATTAAATAACAACAACACTCTATCCACATTCCTTCATATCAGATGATCCTCATCTTAGTCTGTTTAAGAGCTGGTAATACAAGTGGCCTGGCGACGCGCTTCTTTTGTCTCGTCTCGCTCTGGGCGTCTTCCTGTTAACGACTGCTCTCTTGCCCTTGGTCAGAAACTCGTAGAGCTTCTTCAAGATGAGGTTTGCTGCCACCTTCCTGTTGAAAGTGTCTTTGTAGCAGGTGTTGATGTTGTTCAGCCGCTGCCTCTCCTCGCTGCTCAGCTCCTTCAGCTCAGATCGACGGTTCTTCATCTGTGTAACAGAAATGACTCGGTTACTGTCAGATCATATGTCCCTTCACAATCAAATGAGCAAAAAAGGAAGAAGACATTTTGATATTTACTTCTATATTTGTCTTATCTATGATATCTGCATCTATGTAAGTCAGAAGCAGTGGTGCCTTTACTCCAGTGCTGTACATTACAGGCCTGATTACTGCTCGTTTGCTTCTGTGATCAGCACAGGTTGGTATTGGTTTGATCTAAAGGTGCCATTAGATAAAGTCTTTACCACTGGTTAAACACTCTGGAATCAAATGGCTTCGTGCTGCCTACGTCCACATCAGACCCACCTCGTTTGTCAGCTGCTTGTTCAGGTTCTCTGTGAGGAACCGGGTTCCCCTGTTGATGGGGTACTCGCTCTCCACAAACGTTAGAAGGACTGTGTAGGTTTGCAGGCCATGCACCAGCCTCTGGAGACAAGCCTCCTGCAGAGAGGAGGAAACCAAGTCAAGCACCTCATCAGCTTCTTCAACCAGTGTGAAACGGTGGCAACAGACAAAGACCCACTACCTTGCTGAAGTTGTTGAAAGGACATTCAGCTGGAAGGGAGATCTGACACTCGTTCAGATCTTTAGTAGAGGATGTGTTCTGGATTTCAGCTGGAATCTGGTGAAAGACGAAAGGGTCAGACTGCTCAACCTAAACTACAGCCACAGTTTCACACAGATGTCAACAGTGCAGAAAAAAAAACTCTTACGTCGTTCTCGTAGCTTTGAATCGTCCTGACCGCCAGATTGAAGCCGCTCTCCAGCCCCGTGGGGTCGTCCTGCTCCCCCGACGAGTCCTCGGCCGGGCTGACGGTGGGCGCGTTGCCCAGCGAGGCTGCGTGAGCGCACAGGAGCAGAGCCGCCAGCGCCACAGCGGACACCGAGGGGCCTGGAGGAAACAACGTGAGCAGCTGAACCAGCACAAAGCAGGTGTCCACGCACAGACACGGCTGCAGGCTGCAGGCACTTACTGAGGGTAGAGGGCATGTTGCTCGTCCGGGAGGCACTTGGTGATTGACTGGCGTCCACTGATGCTGAGGGCTGTCAGGGCCAGAAGGAGATGCCTCCTCTCTGCGACGGGCTGTCATTTATACTCATCCGTGATGAGGGATTTCCCAATTATTAATTGCGTCAGGCACACGACTAGTGGTTAAACTGTGCGGTTATCGCCATCCGTTGACCGCAGAGCGCAGCAATTCAACTATTTTTATGTACAGACGCTTTTACTTTAATAATGTGAACATTGAAATTACACTCCAAACACACGTACGCACAGAAATCTCCAAGTGTGTCAGTCTGTGTGAATTTAAAGGGGAAACCCTTTCAAACCCGTGCATTTGCATGGCGGCATCCTAGAGACGTGCGGTCAGAGCAGGGCGAAGATCAGGCATTTTACTTTCAAATTGGGGGCTTAGTTTATCCAGACAACTTTCCGATAGTTTCTCCACCATTTACATGACGTGACATGGGTTTTGTGCTACTGTCGCATCCTCCCACGGCCGTTGCATCACAGCGAACGTCTCCTGCGACCAGTGATCAGCGACTTTCTCCATGTGTCATGTCTCAGTACGGAAATTATTCACGACACTTGATGGGCCCACTTAAAATCACACTGAAAGGCTGATGCCAATCAGTAACTTTCTGACTGAGATGCAACTAACTGCACGATTAAAGGTTAAACTAGTGTTTCCAGTAACATTTTGGCTCATTATCTTTAATCGAGAGTCCTAATGTTTTTTTCTAGCACTTCCAGATGGTTGAGGCCTAATATTTCACACAAATGCACAACATGTCAAACTGCTGTTTGTCCTCCAGTGTTTCACAGTCGTCTGAGCTGGAATCATGCAGCGTCGGCCGTTGAAACAAAAGCAGCTTCACCAGATATAACAGTAAACTGACTAATATAATATATACTATAATATGTCATATACGTCACAGGGGGTTTACTCCTTTACTCTGGAGACTCTGAGACTAATACTTCACTTTGAATAAAGCAATCTTTGTTTTCATTCACTAAAGGACTCCAGCCCTGATACTATTGCATGTTCGTGACGCCGTTGTAAATATTTTAAATTCTTAGATACTTACAGTTTTACCAGATGCCAATTTTCTGCACTTAAAATAAAGTATTAATATTCAATTTCACACGTGTTTTTCTTGAGGTCATTTAATTTACATACCCATCCGTCCTGTGTGATCCGCACATAGATTTGGTCAATTAAGGAGTAAATTGATAGTATGTGACTAACTTGCTCTTAGTACTAACCCGAATCATGGAGGAGTAAAGACGCACTGCGTGACTGAGCACATCAGAGGTTTATGGTTATTTATTGTGAGCTCAGGCTTCACTGACCCACCAGTTAGGCCCAAGGACACAAGACAGGACGAAACAAGAACCGATCGCTGGCAGCCTGCTTCACGTCCTGATTCACAGCTGCCCTGTGCGTGACTCACATCTGCTCTTTTTAAGTCAGTTGCATCAACGTATTGTTTTCTCAATGTTTTCTGAAGAAAATAAAAGTCTCACAGATGTGTCATACTCAACTCCCGCGTTTATTTCCTCCACTTTGTCATGTGTAATAATTTAATCTTCACATTCCACGTAAGATGCTTCATAGTCAATGCAATCAAATATTTCACTTTTTCTAATTTTCCCTTGTACTATTTTTGATATACAACTTTCCTCTTGGCTGTTGGTGTTTCTCTTGGGGAATTAAACCAGAGAAATCCAAAATTGGGTCAAAGAAACCAGCGCGCTGCGTTAGGGAGGTTGCTAATCTGCTTATTTGCCAATGTTGTAAGAATGGGTTTGTGTCTACGTTTGATCGGACAGTTCTGGTACTTCCAGTGGACAATTTGACACTGTGGTTGCTCTGTGGGCAGCGTCTGAGGTTCGCAGGAAGATCCTGACTCTGCGGGAGGGAGATGATGAGTTCAATACGCTGACGCGATTTTGATCACAACTATCAAATCCATTATATCTTTTCATGAAATTAGATTATTATTTCTTTTATTTTGGAAAAAAATTGATGAGCTGGAAAAGGTTGAGACTCTCATTTCTGCTTTTGTCCTTTTTTTTTGTTTTGTGAGCTATTTCTTCTTTACCACAGACCTCCATCAGCATAACAAACCCAACATTTCTGTTGAAAATTAAATAAAATAATTTAAACCTTATGTTTGATGTTTGTTTCCATTTTTTACTCAAATCTCAATATGTAGCGAAATGATTTGTCCAGAATGTGTGTGTGTGCACGTTACTGCACAAGTCCTAAAATGTGTAACAGCTTGGAGTAAATGCACCCTATGAATAACTGCGTGATTTAAATTAGTCAGTTAGTCGATTCTCTTAAATGCTGCTGTCTCCTTTCAAATGACACATTCAATATTCTTATTTTTAACTTCCATGTTTCACTTTTATATTGTCCAGCTTCCCCTTTTTAGCTTAATTCATATATTTAAAACAAATGGTTCACGTGAAGCTTTAGAAGACAATTTCAGCTCAAACTCAGTACCTGCTGTGTGCGGTGGCCCCTGCGGTGTGACCCAGTCTAGAGAAACCAGTGAGTAAGAATTGTTTTTTTTGACAGTGTTGCTCAATTTCCTTCTTCCTTCACTTTCTTCTGAAGAAAAGGTTGGTGCCAGGGTCAGACACGGGGTCAGGCGGCCAAATGGAGCATCTCCCCGAGAGCAACCGGCATTAGACACCGCGCTGCTTGGACTAGGGAGTGGAACAGAACCGGACTCTTTACCGCTCTCTGTTTGAACTCAGAACTTCAGCCTGAGTGGTCACAGAGCCCACAGAGCGTTAAGGCTGATTCCGACCCAACAAAAGTTATGGAGTTCGTCATTTCTGGCTTCCTCTTCCTTTTAGTCTTTGTTTTTGTTCTGCTTCTGTTTCCACTGAAATTCACATAACTAAAGGGAGGGATCGTTTGTTAACAGGATGTCTGCATGTGGATATTTAAAGGTTAACTTACTTTTACTTGCTTTACATGTGTAAATATAATACTCTGTCTCTGTCTCTGTCCCCTCACCCCGATACTGGTTCTGCTGGGGATTTCTACCATTAAGGGGACTTACAGGTTTCTGGGGTTTGGTTTTTATAGTTGTATTTGTGTTCTGTAAGGTCATAAACCTTACATCACACATTGAGATGAGTTGTGACTTGGAGATAAAGAAATAAATCAAATTGTGCTGACTATGCTTTTCCCTATGATGTTCAAACATCCAGTTTCTAATTATTTCGACTTTGTCACATCCTCTTTTTTTCTTTCATTATCAATACATATTACCTCATTGCAATGAAACCAGGCAAACTGAAGAATTCTTGCTATTGTTGTCAAGAAATTCCAATATTACCACAATTCCCTCCACATTGATTTGCTACCTCACCTGCAATTAATCAACGCAACCGATGAAGCTCTGTATAAATGAGTGGAATCATTACAATAACGATGATTGTATTTGTTTTTTACAATGACCCCTTCTCTTCATATACACCATGTGTGTTTTTTCCTTGTCTTTGTGGACCAGTGTCTATAACTGACTGTTGCACTGCAGCTCTACTATAATATACTTCTGAGTAGTTCTAGAAAGACTCTACTTGCTGACAAAGATTAATCACATCCTGCATCCAGCGCTAACGCACAAGAACATTAACAGTAGATAAAAATATGCTGCCGACCACGGTTTCAGATCATATACACTGATATCTTAATTTGAATTATCTTCATCTGTCACTTGTTTTTTTTCTTTTTCCCCTTCTTCAAAATTAAAAGCAGGAGGTCGGCAGTTTTGCATCACTATATGTCAGCTGTGGATAAAATATAAAAATGAAATATGCATTTTTAACAAGACAAGCATTTGTTTTTGATAGGATTTAAGGTTCAAACGAATCTAGTGATGCTCATACTTCATATCCCTCTGTGCTTGTAAGAGTTGGAGCACAGAGTTAAAACTGTGTTTTATAAGGTCCCACAGGATCAAAATAATACACTTTGGTTTGCCGTAGTCAGTGCTCTCTGAAATGCTGTCTGAAAAAAACCCCGAGTTCAACGTGAGAGCGCTGGCTGCTCTCTTAGCTTTCTAATCCTTGCCCCAGGTGTTCTCTCGTGTCTGATCTTAAAACCACTGGGCTCCTCGTCGTGCCTTTGAAGCGTACAGTATGCGAGGCTTGCACTTAACAACGTGATGGCTGAAGATGTTGGGATAAAGCAGCCGCACTTCATCGCGGCTGCTGCTAGATGGCAGCCACGCAGCAGCGGTGAAGAGACGCAGCCTCAGCGCCTCAGTGGGTGACATGTGGCCCCAGTGCAGAAACGACTGCCCTGTGCTTTGCCCACACGCTGTGCAGTGATGTGACTCCCACATGGAACAGAAACAGCTGGAAGGCCTTTGTGGGAGTGAGGACGAGAATTTGACGCTTTTGCAATGTGGGGTTTGTCACATATTTATCATCTAATGGCTTCTTTAATTGTCTCAGCTGGAAAATCAGCATCATCCAGATTAAGAAGATGAACTAGTAGAAGGTCTAGAATCTCATCTCATATGTTCATTATTTCTTTACTTCATATGCTTATGTGTATGTTTTTTAAAACCTTTTCAATGTTTTAGCCAGAGAGGCTGCGTCTGTGATGCACTTAAAGGCAGCACAGAATAGTATGTGCTCTCTCGTGGTCTTCTTTTATACATGACCTCTCCTGTCATTTTGTGTTACAGTTGTTAGTTTGCTGTACGTTTTGACTCTGCTCCTCTTTCCTGACGTTTCATCCCAGCCCTTCTCCTCCTCACCCCTTCCCCATCGCCCCAATTATCCATCACTGGCTCCACTCCTCGTCCTCCCCTTCGCTTTGTGCCATTTTCTCAGACCAGTCTCTTGCCCCTTCTCCTCTCTTCCCTTCCTTCTTCTTCCATAAATGAGGAGAGTCCGTTGGAGACGAGAGGAATTCTATCTCCACTTAGCTCGCCACGGGCACACTTCAATATTTAATCAAGAGTGCATTTGTTTGAAGAGAGCCCTGCATATGCGTGTGAGTGAGTGATAAAGACACGAGTATGGCCAGTGTGTGTGTGCATATACTACATTTGTATGCAGGAAAGGGACAGACGAGAAAAAAGACAGAAATGTGGTTGGTTGTATGGATGGTGACAGATTTGGGATGAAAGGCTTTTCTCCATTCCTATGATAAGTGGTTTTCTCTCTCTCTTTCTGTCTGGACATTCTTGTTGCTCTCAGTTGTTTTCTCCTTTCTTTATTTCTTTCCTTTCTCCCCGTCCCATCCCCCTTTAATCCATTCTTCTCTCTGTGCATCATCACCGAAAACTGGTGCACTGTACATTATGTCGGGCTCATTCATCCACCAACACTATCAGGTTTGGTTGATTTTGCTGCATGTGCATATGTGTCTGCATGTGCACACTGTGTGTGTGTGTGTGTATCAGCGACTGGTATCGGGGGTCCGCAGGGACCTCAGAGCAGCATGTTTCATCATCCTCCAGACTGGCCCAAAAGTCCCCTTCTCTTCTTCTGCTTTTTCAGCAATTTAGCAAGCACTGAGAGTGTTTCCTTATTTCCCTCTTTCACTTCTAGGGAAATGTTTGTGCTGAGAAGCCCATTACGTGCCATTTGTTACGTTCTTTTATTTCAACCGTAATATATAACATATAAGTTGTCTGAGGGAAATGCTTGTTTGTTGGTTTTGTTTACTTTAGTGCATGCAGTGGGATTTCTGGTGGCATTTATCTTATATGTAATAGCTTGTCCTCAGCGATGAAATAGGTAAACAATTTCCTGTTGTCCAAAATTTACAAGGTGTCTGAAAGACAAAAAAACCATTTGATGTCCTAAGGCTTGCAGTAATTCTGTTTATCTCTCCTTTAGCATCCGAAAGCCTGCAGGTGAAGTTTTTCTGCTGTGGCAGAGGAGACTTAAAACCAGATTCGTGATTCAACGATAACTCAGGTAAATGAATACAGATTATTAACACGTTTACTGAGGAGAAAATGTCCATCCTATAATTAGCTACTGCATGTGGCTCATCCAGTTTCTGAAGGAGTTAGAACCATTGTCCTCCTCATATGCGAGCTTTGTGCATTTAGTGTTTGGCTGGACAGAGCTGAGCTGAAATAAATGTATTTCCATCCACTAATCAGGATTTGTTCCATTGCCAATCATTTCTGATCAAACAACAGTCCCAGTGTTCAACTGGAAAGAATTTGGTGTTCACATCACGCTACAACAGAAACTAGACTGATGTGGTGTTAGATGCTCATACTGACAACTCAAGCAAGTTTTGTTGGATTTGTGAAAGACTGGAAAAATGTGCTGGACCTTAACATTTATATATGAAATTATAGAACTAAATTCTCTTAATAAACTCAATAAACCAGTTTATTGTCATACAACCGCCTGAATTCATAGAAAGTAGGTCAAGGGCAACAGCCTATTGAGTTCACAGGTGAATTTGAATGGACAGTCAAACTATAAGGCGTCTTTACTGTATGAGTTAGGATTCCGCTTGCTGACTAACGGTATATATGTGGCTTCATCATATCTGTGACAGCGATGATGTTGGTACAGTATAATCTGAAAGGGGCCAATTATCCCAGATTACAACTCCTATCAGAAAAACAGGCCTGACATCAGAGTTACACAACTGAACCCAGTGCACTCCATCTGAACCCTGCTCAGCTTTATGTCAACTGGAGTGTGGGGCTCAGATCCACTTGGATCTGCTGAATTCAAATTAATTTTCTTTCATATCGCATTCAGCTGAATTCTTTAATCGTATTTAGCGCTCTCTCGCCAGCCCCTTCGGAGGGCTCTCCTTTTATAAAACAGTGAATTTCTTGTTATCTCCTTACTTCTCTATTGATTATACAGCTGTAGAACTGGAGGAGGAAGAAAATGCAGGCTTTGATTTGTGCTTTCCATCCAAAGAGTGGTGGCAACATTTAATCCTTCTCGTTCTGCTAAAGGAAATTTCACACATCATTCTGTTGTGCAGTTGCAATTCAGAATCTGATTTCTTTTAAGTTTTTGTTTATGTGAGTGTAATTTGTCTTTTATGTATTCAGAAAACAAGAATACATTGAATACATAATTTAGGTTGCAGCACAGTCACAGAAAATATTCGGTTTGGACTTCACGTCAGCTTTACTAGACTACATTAGTATACTACACTGGAGTTTTATCAATACTGAAGGCTCGTATTTCCATATTGATGTTACAGAAAATTACAGCAAATTACTTGGTTAAAGTTTTTTATACACCATTATATAAACAATTAATATTTAGATTCTGATCATCCTTTGTGCATAGCTCCAAAAAGGTGACGTGTGTTGACCTTTGAGGAAACCGTTTTGGAAACATAATGATCTACAGCCGGCGCCACCGAGTGTAACACAGGTGACGTTAATTAGAAGTGGGTGAAAAGTTCATTGGAATTAGTCACTTTGTTGTCACAGCCGTTTCCGTACCACGCACGTGACGAATGGTATGCAAATATAAACAAGGAAGAGGAAGACTTTAAAAGTAGTTTTCACACCCGGAGCCCAGTGGGAGCAGGGCCCCACAGTGGAGGAGACACGGGTCCTGCTGCATTTAGCCAAGATAAACTGGAATCTCCAGGCTTCACCGCATTATCGAGACGACTACACGCACACATTCACTGTGGCTGCTCTTTGTTTACCTATGGAAATTTGAGCCAGGTAATGTGATGACGTAACCTCACCCGGTGCCTTCTGCTCGTCTCGTTCCTCCCTTCCCCCCAAAACTAGCGATTACATTGCATTTCTAACTTGCACAGTGAGCGATGTTACTGCCACGAAAAATCCTCCGGTTAGAGAATCAAAGGTGGAAGTGATGCAATGTTTTTATGCACCTGTGACCCACGCGCACACACCCACGCATGAACCTGGTGGAAGGCTACCAGAGGAGGACGCGCGAGCCGTTGGGTGGAGCAGCAGCGTCGCGTGCTGCGGAATAAATTCAGTAGGTCGTTAGCGTTGCGCGCAGTCTTGGTTGCAGATGCAGGTCGTTGAGTGTGCGCGCGAGACGGGGGGAAATGGCGAACGGGCGCGGGCGGAGGGACGCCCTCTGAGGATACAGTAGACACCGGGAGCGGAGGCAGGCGGCACCTCGAGGACAGACGGCAAAAGGAGCAGAACCATGGAGGACGCGGAGCCCGCAGAGGACGGCTTGCTCGCGGGCTTGAGGTGGAACCGGAGCGCACGGGACCAGGCTCAGCTCAAACACAAAATCCGGGACCTGCCGGGGCTACTCAAGCACGGGCTGCACCTGCGGAAGAAGAGCGTGAGTATTTCAGACCCACCGCTGCGTCCTTCCGTGTTTGATGTCCGATAAACGCCCGCGACGGTTTCATCTTTTTCAGCCGTCAGTTTGCACGACACCGAACCTGAGGCTGTTTCGTAACCTCGTCACGACTCAGGTGTTTTCATTCTGTTACGAGCGTGACTGTCGCAGAGGCACACCGTCTCACTCCGCGCGCGCGCGCTGTGCGTGTGGATTTGTGTGCCACATCCATGATAACCAGGACTGCTGTTGGACACCATACCTTCACACTCCGGTAGTCAAGGCAACGCTGCCCCCATCCCTCCACCCCCCCAATGCGCGCGCGCATACACACACACACACACGGTTAAAAAGGGTAGAAATACACGCAGTATAATTTACTACACACAGGAATATGTCTGCTGCTTCAAACCTAGATAGTTTTTGATGCAAATTATTTTTGAATTAATCAGAATCAGAGTTGAAACTAGTTACCAGAGCTTAAGGTGACCTCTTCATGTTTTGTTTTTTCTCACAATATCAAAACTAAAGAACAGCATCCATCACGTTTGTTAATAGGTGTTTTTGCGTTGTGTTGATTGGCGACTCTCTCACCACTAAACAAATGCTGGCTTCTCTGTAATATTGCCACAATATGACAGTTCTGAGGGGGTAGAAGTTCAGATCACCTGAACTTTGTCTCCTGGATGCTCTGATTCGTTTTTCAATGATTGGTCAGCTAAGCGGTAAATGTGTTCGGCTCCGTGTCCCGTGATGTGGAACGAACACGCCTGACGAGCCAAATAGATGCTCACAGTGTCAGCTCTGCTCATCTTCATTACCGGTAGCAGCCAGAAGAGAAGCTGTGGATGATTTTCTCTGTGGGAATCGCACACAGGTGCTTCAGTCCCAGGACCTCTCATGAGACGCGAGACACTTTAGACCAAGGAGGTGAACGGTTTGCTGTGTTTCATCAGGTTATTTTAAGAGGTGTTTACGTGTCCAACAGACAGTGAAGACACTCTGTATTCATGTCATGTAATATGATTTAAGAGAAGCACATAAGTGAGTTGTAGGAAGTGGAGTTGGAAAAATGTTTTCAACAGAAGGGCCTGCGATCTCTCTTTAACACAGTGTGTGTGAGGTGTGGGTAAGTAGTGTAAAGGTATGGCTGTTCAGTGCAGACTGGTTCTAGGCAATCCTTCACCTGGCACAGAGTCTCACACACGCACACACGCTTATATACACTACACAAATGTGTTTTCTAGAAGGATGTTAACAAGGAACCACATCACATTTGTTTTGTGCTCAATGCAAAAACACACACTGGAAATGTTAGAAAGCAAACAATGCCTTGATCTACAATCAGTGCACTGAAATGCTGGTGGGCTGGACATCAGCTAAACCTACTAGGTGTCTTATAACTAACTATAATTAGTTTTCTTATATTATTTAAGACTCTGTAAAAAAATGTCATGAGCAGTTTCTTTACGTTACCTAACAGGCTGCTTTAATGTATGCGGGTCGGCTCTGAGGCGAATTGAACCTGTAATGTTACATAGAGCCATCTGTCACATTGAGTTTCAGCCTGGAGCAGCTTCACCGTGGAGTCTTGTCTCACATTATTCTGTGTTTTGACTTGCTCTGGTATTCAAGTATTAATCTCTTATTGGTTTTGATACCACAGGATCAGAGAGGTTTGCTTAAAGGTTACATTAGTTTTCAACTTCGACTATATTTGCGTTGTGTAGCGACCCTGTAGATATTTACACAGGGAAACCCTGGGACAACAGGGATGGGTCCTGCCTGGCGGTTTCGTGTTGCATCTGCCGCGCGTCTGTGCCCAAAAATGTCCCTTTTTTTTTTTTGCTTGCATTCTCTGTTTTTGAGTAATAACACAGCAGGACTGACTGTAGGGTTCCGTGCTCAGTAAATTAATTGCAAAATGCAGGGAGAGGATGGTGGAGAAACATTACGCATGTTTGTACCGAAAAAGATTGAAAGCAAGTTCCAAACTGGACTTGGACTTTATCCCTAACATTGGTTCAGTGAGGTTTCACACTTTCGAGTTCCTTGTTGCTCTGCCAAAGTTACGTGCCAGCGCACATGTATGAGCAGTGGACCTGTTTTAAGACATCAAAAATATATGAATGAGTCCACTGAAGAGGAAGTGTTATGAGAGGCAGAGGCTCAGGCTGCCATTTATAGCATAACTAGCAGTTCTGCTTACAGAGCTTGGAAGACAGATGCTACCAGGTCAGCCCGACTGGTTGTACTTTGTGCTGTTGTTGCTGACACCTGCACGGAGAAAAAGCCAGAGAGTCTTTTTGAAACTTCCACATGAACCTCATCTTGCAACATTCTGACCCAGACAGAATATGCTGCTCAAAACATATTAAAGCCTGTAAAATAAGATTCTGGAGCCTAACGTGTTCAGATTGTACGCTATCGGAGCATCCCAGAGGAAGGCGGATGACATTCTTTAGGTGATCTAATAATTAGTTCATTATACGTGCAGCAAAGACTAGCTTGTGATGAGTTTCTGTTTCAGCCAGCAATATTTCACGCCCATAAATGCATTAAACTAAACCGAGACAAGAAAGCTGAAAGCAAAAGTGAGCGAGCAAAGCGGCTCATTGTATAAACGCGTGCTTGCTGTTACCAGATACTGCTGTTTTTGCCTGCATCGATTACGTCCAAATTGTGGAAACCCTAGAAATTTCCTCTTCTGATAAGTTTGGTGTTTTATGTACAACCTGCAGTCCAAACCACAGCGTTAACTAAAGTAGCAGATGAAGGCGCATTTGCTAAATGACACTGCATGCAAATGTATTTCTGCCTGCGTCCACCGCGTCGTAGCTCCTCCGATGTCTCCATTTTGACTTCCCTGTATGACTGATCTGTTGAGGACTCGACAGGAGCTTAGTGTGGACGTGAGGGGGCTTGCCAAGCACACTGTGCCACAGCTCTTCACTGTGCTCAGCAATCTCATCGGAGAGTAATCCATTTCTTGCAGATAATGACCTCGTGCTCCTCTGCTCCCTCTCTATATACGGTGGATGTTTTGAAGTCGTCGGACAGATCAGCGTATCAGCATGTGCTCTCTCTTTATAGCCCTCATTTGTCTTCTCGTCTTTTGGCCTTCAGTGTAATGCTAGAAATGGGCTGCACAGGTTGCTACGGAGGATTGCGTGTTTGTGCACAAAGTAATCAAAGGACCAACGAAAAGAGACTCGGAGGAACACGGCCAGCAGACATTTATCTTGTCATGTGATACAGTATGAATGAAAAACCTGTGCTGCTGGTGTGTCCTGACTGTCTTTGTTAGAAACAAAGATCTGTCGGGAGATCGGTGTTCACCAGACAAGGAGAAGAAGTGATGCAGAGATAAGATATAGGGACCATGACAAAAGAGAGAGAGAGAGAGAGAGATAACGCTAGTCGGGAGCAATTTATTTAGGCTGTGTGCTCGGCTGGCTGGTGAGCTCTACTTAACCTTCGGTGGAAACGCTGCATGTCTTCATACACAGCAAAATACACTTGTCTTTACACATGTAGGAGAAGGACTGTGTCCCTACTGAGCAGCTGTTTTTCACAGCCACTGGCTTATTTGTAACCATTTCACAGAGCTGGCAAAGATGTTTGGTTTACTATGGCAGCAACAAGTAAAAAGCTATAAATTGACCAATAATAAGCTATTATTAATTTGATGGTGAACTAGTAATGCGTTAGTGTGGCCTGCCACTAGTCAAGGAAAAGTATCTATGGGTTCATCTGTATTAAAACTGGTTTTCGTGATAAGTGAAAGCAGGGACTGAATGAATGGACGTTCTGTGTGTCTCTCCAACTCACTATCAGCTTTGATGAATAGGGAAGATCGAGGAACACCATCTGTTAGTCTGAATTATTTTGGTTTTTGTATTCCCAGAGGAAGGGTTTGACATTTTAGGAAATACTTTTCATTTTTTCACGCCGACTGAAATCTATGCGTGTGTTTCTAACCGAACCTAAACGGCACAACTGTTGCTGAATGTTGCTTCATATTAAACTGGCAAAAATAAGATTGTAGCCACAATGTTGAGCTACTTCTTTAGTGATAACTCGTGGGCTTTGAGATCGAACAGCGTGTAATCGCGCATGCTGTCTTTGTGTGCGTGACATCCCAGACAGTATCATTGCTCTAATAAGGATCACACACGCTGCTCTACATCTCACTAATTATCCCTCTATTTCATTTTCTCTCAACTCTAATCCACAGCCGTGCATTTCTCCCCCTCCGTCTTTATCTTGTTCGCTCTTCTTCTGTTTCACGATTACAATTAAAATGATCTCCTTGTCTCTCACCGACTCATCTCTCTGGCTCTCCATCTTTCATGCTCCTATTCGCCTGTCATATATTCATAGACTTGTGAATTGTTCAGGCTCAGTCTTTTCTATTCTCCCCTCACGCTCTAACTCGTTTATTTTTTTTCGCCGTCTACATCCATCTTCCACAGTTGCCTAGGTGCTTTTCATTTGCTCCATAATTTGAGCCCACCGTATCTCTCTATTCATCATCATCTGGTGGTTTGTTATCGTCAGAACGGCTGCAGCGATTGCTCAGTTTTCTGTGAATGTTTCCAGAGGGAGTCCAGCCCACAACTCTATCCGTGACACTGCTTCACTGCCCGAGAACCAGTTACTCTCCTATTGCAGGAGGTTTTCATCTGTCTGTCTTTAATGAAAGCTGGCAACGTGATCGTAATATTAATGCAAGTCTACAGTTTAGTTTTTAATCTTTTACATTTCCGTGGCATTTGTCAAAGCAGATAGAATTATTTTTCTCATGCATATAGAATTGTACTTTGCAAGCTGCCTAAGCTGGATCAAGTTGTGTGGAGAGAAAGGGTGAATGAGTGATTGCAGGGTTTTCTTGAATTTGGCCCATTGACATTCCCTCGTCAAGGCTGCAGGTTTCCGTCTAGGACCTGGTCTCATCAGACTGTTTTCTTAGTGTCTCTTACTGGTATGTTAGTCATGCAACCTCTTCTGTCAGACTGGAAACAGGGCACTGGCTTTTCATGGTTATACTGTTGCATGTGTGGAGCCAGACCATGAAAAATTTCACATATTTCCACACTTTTGTCTGGAATAAGTCTGGGTTAAGCCTTGAAGTTCACTAACCAACTTCAAACCCTGAAGATACAGCCATATTTAAACTAATATCACCTGTCACACCTTGCTTACACAGGCATAATCTCAGTTCATCTGATTAATCTGCTTCTGATAACAATGAGTCACATCATTAATAGGAGAATCATGGTAGAAGGGGAGAATATGAACACAAACAGTGATTCTCCTCTTTGTATTGTCATTGAATTCCCTTTATTTTCACATCAAAGAATTCTTTTCTGTTGGGGTCTCTCTTCCTACATACAGTAGAGTTACTTGCCAAATATTACCAGTGGAACTGTATTGGTGTAAAATGTAAATAAAAACATATGTTTTTTTATTTTTATGTCTTTCATTTCATTTCATTATATTTACTACATAACATTCACTCTTTTCAGCAGAACAACCAAGATGAACTCTTAAGAGTATTACTCTTAGTGCACTGAAATATAAAACAGATGTCTGCATGTGGTGCCATTTCCACTCTACTTGATCCAACACTTAGGATCCGTTTTAATCTGTTTTATGACAAGTGTGTCACCGCAGTGGCAACACTGTCATGTAGCCCCTCTGGCACCATAATAACCCATAAAGATTAAGAGCTTATTTCCTGATATGGGAAGAGGTGGAGTTGATACACCCAGAGCAAAGGTTGCAAGATGATGGCATGATGGTGGTAACCAAGAAAAGATGCAGGTCACAGTGGATAATATATATATATATATATATATATATATATATATATATATATATATATATATATATATATATATATACACACACACACACACACACACACACACACACACACACACACACACACACACACACACCACCAGACAAAAACTGGTTGTTACTCCTGATGAGTCAAACAAAACCAGACTAATCTTTCTAGAATGGTAAAACTGGTCTTTCTCATCTTGGAGTTTTCATTGTTCAGGGTGTTTACTGTGTGTGTGGCTCTGACAGATTGTGTGTATTTTGTTTCAACAGCAATCACCTGACACTATCCCAGGGCCGAGCACTGGACCTGCAGTGCACAAGGTAAGCTTGTCGTCTCTTTAGTTTTGCTGTGAGGGGAAAACGTGTTTGTTTAGCCTTGATACAGGTGACATCAGTGCTGATATTATCCTGGGCTTTTTCCAAGCTAACTTCAGCAACTACACCCACGCAGGCTGACTCTTAATTTGGCACACATCACTGGTGTGGTTTGGCGGGTATGTCAGTACTGCACTCACAAAGTGAATGATATAAATCCACATCTGAAGCATCAGTGCTGCTTTTTATGTGCTGTGCTGTTACTGCTCTGTCTGCTTGGCTTTGTCCTTCAACAGTCGTATTTCATTAGATGGTCTATTATATCTTGCTTCAGTTGGCATGGCCGCATAGACTCAGAGCAACATTAAATCCTCCAGGGCCTTTTATTGTTGTGGCGTATGGGGGTCAGGGATGTGGTGCTTGCCAATGCTGACCCCTGTTCACCACAACAATAAAAGCCCCTGGTGGATTTTAATAATTGTAAATCAGTTGTTTGTTGACTTCATTAGTAAATGCTGATCAAGGCCCAACAGACAACACGGTCAAAGTCAGATTTGAATGCTGCTTATGTGGGTATGATTGAAGGTGGGGAAGAACTCCACAGTAATTAAAGCTTGTAACACACAGCTTCTTATGTGTATTTATTCTTATTATTCAGTAGTGTGTTGGGCTTATCCTTATAGCTGTAAATAGATCACAATCCAAAAATACAAAAATTAATGATTCATTTTAACAATATTCAGGCATAGAACAATGTTCCAATCAAATTTGCATGTTAAATATTACTTTCATTAAAAACACGCCCTTGACAGCAATAATGGTTGAATCTCGACCTTCTGTAGCACTTCCCATAGGTCAGTGTTGATTTTGCTGGTTCCCTAAATCATTCTTCCACAACTAGAAATGGGTCGGTGTTTGTCCGCAAAATGAAATGATCCTCAATCAGTTGTTGCCCAGAGAGGACGGCTTTACCATGTCGTGGTGACTGCTGAAGGATGCCTTGCAGATGCAGATTGCTCATCACCCCACATGACAGTCATTTCAACGATTACTGTTCATGCAGATTCGCTCACAGCAGCCATTTTTTCTAATTTGCCAAGTGAAGTTGTAGTGGTTCAAATTTGAACGAGGAATGTGTTTATCTGTTTTTATCTGTGTTTATAAATATTTTTATAATATTATATAATAATATTATTATAAAATATTTTTATTTAAGACTTTGCTGTTAACACAAATATTTTTATTTAAGACTTTGCTGTTAACACAAACATTTTTTGGTGTATTTAGTTACTACTCTGTTGTAAAAGTTGACTTGAAATTCTTGTTTACTTACTAAGAAACAAGCCTTTATGTGCATGAACAAAACCTTTGCATAGAATTTGCATTGAACTTGAGGTTGAATGATGTAACCTAATGCAAATAGAGGCTTATCAGTCACTTAGTGAGCTCTGCTCTGCAGCCTGTGCAGTGGAATATAAATGGAATAGAAAAACGGCCATGTAAACAGCTTAATTGAAATGTGTTCTTGTTTACTATGCCATCAATAGCAGGATTATTGCACACAGTCAGTGTCCTCAGGGAGGACAGAAATCGAGCTGCCCTTGTGAGCAGGTCAATGACAGTCCCATGTAGACACACTAACTCTAAGCACATGCAAAGCAAGAGCTGCAATTTTACCAATGCAATTGTGCTGCAGAGCTATTTGTTTTCTGACAAACCCATAATTTCTTTTGGTTTTCTGTATGTTTCAGTCTTGTTCCCAAAGTTTTCCATGTGCTGGTCGAGCTGTGAGGAACGCCTTCCTCTCTCATGGACCATACCCAGCTAAAGACAAGATACACCTGGCCAGAATCATACGGTACGCCTGTCTCTGTTTTTGTTGGTCTGTCTGTGAGATGAATCAATGAGTCTAGTGAAGCAAATACACCATTAGCCCCTTCTTGACTGGCCCATCAGGCTGTTGATGCAGGAAGATGTGCAAAGCGTGACATGGAGGTTATACAGCAGAACAAAAACCAGGTCCAGGAATATATCCACTCTCATTTTGGAAATATTGTACTGTACTCACACGTGCATGTAAAAATCATGTAAACAACTACTGCTTCCATTTAACCCACACACAGACAAAGGTGTACAAGCAGCTTATTGTGGGAGGAAACAGACGGAAAACATTCCATGTTTTAAAGAAAAAGGCTTCCAAAGAACTAATGAATAATCAATGTCTATTGATTAAACAAAAAATACAAGCTTTGTACCAGAGGAGGAAGTGTGTGCATGCGCGCGCATCTTAACGCTGTGTGGCTGTACTTGTGTGTTTTACAGGCGTAGTTATGTGGGCGTGGAGCTGGTGCAGTGGCTTTGTGAGCAGTGTGTGTACGTGCGCTGTCGAACCACTGCTGTGCGAGTCTGGCAGGTGCTGCTGGAACTGGGAGTCCTGCTGTCTGGTAAAAAACCGGCAACACACACATACTGTATACCTGGACACACATCACCAACATGCCCGGAGGTTGGCCTGTGCTTTGAAATTTATACTCACCTTGCGATGACATTAGCAGCAATCCACCCGTCTCTAAAGGCCCAAGCAGTGAACCAGTTTACCAGAGGATTTCACCAAGTTATGCATTTACATGCTCGAAACATTAATTTGATGTGATTTCACTTGTGATTTTAACTTGGATCCAGGAAAAGCATTACCTTCCTGAGGTTAACATTCCACTTTATAAATTTACACTGAAAGATGGCTTCAGTGTGACGATCCAATCTCCTCTACTCCATAACCTGCCCTTAAATATCCTCCTCCGTTATTTACCTGTTTTAATATAAGCTGACTCATAAAATATACAAACTGCACTACCTGTAGCATAGGCTGCTTGCTGTCACTGTGATTTCTAAGTGTTTTATCTGTGTATGTTTCTTTCTGCAGTGGATCAGCGTGTGGTCTTTTCAGACTCAAACTCTTACTACCAGTTCAGTTTTGAGGAGTGTGACTCTGCATCGTGTGAGTTTCGTGCCAATGAGGGGGACTGGCCAGAGGCGGTTAGGCTCCTGCTACAACTTGCCCCGTATGTCCAGTTCCGCTCTGGAGGCGGTGCCAACAGCCCGTAAGTGTCCAAGGAAATCTGATGGCCAGTATTGCAAATATACATAACTGGTTTGGCTGTCACTTTAAAAAAAGGTTTAATGGACACCATCTGCTGCCAAACCTGAGCTATTAGATTGCATACATGGATTTGTGGTTACCTGTGCATTTATCATTTATCGGTACATTTCAAACTCATATAGGAAACATATTATATTTCTGACACTCTCTTTTTGTGGAGCCTTGAAATGAACAATAATGGATATATGGAATTAAATCTTTAGTCACCAACGTCAGGTTTGTTGTTTGGTGTTTATTGGCTGTGTTGTACCAGTGTGCGCTTCAGAATGTGGATCATAGCTGTGATAATTGTAGTGACTCACTTGGGTTGGATCTCCACTGACCTGAAGTTGATGCTCATTGCTCTGGTAAAATATCAAAGTTGAAGTGACAGTGTTCCCGTTCAGATTTGTGATTGAGGTCATTTTCTCTACGATGATTTCCTGTGTTTGCTCTGGTGGAATTGTGAGGCACCCCTGCAAAAACGTCATATCCCAGTGAGAAACACATTATCAGTTCAGCGTTTTTAATCGTCACTCTGTATGTGAGAGACGGACAAAAACTGACACATGATGCGATCGCTTCCACACATAAGTTGAGCCCTGACACACTTAACGTACGCGCGGACCGAGTGATGTCAGCCAGAGGTCTTTGCCGTGCTGCTCCTGTGTGTGGGATTCCTGCTGAGGCTGCTCCTGAACTCAATCTGTCACTCAGTGAAGGAGAGTGAGACCATGCAGGGGTAATGAAAAGTAGAGTATATATGGCGAACAGAGGAACAAGAGCACGCGTCAACACATTCGTCGGTGTGATAACTGTAAAGGCTGTATTTACAAACTGCAGGGAGAGCTTGGGTGTCATGCCAACTAATATACATGTCATGTCATATACTGCACATATGTGTGTGTTCGCACATATGTTTCTTTCTATACATTTTAGTGGATGACGTTAGAACAGCTGCACCACAGCTTTTCCCCAAGCTAAAAAGCTGCAGAACAATGTGCTTAAAAGATAAACCCAGCACTGCAATTTCAGCATGTTTCCAACAGATTTACTTTGGGGGCGTTTCTATCCTGTAGCCTGGTTCTACCTATAGATACAGTTGTGAGCAGCAAGCTGAAAAAAGATGCGTCTGCTTGCATTTATCACATTGTGTATGGCTTGTATACTCAGCCATACGAAAGAGAGAAAATATATGTTATCCTAAGAATGCGACGATATATTTGAAGGGTTTTGCTTTCAACTGCAATTGCAAAGAGCCTTTTATTGCCATTGTGCACGTCAGACGCAGGGTTCTTGTATTCAGCATTCTCGCTCTGTCTGCCACGCTGACCCTGCTGCTGTCTGCGTCTCTCTGTGACACCACTTCTCTGCAGGCATCGTTTCTCTTTCCATCCCACACGTTCTCTCCCTCTCTCCTACCGTCCTCCTGTTAAGGAGAGGGAGGCCGTGAAGGAAAATACCTGATGTAACTCAGCTGGCTGCTTCAAAGCGACATGAGCTGTTGTTGCTGGCTGTTTAGAATTGCAACACAATTACTAGTAAGCTCACAAACAGCAGTCATTTAAATAAAATACCTGCAATGTGCTCTGCTGGAGGGCGTTTATCAACCCTATATAGCGTTGCTGAACCTTCAGGACAATTTATGTTCCTTGGCTGTCGACGCTTCCGTTAAACCACACAATGTCTAGTGTAACTCAAAACAAACCTCTTCCCTTGCCTTTAATCGAATTCGTACTAGGACAATGAAATTCACAGGATCTTTTATTGAGTCCTTCATGCAGCAGGTTTACGGTTTTGTGATGTTTGATCTGTAGTTTATAATTTTACTTAATGTTGTGAGGAGGATGCTTCTAATTCGTTATCTTTGTTATATGAAGTGTTACTGTAGTCGTTAAATGATTTAACATTAACTAGGCTTTATCATGTAGGCAATGCGGGTATGTAATAGTAATTAACCTCTGTAATTGAATCTAGCTGATATACAGGCAGGGGCTATTTTTTAGACGTTAGCAAAGAAAACAAAGCCCAGTATTAGAAGAGGAGGTAGCCCATGACATGATGTCTTGTTCCATTATGATTTAGCAAAAATTATGTACAATCTAAGTTACTGGGGCTTAGAAAGAACAAAGATCTTGTTCTTTTATAATTTCACTACCTCTTCTGCATCACATGTAGAATATGTTTGTGTCATTAATCATTTCCTGTAAACAATGTCGGCGTGTCCCACAGGATTGCTTTGTGTGAACAATGATATGCTAGGCCCCTTGTTCATTCTTCACTGCAGTGCTTGGCAGAAAAAATGTCAATTTTAAAAATGCATTAACGCAAAACCTCATTGTTTTAGGAAGGCTTCAAATTTCAGCTATCTGCATCATAGCACCTTGCATACATCTTAAATGTGCAGAGGCAGTTGCTAATTTATCCAGGCGATAATATTAAAATCCAAATTAGTCCTTTCTTTCTCACTGTCCACTTCCATTTGAATTCAGTTTCCTTATAGTGAGCTTTACTGGCAAGGGAATCTTTTTCTTCTTTTAATAATTTCCTGCACATTACAGTAGGTTGAAGCTTGCATCCAGTGTGTATATTGTGAGGAATAAACAAAACCTAACTATGAGAAGATGTACCACACGTTTACCTTCGCAGTTTACCTTTGCTCGTTTAAAGCTTAGACTATTTCAAGTGTGACCTGATCATGAAGAAGTTAATGTTTATATATAAATGCCTGTGCGTCTAGCACACTACGATGTTGGCACAAATTCTACCCTCACTCTACTCTATGAGCAAATTCACAGTAAAATGTAATCAGATACACACAACAGACCTGCAGAAAACAACCTTAAGGCTTGATGTGTCCCCCTAAATCACAAAATATCACAGACCATGACTACACATTGTGGCATGCATCTTTGACATGGTCTGAACAATAAGCCTGTGCTTGCACCAGTCATGTTAATCCAGTGTCAGGACGGCTCTGTTCTGACTAATGATTGGTGACACGCCCCTGCTGTGCCTTCCTTCCATCTCTGGTACACGGAGGCTCACAGTGAGTCACCAAAAAACCAAACGGCTGAAAAGACTTAATGATCCTGAGATGAATAAATTTTGCATGATGCCTCTGAATAGACTTTGTTCAGTCAGGTTTGTACAAGTATTTTAGTATTTACCTCTCTACACCACCATGTTGAATTTTAAATGAAACCCTAAAGCTCTGGGCAAAGTAAGAGCTTTCAGCGGGTTAGGGGATTTGACAGAAGTGTGGCTTTACCCAATTAAGAAAACAGTCCTTTACACCCATATATTGGCTCACAAGTAATGGAATACGTTGCTGACAGATGAGTGGCCTGTTCCCTCATTACTCCATTAAAGCAGATAAAAGGCCTGGAGGGGGTGAGTGCCGAGTGTCATATTTGCATTTGGTCTCTGTTCACTGGAATTCACAACAAAAGCTTCAAAGGCGTAGTAATGGAGGCCATTGTTGGTTAAAGCCAAATTAAACACACCAGAAAGATGGAAAACCCAGCGAGTGGTAGACGTGCCATTTTCAAAGTCTGTAGTCAAGGGAAATTTCACAAGGTGCCAAACACTCTAGATACAGTAAGAACGACCAGATTAGACCAGAAGACACAGATGGGTTCTGAAATAATATTGTCTAGACAACAAAAACTGAGAATAACTTGAATGGGGAACAGTTTATGACCCAAAGCAACCACATTTCTCAAACAAGGTGGATCCAGCATCATGCTGGGGATGCATGGCTGCCATCTCAGCAGTGTTTATTTCCTGACCAGACTGTTTTGTTTCATCAGGATTAATTTTGAAGTGTAGGGGCTTCATGCTCGCTTCATACTGTAGACGGACATTACACAAAACATACAGCAACAGACAACAGCTAAATTGCATATTCTTCACTAGTCAAGTCAGGCACCTGATCCCAACCCACTAGAGTGGCTTTTCACTTAATGAAAACAAGACGGACACATGCACACAACAACAACAGCTGAAAGCAGCTGCAGCAAATGATAGCATAGCATCTAGGGCAGGAAACGCAGTAGTTTGGTCACGGGTCCCACTCTTCCTCCAAGAAGTCAACGCAACGCTTATGTTTAAAATTGCATTTGGTTGTTCCACTTTTTGAGAATGGTGTTATATGTAAGAAGAGGTTTGGAGGCAAGCCATAAATTTTTTTTCCTAAATACTGAAAGGAAATCGCTGACACCAAGCTGCTTTTATTGTGACAGTAAAAATGAGGCATTTTCACACCGTTTAAGACATCTGTTGTTCTGCCTGCCTCTCTGTGCTAGTGCCGACAGCGGCTGAGGGCTGCACGTTATCACAATCTCTCCTGCTTCTACATCTATCATTTCCTTATCGGATTAGTCTACACACTCACACATACAGTCACAGCGGGCTTCATCTTCTTTCCTTCACATCTATTACTTGTGCCACTGCGATCTGTTGATAAAATTCACATTTTATGCAAATTAGTGTGTGTATACGTGTGTTTGCAATGCAGGTTGTGTGTCTTGTGTGGAGGTGAGGCAGCATGTAGGGGACCACTCCAAACAGTGGTTTGAAAGAGAACATATTAGATGAAGAGCCCTCGGGTGCAGTCTGTCGATGCTGTAGACAGACTGCACCACCTCTTAATATTGCTGTGGGAATAAAAGAGAGTTTACCCCAAAGCAGCCACCTGTTTATACAGCACACACACACACACACACACACACACACACATAAGTATATGCACACAGATGCGCTCCAGACTAAAACAATCCGAGTAGTTCAGAGTAGAGCACCTATACATTGCGAATTCATGTACTGTACACACAGCTGCGGCGTTTCCACAGACACTCAGCCTTCGTGGCTTTAATAAAAGGGTGTGTCTGGGAGCTATTTTCAGTGAAACCACATGAAAGAGACAAGGGGATGCTGAATGAGTCTCGACACAAAGACATGCAAGCAGGGAAGAACTAGAAAGACAGATGGGAGTGAAAATAAAAGCAGCTTTAACCAGAGGATATACACGTAAAAATATAATCACCTGCTGTATGTTTATGAAGTTATGGACTAAAACCCACTACTGAGTTCACTTTCAATAAAGTGAGTCTCAGTTGAGTCTATAAAATATCATTGCATATTTAATTTTTTTTTTTTGTCTGCTTCACAACGTTTCAGACTGGTTAATTAGCATTTCAGTGAAATCAAGTTACATTCAGGTTTGGTCCAGCAGTATTTGGATAACCAGCATTTAATGCATCAGCATAAAACATAGAAATGTGTCTCTTGTCCACCTGTATTTATCAAAGTTATAATTTAATAAACAAAGGCTTGTTGATCAGAAGACCTAGCTACAACAAACGTAGTTCTGCTGTAGGCCTCTAGAGGACAGTGTAGAGAACTGAAGCTCTGCATTAAACTTTTTCCTCTGACTTGTGCACTTATGCACTTGTGTGTGTGTGTGTGTGTGTGTGTGTGTGTGTGTGTCTTCAAGGTCAGAGGAGGACTCTGAAGGCAACAGGGACATCTGCAGTGAGATTCTCCAGATGAAAGCTCTGGAGAGGCTCACCTCTACGGTCAGTGTGTGACTAGTAGAGTATCCGCTGACGGAGTAAACCCATGAATACATTGCATAGATGCATGTAGACTAACCGTATATTTTTTTTGCTGCGCAGTAGGTAACCACTAGATGGATATTTTGGTGACACCCTCCTCTTTTTTTCCAACAGGTACAAAGTGAGTTGGCAGCTGCTCTTGCCCGAAAGACTCGCAAAGCTTGTAAGTACATATTTACGACAGTTGTCTGGTGTTTCCTACATTATGAAGAAATTGTGGCAAAGACGATGTTACATAATGACAGCGAAGATTTGTCTAACTTGATTGTGTTGTCACTGGCTGCAGTATCAGAGCAGGACTCTGACTCGACAGAGACGACCAAGCCGGAGCCTTGCACACCGAGTGAAGAGAGCAGCCCGGTAACACACATGCAAAGAAACACTCCTTCACTCATTCTCTCTACAATGTGGCTTCATACCTGAGCCTAGTCAGGAGCTGTGACGGCATAATGGGACAGCCCCACTTGATAATCGGCACAAGCAAAACAAATACAGGTTAAATGCCAGTTTGATTTTTGACAGATGATTTGCTTGTTGCACTACTTTAGCAGAGATTTCAGTTTTTATATGGCACAGTACAAAATTTGAAAAATCTCCCAGACTGCTAAAACAAAAGGCGAGAATTGGACCAAGCTGTTTGGTTGCTGCTTTGCTTCCTTTTCTGTACAGTGGAAACCTCGTTTTCTCCATCAATTATTCATTCTGATTACACTAGAGAGATGAGGAGGGGAACAGAAAAAAAGATGCAGATCCACAAATGCTGTATGTGCATTTGTGCATCAGTGGTTTACATGCTGGCTTGTGGCAGTTGACAAAATGGCTTTTTAAATCTGTCAAAAGTTTTATTTTTATTGGATCCAGGTGCAGTTGTGGCTTCTGATACACAGATTTAGTGCTGACACATTTAGATGTGGTTTGTGTTTCTGATTGCATGCGGCCTGAAATGAACAATATTACTGCTCAACCCAGTGAGATGCAGTTGAAACAATAAGAGAATTGCAAATATGAATAAAGTTAAAACTGTTACACACTGTTGCTGTGACAGTAGCTACAGCAGCGATCAGCTCTTGCTCCAGTTAGTAGTAGTGTTAATGTGGCAATATCTGTGCATATGGGGTAAATACAGTAGTTACTGAATGAGCACTGGAACAAGGTTTGCGTTTATGTCGCAGCATCAATACTTTCAGCAGCATCCAGGACTCCACCTTTAACTTGTCATTCACCCTCATTGTTTTTCTTTGCTCGTCATAATTCGCAAGCAGCACGGCAGAGATCAAAGTAAAGGCAATTACAGAGTGGGAGAGATGAGGAGAAATGACCACACAGGTTTATCGTCTGTGCGCTCTGTGTTTAGAACAGGAAGCAGCAGCAAGAGACGTGGGACTGTGGCTGTGATATAACGTCTGTATGTGTGCGGCTATTCCACCTGATAAGAGTTGTCACTGGTGGGGGAGTTTTCCTGGTAAACACAGTGAAGCGTGGGAGTATGCCACTCTGTTCTGTGTGTGTTGCCTTCTGCTAGCATGGTACCGTGGGATAGCTGAGCTCACAGGAAGAGTTACCCAGCTCTCAGCCAAACTAAATACCCCACTCTCTCTTCCAAGGAAAATAAACAAACCAGGCTGCCCACCATTACTGATAGCCATCACACTAGTGCCCAGGAGGGACACAAAGACAGTCATGTTTCTAGTGTCTGAAATAAAGGAAATATATTCTACCTTATTACCTATTGTTCCTTCCTAATCTGTTTTTCTACATGCTTCAAGTGTTTCTGTCTGTAACATCTCGAAACACAGAGTTTCATACTCATACACTCTGTATCAACTTCAGCTGAACTAATAGAGTGGTTGTCACATAGCTAAGTCCTGACTATAGATGGGAGGAGAGACACACACCATGCGCACACACACACACACACACACACACACACACACACATACACACACACTCTCACTCCCGCCCACATATACTAATAATCACACACACTCACGGTTCCTCCTCAGACACAGAGCAGTCAGACTGAGACACAGAGCAGTCAGACTGAGACACAGAGCAAAATGAATTACAGACCGTAACAGACAGAAAGAAGGAAGAATTAGAGGCAGAACAGAGAAACTCGGGATCAGGAACCTCCTCATATGGACATATTATAAAGGGGCAACTTTAAATTTGTCATTATGCCCCGACTGGCTTTCTTCTCCTCAAAACCTTGAGCTTCCTTGACCTCTCTGAGTGCCTCCATCATGTCTTGGGACTGCGGGTTGAGATATGTCTTCATGCCTCCTGTGTTGCAGCTGGGTGGAGTGTGTGCATTGCGGGACGGTGGCGGCGGCGGCGGCAGTGGGATGGGGACCATGTGTGGGCGCGAGGAGCTGACCAGTCGACTGGGGCTAGAGGCCGTTCAGCGACTGGCCAAGGACGGCTGTCGGCTGCTCCAGAACCACAACTACCGGCTGCCTGATCGGAACCAGGCGGTGAGTAGACTGAGAAACTGATATTTTCCAATTTTGTTAACTAATTTGGTTTGTGAAATCCTTGGTTTCACCAAAGTAAGTTGTGGGTATGTGGTTTGGATGAGTAGAAAGTAAGAGAGTCACCATGTGGTAAATACTGTCATTATCATTTACTCACACACCCCTCAGGTCTAGTTAGTCATGGCTTGAGTCTACGGTCATGTAAATCCTTACAGGGGCCTCATCGTGGTTATGATATGTTAATCTAAAGGATTCATACAGAACACACGCTCTCAGCTCGCCCACTCACTGTTACAGTACATGAGTACACATCAGTACACTGACATATATACACACGCATACTATACTTATAATTACAGATGTACTGGTTTTCTCTTCATTCAGGTCACTTTAGATTCAGTAACCACCAGTTCGCCTGCTGGTGTAACGTGGGAGTTAATAATGACTTAGAGTAACGTGACATCGAGCCCTTTTTACAGTCTGTCAGGTCTGCGCTCACGTCTGCGTGTGAGTTTGCTGGCTAGAACCCGTAATTACGCGTGGTAGCTTATGTGTGTATGTTCATGCTCTGTCAGTGCCGTGGCAAGCTGAGTCAGTCTTTGCACATAATGAGCGGGGTGTTAGTGAAGCGTTGTACTGTATAATCCTGCTCTATAACACCTGAGGGCAGGAAATGAAGCACACTCCGCTTGATTTCACTCTACATCACAAACTTGTGTGTTTGTGAATCTTCCGCACATCTGTTCAGCTTGGTGAGTTTGACTGAAGCTCAGCCTTAGGGATTGTCCAAAGAAACGACATATATTTCGTAGTGTTGATTCAGTTAAACTTCTATGTGCATTTCAGACAAACCTTTAATTATAATGAAACAATTAGCCCAGTTTCTGGGTGATTTAAAGTCAGAGCCCTTTTCCGTTGCGATGAACTCGTGTGTTTATTATATATGCCGCTTAGTTGTCGTCTGTGATGTTGTATCAAGCACAGCCTTCATGCATCAGAAGCTGTGATACAAGCTTGAAAGGAAAATATGCTCTTTGTTTCATCTGAATACATTGAAAGTGTGTAAGGGAAGATGTGTTTCAGTGAGGCACCACAAACATGGGAAGCTTTCACAGGTGTGAGGGTTTTCTATCTGCATGAACCCAAAGCAACTAGCTCAATTCATTAAAGACGTCTCTCCTTGTACTGGGTTGTCATGGTGATATTTTTTTTTTTGTTTCCTTTTTCCGTGACAGCCAAGCTCCGACACACTGGTGTGGGTGGTTTCCATAGCGATATCAGTAACGTCAACGTGGTGCATTATGTGCATGTCTACCTTCGAGTTACCTCACATTTGTATTGTTCCATGTTCAACCCGGTCATCAGAGCTTTCCAGAGATCAGCCGGCACAGGGACAGTAGATCTAATAGTTGTGCACATGTATAATTTAACTTATGTATGGCACTGAATTCAAGCCACTCTTCATATTCTTACTGATTATTTCCAGGACTCAGGCCCAAAGCTATCACAACATTGATATGGCTTGGTCAGTATCAGCACAGACGCCAACACACGCGCATGCACAGGAACAGGAAAGGAACAGAGAGTGCTTCCTTTATGCTTTCCACTAAGACCCACCTTTCCTCTGGACAGTGTGTCCTATTTGTGTGAGACAGAAAATGAAAAGGACTGAGTGAACATTGATGTTCACTTTCTCATACAGACATATTGTACATACACGTAATATAGGAGGAGAATATATATCCCTTCATTTCATTTCATGCCGTTTGTATGTGTGACGTGTCCACAGGTCATTTGTGTGTGAGGGCAGAGCATTTACTCTGGTTTCTGTTTTTTGTTCTCAAATTTCAAAGCAGTCCGGGCTGTGGCTGCTCACATGGAGAGACTGAAGTGGATACGGTGAGCAGGGAAAGGCAGAGGAGAGCTTTAATTACAGATGGTTTAATTGAAGGGAAGAGGGATAGAACTGAAGGAAAGAGTCACAGCCTCAACATCAAACAAGTGACTTACAGTATAACAGAAGCACATGCAGAGTTTTGCATTTGATAAAGAAAACTTGTCTTTCCAAACCTCCCAGGAATGCCAAACGAAGCGTCCGCTTGTTATTGTATAATTACCCGTTTGCAAACGTTATACTGTATCAAAGCCAGACCTGTTGGCAAACGTCTGTCACTTTATGTAAGATTATCGTTGTCTTTCAGAAGTTAACATTTGTTATAGTGCAGCTTATAGAAATTGGCCTAATCGGCATTTAAATTTAATTGCTTGAAACCCATGTCACAGCTGGATGCAAACAGCGTCCTGTCTCTCTTTCTCAGTCCCTGCTTTTACATTTTTCACATTTCCCCACGCTCTTCCCAGTCTCTTGCCTTTCATCTATCTTTCTTTTCCTGCTCTCTGTTTCTTCTTCTCTGTTGCATAACTTTGTGTTCCCCTCCTTTGCACTGGTCAAGTGCCTCCTCTGTATATTTTTCCTTGCATTCTTTCTCAGGCGAACTAGATGTTGTTCATGGGAACTTCTGTTTACACTTTACTTGTGTCGTGGACGTTTTATTTTTGTATTGGTTCATATTCTTGAAGCATTTTGATGTTGCGTGCGTTTGTGTGTTGTAATGGTGCATTTCTTCATTCTTGGCTCAGAGTTGTTTTTGTTGGCATTTGTCTGTGTCTGAGTGTGGTATCTGAAACATCAACGGTACTCGCTACTTTATCAGCAGGCCAACACAACTTTTTCTTCTCCTTTGTTTTACTGTAGCCTTAGCTGGTTACATAATACATAGTAATTACATAATAAAGCAGATTAATAACACACAGACACAACAGTATGCTGCAAAACCTCCCGTTTTGTTCGTACGAGGGCTCAGCCAAGGTAGAGGATCCGAGCCAGAGTTGCTGCTGTTGTGGGCGAGTGCTTTTTTTTCTTCTTTCTAACCCACACTGTGAACTACCTGCACACCCCCACAAGGAGTCATTATAAGATGTTAAAACATGTTGGAGCTTTAGTAGACATTTCTACCTCTACACTGTACAACACACAAGCCTCAAGAATCTACCGGTGTCACATTTAAGTTAAAGTTACTCTTAACCTTCTTTAATATTGTGTATGTGTATGATTCAGAACTATACTTTATGAGAAAACATGACACAGGACTACACCTGAAGCATCTCGTGACTGCTGAACATCTGGATCATTCTTCAGTAGAGTAGGCGTCATCGGGGCATGTCCACACACCTCTTGATCTCCATTTCACACTGACAAACACGCACACGCACACAGTACACACACTTTGGGTGTATTGTTTTGTTTGACCCAGGTCAGATCCCACCTGCCGTCTCTCCTTTCATCATGTGGTCACAAAGCTGGTGCTTTGCCTTTGTGTGTTTGCTTGTCTTTCTCTTTAAGTGTTAAGTAAAAATGCAGATTCTGGGTGACAGCTCTGCATATAGAGACCTTTGTCTCAGCTGTAATTGCTGCTGGGTCCCTGTGTCTGTGGCAGAGACAGCATTGAGCAGCTGGAGGTGAGAATTTGCTTCTCAACCTCTCCTCCTGCTCCGTTCGTCCTCCTTTGATCTTTCTTGCGCTCCTCGCATTTTTTTACTCCTCTCCTCAGGTTGTTACTCATTGTTCTCCTTTGTCCATCTGGAGCTGTGCCCCTCTTGTACTGGACTGTCACTGCAGGTGTGCAAGGGTTGCTGTTCCTTTTATGAGCAAGAGATCATCGCAAGCATCATCCTGCGTTCATCGTAGTTATTTACAACACAGTGCAAGTTGTTTTTAAGTTAGGAAATGCTTTATTTACAGCTTCAGCGTGTGTGTGTGTGTGTGTGTGTGCTGCATTGACTAGGAGACACATTTTAAAGTTATGAGGCCTGAACACTACAGCTTGACGTTCTAACAAAAAAGCATTTTACTATTGATCCACAAGTTTTTGTCAATAAAATGTTGTAACAGAGACACATTTAAAGTAAATACTGCTGGACAACAATGTACAGACAGAGTTTGTGAAGTACATACATCTTGTCCCTCTCTTTCTCTCTCAGGAGACGGTGGGGAGGGTTTGTCTAAAGGAGAGAGGGCGGGATGTGTTGGTGTTACGGAGGGTAACGTCTTCAGTGACGTCGCCATCAGACCGACCCTCACCGACATCGTCAGGAGGCGGGTCCAGAGAAGAGGATTGCGACAAGAGGTCAGTACCTCCTACATAATAAAGGCCCCACGAACCAACAGTAGCAACACACATAATCATAGTGCTCCTCCCTGTCTACTCCAGTTTTTGGGAGCTCAGGTTGCAATATTGCACATACAAGACATGCAAATTATCAGTAGTGTGTGTGTGTGTGTGTGTGTGTGTGTGTGTGTGTGTAAGATCATTTATGCTTCAGCCTCTGACACAAAACAGAAAGAATGGCTTTTTTGTTTCCAGCTGAAAGGAACAAAGACGCCACCAAGACTTCCTTTTGTAATTCAGTGTATGTGTTTAGGAACATATGCTTGTGTGTAAGTGTACTTCCTCAATGTTGATCTCTTTGTACAGTGTCTGTGCTTATGTGTATTCCAGTCAGTATGTGCCAAGAAGACCTAAGGCACAATGCAGGGAGTGTCAGTGACAGGCAGGTTAAGCGGGTGTGTGGTTTTGTGTGTATACAGCGCTCGGCATCGTCAGTAGCAATCAGTTCTCCCTGAGTGCTAGTGTAGGAGCTGTTGCAGGGAGAGTTTAATCTCTGGAGCTCTTAGCTGACAGGGGCAGACAGCAAGGCAGTTAAACCACAGGAGAACACCCGTCCTGGGTATGCAAAGCTTAGAATGAGGGCTGAGACTCTGGAAGTGTTCAGACATGAAGATGACCACTGAACTAGCTACGCTTGCAGAGGCAGAGGAAGACCTAGATGATGAAGATGATGACGATGATGATGAGGAAGAGAACGCGGAGCTGAGCAGTCATGATGAAAATGCTAGCAACTCACAAATCTGCACATTTGACATTCCTCATTTTCGTTACATCGATGATGACGATGTGGAGGAGGGTAGGCAAAGAAAGAAGGAAATAAGTAGTGATGAAGACTGTTGCGGTTTACCATCTTATAGATATGTGGTGGTGTCGGGAACGCCGCTCAAGATCTTGGAGCACCTACTAAGTGACCTGCGGTTGGACGACCAAAGAGGGGCGCCAGAGAGCAGGGAGAGCGGTAAGTTGGGAGATGCACTTATGCAAGTATGTGTTTTGGTACAGATAAGAGTCAAAATGCACATGCAGACATGACTGGATGCCTATGAAATATAAACTAAAATATATAAAGCTGAATTAAGTTAAGCAAAAGAAACAGATTACAGTAGGCTTCTGTTCCTGTTAAAACACACTGAGCCTTCAAAGGAATCTTACAAGTGCTACACAACATGTCACAACACAGCTCAGCCTGGACCTCACTCTGTCTCTTTCAATTTCACCCAAAGTGGGTTCAAATTATGCAGTCCCCCTCCATTATACTGTCTGCCTGCGTGTGTGAATGACTGCGTGAGTCAGCGCTCACACATCCAGGTGCGTGTGTACATCCGTTCATGTCGATGCCTGTAAATATGAGCAACATTCAGGAGGTTAAACGCTCTAATGGGCTCGTGAAATGAATCCCTCTGGCTGCTATGGGACACGTCTGCTGCAAACAATTTCAGCGCGATGTTAACTGTCAAATCTGATTTTCACAATCCTCAAGTTCATGGCGGCGGTTCTTTGAAAGTGCGGCAGTCAGCGTTCTACTCCACCATTTTACCTGCTTTCATCTTAAAGAGGTGGGCGTTAGATCAAAGTAGAGCTACAACTGTTTTCCTTTTATTATGATTAACATCTAATCCTTAAATAATCGGGCTTTGAATCTATAAAACGATTCAAAAATGCAGTTTGTTCACCACATAGATGAAAAGAAAACATGCCTCTTGGTATAAATGAAAACCGTTCTCACAATCAGTAGAGTTTCACTTTTTAATTAATTTTATTCACCTTATGGTCCAATAAAATAGTGCTTTATTTACTCAGTAACATCTAGGTCTGTACCTGTATTTGAGAAAACCCGGCTCTCCTGTGTTTGCCCTGTTTTACTACAAGGCGTCTTTATGTATCAGCTCCTCAGCACCACCAGCTCCCAGCCGTCCACGGGGAGCCATCTCACTGAATTGCAGGAAGCAAATGAAAAAAGAGGGAGGGATGAACATGGGGGGGGGAAGAACTGAGATGGTCTTTGTGGAGTACGGCCGCCTGATATTTATGCTCTTTAAAGGGAAAACACACTTTATAAGGCTTGGGTGAATTTATTTCATGTTTTTGTTTAGAAGGACTAAAGGCAGAAGCAGAAACACTGAAGCAGATCAAGAGCATGTGTGGACGTTTTGGCTGCATTTGTCTGTGTTTGTGTGTCTGGTTTTGTGTTTGTGTACTGAATAGGCATGAGGGTGCTTGTGTGCGTAGGCCTCTGGGGTTGTGTTGAGCATCCGTGCGCTGCTTTAGCTGGCTTAACTGTGCAGCGTGTTGAACAGGTTTGAACACGCTTCCATGGAGAGAGAGCGATTACCCCAACCACAACAAAAAACACAGCGGCAGATTACTGCGATTAGTTCAGCACACACACATTCTCTCTCTTTCTCCTTGCTCTCTCACAAGAGATAAACTCCCCAAGGTCAGAACTGAATGAGTTATTCATCAGGGTGCTGTGTGCGTTTGGGCGTGTGTACATTGCTGTGTCTGTGAGTGGATGCGTTCGAGTTTGTGCGTGCCAGCGGGCAAATGCAGAGGGCATATGTTGAAGATGAAAATGGATATTTATCATCACAGAGGGCTGAGAGGGGGTGAGCGTAGGAGGAGAGGAGGTGGGGGGTGGTACGCAGCGAGGAGGAGAAAATGAAAAACGTGGGCATAGGGAAGCAGGGGCAGATGAGGATAGTTTGAGAGGGAGAAGCAGGGAAAGACGTTGCTCTAAACCCACAGGATGAAGAGAGAAGGGCTCAGAAAAGAGACTATGGCAGGAAAGTTAAATCCGAGTGATAAGCTCAGACTGATCTGCCTAAAAGTATTTCTCACAAAATGTGACATTTTTGTTTCTAAAGAGAAGACACTTGTTCAAATTTTAATGCTGCGGCCTCTGCTCAGTCCTCCATAATTGATTTCTTTGCTCTCTGCCGGGCAGAGCCATATTTAGGTCACACTTTTCCCAGGGAAGGAGTTTGACACCACATACATACAAACACATGTACACACAGCCACAACTACTTCACACCAGCAACAATGGCTCATTACCCATCTGCCAAGAGGGCTGTTGATATTCATTTCTTACACATTGAACCCCCTCTGTGTCTCACACACACTTGTGCCATTTCACTTGCATATTAACTTCCTCGGTTCTGATGATTCTCATTTAGTTGGACCTCTGTTGGCAGCTTTTCATGACCGCTCTGATTGGCTGTTTGAATCGAATCACTGCACAAGAAGAGTTAAAGTTGATGTGAAACGGTTGAAATAACTGCTTCTTTGATGTAGGCTTTGTTTGTCACACAACGCATTTAAGCCTTTGACACATTTGTCGCTTTCATTTTCAACCCAGAAATCTTGTGCTGTTTTGCCAGATTCTCCAAAACATGTCATATCATCACCTTTTGAACCCGTCCGCAAACTGTTAAACTGAAGTATTTACACATCCAGTAGAAATACAATTCTAGCATTCAGCTACCAGATGTCTACTGTTTGTTGCTGGACAGGTGTATTCTTGTAAATTGCATAGATTTTTCATTTATACATTATTGTAAATGTGAAGAACGAAGAGCTCAGGACCAAAGAGAGAAACCAACATAGGTGTTCACAACTCTTTACTGGACGTCTTGATGCCTTTCTCAGTCAGTGCCTTGGAAATAACTGGTGATGTTTCCTGCCTTTCAGAAATGCTGCTGGATGACTTCCTGTTGACCTACCTGGTGTTCATGTCTACCCATGACCTCTGTCAGGCTCTGCTGGGACAATATCCTTACTGAAAAACGCACATACGAACACATTTCTATGGATGTAGCTCATTTCAACAGTCTTTTACATGGCAGTGGTAATATTTAAAGTGCAGAATGTCCACACAGGGTAGAACGACATGCACACACATGCTTTCAGCCTCCACACTCTCCCTATAGTCCCCTTGACTGTTTTCACCTATAGCAGCCCCCGCTGCAGGGGCCAGGAGGAGGGCAAGGATGCCCTCTTCAGGAAACGCAAGGTCTTGCAGCTCGTATCCCACTGGAGCAGGCTTTACAAGGATTTCCTGAAGGAAGAGGAGCACGTCAGGAGCTTCATGAAGGTACAACTGCAATCACCTTCATCATCACTTTAAAATCTGACTTTGCTTCAGTGAGTCTGATCCTCTGGTGCTACTTTTACGTGGTACTTTTTCAGGTTCTCCATGACACGGCATCCTTCCTTCTCGCGCCGCTTGCGTTTGCTGTGTTCCTGTTACGTTTTCGTACGGTCAACTAAATCGGCTTTACATGCCTTTGACACAAACACAGTCACAAATGTATACATCCAAAAACTCGCTGATGACTTGGTCCCACAAAGGCTGACGGCTCTGTTGCTCTGTGCCGGGTTGTCATGGGAACCAAAGTGCAAGGGTTGGCGTGGATATAATCTCATATGAAGTGCGTAACCCAGGTGGTAGTTGCCTAGTAACAGAGGAATGAGAGGGGAGTTGGGATGGAAGTCTACAATGGGTCAGTGACAGCAGTAAGCAGGTGTTTGGAAATGTGCGTGAAATCAGAGCCTCTGTCGTTCTTTGTTATTCGTTACTGTCGGTGTCTCCTGAGCTTTCATGCTACTTACTGATGCGCTTCCATGACCTCACAAACATGCACATACAGTACAATTTGCTTAGTCAACCATGTAATTGCTACTACAGTATATGTATAGATTTAGAGATGTCCAGGTGTGCCAATATGCAACGATGTTTAGAGAGTAAACAAAGCATTTGTCACAAGTTTAGCATTGTGGTTGCGTGACTGTGTAATAATCCCAGACCTTTTTCTTCTCGCTCCCTCTGTTAGACCCTGTACAGGTGTGTTTTAGAAGATCTGTATGAGTTTCCTACGCTGGAGAAAGACTTAAAGGAGTTTCAGAAAATGCTGCGTCGCAGACAGTAAGTGTGTGTTTCTCAACACAAAACGTTTGTTTTTGTGTTAAATACCACTGCGTTCACTGCAGGGGCTTTGTAGTTTGTGTTGTTTCTGTCCATCCCATCTGCTGCTCTCCTCACAGCTGGGCTTTTTCTTTCTTATAGCACTGTGGATGACTGCCCTCCAAACCAAAAGGTAAATCTGAACAAAGTCATGCATTAAACGCCACGTTTTACGATATGCAAGGCATAACTATAAATGTCTGGGTTTGTTTTGTACTCTCGCTATTAGAGTAAACACACGTATCAGCAGCTAAGCTTGAAGGAAAACAGTTTGCAGCCCCGAAGTCCACAGCCTGACACTAGAGATGGTGAGTAACAGGGACAAGCAAGCTGTTTAGTGTTTTCAGTCGTCTGCTTGAGTACTTGACAGTCAACTCAAGTCTCACTGTGTGAATAGTATTCCAGTATTCTATCGTTCTCATAAACACTTCCCATGTATCTTTCAGTGATTTGTTGTGTGTACGTGAGCTCTGACTCCTACCTGAGTGTCCACACACACCCATCACTAGAAGCCCATGAGCTGCTAAGGATTGTGGGTATGAGGATGGACAGAACAGAAGAAGACATGGTGCTTGCTGTAGTTTCAAACACTGGAGGTACACACACAAATAAGAGCATGCTCAATGTCAAACAATTAAAGACATTAAATTACGTTTACTTTTCTTACTTTTTTTTCATATACTGGAACAATAGCACCTGTGTATAATTGTCTTTGCAGAGCGAAGGGTGTTGCATCCCAGTGACTGCGTGTATTCTGAGTCCCTGACCCCACAGGGAAAGCTTGTGGCCTGTCGCAGGGATCTCATTGAGATCTTGGTATGTAGAACGTTTTTAAAGCTAACCACAACCTGCTACATTGTATTATTTAGGCCTTTGTTGATGGCCTCTGTATTATCTTCTGGCAAAATCAAGCATGAAAATCAATAATTCTGCGAACACTGGAACAACTTGGGACAGGTCATCATTAATGTGGAAAGAAATGTGTTGGCTACAGGTGTATTTTGTCATTAGCCCACCATGATGGCAAGATTGGAAGGAGTTAATTGTAATGTATTTGCATGTAGCTTTCTTGTGGGGCTTCAGTTGCTAATAGCTAGTTTGGGGCATTAACAAGCAGGTTGTTTATCTGCTTGAACAGTTGTAGGCATGTAATCTTTAGTTTATTTCTAATGCCTGTTGTCAGACAACCATTTATGTGTAAGATAGTCTTGCTGTTCTTTTATTTGCAGATTTACAAAACTATTCCTGGAGATAGACTGTACCTGCGTGAATGTACAGTATGGTTGTGTATAATTTAACTTTTCTTTGTAATGCACAGTCTCCTTTAACGGACAGCGCTGAGCTCAGCAGGAGGCCGGTGCGACTCTTAGGCATCAACACGTGGGACGTGGCAGCTGCTCTCACACACCTGGACTGGAGCCTCTTCAAATCCATTCATGAGGTATACACTACAGTATATCTCTCTCTCACACACACACACACACAAATGTTTACCTACTTTATAACAAGGTCATATTTATGACATGAGTTTGCTGGAACATAAGCATTTAAGATGCAAATTCTCTACAAAACTACAATCTACAAGATTTAAAAATGTTTGGTAAAAACTATATTTTGACAACGGGATGTTGAGATATCAACATCAAGTTCCATCCATTGGTGTTAGAGGTAATAAATGAGGGTGTTTTTGTGTGTTCTCATACTCATACTTCCTTCCAAATGCAGCAGGAGCTGGTCTACTACACCCTCAGTCGTGCACCTGGCACCGGCCACACGGCGGCGCTGTCAGTCCTGCTCCAGCGCTGCAATGAGGTTCAACAGTGGGTGATGTCTGAGGTGCTTATGTGCGTGTCGCTCAATAAGAGAGTACAGCTGCTTAAGAAGTTCATCAAGATCGCTGCTCAGTAAGAACACACACACGTTTATATATAAACATATGAATACGAACTGTCATTTTGTTAGTTTCTCAAACGCTTGTGTGTTTGCAGTTGTAAAGCCCAAAGGAATCTGAACTCTGCGTTTGCGATCATCATGGGTCTCAACACAGCAGCTGTCAGTCGACTTAACCAAACCTGGGAGGTAAGTGTATGTCTGCAGTTAAAGCGTTTATAGGAAGTTTACTTCTGTTTTAGATCTAATTCAAAAGGCTTTCTTTTCAGAAATGTCCTGGAAAGTTCAAGAAGCTTTTCTCAGAGTTGGAGCTAATCACGGTGAGACACGGTGAACCGACACAGAGATGCATTTTATTTTTATATTTGATAATTAGTACTTGAAACCTCTCCTGTTTTTCTTCTTTGTTTGTCTCTAGGATCCATCTCTAAACCATAAAGCCTATAGAGAATCCTTCAAGAGGATGAAACCTCCCAAAATCCCTTTCATGCCTCTTCTCTTGAAAGGTATCTTTTCTTACGCCCGCACACACTCACACACTCACACACACATATGCACATGCACATCAAGACTTTATTGCTTTTGGTGAATGAAATCTCAGTACGCTTGTCTACTGCCATTAGATATCACCTTTATCCACGAGGGAAATAAGACTTTCCATGACAACTTGGTCAACTTTGAGAAGCTGGTGAGTTCAATGAGTTCTCTGTCATTCAGGCTGTTTCAAAGTGTTTGAATGCAACTGTTTGTTTGCCTTGTTTCTATTTATAGGATGATGAAGACTTGTCCAATTAATGATAACATCTTGTTGTGCCGATAGTCACTGGCTGATAAAAGATTAATCTGTTTAGATGTTTATCGGTGATAAAATAGCTGCAGATTAGTTTTGTTCTTAAACATCAAAGGGTTTTATTATTTATTTGTTTTTTTTTGTTTGTTTTTTGAGCAACCATTTATGGCTGCAGACATTTTTTACACTGGAGCAGTTAAGCCCTGCAGAGACAATGAAAGGCAGCTAACTCCTTCAGATTCTCTATTCTTCTGAGACAATCCAGCCTGTTACAATAATGCAACTTCAATTGCATCACTGCTGGCTCGGTACGGAAAACAAGACGGATAGATTATCGCTTCTGGTCCTTAAGAGCATAGTTCACATTTGTGTGACTAATTAAATTATATAAAACTCACAGTCCTGCTTCATTAGGATTGTGTTGCACATTTCATTTCTTTTTTTTCCCATTAAAATGTCCCATGTTGCAGTTGAAATACGTAGAAACTCTGCCTTAGTTGAAATGTGTACAGTTTTTTAATCTCTCTCTGAGACAACGTTTGTTCTTGTAAACCAACAGCATATGATCGCAGACACGGTGAGAATGATTCGCCATTGCCAAAGTGACCAGCCAGGTGAGTGTTGTTGTTATCGAGTGAATGCAATTAGTGCAAATGATCCTAACATCATGTTAACAATGTATCAAATGATAGCACAGGTTTAATTACCTGGGTTTGTTGTTGCCGTCTTTCTTTCGATCCATTTTTTGTTAGTAATCTCCTGCCATCTGCAGTCTGGATAGTGTACTGCACCATAATCTGACCCCTCAGTTTCTCTCTCACAGTTTCTAAGCAACCATTTCCAGGCTGCCCTTTATTTTCATTTAAGGCCATATACACACTTTGATTTTACCAAATGTATGTCTTTGAGTCCAGCAACAACCTGACACCATTAACGCTCTTGTCTCTTAGGTAATGAGGTGATCGGCGTCGACAGTGCAGAGGTGAGGGCGAGCGTTCACTGCCTGCACATTATCGACAATCAGCAGACGCTTTTCGAACTGTCGCACAAACTCGAGCCGCGCGCTTAAGCCCACACACACTCGCAGACTCGCACACAGGCACCGGACACGCTGTGGTGCAGCGACCACGCTAGCACTGTGTGACTTGAAGGACGCTTTGTACAGCAAAAGTCAGCTAAATCACACTACCAGCACTGGTGCCAACCATGACGTCTTTATGACACTTACAATTTGTACACTCCACACACACGATGTGAACTGTGAACAAGATGAAGCAGCGAGATGGACATTTGCCAGGTGGCTGTAATTATTTTGTACAGTTTCTGTGGGGCTGAATTCGTCCTCATTTTTTGTTTTTGTGATGAGCCCATAGTTATTTATGAGCCTGTTCACCAGGTGGAATGTTTCTTCATTTCTGTCAGTGTTTTTACACCAGCCTGGAGGTCGACAAAGACCAGACAGCTTCTTAGTCATTTCAGTTCAAACATTAAAACCCTGTTGAGGAGTTTGAGTGTTTATAACCTGATGACCAAACTGTCCCATTGATGGTCTCGTTTTTTTTTCATCTGTGCTTCACATTTCTCCAGTGATGCATGGATATTGAGGGTACATGCTATAGTTATTCAGGTGTGTGATGTGGAGCGTTTTTGGTTATCGTGTTGTAGCACTTTATGTAACTTAGCAGCCAGTGCAGTACAACACTTTAAAAATACCCACAACCTTTTACCTTTTCTCACCGAGGCCCTGTCCTCTGACTTGGCAAGTGACAGCTGCATGTGTTATAGCTGACATGTGAAGGGAGTATTGACTGACTGTGACGCTTGAAACTAACGCTAAAGCTCTTCTGAACGTGCCAGAGATCAACAGTGGTTGGTTCCATGTTAAGCTGACTTTTAACCACAATACTCCCCATGCACTCTGATGTTTTTGTGCCAGTAGATAATGGCTAATTTACATTCTATATAATGTGGGCCTATAGATTTTTGGTGCCAAGTGTCACATTGAGTCCTGCAGCGTAGTTGCACCATGGTTTGTTCAGGAAACCTCAGAATGAGCCCTGGAATGATGTCTGGTCCTCAACCTTCAAGAGATGCTCTCTGACATTATGATGACTGAGATAAGTGTGTGCGTGTGAGGTTATCCCACTCAACCCAGGTTGCCATAGAAACTGCATCACACAAATTTACGAAATAATTTTACTTGAGAAAATTGTGATTTCTACATTTAGGCTGACTGAAATGATCACTTGTCAAAAGCAGTCTTATGTGAACTGTGAAAATAAAGGGTGGGTGTGTGCACAATAATGCAAGGAAGTGGCAAAGACCATAACATAAAGGCTGCCTGGTGCGAAGGTTACAGCGTTAGCAGGAGAAATATCGTCCGAATTAAAAACGTTTGTATGTTAAATCCGGTTGACTTACCTGTGATGGAAAACACTTGTTATTCCAAACCCTGCGTAAAATGTCCATCTTGTTAACAGAAAGATGACACAGACGAACACATGCAACATGGAAAGAAAATCATGTTAAGTTTCCTATATGGTTTGTCTGTAAGCTCTTAAACTTTGTTGCTTTGAGACGCCCTTTGATGTGAATTGGCTCTATATACATAAAACAAAATGAAATTCATTTAGACATTATATATAAGAGATTAAAAATGATTATCAGTCTTTTTTTTTTCCAGGTATTTCTAGTATACGTTATGTATTTAATTATCTTGTTTTCCCCAGGATGTGTTCATGAAACCATTACAGTGGTTTGTTCTGTTGAGTCAGACAAAACCCAAAAGGCTGAAATACCTTAATGTTAAGTAGCGAGCTTGCGTTGCATTGTTGTGCAGCACAGTGGAAGTGTTGTTGTTCACCTTCATCATTTCAACAAGCTCATGCTTCAGCTTGCCAGGACATGTTTATTTACCAGGACATCCAAATGTCAAAACAGGTTTTGGGTCAAGAAGTCTGTTTGTATGTACTGTATACCTGTATTGGTTGTCCAGGTGTTGCTCGATATTATACATGTGAAGATTATTTCTCTGCAGATGTTATTTGTATCCACAAATGTTACTTATAAAGGTTATAAGAATAACATTTATACATTCTGAGAATGTATTTCTCCTTTAAAGACAGGCTGTATAACATTGCTTTTAGAGAACGTTAGGGGCTAATGCTAAACTGCATTTCTGTTACTGAGCAGCAGTACAAGTTGTGAAGTATGTTGAAGTTGCTGAAATAGGAGTCCCTTTCCTAGTTAGGTTTTTTTTAACATAGCTTGCTCCTATAACCATGCCAACCTGAGTGAAGCAGTAGCTACCACATTACTAAATCATCTGAATTGAGCAATGATGTCTTGTTATTGGTTTTATTTGTAAGTGAAACACTGTGTTGTTTCTTACTCACCAGAGTTCCAGTCAGTGATTATTCAGCTGCTAGTGCTGATAAATCAGAGCCATGGTAGATAAATGTCCCTCAGTGGTCTGTGGTAGTAACTTTGACTATTATCCTGTACGCGCACGTGCACAGACAGACCTCTGCATATTGTGTTCAAGGAGCAGAAGACTTGTTACTTTAGCTATTTATTGTAATCCGTTGTTTTTCGGTTTATCTCTCTGAGGTGACAAACGTGCCATGTTCAAGGGATCAGTAATGTGGAAGTGACGCACTTGATGATGATTGAAAAAATGTTAATGGTTTGAAGCTGCACAGCTGGAATGTAATGTAAGTCCCTGTTACGTTTCGAGGCTACTCGAGGGCAACAGAAGAGCGAGTCAGTGCTCGTCTCTTTCCTGTGATGTCAAAAACTGTAATGGAGAAAAAAAAACAGGAGACTGTATTTAATGTCCTTGTTATGATGATTTTTTTTTGCATGATAAAAGAAAAAAATACAATGTGAGTTCAAAGTTCCCAATGCAACAGAGGGCACATGGAAGACTTTGTACTACTGTAATATTGCTGATGTGTAAATATATGCCAACGTTTGGTATGTTGTTATTATTATCTACCTGTTATAAAATTGGAAAAACAATGGACCACAAAGCAATACGTGTCCCCTCGTGTCCCCTTGACCCTCAGACAGCTGAAGCCACATGTCTTTTCTAAAGCTGCATTTTACTATGTCGAAATTTTACTGAAGATGAATAAATTATAGGTTTTATGTGACATCTCCAGCTGAGTTGCTGTTGATTTTTTTTAGGTTATATGCTCGTGCTTTATAGATGTTGTGCCCTAAATGAAGGGGAAACCGTGAGGGGACAAGGATAAACCTCACTGTCACTCATCCGGAAGATGCGCTGTCTCCCCCTACTGGAGAATCAAGGTAATTATTAGACCCACATAGAAAACAATCCGTTTTGTTGAGGTAAATGTCCAATGTAATCAAAAAGCAAGCATCATACTAGGAAATTATAATAACTATAATGATAATGTCCAACCACAGCCTTCTTACTGCCCATTTCTCATTACTACTATGTTAATACGTCATATATTGTGAAAGAAAATATTTTTTGTGAGCCTAGTCGTTCATGCTGCGTGTGTCAAATATGAAGTTCAGAGGAGGTAAGTTAAGTACATTTCCTCCAGTACACAGCTGCAGTTCTGAGGTACTTGGACCATTCTGGATTATTCTCATTATTTCTCATTGTTGTAGGTGCAGTATTGTATATTTTAATCACTACATGACGGACACCACACGTTTTCTGTAGATAGACTAAATTGTGTTGTAATACGATAAAACACCTTAAGTACTACTCGCTTCAGAAAATGAATATATATACTGTATATCCTTCTGTGTACAGTCTTGCTCATCCTGATATTTCTGTACAGTAAGTGACTGAGTATTTGCACATATTCCACCTCATGTATTTGTTTGCTGGATGTGTATTTGAAAACCATATTTTCTGCTTCTTTCATAAAGCAGCTGTTATATAATTCTGTGTTACGGCGTTTTTAAAAAGACAACTGAAACTTATTTGCAGAATTTAATGTCTCCAGGATGTGTTTAGTTCTTGTTATAACAGGGTACGAGTGATTTGCAAACAAAAGCATAAGTACTGGAACACTGGCCGTCGTTCCATTTCAATGTCGCTCCAAAGTTGATGTGAGCACAGTTTTCTCTTCCCTCGGAGTCGCTTGGCTGTTCTTCATTCCAAGAGACGAAGTCCACTGGAGAACCATCCGACCACATCCAGCTTCCCTCTTTGTGGGTGTCGCTGAGTCCGATCCAGTGGCGTTCCCCAACAAGGTCATACATACTTATCAGGTGCTTCACATATAGCTGCTCCTGAAGACTATGCATTGACACCAGGTTGCCCCCCTGCGACACACAGTAGAGCTCTGCATCAATCCAGGTCATCTGTGTGGCGACGTACAGGTAGCAGTAGCTGTCAAAACCGTACCAGACATTTGGACAGAATTTATGCAACAGCCTCGATTCAGGGCCATCTGAAGGAGACGCGGCGCCCAGAGCCAGAGCAAACAAGAGCAGGGACAAGATCATGCTGGAGACGTTGGTCTTGCTTGGATTTGTCTTCACTGTACAATGTTGTGAAGTGTCGGGTAGAGAGAGTTGACAGGTGACCTTCTTTTTTTATATGCTTCACAGAGGGTGTCTGCACTGCTGCTGCCACATCATTGGTCTAATGCACTTGGCAAACACTCAGCTTTTCACAATGACACGATATCTGGACATTAGGTAGGAAAACTCCAACTTATGCGGTGCTGTCACATAAAGTATAGAAGATATAGTAAACACATTGTTTACTGAATTATTGCCATTCAGTAAAACTTTGTCAAAGGTAAAATTGTTTAGCTGTCTGGAGGTTGGAGGGACATGAGGAGAGACAATTTACTCTTTGCTTGACTCCTTCATGAGGTAAATAACAGCATAGTCTGGATTTGCATATTGTCTCAGTGTTATCATGAAAATAAGTCTGTGACTGATGCAACATGATGGTGTTTTTCTTTTCTTTATTTCAGCTTCACTCATAAACATCTTCTCTGTCTCTTATGTGGCACCGTCACATAAAATATACCATATAAAATATAGCGTCATATTAATGATTTCTATCACCCAGCGTTAATTAAAACAAGTTGAGGTTAAGGAAGGTAAGAATTTCTCATCTGAGTGAGTCCAAGAAGGACAAGAGCCTGTTGGTTCCAGCCAATGGGTCAGTGTTTAAACCTGCCACATTTGTTCTTTACTTCAGTTTCCCATGACACACGATAAAACCTGGCTGACAAAAAAAAATACTTTTTCCACTTACTGGATATTTATCATTTTGGCAGGAACAAAAAAGTAAACAAACAAAGATTACACTGGGAAGAACTCAAGACGTCTGTTCAGTCTCAAGGCCAGAAGATTTGTGTTTGCCACAGCTGTTTAACTGCTGTATGGAAGTACACACTTCAAGTCAGTTTTCAGTTCAGATCAATTATAGCGAAAATTCACAACAGTCACCTCAAGGCACTTATCACATTTAGAACTTATAGCGTTGTTTCCCCAAGCTTTTTGGGCAACGGCACAAATTTTTACCACCAATATTACACCACCAAACAAAAATGCCACAAAAAGTATATATACTGATAATCTAGTCTCAATCAATTTGTTTGATAGAGAGACTTGGACTGTTTCTTTAGCGGCGCCAGGGCCGAGCGTCTCTTTTAAGATAATTTTGCAGTCAGTGTCGGTGTCTCTGCCACGTTGTGCAGCTGTTTATACTTAGAGATGAGTCCAGCACATGACTGTAATGGATTTGCTTCTGTGCCTGACCCAGACTTAGTGAGACTCTAGTTTAAAGTACTTATATTTTATCATCCATCCTCATCCATTGTCAGCCCTCTGTCTGTTCAGGATTGTATTCTTACCTGTTTCCTCTAGTTCTGTGATCTAATTTCATCTACTGTTAGGTTTTCAGGTTTGTCTTCCCTCTGCTTGGGGGGCTTTTCTGCCTGTTGCCTGTTTTTTGTGTGTTTTATTATTGTTTGTTGTTGATTTGTGTTAAACCTTCATTTCATTTTGAGTGTTCAGTGTTTCAGCTTTGTCTGCTGCCTTTGCTGCATACCAGACATCTACTGTATACATTTTATCTTTTAAGTTATTTTAAATGAACACAAAAACATGAGAGAAATTCATTTGCAGAATTTAAAGCCACCATGTTGTTTATTCATTGCGATTACAGGGTACGAGTGTTTTGCAAACAAAAGCATGAGTACTGGAACACTGGTCGTCGTTCCATTTTCTGTTTTCTCCAAAGTGAGCACAGTTTTCTCTTCCCTCTGAGTCGCTTGGCTGTTCTTCATCCCAAGAGACAAAGTCCACTGGAGAACCATCGGACCACGTCCAGCTTCCCTCTTTGTGGATGTCACTGAGTCCGATCCAGGTGGGATTCTCAGCAGGGTCGTGTATTTTTATTATGCCTGTCACAATGGCATCTTCAGACCATTTGTTAATAGACACCAGGTTGCCCCCCTGCGACACACAGTAGAGCTCGGCATCGGCCCAGGTCATACGTGTGGCGACGTACCTGTAGCAGATGCCGAAAAAATTGTACCAGAACATGGGACAATCAGTGTCCCATGGAGGCTGCTGTTTCACTTCATCTGAAGGAGACGCGGCGCCCAGAGCCAGAGCAAACAAGAGCAGGGACAAGATCATGCTGGTGGCAACGTCTTTAACGCACAACGAGACGTTGGTCTTGCTTGGATTTGTCTTCACTGTACGATGTTGTGAAGTGTCGGGTAGAGAGAGTTGACAGGTGACCTTCTTTTTTATATGCTTCACAGAGGGTGTCTGCACTGCTGCTGCCACATCATTGGTCTAATGCACTTGGCAAACACTCAGCTTTTCACAATGACACGATATCTGGACATTAGGTAGGAAAACTCTTATGTGGAGCTGTGACATAAAATATAGACATTATCCACATTGTTTACTGAATTATTGCCATTCAGTAAAACTTTGACAAAGGTAAAATTGGTTTGTTTAGCTGTCTGAATGTTGGAGGGACATGAGGAGACACAATTTACTCTTTGCTTGACTCATTCATGAGGTAAATAACAGCATAGTCTGTATTTGCATATTGTCTCAGTATTATTATGAAAATAAGTCTGTGGCTGATGCAACATGATGGTGTTTTTCTTTTCTTTATTTCAGCTTCACTCCTAAACATCTTCTCTGACTCTGCATGGGTTTAGACACTTTGAAGATCAGCGTTTTAATACACTGATAAAAAGCTTATCTACCTCTAAACTGTATTACAGTACCTGAATAAATGTACAGCCCTTCTATTTTACAGAGTATATGTTAACATGTTCACTGTATAGACCTCAATACAAGGTAAATATCCATAATGTATCAGAAAATTAAAAAAAACCTCTATAGTTTGAGCCATGCAACTGTTAACCAGTAACAACAAAGTTTAAGATAAATTGTTTTCTGTTCATTAACTGTTGAACTGCTGTGTTTCGCTACATAACCATATGTTGTTGTATGATGTTATAACTCAATTAAAATATGTTTGAGGAAAAAAGATTCCTGCAAGAAGGACAAGAGCCTGTTGGTTCCAGCCAATGGGTCAGTGTTTAAACCTGGCACATTTGTTCTTCACTTCAGTTTCCCATGACACACGATAAAACCTGGCTGACAAAAAAATACTTTTTCCACTTACTGGATATTTATCATTTTGGCAGGAACAAAAACAAACAAAGATTACACTGGGAAGAACTCAAGACGTCTGTTCAGTCTCAAGGCCAGAAGACCAACTGCTCAAACACACAGCTCAATTCAGTTCAATCCAACCTGCTAACTGAACGTCTAACAACCTGCTATCAGTGTTACTGGAAGTGGTTCGTCTAGTTGTATTTTTTTGGAAAGAGTGGAAAATCGCTCTTATGTCAGCTACAGTCGTCTCAAGGTCGACTGGTCTTGTGTTGGTGGCCTCTGCTGCTAGATCACTTCAACAAATGAAGCTAAGTAATTGATTATTTTAATGGCAACTAATCGAGCCAAGGGGAAGGAATCTGCTCCACAAAGAAGAAACTATATTTTCAACGTTCAAATAGTGACACTAGAAGAAAATGCCACAATAAATTCTATTTTCAAAATAGTTGGGGAAATGTGTGTGTAAATGACATGCAAGTCAGACGTTGGCCGGCCATGACCCTGTCGCTGGGCCTCTGTGTTCCTTCCTCTGACCCCTTTTAATTCAAGTGATACTAACCACAGGGCGAACAGAACGGCTGTAGTTCTGGTCAAGTTATTTAATCACAACTAGTCAAACTCGCTCAGATCCTTACACTTGACCATCACCCATCTTCTAAAGTATGAACTTTTGAAGATGCACTTTCTGGCTCGTGCATCCAGCCGCTAACAGATATAATTGCTCCGTGTTTCGGCTGAAGCTGTCAGACACATGTTCACTCTCTGTGTTGTTTCCAGAGCACCGCGCGTTAGTGATGGAGGATAACCACGCCCATGTTTAGTTTTCGCGCGAAAAACCGGACTGCGCCATTGTCAGCGTGGGGGCAACTGACAAAAAGAACACAATCCACATTTAATCAAACTGTCTTTTATCTACAACCACGAATGATTAAATTCGTCCATAGCGTTGTACAATCGTCGCCGAAATGCAAACATTACAACTAAAAGTGTTAACTAAGTATTTAAACATATGTGCACAAATGACAACCCTTATTTTGGAAACAACTGGACTTCCCCAGCGGTTACTTTTTAAATCCACCTCTACTCGTTGGTTTTCTTGTAATAAGACCAAACTCTCGACTAGTTATTTGCCCTAAAGCGAACACAAAATGACCCTCACGTCAGAGGTAAGCGGTGTGTTTGCCCAGTCGGGTTTAGTTGCGAATAAAGGTGAACAGCTTCACATAGTTGCCATTGTTAGCCGCTAACGCGCAGGCCTGGCCGACGCGTAGCGTTCACGGGCAGACAGCGTCTCCGAACACGACGGTGTTTGAGTCCAGCTAGTTCAGTGTAGAAGCCAGAGCCACCAGGCCATGGACGCACAGAGAGCTGCTGACCTGGTGTTAGACGAGCTTAGCTTCGTTTTAGTTTTTATATGCAAACTTTATCAACTGTATCATTGTTTCTATGACGTCTCAACGTGGTATCACCGTCATTTTAAACTAAGGTTTAAAGCTCCCTGGCCCAGTAATCAATTCTTGGTCTGCTGTCCTACTCATGTATAAAGCTTTATGCACTTTGTAACAAATGACTACAAAAGATTACATAGTAACGTAAACTCCTCATTACACTGTTCAGTTTAGGAGAATATAAAGTTTCATTCCTGCTACGTCTACCTGACCTGTTTTGGTTCCTCCAGGCTTCACTATCTTGTATTAGTGCTCCCTCTGGTGTAAGATGTAAATTATATATCCTGTGTATTTATGATGCCAGGGCTGAGTGTAGCTCTTAAGATGTCACTTCAATATCTGATGTGCTTTCAATGCTTAGATTTACTTATTGCTAAGGAACGGTTATAATGATTCATAATTGTATACTCCTCGACTTCTGCCTCTCGGTAGTGACGACGGCTACTCGTTTAAAACTTGTTCGACTGTTTGACTCACAGGCTCCACGTTTCAAATCTAAGTTTATCACTGCTGAGCTTGCACGTCTGTTCAGCCAGTCTGACGGTGAGGAGGAGGAGTTTGAAGGGTTCAGTGAGGATGAGGAAGAAGAGGATGGAGAATGTTTGGATAAACGTCTGGAGACCAAGGTAGGAGGCGTTTGCGATATTTTGTAATGAACATATGCCTGGTATTGTCACCAACACCCTGCTAAAGGCTTTGTCCCTTGTTTTGCTCTAGATAGTAGACTCGATGGATGACAGCGATGTAGACACAGGTTTCTACTCTGATGGAGAGGAGGCCTCCCCTCCGAAGAGGAGGAGTCTTTTAGTTGCCCTGAGGTGTGTTTTAAATTTGCATTTGCCCCCCTGTATCAAGACATTTTTGATGATTCTATACCTAATGATCTCAAGTTATTGTTCCCCTTTAGGTTTCCGATGAAAAGACAGTCCACTCCTAAACAACGCGTCAACAAGGCAGACAAAGCAGTTCCTCCACAGAGAGCCAGAAGGAGGCAAAGGCAACAGCAGTTTGAGGATGAGGAGCTGCAGGGCGACGACGAAGAAGACAAACAAGAGGCTCTGTCTCTGAGTCTGAAGAAACGGAACAAGAACATCCAAGAAAACAGGGCCATGGTAATGAACCCTTACAGCATCGGTTATGTATACATTCTTAGAGACTGTATGCTACTACTTAACGCTGTCCGTCTCTGTTGTGTACTTGCAGTTGGCTACGCTGTTTGCAGATCTCAGCACCATGGCTGACCTGACTCCTCCCACTACCCCTCAAGTGAGTGCATGCACCATCACAGCAAAAAATGTAACATGCACTCACCATAAAACATAATTTATCATCAGGTAATTGTTTAAAACAGAAAATTTAAATATTATAGATAGCATTTGTAATGTGGTTTGCATTTTGCAAACACATCAGAAGAAGAAGAAGACGACGAAGAAGCAGGTGGCAGTGAAATCACCCCGGAAGCGCAAGTTTGAACTGGAGATGAAGTCAGAGAGGAGAAACCCATCCCGTAAAGCTCGTCCTCCTGAGAACTTTGCAGTGGAGGTGAAAACAGAGCCAGTAACGCACAGAAGTCCCAGGACTGTAGACCTCAGGAAACTGGTGGAGGTAAAAGTCAATTAAGAACATTAACAGAACATGCTTGAGTAAGGAGATTGTTGTTGTTGTTATTATTATTATTATTATTATTATTATTTGAAGTCAGTTATACTCTAGACCCACTTATACTGTAGGTATTCCCAAGGTACTGCATGTTGTGTTTGATAAGATCGTCACAAGTTTTCATTTTAGTGATGTGTATGTGAGATTATTGTAGTTGCTGTTATACTGGAGTGTAGTATGTATGTATGTATGTATGGAAATCACGAGTACGAAAACACACTCTGCAACTTTAGCAGAATAATTTTGAAGAAAAGCACCTTGTGACACATTGCAAGATCTTTTGAATAACTAAGTTGATCTCTGTTAACATTGTATTTATTCAACTGTGTAAAAACCACGTCTCAGCCTGTCTGTTGTGATTGGGCAGGTGGATGAGGAAGTGGCTGGTGAGAGACAGAAAATTAGAAAGCAGCAAAGGAGGAGCCGGTATTCGGTCAGGCCAGTGGATGACATCACCAAAGAAGACCTGGACAACATAGCGTATCGCAGCAAGGACAAGATATGGGATAAAGAGCATGTGAGTCACATCAGGCTTTAACTCATTTCCTGCTCTTGATACAATACAATAATCTACAGCCACAGGTTGACTGGGTTGGTGTAATTCTTCAGTGTCTGCGTGTGTGTGTGTGTTTGTTCTTGCAGGGCAGCTCATGTCACCAGTGCAGACAGAAGACTCTGGACACCAAGACAGTGTGTCGCAGTGGTTTCTGTGTGGGAGGTAGAGGTCAGTTTTGTGGGCTGTGCCTGAAGAACCGTTATGGAGAGGAAGTACATTCTGTGTTGCTTGACCCGGTCAGTACTGAAACCCCCTATTTAAGCATATTGTTTTTTAGGTTTCATTCTATTAGGGTTACGGAGGTCAGATTAGTGGTGGCCTGCACATTACATTATTATTTCTATTGTATTTAATATTAAACATATAGAAGAATGGTGCAGATGTGCCAACACAAGTGATACATTGGAAAGATCGCACACCAAATCTGTGACCCCTTAATCTACCAAGGTTAGATGGAAAAAGCTCTTGTCACAAAAGAATGAAATACAGGTAATCTGAAAATCAACTTGGATTTTTCTTTCTAGAATTGGTCTTGTCCCATCTGCAGAGGAATATGTAACTGCAGTCTATGTCGTAAGAAGGAGGGACGCTGCGCCACAGGTCTCCTAGTGGCATTGGCTCGCTACAATGGTCACGACAATGTCCATGAGTATCTGAAAAAGTACGTATGCTTTTTCTGAAATTAGTGACGGTAATTTTCAGTAAAATGCCTAATTATCCTGGTTGTTTGTTTCCATCACAGCATTCAGAAGGAGCTGCATTAAAGTCCAGAGAACTGAGCAGAGAGGAGAACCTGTTTTTACAGCTGGTATCTGGGAGGTTCTGGTGCTGCACCGTTAAACCCTGTTTTAATGCACATTACTGTATTTAGATCGGTCTTTTTAAAAAAAGACATTATTGTTTTTACGTCACCTTAAGGCACATACACTGTTAATGTTTTTTGTATACGTATCCTCATTTAGGCTGCATAAGGTGCAGTGATCTTTTTAAAGTCAACTCAGTGTTGAGTTGTAAGTTTTGTCTTTTATGTGTTACAGATGCAAAAGGAGCATTTTTATACAAACTGCCCTTCTCAAACTGATGCAGGATTCTTGTCAAACTAATTTGAATAAAGAATGTCATTACCTAATTATATTTTGTTTAAAACATATGTTCTTCCTTTTAGTTCGTTCCTTCCTTTAATCCTTTTTTCTGTTGAATTTTACTTTCAACAGAGGACACAGTGGAACCGTGTGAAGTCCAACATTGTGGTGCATTATAGATGGAGGTGCACACATCCTTTGTGAAGGTTGCTGTAGGCGAGATGGGTTAGAATAGTGTGTAACTGCTGTGTACCCGGTGTCATTTCCCCAGGTGAATGGGGTCAGGTCCAGGTCAGCTGCGTTGGGAACCAGTCAGCAAGTAGCATGTAATGACCAGGTACTTCAGCTGCAGGGCAGGGGCCACACTGTGGTCAGAGGCCAGCCTGGATTTTCACAACGTATCTTTGTGCAGTGTGAGTGAAAAAAATCAGGGACATCTGTTATTTATCTTGCGTCTTCATATCTCACTGTAGTTGATCTTCATATCTTTAGTTGCCATGGTTAGAATTAACTGCAATGTCGTCCAACTTCAAAAAGATGCGAAGTGATGGAGTCATAAAGCATGAAACACTGTCTTTTTCCTGATATGTTAGGGGTTTCATTAAACTCCTTTTCTAACTTCAAACTCCACAACAACACCGGGGGGCAGACAGAGGTTGTGTGAATTTAGGAGTTTTTGAAGGGCTTCAAAGGAGCGACGCGTCAAAGCAATGCGTGAGCTTGAGCTGCCTTCTACGTGATGCTTTTTGTAAACTGAGTGACCTGTCGATGAACTCTCATTTCAAACTGTGGACGTAGCAGAGTTGCACTCTGGGGTTTTTGTGGATGGTGCTTTGGGAGGTCATTTTCAATCCTTTTCGTGGTAATAGGTTGTCCTGTAACTATGCATCTGGGGTTAAAATGTACACCTTATTATGGCTTCATTGTCTCATGCTGTTTTTATTCTGTATTTCCATTGGATCGATACAAATACCAAAGCATCAGGGTAATTTAAGACAGTTTTAATCGCTTTATTGTCAAGTGTTATGCAGGCAAAGCATCTTTTCTGCTTTAATCTTTTTCCTTTTCATTGACATAACACGTTTGTACAAACCAGTTTTAAAAATATCAAACCAGAGCCTTTGAGGCTAACCTGGCAAAAACTCATTATCAAATGCCATGGAGACGACAAACATCTTTAGAAAAAGATTTACAAATGAGATGTCACTACAAAATATCGAAGAAAAAAAGTTGGTTGTCACACAAAATATTACCAAAACATCTACTTTTGTTTGGTATCAACCTTTTAACTTTAAACAATAGCAACTTTTTTTGCTTTCTTCTTCTTTTGTTATTTATTTTTCTCCAAAAACACATTATGGCGCAAAGAGAAGAAGAAATCAACAGCAATGGTCAGACATAGAAAAAGAAACAGAAGCACAAAGAGTAAACAAGAGAGAAGCAGCACTACGGCAAAAAACTGAAACATGCTGTACACAACCTCAGAATCAACGCACACAAATACAAGTCCAGCAAAAGGCAAATATTACAAATCAAGGATAAATAATAAATTAGCCGTACACAGTGGGGTCCTGTGTGTTAACATATTGGGAGGGGATCATTAAAACCATTCAATGCTATAAAATAAAAGTATCTCTTAATTTAAAAAGAATGTACGCACTGAACTAACACAGAGCAACACCACCAGAAAACATGTCAAATATCCACATAGCTATATAGCCCGACCCGCCCACCCATAGCTCTTACCAAGGTCTCATTTGCTTCTGTGCTGTGGTGTTGTCATCTCTTCCTCCATCCCTCTGTACAACAGCTTGTGTTAAGGCAACTGTGGTACATGTTGGAGAGGGGTCATCACCACAACACAGAATGCTTTCTGCAAAGCAACATCAGTGGCAGTGCACACATCTGGCGAATCTGTTGATAAATATACCAGGTACCACACCTGTGCTATCCGCTTGTTCAGATGCCAGCACTGCCCCTAGATGTTTCCTGTAATCTTAGTCTGAACTGGCTTGTTTTAGTAACTGAGAAAAACTTCCCCTGACAATGTAAACATGATTTCACTAGGATTGTCATTATACTGTAGTATTGCTTTCATTACACAGTTGTAGAAAGCTAGATTGTTTTTCTCTATAGAAACCTTTTTTTCTATTGGCCACTCCACCTCAAGAGGAATGCATCATTTATAAATCTTTTATATGTGCTTTTTCTTTTCTTTTTACTTTTGAGTTATCCCCTCTCTTCTTAAGTAACAGTTTATCTGATGACTGGTCTCAAAAGAATCAACACCTGAATCTGATCCGAGGACTAAACCTGAACCATGAATAAAACTCAAATTAGGTAGATCCTGTTTAGGACAGTATGGGAGTAGAATCGCACAATGCATTCATACAGGTCACACCCCCCCACGCACACACACACTCTCATACTATCCCAGGACTGTCACTACTTTGCAACAGTGCTATTAAATGATTGACCCTCAGCACTGTGCGACAGGTGTGAAACAGGAACACAACTTTGTGCATAGAGTTAGATTCTGTTGTGATTAGGAAGATGTCTCTCGAAACTGGATGGTTTAGATTCAGCAGGTCCCCCTCTTGTGCTAATCTAGACTCTACTTACATTCCTTTCCCCACCACACATGGAATTGTTATAGATTCATTTATAAAACCCAATAAATCTTTAATCTGTTTAGGCTAAAATTTTGTTATTATATGTTAGTTTTTTTAGATTGTGTTCTATTATATTTTTCGGTTTCTGTTCATCGCATGATCCTGTCTCGTTTGAGTCCCTTTTCATGAGAGAACATTATTAAATGGTGTAAAATCAAGAAAAAAAAAGTAGCCACGTGACAGTCCCTGCTAAAACTCCCAAAAAAACAGGAAGTCAGCCTTCTGCAAAGAAACAGAAGTCGGTTGCCTATTCAAACTCCTCCTCTTCCTCTTCCTCCTCCTCCAGGTGATTAGAGGTGGTTGGTGTAGCAGGATCAGAGTCACGTGAGAGGGTCGCCACAGCAACAATCTGAGGGGAGGCGCCAAGGCCCTCGGGAGCATCTTCCTCCATGTCATCGGTGGTGATGATTGCCACGGCGGCTCCACCCTTCTTGTTTTGGTGGGTTTTGATGTGCTTAGATAAGTGGTCGCTGCGCATGAAGCGCTTTGAGCATTCGGGACACTCAAAACGCTTCTCTCCTAGAGAAGTGACAAATAATTAAGTAAGATGCTGTGACAGTAGCAGTGGTAACATGAGAGGAACTTAAACCACAGGCTTTAACAAATACGTTGCAGTTTTTTAAAAAGAACCTACTCTGGCTTGTTCCTTCCTGCAGCTCTATTGCAGAATCACCTTGCGTGTTTTTTTATATATAGTAAATACATTTACAGTTGGTCAAGTGAAAGTCAGAACCTGTGAATGTGTACTACTAATGGTTTTAATAAGGCATTTATAAGTTTGGCTTTTTCTTACCTGTGTGTGTTCTCCGATGTCTCTGCAGCTCATCGCTTCTCGTGAACCTCTTGCCACAAAAAATCCAATTACAGACAAATGGCCTCTCGCCAGTGTGCCAGCGCAAGTGGGCTCTCAGGTGGGACGTCTTGCCGTACACCTTCCCACAGCCCTCCATGTGACAGATGTGCTGTTTCTTTTTTGTCGGGTCCCCGCTGTTCCTACAAGACACGCTCAGGTCATAGAGGCTTGACCACTGAATACTTGGATTTAAGATTAAAAAGCATCACTTGTGTCACATTATTTTGTTCTACAACAGCAATTTCCAAACCATATTCTGCTGAATGACTGCACCTCTTTTAAAGCCCCACAGAAATAAAATGCATTTGACTGGTCTGAACATTTTTAACGTGTTTTGGGTGCTCATTACAGTGCGAAGCGTGAACTAATTTGGATCTTGCTTTTTTTCAGCTAAGTGGCGAGAAGTTGGATTTCACACTTGGGATACAAGCTGGACTGTGTTCTGGCCATCTGTTGAAACCAGTTGTCCAACCAAAGACATGGAGGTCACCAATGATGTGGGCATAATAGTAAATATATTCATAAACATACACACGAGTTAACGGTTACAGTTATTTCCTTTTACATATGCTTGTTTCTAATATTGTCATACCTTCCTTCTCCGTCCCTGCAGTTTGGACAAGAGCAGGCTACGCGACGAAGCCTTTTGCTAGGTGGTCCTTCTTGATCTGAAGAACTCTGTACGGAGCCCAACTGATCTGGACTCATTGATGAGCCGGGTGCCACATTGCCAACAGTGACTGTTACAGGAGACGACTGAACTTTGACCCCATCTTGACCCTGTGGTTGACCTTAAAGGTGATAAATGACAAACTGTGTAAATGTATGTAAGTGTAGCATTGTGAGATAACAACACAATAAAGAAGGCAAAAACCACAAGATTCAAAACAGCAGGACTGCACCTTTTTATGATTAGATGACAATCAGCCAACACGTAGTTTAGACAATTCGATTTGAACTGAAAATTACCTTTTGGTTAACTTTGATTATATTACCAGTAAATAATAACCATAGCTTCTTTCTGCATTTATCACTTATGTAAACAGAAAATCTATGAATCTATTTGTATGCAATCAAGGCCTCAAGTTTTCTGACAGGTAAAAACACAGTGACTACTCTCAGGTACTAGTACCAAGCACACTACACACTATATGCAGCACAACAGCCACCCTACACAGTTTAACCATTGTTTGTTTTGTGGTAATAATTGTTCAGTAAGTCATAGTAAGTCACTATACCATTTACTCTTAGTGTGTCCTTACCCTGTAGACCAGTGATGGTGAGGGGTACACCCTGTACCTGAACTCCAGCAGCGCCCAGGCCTGCAATGCTGACTGTCTGTACACCAGACCCTGGGTTAATCTGAGCTGCGCTGAGTGTCAGGGGAGCTCCGCTCAGGGAAACCAGCCCACCACCACCCACTGTAGTCCCACCAGCCATTGGGGCCAGTGTCAGCTGCTGTGGCACAGCTGTCCCAAGGCCACCTTGTAGGGACACTCCCCCGGGCAGCTGCAGTGTTTGCCAGGTGATCTGCCCAGATGGTGACAGTGTTGGGGTGCGAATAAGGACCTGGGCTGGGTTCTGGAAGGCCTGGATGGGTTGCAGGGTTTGTCCTGGGGCCAGCTGTAGGGTCTGAATGTGCTGAGATTGCTGCTGACCCTGGGCCTGACCTTGGTTCTGAGCCTGGGGTTGCAGCTGGATCTGCTGCACCAACTGGTGCCCCACCTGGCCCACAATGACCTGCTGGATGGTTCCTGCTGTATCTGTCTGGTTTTGCAGCCCATTTGCTTGGTTTTGCGAGTCTGCCTCACTGGTCTGCACTTGTGTCTCAGCTGGTCCACCTTCTGATGCAGCTGAAACCACTTGTGCCCCGTCGGATATGTCTCCCTCTGCTACTGCTGTTGTTGAGCCACCGGATGTTGTAGCAGGAGCAGGCCCAGCCACTGCTGTGGTCACTAACTGGGTGCCATTGGCAACAGAGAATGTGCCGTCTGCTGACTGAATGAGCTGCACAGCCCCACCCCCTCCAACACTGTTGATAACAGGCAAAGCCAGGGTCATGCCACCGAGGTTTATGGGTACTGTAGTCATAACTGGAGCCTGGGAGCCCTGCAGAGTCTGCAGTTGCAGTGGGAATGACTGAGCAGGGCGGATCTGCAGTGGGACTGTCTGGTTTGCTGTACTTGTTAGGATGGTCTGCTGGTTGGCTGGTTGTAGGATGGTCTGTGTTTGCCCTGGACTTGGGGTCTGAATAAGCTGAACTTGCTCCGACAGAGCCCCAATGGAAGCTGTTTGAGCCGGGCTGATGTGGATCTGCTGTCCATCTGCAGTCTGCAGGTGAGGGATGACCTGGTATTGGACCCCACTCCCAGCATTGGGCAGGTTCTGAACCTGTATGATCTGGAACTGCTGCTGACTTGCTGTAACACTGTTGGTTCCACCTACTGGCTTCACCTGCTCAACATAATAAACAAATAAGGTGATAAAAAATGGTAAACTATGAAAAACACTTGCTCAAATCCATAGCGTGCCCCACCTCTTTCACCTTGCGTCCTCCAGACGAGCTGTCATTAGCCAGTGTGGTCGTCACAGCAACAGGCTGACTGGGGTTCTCTTTGGCCATAGTTGGTGCTGCTGTAATGATCTGCCAGCCGTTTCCTGTGAACTGAGCTGGGACCAGTTCCAGTTGCTGTGGCACCAGGGCCTGACCCCCTGCAGTGTCCACCACTATCTGACCCTGGAGCTGACCTGTTTGCAGCTGGATCTGACCAGCCTGCACCTGGATCTGCTGGGCACCCGTCTGGGCCCCCTCCACTACCCCTTGGCCTCCGATCTTACTGCAGGTGGCCGCTAGCAGAGCCAACGGAGAGGGCTGAGATGAATCCTGGAGAGTAGAAGAAAGTGTGGAGGAGAGAGAGAGCCGTTTAAACAGTAGTGACGGAAGAGGAAGGAGGGAGAAGAGGCAAGTCTGGTGTAGAGACAAAATGCAAGCGTGCTCATGCGTATTCTGTATGCAAGAAAATACAACTTATAACTTTAAAAAAGCCAAAGGGAAGCGATGGCCAGGTATAATTGTCTCCTTCACACAATGAATAACTTGATGAAAAAAAACAAGCGAAGCAGCGAGGGGTGTGGAAAACACAGTGCAGAAAAAAAGCAACACAAAAAGCTGAGAGAATAAGAGAGAGCTGTCAGTGGAAGTGGGCGGTATTACAGGAAGTGAGTGGGTGGGCGTGTGAGAACCACATTTCTCTTTTCTCAGAACAGTGGAAGAAAATGCCGCCTTCTCTCTCCTCCTTTTCAAAGGAACTAGGTCGCAGGCAAATTTTTAATGCTATACACCTCAACACTGCACGGAAACAGCCTAAGTCCTGTATTAACTACAACAGTGTGGGAAATAACACAGCAGTAATGCTTGTCATACACATTAAACAACAAAGGATGCTCTTGAGAATAATGTCCGAGATATTCACAAGCTCAAAAAACAGCTAAAATAGATCAATTCTACAAGTGTAGAGCCACATACCAACGCTGCAGGTCTTTAAAATAAATCCATGTGCAAATTTAAACCATTTTGACTCTAATTCAAGCGGACAATTCAAAAGTAAAGTGGCTGAAGTGTGACAGCCGTATAAGCCTATTCATGAGGCTCTGGGTTGACTCTCAGCAGGGCTGCACAGAAGCAGGAAGTGGAATTCACCAGAGAAACGCCCCCAGAGGTGTCTGGCTGGGAGGGGACGGGGACATGTTTGGCCTACAGGCAAAGCAAAAGTACTGAATCATAATAAAGTCATCTTAACATTTTACCTGAGATCCAGAACTTTTCCCCTTTTTAGATGCTTTCCCTCCTTCGGTTCCAGGTGATTCCTTCTTGGAGTCTGCGGGAAAGAAGTGCAGTGTTAGAATACTCCCTGTTATAAAACCGTCAGATGGGTAAATTCTGCCGAGCAAAGTCCAGAGACCATCATGTTCCACAAGCTGCGGAGGGAAACTTATCACAATGCAGATTTAGCACAGCGCCAATGTTCAGTGGAGCAGAAGCGAAAACAGTAACCTCATCATCATATCAAGAGGCTTGGAGCCTCATAGATGTCAAACAGAGGGAGCGAGGAGGAGAGGGGTGGAGACGGAGAGGGGGAGGGTACCTACCACTCATAACGCATTAATATACCGAGGGAGAGAGGGTGTAGTTCACGGTAGAAGGCCGGCCGGGTACACACACGGAGGACGGCCTATATGTTCGGCGCTGGGCCGTGGCGGATCTGCCCGTTTGACGAAACCACCCACCGGCCAGGAAGGGCGGTGCCAATCGCGAGCACAATCAAACAGCCCCGAGTAACAGCGATGCCGGAGAACGCGGTGCCCGTCCGCCCCCTCGTTGCCCCGTCGTGCGCCTCTTTCACCGGATAGACAGTCCATAAACGAGCAAATTAGCGCCTGTCAAAACGATCTCCTCAGAGAAGTTGGCCGTGTGTGACCGCGGAGGCCCACCCACTTCCATTTAAGCATCAGGACAACACCCTCTTTGCTGCTCCTGCCTGTCGCCGCCGTTTCTCCCGCCACACGACGCGCGGACGCCTCGTCGCCGTCCGTCGTGCACCGAAAACGAGCCGCCACCAGTGTTTGTGTTTTACGCCTATTCCCGTTTTTTTCCGTGCACAATTGATTTTTTAGGGGGAGATACGGGGAGATAGCTGTGGCTTTTGTGGGCGGACGCGCTCCTCCCACATATTCAGATTGGACGACGGGGCTCGGCGTGCGAGGGTCGAGATGGGAGTTGTATTTTGGTGAGGCCTCGCCTTCTCGAACTGGATTGGGCGCCCCGGACTACGACTCCCATGATGCCACGGCGCAGCAGTCGGCTCGGAGCAGCTTCTTCTAGGCTGGAACAGCGGACTCGGTAGTCATGTTAGTGTGAGAGCGAGCGGGAAGGGCGGCGACTTGCGTGTCGTGGGGGTTGGGCGAACGGGAAAGAGAGGCGTGAGCGTTTGTTTCCACTCCGCCGTGTCACAGGATGACAGTCGGCTCAGAAAAACAAGAGAAGAGGCAGAGTTGGGTTGAATTTGACCCATTCAAGTCATCAGATTGATGAAACCTCACCCTCCTCCTCCTGTTATTCCAATGACTCTAATCCACTTAGAAACTTATGTGATTGAAAGTGTTTTGATAACTGGTTTCATTTTGCGTTTTCTTTATTTAAAAGCAAATGTATTTTCCCGGTTTCACCCTTTAACGTATTTGTAATATGGATCATTTGGAAAGAAAATGCATTTGACCATATCAACAGATAATCTGAACGGGGATGTGTCTTAGAGGTTAAATTAAGTGTTTGTGTAGATAAAGGAGCCACTCGACGGAATGTTAAATTAAAATGGTAACAAAAAAGCAGACTTTCTGATTTTTCAAATTGGAAAACTAAAAAGAAATAGTTTCAATTTAATAATGGTTTTGAATATTAATATGTTTGTATAACATAATAATAAGTGGCTTGTTTTATCCTTTTTAGATTATTAATATTCTCCTCCTTGTACTAATCTAAAAAAGGGCCTCACCAGTAACAGTTGAATTTTAAAGTTGCATTACTATTACACAGAAAAAGCTTCTGGACAGGATTCAGGTCAAAGGTTGACTCAGTGCTGTTTAGCAGGAGGGAAGCACTAAAGAACACAACTTAAAAAAAAAGTTATTTGCTGCAGTTGCAGTAACTACACACAAGTTAGTTTGTGCAACAGTCTGGAACAGAAGCCACGTCTTCTCCCACGCAACAAAATCTCTCTCAATCTGCCAAAGAGGAATTACACGTTACAATCACCCTGACCAACAGCTACATGTTGACACGTTGATGTATTTGTGCCGTGGGCCTTGGCCACCCAGTACTGCTCAGCATATATCTCTGTCCCGGATTCCACAGGATCTGGCTGTGGCGTGTTTCGTGTGTTAATCTGGGGTTAAGAGTGTCGCTTACATCACTAGAAAGCTGTAGACGACGCACAGTATGTGAATTATTTCCATCCTTCGTGTGCTACGACCACTGTGCAGTCCAGATGCAACCCCCCCCCCCCCCCCCCCCCCGAATGGATAAGGCTCGTCTTCTCTTCTGTAGGCCACCCACTCTGTGATTTCTGGCACCGCTGCTGCAATACAGTACTAAACAATGGCTTGGTTTCGATCCTCAGTTTGCCTTCACTCTGAGTCAGGAGTGACCTTAGCCAAGTGCAGTCACAGCCCTGGTTCACTGAGCAGAAAACATCATTAGCAGGCAGACAAGTGAGGATATGCCCCTGGTAGGAAAAAATATACTTTTATACTTTGAGCCTGTCACATGCACACAAAGTTAAGATGGTGTTGTAGTGTTTATGCATTTATATTCCTGCATTTGCCTGATTCCCCAGAGTATGTAAAGGAATGAGAACATTTAGTTTCACTGCTTTTTAGCAGTGTTTATCATTGAGTTTATCATTGAACCTAATGCAATTTTTGACAACATATCAACAGATTTGTATTTTAATGTGGCTTTTATGACTGTTATAACGCAAAGACATTTATAAATCTTTGATTTTAAACATCCTCAGTCATGGTCTGTTGAACGTCACCTGTAGCCTGCAGGACGTGGCTGCTCACGGGCCTCACACACAACCTGCTGTCTGTCTGTTGTTTTCACAGCAGCACTGCACACCCACACCTGTGGTGGCCCAGAAACATGGCCTGCACACACCCACTGGCACATGCACTGTAATTACTGCGGAAGCCAAGCGCCTTGTACCCGCCCCCTGGGCCACTGGCAGGGCGTTGCTAGGCAACGAGGTCTGGTCTGAAGAAGGGGTGTTGTCTGTGTGTGTGAGCATGTGAGCATGTATGATGCTGATGATGGCAGGGGGTGTGTTAGAGAGCAGCCTGTAGTCTGTTACACAGATAATTATAAGAAGGTCAAACCACAGGACGGTGTTCACAGCAGCATTAAACCACTAAAGCTTAACTTACCAACATCACATCAATCTACATTTATAATATTGGTAAAGCGACTTCTTGGTTATTCCTGAAAAATCATATACGGTTCAGCTAAACCGGGGAAATCATAAATACATTAGAAGGTATATTCTATAATAATGTGAAGAAAGTGAAATTGGTTTCACTCCGACACTTCCTGCTGCTGCCACCAGATGGTGCCACACACCAGATTTAGTCAACCAGCATATATTAAAGTAGGAATACCACAATAAAAAGATAATCATTTTAGAATAAAAAATGTTTTTGTTACTAATGTCTGGATATAAGCAAAATTTTGCATATATTACATATACATTATACAGTAACGTTGCATTATGTTTTATAGATTGTGTAAAGTAGCACAAAAGGTAAAGCACCAGCACCAGAGGACTGTACACAAGCATTCAGGGTTCTTTTATTGCTGTGCTACCAGGAAGGCAAGGCCTGTCATCCATAGTCCTACTTTTGGGTGTTTTTTGTTCAACCTTGCCATTATACAGCTTTATTTTTCTCTCCAACGTTGATAAGAAAGAGAAATATACTTGCGCGCAATATTTATTGCTGCTTCAGTGTTTGCACTGGAAAAAAAATATTATAACAAAGGTTTTAAACAAGCAGAAAATTATTCTCATACTCCAAGATATGAGTAGATGAGCTCAGGAAAAGTTTTAAAGTCAAGGAAGCTTTAAACGTCAGTGAAAGCAGAACTGTGAGCGTTTTATGTTGATGTGAGTTTTAGACATTCTGATTCCACAAGTTTTTTAGGAAGTAGTTTACATACTGTCTTTAAAGTAGCACTCGCTTAGTTTTGGCACGTTGTATCTCCTTACATGTGAACTCCAACTGAGACGAAAGCAAACTCTTGGGTTTGACTGTTAAGTGCTGCCCTAATACACTTGACATAGCTTGAAACAGCTGACGTTTATCTGGAGAAAAAGAAACTGGAGCGCGTTTTAAACTAAATGTATAAATGAGCTGATGGATCTAGGTCTAGCCTGTTCTGCTAGTTTTATCATGATGATTAATGATGATTTTTGTTATATTTCTTGTGAGCTTCATTTGAAGCTGGAGGACAAAACAGCATCCAGCACGTCGGGCCTCATGTCGTCCCTCTGAATGACACGAGACAGCCCTGATGGATGTGACACGGAGTTTGCAGGTCACTGCACATTTCATGAATATGAGACATTAAAATGTGTGTGAAGGTAAGACAGAGCTCTAGTGCGTGAGCGTAGGCATGCATTTGTCACACGGCTGCGGCGTCAGGATGTCTCCCTTACCTAAAGGTTAGGTTGTAAAGACAACGAGATTTATGGCTTGTACCATGACTTGTTGTTTGGCAGGTTTCTCTGTTGCTCATACCATTTGTTCGTGCATGTGTGTGTGTGTACAGATCTGGAGAAGTTGTTGACAAGCGATAGCGGATACATTTCATATACTGCTTAACTGACAAGGACGAAAGGTTTTAAAAAATAAACTCTGACAGTTTAGATATTTATCAGTCCTCGATTAGACAAACATGATTCATGATTAGAAGCTAATCATCACAGCGCTAGTTCATCAATATGTCTACAGCTCAAAAATCTGACTTCTGCGTCCAGGTATTAACTCATATGGAGCAGATCTGTGATGAAGGTCGTCCAAACGTTGTCTTAAATGCTGTTCGACTCTGATCAGATGCCTTCAGGTCTCTGCTGCCAAATGAGGTTTGATCAGTTATTGAAATCTGAACTTAATTTCTATTTTCAGGCCTCAACAGGTGTGTTCTGTTTACCGGTGACTTTGATGAGGATCGGGTTGCACATTTAACAAATTAAGGCAGGAACCCGGTGACTGTCACGCATCTTGTCTGTACAAGACATCAGTTTGTCCACGTGAATGTGAATCAGAACGGATGATGTCACTACTCTGCTATGTCTCATCTTAACGTGTTACTGTCTAGATGCCCTAAAGTTAACTCACACGGACAAACATGCAGATTCACTGAATGTTGAATAGTGCAACTATAGGTGTAGCGCTTTAATCGTTTTCTACTGTCACATAAATCATGCTGTGTGTGACTACAGTAACCTGAGCAGATCTATCTGCCATGAAAAGCATGTTTTGTAATTCTTGGAAACATGACACTACATTACACGAAAGCTGGACTTACGTGAAGCTTTGTGAAAGCTGGCAGTGTCTCGCTTTAATGATAGTTGAGTGATTGGAGCATCCTGATGTGTAATCGGTTGTGAAAGCAACAGGTTTGTGTCAGTGGGCTCGGTGCCAAAGATCTAGGTGGAACATGTCAAGGTGTTTTTCTGTTTTTCTTTTCTGAATAGAGAGATTTTTAAACATATGCCAAAGCAAGATTTCAGTGTCAGCTGTCTAGTTATTGCTCTAATATTGTGTAACAGTAATAATAATAATTCAGTAAATCACTTAATGATGAAGTTCCATCATATCTTAGCCATCTCTCAGTTTCAGATGCTGGAGGAACCTTCTTCAGAGCTCTTCTACTCTCCTTCTATCCACTTACATGCCACCGTTTCTTTTCTTCGTAGGGACTCTCTGTAGCCGTGTGTCTCCATTGTGCAGTTACACTTAACGTGAATAATTGGGACATGGTCCAAATATAGAAAATGTTTTGCTCATCAGATGTCTGCGGCCTCACCCTTCATAACTTTGTGTCTATGATAAAAATGTTACAAGACAGTCTGACGCTGTCAAGGTACATAACAATGCTTTATGAGTGTGTGAGAGAAACCAGAGAGGTGTGTCCACAAGATGCTAATTTGACATATTTAGTCAAGGTACAAAACATTTGTGAAATATAGTTTGATTGTCTGTAATAATGGTAATAACGTCTTTATGCGTTTTGTTCATTTGTTAGCTAAAGTGTGTGTGAGCTTGCATGTGTGTGTGTATAATTAGAAATCGTGTTTTCAAAAGAAATTCTTTCACAATTACCCGCATCACCCAAGTGGTGAGAAGAATGTTAACAGTGGTTGTCATGGTAGCGACGGGACAAACATCCAATCAGTAGAAACACATTTGAACTGGCGTGAAAGATGAAAAGCTTGAAGACGTCCATGGTGAAAATCCTACGTTTTGTTCATACAACTAGTTGCAGCAAAACTCACAGCTTCGATCTAGAATCCAAACGCTGAAAGGATCCAATTCAAGCTCCCAGAAACCTGCCGAGTGGTCGTCTCATAGACACCACCAGCAGCCTGAGGTCATGTCTCTCTTCCAGCATTTAACATTACGCTCAGATAAAAAGTTCCCTTGTTCGTTTTCTACCAATAACTAGAATGTGTGATAAGTAATGAGCAAATCAGGCATCAGAGAAAAATGGTTTTAATTAAAAATGACAAATTATGAATTTTTCACTTCAGCCATTTGCACATTTTCACAATGTGACTGACTTTTGAATTTTAAAGGGTAAAGAGGCAAAGGTGTTGATACATGTAAATTAATCAAAGAAAGTTTTAGCTTTAACATGCAACAAGAATATGACAAGAAGATGCTTATCAGGCAGCTCTGAGGAAAACTATCACAAGTAATAGAAAATATCTGTGGCTGAGACTCTGCACTAAATAAGCTTTTAATGGATGGAAGTGCCTGAACAGCTTCTTTTTGTCTGTACAGAGATCAAAGACCCATAATCAATAATTCACATTTTACACATTCTTTGCATTCAGGCTAAAAATATGACATCAAGATTTATTGTCAGTCGTGTGTTGTCACTGATAAACTGACAACCAACATGTAATATTTCGCAATTATAAAGCCTTTTATCAACCGTGAGGCCAAGAACTGAATATAATTACAAGCAACTACCAGGCCATCTTCAAAGACTAAACCTTTATGGCCAGTATGTGCAGAATGTCTGTGCAGGCGTCAAGTGCCAGTATTTATTACATGCACTCAGGCGAGTGCTACCCTTCATCCTGCTGCACTGTGCCGCTGTGTGCACGTCTCTGTGTGTGCTTGTGCTCATGCAGCAGGTCAGATATGCTCCACACACACACGTACAGGTGACACCGAAAAGATTACAGGCACGGCAGGAGGGTGAAAAGGCAACCTGTGGTCAGCCTCCAGAACTCCACGACCCCCAAGAGTTCAGTGGCCGTAACAAAGAGCTCCCGAGGGCAGGAGAGGAGATGCTCTTTGTGACATCAACGAGGTAGAGATAGGAGCAAAACCTTGCACTCAGCGTGAACTCAGGGTTCAACCGTGACCCCCATAAATCACACCTTGAGTTTTTACTGTAATTAAAGAACACTGAAAGATTCCCTCTGTACTGAGGGGTTAAACGTGGACACAAAAACTGAGAAGAGCCTTGAAAATGAAATGTTCTCTCCATTATCTCAGTCATTTCACCGTCACTGCCTCCCAGTTGAAATCCAGCCGAACCCAAAGATGCAGAATGAAGCAGAACTGAAAGACTATTAAAGAGAACAGGACCCATGCTGTGCTTTCAGACAGCCAGCAAGCATGTGTTTAAACATTGCCTTTGAAGCTAAATGTGAAATGATTAAGTCTGCTTAGAAGTCTGTGTGGCTCTCCGGTGCGCGCTGCTGTGTGTGCATGCGTGGACGTCTTTGAAGATGGTACTCTTGTATGAGCTCAGGAAGATCTTTACAGCAGCGCTAAGTGGAGGGTGCAGCGTGCCATAAAAATCAAGATAAGTGTGTGCGTACGTGGGTCTGTATTTGTGTGTGTGTGTGTAGTTGAGAACAGGACCTGACGTGACTTGCGAGCTTGGTGGAGCTGACGCCAGGCACTTGTTTCTGGCTGTCTGTGTATGTCCTGAACGACAGCCCAGAGGCAGAGCATGTGTGTGTGCGGTTAGCTGGGAAAAGAAAGCGTTTCATGTTTGACGGGAACCATCAATAAAACAGCAACCATGAAATGGCCTCAGAACCACCTGAACCTGGTCACAGAAAGTGTGCGAGCGAGACGAGCGCAGGAAAGAGACCAAAGAGTAGAGCGTTTGCACTGACCTGCATTCTTTTCTCTCGTCTCTTTCACGCCTCCACCCTGCCCTGATTGATGACCACGTAGAGCAGGATTTGTGTGTCTGTGTGTGCGCGTTGTGTGTCTGACTATATGCATGCAGAGATGACTGGAGCGTAATTGCAGTGTAAGTGCTGTACTTTAAGCCTAGATGTGCACGGGATGCGATTAATTGCCACTTGTGTTGCAGGCCGCTGACTTTTTCACCCACATCTGGGGGAGTTCTGCATTTCTTTGTGGAATAAATTAACAATTTGTTACACGGCAATTAGCATGAAAAAGCAAGCAGCTTGTTTCCAGTCAATTTAACACCAAGCCATCTCTCCATGCTTTTCTTAACCCTCTCACTTCTTCTGCTCCCTGCCCCCGGATTTTATGGCACGCATTGTGGCGAGGTGAAGCGTAATGAGTGGGAGGAGTACTGGTTAACCAGGAAAACTGTGAATTTGCGTCTGTGTGTGTTTGTGCTGCAGCAAGGTTGTGTTGGAAAAACGCTTTGGTAAAATATGCACATGATACGTCTAGAACATGTTTTCATTAGTTATTGTGGTTTACTGAGTATACGCTGATCAGTATAGTGGTCATTTATCCAGCTAAAATAATTTAACATTAACTTTATTTAATCCTGCCTTCGTGGACTTTCTGTTTGCTTGTGAGGGAGAAAAGTGTCATTTTTGGATCATACTGGTTATAGAGAAGCTGTAAAACTGCTTATAGGTGAGTTGCTCCTGTTTTTATCTACGATGTGCGTGTTTTGCCCCTAGAACCACTTCCTCACACTCAAAAGCTGCTCGTACATACAGTCGCTCTTCTCGTGCTCCCACACACCGTAAACTACTCTTTGTACCTTTATCGCACATGCAGGGACAATTCAAGTGTGAGGGAAGGGTTTTGAGGCAGGGTATTACAAAATGTGAGCAAGAAATAAATTAAGTGATCATATATTATTATTTATCTTATAAATAAAGGAATACACTCCCCATCTACATCCAAAAAATTGTGAACTTAAAAAATATACAACATAGTTCGGGGGCCATCGGGGCCCCACGTGCTCAAAGACACCTTCCACCTTCTGTCTGCTTGATCACTACTGGCCTCAGACAGACAGATGGACGTCTGTCCAGTAGGACGCATAAAACACACACACGCACACACACACACCTCTAAGATGACCTAGACCCCCCACGCTGAGGCAGCAGTGATCAGATGCAGAAGTGCATCCATCAAGACTGAAAGTGAAAAATGACGCCTGGAAGTGTATGATTATGCTTCTGGGCTTCTACGCATCAATCAACAGACACACACACACATTTGACCACACATTAAACACAGAGAAGACGTGGAACTTGAAAAATGAACAAGAGTAAATTAATCTCCTTGTCTGAGCTGTGTGTGCATGTCTCCGTGTTGGTGAGGAGCAGAGAGAAGGATGAACAGTGTTATTGGTGAGGAGAATAGAGATCCCGGTCAGAGCAGGATTTAATCAAGGAGCAGGAGAGAGGACGAGTTTGTGTGTGCGAGTGGAAGTGGAGTGAGTTGGGTCTGAGTGCTCGTCAGCATAGCTGGAACTAAAGGACATCACCAGCCTCAGCTGGAGAAAAATGACAGAAGCCTTAAAAAACCGTAGAGAAATCAAATGTGTGACGTGTCGAACCAGCAGCCTTCCCGTTTTTCTGTCTTCATCATGTGCTCCTCGTCACCCTTTAAACGCTGTGCTGTTAGAGTGTGTACAGTGCATGTCGGACGTGATATCTTCTAAGCAAAAAAAAAACCCCACATTTGGCAAATATATTTTACACACAATAGAATTTTTTATTTTTAAAAAATAAAAAAATAAGAGGTATTGATCACATGGAAACTAAACTCTATATGTGTGTGAGGCCTAAGAAGTGACGCCGATGATAAAGGCCTTAAATGTACAATAATTTATGAAATTTAAATTTCTCTTTGTTTAAGTCTGTTTATGTCGATGTGTATTTTGGATGATGTTTTATAATCTTTAAGGGAAGAGAAACTTGCACAACAACTGTAACACAAATCTGAAATTAGAATGATATTTGTTTCATATTTTCTGTCAACATTTGAACTATTTTATAATATGATTATTTGATGTCGTCTGAGATCTATGATCTATGAATTAAAGCTGCTGATGTGCAGTCAACATGCCCGAGATAGAGCCACCTCCCAAATAACAGCATTTCAACAAATCAATGAAGACTCCACCTTTGGATCCATCTCATTTATATCTTGGCAAACAAAATGACTCCTGTGCAAAAACCTGCAACTTTATGTTCAGTGTAGTTAACACGCGACATAAAAGTTGATGCAGGAGCAGGGAAAGTCATAACGCAAGCAGCTTCAGTGAAGGCGCTTGTTAAAAAGATACCACTTTACAGCACGAGGTGTGTGTGTGGAGCCCACAGAGGCAGAATGTGAGCTTTTCATCCACTCCAGTTACTAATCATGCTCTCATTCCCTCTCTCTCCCTGCATAATTCCCCCCCTTCCCTTTATAAATCTTTCGTCTCTCTCCACCTCTTCCTGTCTTTGTGAGGGCAGAGACAGCAGATGTGTTGGCAGGTTAAATGACCCCAGTGATGTATGAGTTAACAAACCTCAGACATCCATCAACCCCAACCTAAGTGTGTGTGTGTGTGTGTGTGTGTGTGTGTGTGTGCTTTTAACAAAGAAAGAAAAGGAGATGCTCCTCATGAAGTGTAGCTTCAATTCACTTTCAGCCCAAACATGAGCCCCAAAAAACACACAGCACAGGCTTCACCCATGGATCCATCCTCCTTCACCTCTGCGTCTGCTAGTATGTTACAATAGATGTGTGTGCAGTGTGCGACCAGGCTTTCTGTGCATGAGTTTATGTGTTTGCATGACAAAAAGAGAAGCTTTCAGTACTTATTGATCCTTTATTATAAATGGGATGAAAGGGGGTGTCGTAAATCACCGAATGTTTTCATCACAGCTACCCCAAACACGGTTTTCAGACTCTGCTGCCACAGTCGTCCATCAGCCGTGTGCTGACAGACAGCGGACGTGCCCGCTCCACGCAGTAATTACAGGAAGCCGAGGAGGAGCTGCTTCAGGCACATCCTGGCACATGACTCACCTGGATGACTTTTTCCCTCTCTTGTAAAACAAGTTCAGTTTGTCACAGGGGTTGAGTTTTGAGGGCATTGACGGGCCCGTTCGGGTCCGAGGGGTCATTCATTCAATTTGAACAGCACTGGACTCTATGATAGCAGACTAAAACGTTTAAGCTTTATTTGAAATCAACAGTTTTCATGTCCAAACGCTACATTTTTAGTGAGGTATCCGTTTTTACATGCGTTTTAGATCAGAATCCACTTGACAATTCTTCACTTTCAGCTCACTACTGAACTTTGAGCAGTGCCAAGTTAATGGGAGCTAATCATCATAACTGCACTACAGGACTCCGCAGAACCTTTCTTTTCACAAACTGATTGAACCTAACCCCCTGGATGCACTGAATATTTTGTGTCATGTTTAGCAGCTTGTCTTTTGACTCTGGGATTCTCCCGCTAATTGTCCCAGCAGGGCAGCTGACCAAGATGGCTGCCCTGCCCTCTGGATCACTGTGACTCCCCCAACAAAAGAACAGATGAGGAAAACAGCAAGAAGAAATAAAATACTTCAGCCATCCCTCTCACTGAGAAGTGCCAGATCTTTATTTCACTCCTTTCTTTCTGCTTTTTCTGTCTCAGCGCCCACAGAGTGGCTGGAAAGCACACGACAATCTGGTTTTGTTGTCGTTCGATGGCGCGTGATAATGTGGTCATTATCATCGCTAAGGGAACAGGTTGAGGCTCAGGCCGGGTTTCATTGGGGGCCTTTAAAGCACACCCATATACATATAAACACACACACACATTCATTTTCAGTGTGGGAAAAGAATGCTTCTGAACCAGAGACAGCTGTTTGGGTGGCTGGTCAGGACAGTGATCTGGTTGGAGGGGTGATGGCCAACTGTAAACTCCACCTGTGCAGACCTGAGGCTATGGGAGCAACAGGGGCCAGTGTGGGAGTCTGTGATTTTGCACTGGGAGGACTGTACTGTCCACCTCGCGTAAAAATCTATGACTACCGAGTTCTCATTATATGAAATTCTCATTATTAGCATTAACCAATAAAATACCCACCAAACCCACAGACTGCTCTTAGTGTTATTAATCAGTCTGCATCCCCATAGATAGTAACTGACTAACTCCTCCGGCTGATGTCACCTGCTGGAGGCGAGTCTCAGCCAATAGAAAAAATAACTTTATTCTATTGTTTTTATCAGTGATTAAGACCATTACACTATGTTTTGTTTGATGTAGATGTACATACATAAAATTCAACTAAATCATTATCTAAATGTATTCACCCAAATAAAGGGAAACTGATTAGATACGTTTGTGAAAACTGGTCCCAGACTCTTTCATGTTTTACAACTTCATTTCAGAAAATTCTGTTATATTATACATTTAAACCTGTAGAACAGTGTGTGTGTGTGTGTGTGTGTGTGAGAGAGCGAGAGGGACGTGATTAACTTTTCCATATACGGTTCAGCTGACTTAATTCAGGTTGGTCATAGAACAAGAGACATGTGGAAAGGGCACAGAAGCAGTTAATACCAAACAAATGAAGGGAATTGATTAAGTTCTACTGTTTAATTAAATTTGAAATTCAAATGAAATGTCCCCTTTATTTTCACTGGTATATTAAAACACTGGAGATCCTTTCTGCCAACTACTCAGGTACAGGATCAGGATTATCGTGTAGAGCGTTTACCTGTTTGCTGTCAGGTTACAAGCGTTTGTCTTCACTAAGCCTGAGTTTGGACATGTATTGAAATCATTTACATCACTGAGAGAGGAAGAGGTGTTTTCAGTGACAACATTTGTTTTGGGTTGAATGAGATTAAATTGCAGAGGGAGTGCTTGCGTCCTCCCTGCCCTCCCCCAGGGCTGCCTGGAAACGCCCCGGGGACAGGATGGGACGGACCAGGCCAACCTCTCATTCATCAGCCTCTGCCTCTGCACGGCTTCAACGCACTAAGCAAAACAACGCCGAAATAAAGCTCTTTCCTTCTGACGCACCAGACTCAGGCCAAACAAGTTTACTTCAAAATACATGAAACCATACTTGTCAGTGCTAATCTGCCTGGGAAGTTTGTTTTTCAGGTCATCTGTTTTTTTACTAAATGACAAGACACCTGCAGAAATGAAAACAAATTGTTGTACGTGGTGACCTGGTTGTTCAGGGCTCTCACTCACATTCCATAACACTGTTGTCTGAGCCCTGTGAAATAGCTTTTAATAAAGCTGCTACAATTATTCTACATGATGACTTATTATATCTGTAAATACACAAGGAGACACCTTTTGCAGATCAAAGAAAAGCAGCTGGTCGACGCTGTCATTAATCACCACTGTTGTCTTGACTTATGTATTACTGACCTACTTGTTGCGTATAGAGACAGTGAGGTGTCCTCTGATTGGTCCTCAGGGTGCTTCAAAGCAACCACCAAGCTACAACTACCTCAGCAGTCAGAGAGGAAACAGACTCATCCCGTCCAGCCAGCGGGAACACACACACAGACACACACAGACACGCAGTGGAACATATCAGCGCACATGGCTGCTACGCTGCTGGGGGTAAGTTTACTTTTATGTGTACTTGCTGAAACCTCTTAACCTGAACCTGGCTCAGTATCTGACTTTGAGCTCTTACCTTTGTGTTGACGCAAATATCAACGCGACAATAACTTAGTAAAATAACAGCTTGTCTGTGTTTTTGTTTTGTTTAACACTGTTTGCTTCTAATGTCCAAGTGTGAGGCGTCCACAGTTTTAGATTGAGTCAGGTTAGACACTATTTGTCATAAGCTCCAATATTAATTTATCCGACATAATCGGAGTTTTAATAGTGTTTCGTTTTCAACATCTTCTTGAATTGCGCGTATTTACGCACAGTACCATGACTCCGTGATGACAGGTCTAAACTGATCTCTGCTCTCCACAGGAGGAGCCCCGCTTGGGCAACACCCCGCTGGCCATGCTGGCCGCCACCTGCAGCAGAGTCGGTGATCACAGCTCCTCGCCCCCTGTTCTTCCCGATGGAGCCACGGGACTCCTCAAAGGGTTTTACCCGTGGAAGAGGGGCGCTTCGGGCAGCCTCGGTGCCAGCCTCACCACACTCGTGCCCTCCAGGAGTAATGGGGCTGGACTGTCGGAGCCCTCTAGCGCCTTTTCAGTGACCACAGCCAACTCTCTATTTGGAAACGACTTTTCGATGTATCAGTCCTCTGTGGCATCGGACAACAACGTTGCCGATCCTGCAAACGCACAACGATCTGCGTTTCTTTCTAAATTTCCCTCCTCAGTTGACGGCATAACGGGGATGTACCCGAGGATGCACTCACATCCCTACGAGTCATGGTTCAAGCCCATGGGAGACGTCGGAAACGGGTCCGCTTGGTGGGACATGGGAGGCGGCTGGATGGACACACAGAGCTCGGCCGGGTTACCCTCTCCTCTGAGCGGCTACACTTCTGACTATAGCTCAGCATTCAGCACCGGTGCCTCTCAGCACCTGCTCCCCGCCACGCAGCACCTGTTCGATGGATTTAGACCACCTGCCTCTGTTCCTTACGCAGAGTCCACAACAACGGGGGCACCAGCGCCGACAGGAACCCCGGTCGTTTCTGTGGCCCCATCTTCTCGCTCTTCCTCCAGGCGCTACTCCGGCAGAGCCACCTGCGACTGCCCGAACTGCCAGGAGGCGGAGAGTCTTGGCCAGGGGGGGACGAGCCCGCGTCGGAGGGGCCTGCACAGCTGTCACATCCCGGGATGTGGTAAAGTGTACGGCAAGACCTCTCACCTGAAGGCCCACCTGCGCTGGCACACCGGGGAGCGGCCGTTCGTCTGCAACTGGCTCTTCTGCGGGAAGCGCTTTACGCGTTCAGACGAGCTCCAGCGCCATTTGCGCACGCACACCGGGGAGAAGCGATTCGAGTGCACGATTTGCCACAAGCGGTTCATGCGCTCCGACCACCTCAGCAAGCACGTCCGGACGCACAGCGCCGAGGGCTCGGAGGACGGCGGGGAACCGAGACCCGGTAAAGGCAACAGCGACACGGACAGTAGTCTATCGGGCAGCCCGAGCCAGTCCCCCGGTCTGCCCGCGCGTCAGACTGTCAAACCCACGGAGGGACATTAAGCGGGCGAATAATTAATAAAGCCTGAATACACTGTACCAACCTCCGTGGACTGAAACGGCACTTTAATGAACTTGACCTGGATCAAAACTGTGTCCTTATACCTCAAATAACCATAAAGTCACATTTGTACTTTCTTTAAAATAAAAGTTTACTCTACAGTTGATCAAATCTTTTGTTATGTGAAAATACGTCCTGTGCGCCGTATTTATTTGAATTAAACAGCCATTTAATGTATTTGTCTCGGTTTTTTTCTTAACTTTTCACTTTTTATTAAACCTTATGACATCGAAAATAACATTTATTAGCTGTAACTGGTCTCAATAAAACGTAAGGCCTTACAGTAAGTATTTTAGTAGAGTAATTTAAACACATTAATTTTTGACTCTAGGTTTCATAAAAACTATTCCTTTATATTCTAAACAAAGCAAAATCATATTTGCATTAATACGTGAGAACTTTTCTTCTGACCTTTATTTAGACTGGTTTTAAAATTGGAGTTTGATTTGTAGTGTAGACCTGGATTTATTTTATTAACACAGAAAAGAAACAATAAAAAAGAAAACTTGAAGTTGTGTTTCTGTAATGTTGGAGTATACTGAAAATTACAGCACAGCTTTTAAAAAAGCAGAATTAAATAGTTTTACTTCCATCGGATAACTTCCATTCTAATTACTGCACTACCTGAACCAGTGCTTATGGCTGAAAGTCTGTCCCGTGGTCAGTATAATGCTGTACTGCGCCAGCGTTGTCCCATTACTCATCATTGAACCACACGACTTTTCCACCGAACCTTAGACCCAGCCTGGTCCACTGACAGCGTTGTTTTTGTTTGTTTGTTTACTTTTTCACGAGGTTAACTCGTCAGGTGTAACCAGTATCTGATTTGTTTGAACTGTAGACGCGATGGCACAGAAAAGCCACAGAGCACAGAGAGAAAACCTTACACATTTTATTGTGATCAAAAAATCATGCTACACATCTAGTCACATTAACTGACAGCGTAACTACACATAAAGTGCTATTGTTACTCAGTTTCTGCTGAGATGAGATGATTATTACCTTATTGCTGAAGTATTATTAGGGAGAAAGACTGGCCTTCATACCGTACTTACTGCCTGTAACTCAAGTAACCGTCTCATATCATAGCACTAGTACAAATGCAATAAAAAAGAAATATATAAAATCACAATAAATAATCATTAGTGTTCTCGACTTACAGTAAAACCGAGCAGCTATTGCTGTAAACAACACTGTTAAACAAATCAGGAGTGGGCAAGCAAACACAAAATAGCTCTGGATCCAAGCGATCTAGTGCATGAGAGACGCGAGGAGGGGGAGCCTGCCTCTGATCTCAGTACCTTCAGCCCTCATTTCTACGTTTGCTCAGGATTTAGAGTCTAAACGTATCAGGAAATCTGCAGTTGTGGATAAATTAGCTCTGGAATGATCAGCAGATATGTGCACACACAGTTCTCCCCATAACAGAGGCCACACGTTCAGACATTTGATGACACAGTTGCCATTAATTAAGTCTACATTGTTTTGGAGTGAGAAGTCCATCATCATGCCAGTATTGTGGTTGTGTTACATTGGCTTAAAATGCACCTTGATGCATCTAATGCCCCACAAACCAACATTTTCCCATAATAACAGCTCTCAGAGAATCCACAGGTTTCAGTAGTATAATGCAAAACAATGGTTCAAGTGCAAATCTAACCAGAAAAAACAACAACTGATAGTCATATTAAACTAAAATCACACTTGTCATGATAAAAAAAATTGGAAATAACAACAAAGCTACTTTTCAATGCAGTTGATCAGGAGCTAGGAAATGCTAATGCATGCCATGCCTCAATCTGACCGCAAGAGGGCAGACTTAGACAGGGAGAGAGCAAAGCTGTAGCGTGTCAAAATCATATGAACCAAGAACTATAGTGTTGTCCTATAAGTCATAAATAGAAAGCACGGATGGAGTGTAAAAGCACCCATCTATGCATGCACACACACATTCACCTTGTCACGCACTCTATAAGTTAAAGCAGTAAATGCTGCATGGCTAAAAAAAAGTGAGGAAGGATCCCCCATTACCCTGTGAAAAAGTAGCCTCCCTGCTGCTACACATGAAGAAGAGGCGAGGGACATGTGCTCCTTGTTTTCGTCTCAGTCTCCAGGATACTGGCCTCATTAGTTACACAGACTACGAGAGTTTAGTCAGTTGGTTTTATAAATATCCCTCCATGGAGGTGTCATAGTTTCGTTTCTAGGATCATCTTCACATACAGTCGGTTACGAAGGTTGAGCAGCAGAGAAGTAGCCTTCAGTCCAACTGTCCCGTATGTCCGGACCCGTGTCTAGTACTGCCAAGGGTCACCGAGCGGCATCTTAGGAACATGGATGTGCATCTCCACCGGGCGGTCGTGCGGGTGGTCCCTCCTGTAGGTGACTGTCTTCTCATTGGTTGTAGGAATGTATGACAGATCCTGAGGGGCAACAGTCAGTCAAACACCAGGCTGCACATCAGCTAGAACTAAAAAGTAAAAACGCACTTCTACCTTCTCAGTGACAGGTGTTATTCAGGATGGATTACACAGACGGATGAGGTTCTGTGTTTACCACTTGATGTTAAAGTCATATGACAACTGTGGTTGCATTACTGCAGTCCTGTCATGCGAGGGCTAAAATTCTGCGCGCTGACAATAATAACGTTATATCCTTTATGTTTCCTGTTACAACATGTCCCGACCAGAATTACGCAAGTCCTAGCGTTTTTTCAGACGTCACAAAATTCCTGTTGTTGCTGTACCAGTGTTTAGTTACGTAGGTTGCGCAGTCATTGTGATGGTATGACATTTCTGGAGTGCCCCTTATACTAGGTATTATTTCTAAATGGTCAGCCTCTGATGTTGAAGTTGGAAGCTGAGTCATGATGTACGTTAATGATTGTTAGGTTCTCTTTTGCAGATTGCAGTGAAGATTGTTAGGTAATCTTTGAGGAAGTAAGCAAAGCTCCCACATAACATAAAGCTCTCCCCACAGCAGCTCTGTCAGCACTTTAACACAGTTGTACCCTTTCTAATGATTACTTGCAGTAAACGGCAAACTATCTGTTCATTATGAGCAGCTTCCAGACATTTCTAAACTCCCCGACCCCTTTAAACACACATGTATGTCTCCAGAAAGCTCCCCCTTATTCAGATTTCCACCCCTTCCTTCTCAAAGGTGCTGTGCATCATTTTAAGGTCACAAATCTGGATGCACTGGACGGTGAGCTGGGAGTTGGGAGGAAATGAAAAATGCAGCTGTACCTCCAACAGCAGACTCAGATTTTTCATTGAACGTTTGAGTTTACAACCTATCCTAAAGAGTCAGGCTCACGCAGAATTTGCACGTGACCCTTGTGTGTATTCTGCAGAGTCTTTTGCCCGCTCACCTTTCCAGTGAAGTGATAAACGCCCTGAACATTGCCCCCTGGCGTTTGGCCTTTCTTCTGTAGAAGCAACCGGGACATGGCGACCACCACCAGGCCGCACAGCACCGTCAGGGCACACACACTCAGGAATGTGCCCACCAGGCGGCTACTGCTGCCACACTCTGTGGACAATAGAAGCACATTACCTCATCACAAACCAAAACATTTTATACACGTATACACATCTGGGACAAGAGAAGGAGAAACCCAAAGCAACGTTTAATGTAAATGCTCATGTAAAGCTCAAAGTTGTACTAAATGTATTCAGCTACCAACCAGTTTTCCACCACAGATACAGTGTTCAGCCAGTGGCATCTGTACCAGTGGTGTGTGTCTGCTGGGGAGCACGTGTGAATGGCGGCTCCGTCGTTCAACACAAAGACTCCAAAGAGTGCTCTGACATTTTGTAACGTGGTTACCATGGAGACCTGGCCCCTGCTGCACCCAGGAGGAGTGGGTGTGAGCAGGAAGAGAGTGTCCCGATGGGTGGAAGGGGGGGAGAGAGGATCGGGGGGAGGTGCACAATGAGCAGTGCTGTTCCAAAACGTGGGAAGGCGGGGTTGAACTGTAACACTTGGATCTGTGTGTGTGTGTGTGTGTGTGTGTGTGTGTGTGTGTGTGTGCATGTAGATGGCTGTGAGAATAAGAAAAGCTCGGAAAATGTAAAATACAGCTGTAACTCTGACAGCAGACTTGCTGACTCGAATACACCAGAGTGCAGTCTTGCAGCAACAGAAGGGACCGTGAATGTAGGCCTGTGTCTGTCAGTGTAAGCACCGCGTTAAGTTCTGTTCTTAGTGTTATGGTTGACATATATTGATAATCTACTGTACCTGGCCGTGTGCTGATGTGCAGCTGGGTGTGACCAGCAAACGAGCTGGTTTGAAAGCGATAGCGGCAGCTGTCCTTACTGACGTACAGACACTGGATCCATCTCTCCCCTGCTTGACCTGGAAACGGGGAGAGGGAGACAGAGCGAGCAAAGCGAGAGAGTCATAACGCTACATCCTGGATATGCTGATTAAGTATGTGTCACAACTTGCTGTTCTGCCAACGAGAGATTAAAAACAACGAGCTGATACAGTTTAAAGAGCAACTCGTGAAAAGGTCGTGTTTTGGTCGTGGAGCTGTAGTTTAACTTTTCTTCAGGGTGAGTGAGATCCCACAGTGCACACTTCTGACTGCCTGACTGACTGTTAGTATAGTTTGGTAGTGAAATGCTGCTTTACCACTTAGTGTTGCTCTTTAGTGACAGCTGAAAAAAAGAATCACCGGCAAATGGTGCAGGCTCTTGTTCCCAGATCTGTACTCAGATCAGCTTATTTGGGCTAAACTGCCCGTACCTGATTCATAATCCATGTAGTCCACCAGCGGTGCACAGGTGTTGTTGCAGCGTCCGGCCTCTGTGGATGTGAGGCCGTGGGACAGGTGACAGTCCACACACTGCCTGGAAGAGAGAAACGTCCGTATCAGCAACGTCTATGCATAGTCCCACTTCCCATCATGCTTTGCAATTGTAAGCAGAAATCTACAGGTACCAGTATGATTGGCAGCTGCTTTGGCAGGCAGGACATCGCTCGCAGAAGTCTCCGGAGTATCGGGAGTCGTCGCACGCGCACTTGCCACACACACATTTGCCCCTCCCACTGCAAAGCAAGCCATCGGCTGATTGACAGGTTGCTTTGGAGACGGGGCACCCACAGCTATCCCCTCCCCAGCCTTCCTCGCACACACACTCACCTGACACACACACACCCCGTCCTGAGAGGGACAGACACAGAGTGTTACAGATAGACATGCGTCTCTTTGAACTAAATGTACTAATATGCATTTTTGTCCGGCTCACCTCCACACAGCAGCCCCTCCTCATAGGGACAGGAGAAGTCGTCCATCTCACAGTGTTTTCCGTATACTTTCCCAAGCCTGCTCTGCTCACACACACACCTCCCACACTCACACACTCCTCGACCCGTGCAGTCCACATCAGAGCCCTCTGCTCTACAGTTCCAGTTTGAGTCCTTAATCAGTCCATAATCTGGCCTCTGCTCCTGTGTGGAACCGCGTTGGGCCTCTTTGCAAGGTGACTGCTCGTCGTCGTGACAGCGTCCTGCGGTACCACAGCTGCAGTGACATTTTGAGTGAATCCTAACGGTGGTGGACTCATTGTAACCAACAGGACGAACCGTCACTTTCACATCTTCGTCTTCCCCATCGTCAGGGCAGGCGCTCAGGCCGATGGTAATGTTGAAGTACACCTGCACCAGATGTAGATGCAAACTGCATGTTAATAACCACTTGGGTCCAGCCTGAGACGTGTCTATTGAACGCATGACAATATTGTACAGATTGTTAGACATTATAAAGAAGAACAACGTGACTCTGGCAGCAGATCGAAATACACAACCTGCAAAACTGCAGATGTCTGCATTTAAATCAAAGCCTTAATAGCAAATAGACAAAACAAAAAACTATTTAACAACAGTTTCTTTCTCAAATGTGCTGTTGCAAAGTAAAAATGCAAGTTTCAAAATGTATAATTACCTGAAATCAGTTTTCATTACATAATTACAGCAATCTGTGATTATACTTAGCAGCTGGATTTAAGTAGGACTGTGAATACAAACGTCTTTTGATGTGGTTTAGGCCACAGAGGAAAACTTGTCAATGCCAAAGCTTTGACTCCACATTCAAGCATCTTGATTTTTATCACACTTCTGTTGCGTGAGGGTACTTTCCATAATTCACTTTAATCCATCCGTGGATTAAAGGGCTGGATTTCAGGCACTTTGTACAATAGAGTTATTGTACGGCAGCGTTTAAGCATCTTGGGCTTTAACAATGTTAAAAGTCCCAAAAGGTTAAAGAGTTGAGGAAGATAATGTTACAATTAGTATCAAACGAGCTCCTGTGTATGGCCAAGAAATGTAAAACCAGCCTTAGCAGTGGTGCAGCGTATGTGGGAGACATCTTTTAGCAGGTAATTGGAACAGTTATAGCAGCAGTGGATGTCCTGAGGCCTGTTTCTAAATATAAATGCCCTACTTGAGTGTTTAAAGGCTCTCGTATTAGGTAAGGTGAAGAATTTAGGACAAAAAAGTCATGGAATCACATGGAAATGTTTTCCTCTAATCCTCTCAACTCAGATTATTCAACTCAACAAGTCTTTCCTGTCACGTAAAGCTAGGAGTGATGTAAGTGTGTTCGTTTGTGTCAACATAATCCAATCCTGCCAGTAAACATGACACCTCAGGGAGGTTCGCTTAAGGATTTGTGTTTAAATCCTTTTGTGCTGGTGCGTTTACCGTTTGATCTGGTTGTACACCAGAGCAGCTCTGGTCCTTAGCCGTGGCTCCGTCAGGACAGAGAGGAGACACAGACACCCAGTACCTGCTGGCTGCCTTGTCCTCCACAGACACCACCACCGCCACCTCCGACAGCAGCCTCTGGGCACAGCGAGGGCAGGAGGAAATCAAAAGCAATACCAAATTCACTGCACGAGATGGAAGCGTGGGAAAGTGGGTGGAGATAAAGGGAATGAAAGGGACAGTCGCAGTTTAAAAGTTTAATGAACGTAATCAGCCAGAGGGTAAAGTAACGAACCAAGAGAGACAGAGATGGAGATCGCTGATGAATTAAAGTTGTCACATGTCCCCATAAAGCCCCCATAGTCAGCCTTTGTGTTGTTGTTGAAAAATAAAGGTGGGGGTATGGGAACGAGGAGGTGTGGCCAAAAATAGCATCTTTGTATTCATCCTTAATTAGGACACATGGTTTCTGTGGGGATCTGATAGCAATTACAATGTCAGCTTCTGTTCAGGCTCTGCTGCTTGTGCACATGTGCGCATGCGGGTCTGCAAGTAGCCTGGCTGTTCACCGGGATCTGTGGACTCGGCAGATTCTCCTAGCAGACAATGGAGCACTGTGCCTGGGGCAAGATTATAGCCTAGACTGGTGCCAATCGAACAGACACACACTGAAGGCTTTACCCTTTCATAACCTCTGGTTCTCATCTGGGTTTTCTGTGACCCAAAACATGTACCATCCTTCGTTTTTACAACTTCAGAATTTCAAAGGCTTTTCTCAATCTGAGTTTCAGTGAATCAGTAGCAGCATTTATTCCCGACCATTTACAGCAAACAGGAATGTGTTATTAGTCAGCCTGCCTGATCATAAATGCCAAAAAAAAACAGTGTTGTTTTTGGTTTTAGCAGATAAGCTGACTAAAGCCCTGCACCAGGTCTGCAGGGGCTCATGAATCCAGCTGTTGCTGTGCACCTCACTCCAGCGTTTTCCTGTCCTTCACTTAGTTATATTGATAAATATACTCAGAGACAAACAAGGAGATGTGAAAGAAGTTAGTGAGTCAAATATAGTAGGTGAAATCTACCTTGTATGCATCCACCACCAGCTGTATTAAGTTGGGAGCCTGGAAAAGGCCCAGCTTTCCCAGGTAGGATCCAGGAAGCAAACGGACTAACTCCTGAAGAAACAATAAGAATCAGAAACGTTTCTACCTTCTCATCAAACTCCCATAACAAACCACTTGTAATGACACTAAATGAATGCCACATATCGCTAGTGCTTATTTATTGGCACTGAACTTTCTCACTATTTCCTCTGTTGCAAATACCGGTGTACTGTATGTTGACAGATTACCTCGTACCACTGGTACTGCTGCTTCTCCACAGCAAAGATGGAATAAATCTTGTTTTCCAGCAGCTTATCAGACAACTGGCCCAAACTGGGATGATCCTGAGAAAGAGAAGGCAGAATTTAAAACCTTCTGCTTCTCCTCAGGAGTCTCTTTCTTCCTGAAGTGAATCTTTGATCTAGCTGCAAAAATATAGACCTATGATGCAGAAGTTTCAGTCAATTTCAGTGCAACATTATTGAGTTAAATCTTCACATTTTACCTGCAGACACATTTTGTGTTACTAAGACACCATGTGAGCCTTATAGTGCGATTGGCTGACTGCACGATGAATCACCGCGGCAGCCTTTGCGAGCCTGACTTCCCAGCACTATTAAATGTGTCCTTCTTCTCACCATTCTTGTGCTTCCCGTGTAGACGTCGTTCTCTAAGTGGCACAGGCCATCGTGTGGCGTGACGATCCCCGCCAGACGGCTGTCCAGGGCGAGGTGGGACGGCTGGTCGGTCATCAGGAGCAGCAGACGCTTTGCTTCTGGTCTCCAACCCACTGCCCTCTAAAAGGTCGATGAAGATATCATATTAAGCTTAGCTGCAAATCAAGCCAGTAGCTCTGTGCCTGTATTCAAGCTTAAGGGGGTTGTTGTGTCATTTTTATGATCCTATATTGCTCATCTGCTGCACTCGCTATCTGATTAGGACAATATGTGTGTGATTTATATTTCATATTTTTAAGTTTATGCTTGTGGTTAAAAACTGCACATTCAAACATTTTACTCATCTGAACTACATTAGTTGCCATGGTGATCAGCTCTTTCTGTAATCCCCAATTATACAAAAAGCAGCAGAAGATCTTCCATCAGCCACAAAGTCTCCATCTTTACCTCTATGACTCCTCAGAGACACTGTGAGAAAATAAGACGTCTGACTGTGATCGCATATGTATATTTAACACAACCTCTTATAAATAGGCCTGACATCATGGAGAATCTATTTCAACGCTCATGACCCCCGTGGTGTTTCCCCCCAGGGCTGCTTACTCAGGGGCCCCTCCTGTAGACTTTGTATAAGAAACTGTGACTCTGTGTGTGCGTCTGCCATGCTCCAGCAGTGCTGTCATGAGTTAGTGGGATTCCAGTAGCGATTCCCAACGCTGAGTCAGATTGCCACCATTCTACAAGAATAAATCCCTCTTTCATCCATAGACAGACTTACCACCAACTTTTGGCTCAGAAAGAGGCTCAGGAAGCTTCAAGTGATATTATATCCATCTCTGCTCAACTGTTTTGGTAACTTGCTTTACCTCTTAGTAATACTCATGCACACCTGACAGACAGCAGCCTGCAGCATCGCGTCCAGCCCTCCCTCAGGCGTGTCCATGTTACCGGAGATACGCTGTCGCTTGATGACACGAGTGAACTCGCTCATGTTCCCCGTCATACTGAGGACGTGGTGGAAGCCGTGGGCTGGACGACAGCGGATCTCATAATCACTGGTGAGAGACACAGTCCCAAACAAAAAAAGATCTTAATTGCAACATTTAGGAATGCAGAGCTCCAAAACAAGCACCAGAACAAACACAGCCAAGCGCCTGTCTGCTCTTTCTGTCTCTCGACTCATCTTATCATCGTGACAGTGCAGCCCTCAAAGATGGATGACTTTCTCCCTGACTCATATGAGCTGGGAGCAACTACTCTAGCTGGGAAATATTTTATAAGTCATCACTCAAATGACCACATCATGCTTGCTGTCATATTAAAGAAACACACAGTTAACATACAGTCTCACCTGCAGGGGTTGTTGAGCTTGGAGGGATGGACATTGATGTAAGGGGAGACTGGTTTGTCCACAAATGAGCCGAAACCGAGCCAAAGGTCCGAGGAATATTCCATCATACGGAGAGACAGAGCTACTCCCACCGTCTTCAACTGGGCCACAATCAGGGACGTAGTCAGCAACAAGACGACAAGAGGAAGACATTAGACGAGGTGGAGTATGACCCCAGAGCCACCGGCCCCCCGTGTGGTAGAGAGTGACAGATTAAAGAAGCAGCGCCTACATGATCCAGGTTTTCCTGCATAGAAGCCGACACGTCGACCAAGTAGTAGAGATCCACAGGGTAACGCGCCAGCTGCTTCACAGCCACTGTAAAGCTGGCCTCTGAACCTAGGATGCAAATAATCAGCTGTTTCACACGTCTCTGCAGTAACAAAATGTGGTGCGTCTACTGCAGATTTCAGCTACCGGTACCTGGTCTGAGGCTGATGCTGATGTCTTGCGGCGACACTTGCGAGCTGCTGATGCTGGCGTTCACCTCCACCTTGGTGTGTGGCTGCTCCATGAACTCCAGCCCACAGCCTCTTCTGAGCAGGTTCACCGCCAGGTCGCAGCGCTGATGTGGCCACGACCCATCCAGAAAGTCCTGAGAGTCACAGAGGCCCAGGCAGAGAATTGGTGACTTTTCAAGCATGCGTTCCCTGCGCGCTTATTTTAATGAGTTTTAAACGTAACAAAAACAAATCAGACGAAATCAACTCTAGAAAAATGGATAAATTAAAACAAGACAAGAGAGAACAAAATGCCCGAAGTAAAAAGGGAGTAATAAAGATAAGGCACATAAGCCTCTTTGAAGATAGTATCATGATAATCACATTTTGGGACAAACAGAGCAAACTGAATGCCACACAGTCTCATTTGTAAAATGATCACATAACTCATTCTCTGAAACAGGGTAGACAAGAGGTTTCAAGGTCAGAGGGAAAGTTCCTGATTTCCCAGTCCTGCTGCTCTGGTGTTTTCATTTTCCCATTCTCAGGTGTGGGAGGAGGTGCAAACAGTCCGAGGGCAGAATATTTTAGTTCCGGTTCATTTCACGCAGACACCGGTTTCACTGTGATTCCCCATGGTTTCCGTTTTCATTTCTGTCACTGTGAGGTGTTCGCATTGATGTGTGAGGTAGTTTCATTTGTATGAAAGCCTTTTCTATTTTATTATTCGTTTCTGATATAACTCGCTTTGGGAGACAGGAAGTGAGTGTCCTGTTTGTCATCTGTGTCAAGATCTACAATAATCTCTGACCTGCTTATGCCATGACTTAGAAAGAAAGTCTCTGGTGCACAGAAATGAAGTTAGATGGCCCATATTATAATTTATTAAAACATGTTACTTGTTGAATGAATCAGCGAACCTTCGTGCTGCCTCATATACTGGCGCAACAATCCAATACATTATTGTCACGCTTTGCAGCTTTAAGGTGGATTAGTGACCTTTGATTCTCTAGTCTGAGAAAAAAACGTACAAATACAGCTCGAGCACCGAAACATGAGAGTAAATCATTACATTTGTACTTTATTTTAGTTACAGGCCTGGGTGGTATGTTAACAGAGAGTGATGTCTGTAATATGAGCTGAAACTGTGGTGACCACAAGAATAAATATAATCAGAAAGTATAATTTCTTTTATATAACACCTGCTCCTGTTGCTATGTCCTGTAGTAACTCTGAACGGCAGGAGGGCTCAGGGTGACTTCCAGGGACTTCCCAGGACACAGTCTGCCTCTTCAACTGGCAATAAATGAAAGTGCCAGGATGTGAACCTGCATGTTTACAACAAGCTTAGTACCCGTTCATTTTAATCACTTGGATCAGTGAGTTCACGTGTGTGTGTGTGTGTAGGCTGTTGTTTGAGTGCTTTCACACACCAGTAAGCCCAGCCCTGCTAAATTATGTCAGATAACAGTAGGATCCACAGGGTGGGAAAGAACCTCAAGTCTGTAAACACACACGTGTTGGCGCTTCGGTCCAGGTTTGCTCTTCGTGCCCCTGAATAGCTTTACCGCTTCTCAGGGAGGATCTGAGGTGGAGTCTTTACGAGAAAGACTGACACCCGGCAAGGAAAGACAGATACAGATAAACACACAGGCGGATGCAGACTTTCAAAGGAGCTCAGTGATATGCGGGACTGTACAGACTAAACACATGGATAGAAAGTGGCTCTGTCTCTGCGCCACATGAGAAAGTGTCCATGTAAACGTTCACACACACATGCAGACGCACTCACACAGGTCACAGGGCAGGCCGCTAAGCTCGAACATGCACATTATATGCACATCTGTGGACGGCATCAAACGGTGTGTGTCATCTGAGGAATGTTGCTGAGCGTCCGCCACGTTTACCCTTTTTTCCCTCCTCCTTTAGCACAGACACACTTTTACACGCATTCCTACCTCCTTGAAGCACCAGGCACACTGTGGCCCACGTCTGAGACACTCGGTACAGGACGTGACGGAAGGAGACCAACACACGCTATCACCTGTCAGGAGAAAAGAGAAGAGACGAAGGTGTGATCAGGATACGCAAAACATTGTGGGGGTGAGGGAGCAGGTGCTCGAGGTGGTTGGACTGGTGCAACGGATCACTTGTCACATCCACACACACACGGGACCCCTGCAGAGGTCACAGATGATGCAGGACGGGATGATGCGCAGCGATGAGCTGACATCAAACCGGACCTAGGCTGCTCCTTGGGACATGATGTAATCGACCGTGACTTTCCACTCACCGGCGCTGGAGACCCCTGCGCAGATCGCGACCACCACGCAGCACAGCAGGAGACACGGGGGGACGCAGTGTGTGCGGATCCAGGAAGTCATATTATCCTGATCCACGCCGGGAGCGAAGCAGCAAGGAGGCGCCGGGGCAGAAGCTCTACAGCCGCTGGAGATGCGCCGGAGGATACCGGGTACCGTGCGTCCGCCGCTGCGCGAACAATAGCCGGGAGTGCCGGACCGAGCCGCGGGGCATTGTCGTTCACCTAATAACCTTCTAATCCCGGAGAGTTATTCACATCCCGGGGTCAAATCGGCTCACAAGCGCGCTCCCCCGCGGACCAGGCGAGGAGGTGAAGTAATCGGCAGAGTGCGGCGACAACAGCGGCTGCGGCGGCGCAGGTCCCTCCATCTACGTCCATCCAGCTGCAGGTGTGCGTCCACCGCGGACCACGGACCCGGTCTCACCGCCGGCCGCGAAGTCTCATCCCGGGACGGAGCAGAGCCGAGTTACACGCGCAGGTATCCGGCAGCGCTCAGCGACATGCTGACTGAAACATCCCACAGTGGAACCAGGAGAGCGGCCGTGTTTTAACCGCTGCTCTGACTCACGCAGGCGGTGCCATGGCAACGATGCTCTTTTCAGAGCACGAGCGGGAGCGTGTGAGTTGAAGAGGGAGGGATTGACAAATAAGGAGAGAGAGAGAGAGAGGGAGAGAGAGAAAGGAGGAGAGGCACGGAGCTTTCCACAGCAGCATTCCAGCTGAACGGTGCCTTGAATTGAACAGTCATGTTTATATTGCTTCTTTTGGGAACCATTAAACAGCACTGAGGGCTCCTGTGTGTATGTTTGTAGGGGCTGGTGCAGGTCATAGTGGATGGATGATGGGGTGAAGAAAAGAGGGGGTGGGGGAGGTGGGGTCAGTAGCAGAGGGGTGCAGGAGCTGGTGCTAAGGGAGTGGGTGGGGGGGGTTACAGGTCCATTGTGCAGAGATTCCAACGACGTGGAGTAACCTCGCTTCGCCGGCTGCTCCTCTGAGCCGGAGCCAAAGCCTCACTGAGCAGTCCCACATTTCAAACCCCAGGAAAACACCAACAACGAAAACAAAAGCCACAATAGTCCCCCCAAGAACCTCAGCGTGTCTCCGGTAGGATCCCACCAGATTAAATAGGCATGTTTTGCTTGGCAGGCAGCCTAAACAGTCACAACCAAAACACAGCAATAAGTTCACCAACTCACACAAGTCTCTTATCTCTTTGTTTGACCCCATCTGTTGCTCAGGAGCCTGGAGGCAGGCCAGCGAGTCTCTCTGCTTACACATTCCCATAATTTGTCACTTTTTTGGGGGGTGGGGGGGTGCGCATGCCAACGCCTCCCCATCAGCCCCCCCCCCAGCCCCCCCCCCAGCAGTCACTCTCAATTATGGTAATTATGCAAACACATACCACGCTGTTTTCTAAGTGTGTGAAAAATGTGTGCGAACCAGATTCGAGGGACCCCTCTACACAGGCCAAGTCTCTTCTCTCTGGACGAGGCAGCCAGAGTGGGGGGTGTCTGGAGGATGGAATCTGGAGGATTTGATAATGGACTTTAATGTAAACACTCCCTGTCAATACTGCTCAACATCAGCATCTTAGTGACAGCTGTCATACGGTAAAAGTGACACAAACCACTCTTCTGTATCCCCCAGTGTTTCCACGTCCCTGCCCCACCCCCTCCCCCTGGTTTTCTCTCCTCCTGGTGTGTTTGTGTTAGCAGTCGGCTGGGCTTTCCATCACGCTGGTCTGGTCTCATCATGCTCCAACCACAGACACACAGACACACACACCGTCCACATTACTCCCCCTCAAACACCTGCCCGACTTTCTTTCCTAAGCACCATTCGAAGTCAACTCATCTCTCACACTCAGGCGCTCAGTCTTTGGTTAAGCTGATCTGGGGACAAAGCAGGGGTCAAAGTTGAGCTGTAGACCAAATGGGGGATCCCCACCAACCCAAACTAAACAACACAACTGCACAGACACAGTGAGAATGCGGGGAAACACATTTGGAAACATTTAGCGAGGGTAATTTTATTATACTGTTTGCGTGGCAGCTTTTGTGTGTAACCATTTTTAGCATTTACTCTAATACAATAGTTCATTTTATCAGATGTCAGCTATTAGCACAAAAATCTGAATTCCCCTCTTATTATATGTCAACGATGAATATGAATTCCCCCTTGTCAGGCCTAACAGACTGTTTTCACCAACCTCCACCTACATCAGAGCAATTACACACAGACAGTGCAGTACATGACATTTACATCTCACATCTACATGACTGAACACATCTCACATTTCTGCTTACAGTAGAAAAACAAGAATGAGGTAAGTTGTATTTACAATTCGATAGACAGACACTTTGTGATGACACGAAAGTCCAAAAATAGCACATGGTTCCTGTTTCTGTATCTGGTTTGAACCACTGTGTTTCAACCACTTGAAGTGGAGCTACTTCACTATTTTTAATGTCATCAGAAACCATCTGAAAGTTATGTGAGCTACATCCTATTTCTTACTACAAGAGCCTGCACTGACTGTGTGTGAATTTGATTTGTAAGTAATAACACAGATTTATGACATAATGGAAGACACTATATAAGCTTTTGGATGGACTATAATAAGATGATAAAACATGTAGAATCAGGTTGTTTCAGATGATTTAACATTTATCCTTCACCTCCAACCTGGTGCAGCTACAGTATGATGCTCTTTCACCTTCACAGGATGTGTTATTGATGTTGTAGCACATTTACTGTAGGTGCCCCTTCATTTAATCATTCATCTCATGCTTAATCTCAAACTCTGACAAAATCGTAACAAAAAAAATCCCCCACCTTCTGCAGTGGTAATCTGTGTTTTTTCCATTTAAAGACCACAACACCCATAAACCCCAGCATTCTCTGAACAATGTGACCAACTTCCTCCATGTTTTCACGTCTCTTGGTTTACTTCAGAAGTTCATGTGTGCCGCTCTCTGCTACACTGGGAACTTGAAATTTTACTTCAAATGACTTTGAGTGTAATGTTACGAGCTGTGACTACAGATGTGTTCAGGTGGGACGCATCTGGATATTGAATGAACTGAATCAAATACCTGCTTTGGGGTTTCACAGTTGGAATGATATGCTGCTGATACTTCAGAAAACATCTGTTTGCCGCCTCCTGGACACAACCAAGGAAAGCCCGTGGTCTCAACACTGACATTTACGTCGGTCTTCCAGGGCCTTGTGGTCAAACTCAGGCACGCACAGATACGTAGGCACCTCGCTTCAGCCAACCACCAGCATGACTGTCGTCTCATTACAGATGCTCCACGACCACAGTGACCCCTGTTTATATGTTCTTTGTTATATTTTGTTGTGTCTTTTCTGTCTTATTAGGCCAAGGTCCAATGTCAGCAACCCAGTCTGTAATACGCTAAGCAATGCCAACACAGGAAGTTGATATACACTTAACAAACTAACCCCCAGAAGCACAGTGAAACACCTGTTACTGTTCGGAAACGCAATCATTTCTCCTTGAAATATGAAAGTGAAATGCAGGAGTCAGGTGCCTGACGAAACCGGTTATCTGTTCTCCGCTTTGTGCCCTTTCCCGCTCACCAGGGAGTCTTGGAGAGTCCCTGAATTTCTCACCCACATCCCGGGTGCTGGCTGCTGTTCACTTTGTAACTGTAATCCTTTCAAGGCCGACAGGGCCGGCTCAGTGCCAGCCTCGCCACGGGAAGGAAAAGGGAGAGGAGGACGAGAGGGAGGGAGAGAGGTCACTGGTCTCAAGGAGATTCAGCCACAATGTCTATATTCAGGGGAAAAACACATTCTAGACGGCAAAGCTGCTGCAGGGCGGAGTCACAAAGATGCAGCACCCTGTGGTTTAGATTGCAGTTCAGTCCACGCACTCACACTGATCACAGGCTCCTCTGAATCTCCACCCAGGTTAGACTGTGTGGTCCATTACCTGTATAGAAATGGACTCAGACATCAAGGTAACACACACAGCATGTGGCTCAGTCAGCACAATTAGATATGCAGATGTAGGTACTGTCAGTGTGTCAGCATGAAACCAGACAAATGTCCTGTTTCACGGTTTATTTGTCTAACTTTAAAGGGCACACGACGACTTCCTGTTAGGTAAAAATCAGGGCAACAGAGCCGTTATTCTCTCCTCTCCAACCAGCTAATTAAAAAAGCAAAGGTCGAGTTACATAGTACACAGCAGACACGGCCTTGGCCCAAACAGGGAGCAGAGAGATTTACTTGGTTGCTGGTATCCGTCATCAGCTTGTGTTAAGGGCTGACATTTAGCATCAAGTTTGAGATTCCTTAATAAACGGATTGAAACGAGAACAACCACTCAGCTCAGTAGAAGCTTCAACGTGCTTTTACACTGCATGTGGTTCAAAACAGGAAGCAAAAACAGTTGTTGTTCAACTCAGTCCGGTCAGTTTAAAACCTGCCAGTTAAAGGCTCAGGTCTGTGGCGTTTTCCTCGGTTCAATACAATGTATGAATTAGCTTTGTAAAACAGTTGCGTAGCAGATTTTGTGTTTATTTGTTGTTTTTGTCCTTGTTCTTCCTTTGACGATGTTGCGTTTCTGTGCGACTATGGGTTGTCAGAGATGTTTTGTTTTGGTAAATGGATCAAACCTGTACATTAATAGTGAAAGAGTGGACTTTTTGGGTGTATAATGATGATAATGGGACTTGTGTCAGCAGATTTGTTGATGTTATGTTGCTCTGTATCTTACAGTTGACTGAGCGGAGTCATTCACTCTGGGAAACCAGCAGCTCCAGGAAGCAATTGCGTCACCTTTACAACTGTGTGTGGGTGTCTGTGTGTTTATCCAGGCGATATGAGGATGTGCTTGTGTGTATATGTGTGGGGCCCTCTGCGTCATTCAGAAATATGTCATCCTTCAGTAGAAGAACCAGCTCTGCTTTAAACTGGCAACAAAAATCCCAAAGTCTGCTGCAGGGGGAGGAAGAGAGGGAATGTTCTAAAACACACATGCAAGTATCGGTATGAAACTCAGCGTTTGATGTGTGCGCTCGTCTCCAGTGACTCAGCTAATGTGTTGGATTGGCGCAGCTTCGTCTGTGTCTTCCTACTTTCCCATCCACACAGCTGCCGTAGTGGACTTTGGACTGACAGCAGGGAGTTTCCTTCCTGGGTGAGCAAGTTTGTGTCATTATGTGGGCTGCTCCAGTGGTCAAGCCTCAACCAGGAGTAAGAAGGAGAAGGGAAAGGCCAAGACAAACTTTTCACTTTCACAATAGACAGGCAGGCTGTAGAACCATACCAAAGCAGTATACGTGTCTAAATGAAAGACAAATGCAGTGCGGCATTCACAAAGCTAAACCACTATCATGTGTAACTTAGCTTATGTGGAGGTGCTGTCTAAACCACCTGTGACAGGTACAGACAGAGGTTATTTTACATTTAAAATACTTTATATTTACTTTAAGCACAATATTTGCCTGTACGCTCGCTTTGCATGGATGATGGTCCTTCGTTTTAAGCACAGCTCTGTAACAGCAGGCAGCGAAATAAAGGTGTTCAACAACGTAATTAGGCCGTTTTGACATGGAAGTGTGTGTTTTATATTATTGTAAGTAACGTATGTGTATATGTTTACATCTACCTCTGTATTACATTTGCATCTCATTTACTTTCCTGTTGTATTTATTTGTTCTAAAGCGTTCATTTGTTTGTCTTACTCCAAACATGGACGGACTCGAGCTGTGAGACAGGGCCCTCTTGTGGTGCCCTACTGTAAACAAAAGGAGCTGATAAATTAAAGACTGAATAAATATTCATACATTTCATGGAAAACAATGGGAAGAACAGGAAAAAGTAGAGGAGCATTTTAAACTTCGATGATGTTGTGATTACAATTTTAGGTGTTGCAGATCAGACGTCAGGTCCGTCTTACACTCGGTGACACAGCTCCAGTCTGGCTCTGTTAGTCCCTCATATTATTGCACATTACACACAGGACAGCGCATGTTTCAAGGTCTCAGCTGTTTGTAGTGGAGGTTGGCTGGCACTTTGCTTACTAAGTCATTCATCTGCCCCCCCCCCATCAGGGGCTGAGAGAGCTCTGGGCCGGTTGGTGTTCAAGCCTACAACCTCTTCACAGAGATCTAATTTCACTGCAACCGGAGGAAAAAAGAGGCCACTGACTCTGCACTAGGACGCTCACACTCTCTTCAGACGTACTTGCATTTGTGTAGGTGTGCACTTGTGTGTGTGTGTGTGTGTGTTTTGCGGTCCCCCTGTGAAGTGTTTAATACTTAATAAGTGCCTTGTTTACTTGGCAGAGCTGCTGCCCACACAGCAGATGCTCCTCAACTGCTGAGATATACAACTTACAAAGTACAGGAAATACGTCCAAAACATACTGTGGATGATTTAACAGGGCCAACGTAAAATCTAACAGTCAACAATTGTTTGAGGGTTTGCCACAAACAGTACAAAAGTATATTAGAATGTATACATTTAAATGTGTAGTATATCCCCACAACACAATGAAAACAAAGCCACGTTTTTACACCTTCCAAACACTAATAAGTTGTCATTTATTTCACTGCAGTGCTGAAACGTTAGCTGCGATAAATCTGGCTCTGAAACGTGACACAGATTATACCACACATGTAGGAAGAGAGTGACACGTTGGTTCAGGTAGTCAGCCTTGTAAAAGCATGTGGTTATTTAAGGGTAGGCTGCGAGACGTTGCCTCATTCCACCCGTCTGTTTGTCTGCATATGTGCTTTATAGTGATGGATAATGCATGAGTGGCTGTTTAAAATTTAAGGGTGACAATGTTACCATGCCAAAACAATCACCTCACTGACAGGTAAGCCGGGTCACATCAGGGGAGGATGTGAGACGGAACCACGTGAACAAATACAGTTTAGAGAACAAAAGCGTGGAGACGCACAGAGACAGACAGACGGCATAACGTGCTAACAGACAGGCAGGTGGAGCGTTTCACTAGTGATTCACTGCAAACTGTGTAGGACAGGGGGAAAGAAATCTCTTCTGCACGAACCAGTGTTTATGAGATCAGGATGTTTCAGTTGTTTCTCCTTAAGCATCAGCAGAGTAACAGCTGTGGCAGCTGATGAATTACTGCTGCTGGTGATATTTCTTCCTGTGCAGCTGGATTGAAACACAGAATTTCACATAATAATCAATGTCTCCACCAAGACCTTTTCGCTCTCTCAGTGTAAACACTTCCCTTTCTCGTGGGAGGTTCAGCTGAACTGTTCTGCATGTTTTCTGTGAGCACACCGTTTGCTGAGACGTAAGCATTAGAGTAAAAGGTTGAGGAGTGTATGATCAGAGCAATGGTGGGGGGAAAAAACACAAACAGAAGTGAAAGTGCGTGGGAATATTTTACTTTATTCAAGTGGGGTTTTCATGTTGAGTGGGAGACTGATAAACTGAGTTTGGATACGGCTTAGATATCACAGCAAGTAAAAAGGGTTTAGTAAACTCACTTCTTTCTGACTGAACACTCCCACATGCTTTTATTTAGAAACTGTTCTGCCACGACTCACACTGACTCAAGTTTATGTGAAACTGGCTTCCAATTGTTGTTGTTGTTTCCATTTGGTGTTCCAGCGTTTGTTCCTCCTGCAGCAACATGCCCAGCAGCTGGAAGACCCGCACATTTTCAGGAGACGTCGCTGGAGCCGGCAAGCACCCCCCCCCCCCCCCCCCCCACCACCACACACACACACACACACACACACACTGGGAGAAGGTCACGCCTCTTAAAACATTAAACCATTTCTCTGCTTTGTGCTTCCTGACAGATGCGACAGGTGATTACGCTCAAAAAGTGCTAATTGGTCACTTCATACCGAGGGTAGGATCACCTTTTCGTACCAGCAAGTAGGCCCATTTTTTGCTAACCTTTCTGGCATTAATTAAGCCAGCCAGCCGTGTGACCTTTGACCTTCCATGACTGACACCGTCTCGTTGTGCGCTCAGCACGTTCGGCATCCTGTCAAGTGCTGGCAGAAGCAGTGTGGGCTACAGCTTCGAGTCAGGAGGTGAAAAGAGGAGCGGAGTGGAGATCTGCCCTGGGGTGTTGGCTACTACTGTTTTTAGCCCACAGAAAAAGACTAAACTGTCAGTGAAAGAGCAATTTAACGAGAGGAGGCTGGAGAAAGAAGCGCCTCTCTGCTGAGAGTCCCAGAGGTTGAATTGATATAGGAAGAGCTTGTCTTTGTGAGCACACACAGTAAAAATCCATTGATTGATTGCTTAAGCTCTAATCATCTGCATCTTCCTTCTCCTTTTGCCTCCATTCCTCTGCTGTGCTGATCTCCAGCTATCCTTCCATTCTCTCTCAGGCTCCTTTGTTTGTCCTGCGTCTCCTGCCAACCCAACTCTCCATACATGCTCCATACAGACACACAGTGATGCACACCAACCCTCAGGCTCAGGCGCTTTCCCTAAAGTCATCAGTAGGTGGAATTCAACGTCTCCCGTCCTACTGTCATTCCTTGAGCAACCACAACGACGCAATGAATCATATCATCATCATCATCATCATCAACAAATTAACTTGTTTTGCAGCAGTTACAGTGTGTAAAACTTCTGGGAAACCAGCAGCCCCAGGAAGCGATTGCGTCACCTCGACGGTCCGAGGATGTGCTTGTGTGTTTGGGTGTGTGTGACATCTGTGGAGGCTTGCGATGGATGACCAACATGCCATTTACCCTCCTGCCATTTGCTGTGAATAAAAACCACACACCATCTGTCTTTGGCAGAAGTAACTCTCACAGAGCAAACAGACACACACACACACACATGAAATAAGTGTATAATGGTATATGGTAATGGTATATATAACAATCATATCCACAGTAATACATGCATATATAAAAACATATGATTGATCCACCAGTTTTAAAGGTGGGCTTTTTGACAGAACACCTCTGGATGTGTGTGTGTATTGACGTTCGCTGGATGTAATGTGCATATGATCCATAATTGTAACTACAGAGTCTCTGTGCCCCAGCTGTAGCCTGGGTCCATCAGAACTCGCTGGGAGCTGCAGGTTGTGCCACCAGTGTGACTGTGGGAGTTCGGTGGCTGCTAATCTGGACAGCACAACAAGGCAAATAAGTGATGACTTCCAGCAGGGTCCACTATTCCTGGCTCACGTCATCGAGTCTTAACGCCGGCTCTCTAACCTGACACTGTCACACCTACGCTGAAGCATCGGAGACACAAAGGCAATCTCCAAGTGGCCTGTGGTTGCTTTCGATATCCCTCACTCCTCTCATCTCCTGGGAACGATGGCAGATTGACATTTGTGCTTAATACGGGCTGCCGGCTATATGTGTCCTAATGATTCAGAGGCTCACTGAGAGGGGATGGCACCGCTGAGAAGCTTATAATGGGCCTCTGGGGAAACCCAGGCTCAGGCACCTCCTGTTAACTATTCGTTTTATCCACTTAGCGGACAGAATGGGACATATCTTATATATCTCCATTGTGCTGCTGCTTTGGGCCAACAGAGGTATACAGAAGAAGAGTAGGACTCATTTTCCTGGGGTGACTGAGCTGTAACGAATGAGGCTGATTATCTGCAATTAAAATCACCACGTGCCTCGGATTTCAATCATTTCATTCAAACTCCCTGAGCTCAGAGTGCAACAGGAAGAAGACGAAGCAGCCAAACAGATCTAATAACGGTTCATGTGAGACAGAGACTCACTGTCCTGCTGCCAGTGGCTGTATTAAGAGTTCATTTAACCAAATGAGTGTGGGGTGAAACGAAGCATATAGACACACTCCAAGCATAAAATGTTTATGATATTGAATGTTGCTTTAGGTTATTACAAACTGAAATGCTCACATAACAAACCACTGGAGAAACCAATCCTCCCCCAAAACCCAAAGTTCTTCAGAAGCAAAAATCTTTACACTTTAAAAAGAAAAAAAAATAATGGGAAAAAATATGTGAGCATACATTTATTCAAATATCTTTGTACAGTGGAGGACACACACACACACACACACACACACACACACACACACACTGCCACAGCCACCCGGAGCTGTTATCGTCACTGAGATCATTAGGGGGCCAGAGAACTGACATTAAGCACTTTTATTTTTAACTCACTGAGGCTTAGAGCAAAAAAAAGACTCTAAGAGACACTACCACGCGAAGAAACAATAAAAAGCTGCTAAGGATGGGTGACATCTGTGGGTGTGAAAGGCACAGAAATCCAGCGTCATCAACTCTGCCATTGATCAGAACCCGAGGTACAATTCAGGCAGTGGTCCAAACGCTACATCTTATCCAGACTAATAAAAGTCTGTCAGGCCAAGTCAGCAGCAACTTTCTATTAAGGCTGCTGTTACAAGACTGTTACGCAACTAAATGCTCCACAAATTATAATGGACACCGGACACCAGGCTGACCAGAAACCAGTCAACGCAACCTGTCACTGAGGTTGTTTAAATGCTGCTCAGACAGTAAAGGGTGATAGTCATTATGAAGATATTATGCATGAATTATTTATCATTTAATGCTGCTCTTTGTTTCCAATGAAGATGAATGATTCATCTTAAGGTATTTAAGTCGGATCAGAGCAGTAATGGTTCAGGAGGAACGAATGCTGTGTTGAGGTCAGTGTTGCCAAAGTCACTGAAAGGGTTTATTTTTTATCAAACATCCTCAAAGTGGTGCTGGCGTCCAAGCACAAACACTTCGGTGAAACAGGGGAGTTTACAGTAACACAACTCAATAGCTGTACGATGTAGGAGCTGCTTTTACTGAACCGCCCTCACTGGGCATTGATCAGGGTGAAACAAACACACTGGAAGCCTGAAGATGAGTCGACGTTTGTTCACTACAGGGTCAACTCACATAACGTAATGTATGTGGGATTATTGAGAGATGGGAAATGCCTGCTGTCTGTGAGGACAGGCTTAATTCAGGATCTTGAACAGGTCCTAACGAACTATTTTGCCTGTGGTAGATGTCAAACAAAGCAAGAACCGTGGTTAGCGTGTTTGGGAGAATTTCACCAGTCTGTGTTTGATCCTTTAGAGAGCAGAGATTGTTTTTATTAAATGATATTTCAATTTCAGCAATGACACAGACTGTTGCAGAACACGAGTCTCTTCACTGGATTCAAGCTGATAGTGTGCTTCAGTTTCAAGATTCATATTGCGTGTCTCAAATTGAAACCTCTAAATAAATAAGTATTGAATATGTAAGCTTCATGAAAATACGTTAGTGGGATTCAAGTGTCCGTCTCACTTGTCAGATTTTCACATGTTGGATCTGATTGAATCTATGCAGAAAATCACTGCAAGGATCTGATTATTAAACATCACTGCATTCAAAATCACTGCCATTAGTCATTGGTGGAGCAATATTTAGTCTTTGATATTTTGGTATTTTACTTTGTGAATTCTTAAATGAATTCAACCGACTTATGTTAAAAGAGTATTAGAATAAACTAACGATTGTCTGAGGAGACGTGCTACCAATGATCACATTCTTATTTCCTTGCTCATTGTACAGAGTTTGTCAATGGTTCAAAAACGGTTTTATTCAAGATTATGTGTGTTTGTTACTTTTGGCAGCAGATCGCATCAAAGTGTTACATTGTGCACAGACACATTTACTGACAGAGCAGTTTATCATTTGCACCACGTCTGTATGTTTACATGAACGTTTAGCACTTCCTTGATTGAACTCAGTGCATTTTTTCAGATTTTCAGCCCAACTCTGATTTCTCCATTTGAACAGTTCTAGTCCGTGTAAATGTCACGACACCTACAACACACTGATCGAAGAGTAAATGTGTGTGGTTTGATGTCTATCGTTTGTTGTCAATAGCTCTCAACTGCTTCAGATTTGAAATAGATTTTTAAAAGATTCTCAGGATCTTGATACAATCCTGACTAGGGCCCTGGGTGACACGAGTGCGGGGGGTGCGCTCCAATGCGCGCACTGCGCGGCTGTGTGGTACTTAAGTACCCTGGACAGCGTCGAGCGGCACAAACGGACCTGAGCCAGTCTAACTCCACCACAGCGCTTTCTCCTTGTAAGGACCACCTCCACATGCTTCCTTCTCCGTAGCCAAGTTGCTTTCACATTTCTACTCTGCTTGGATCGGTTTGTTCGGGGGATCCTCTCTCTTCCCGTCAGCATGAAGCAGTAGCTCGGCGTCGAGAGCAGTGAGAAGCGGACTCCTGTCTCGCCGTTTGTCCGCCTCCTCCTGCTGGAGCTGGAGAGATGCCCGGGGCAGGATGTGCTCCAGCCGTAAGATCCTGTGGAGCCTGCTCCTGCTGTCTTTGGTGGAGGTGGGCCTGGGTGTGGCGAGCATCGTCCTGGGAGCCGTGGGCATTAATTGGGTCCGAGGCGAGCACAAGCCGCAGCAGGGCGACGCGTCGCCGGTGTGGAGCGGACTCTGCGTACGTCCTGAAAACTTTCCTTTCCCGTAATTTACCCCACGAGTAACTGAGGAGTTGAGGGACAAGTAAAACTCAAACTGAACTTTGAATTTGAATTCTAAAGGAATGTTGTGAGTAGGTGGCGTGTATGTACGCGTCACATAAGATAGTTTACTTTAACGTTAATCATGGTTTCATAGTTTTGAGGAGCATGGCACAAAGAACATGACGCTTCAGAGTGAGTGAATATTTGAATGATTTGGGTTTGAGAAAGACAGAGGCATCAAATTGATCTGTACTAATGCTGGAGGCTGTTTATCTAATATTGATAACTTACTGGAAGTAGTGGCTCATCCCTCCATGACATCCTCCCTGTGTTATGTTCCTGGCTCTGCTGAGGAGCTAAATATTTAAGTTGTTTTTGCCTTTATGTGTTCAGTCATTAGCTGTCACACTGTCCTGCTATAGTTGATCAAATCCAAAGATCTGTTTTGTTAATTTGGGTTTAAGTTGCTGGAGAGAGTCTTTTACTCACAGTCATCCTCTGACTCGTCTGTGTACGTCTCCTCCTGTTACACTGCTGCTCTCTGCTTAACTGTCCTGACTTTGTTGCTGCAAATTACACACGTGCTTTTTAACAAACGCCATAAAGAAACGCGTTTGGCGCACGCGAGACATTTAAATCCAGGGAATGACAGAGATAGAAGTTGGTGATGTGACATTAATGATGGTAACGGTCCAATCGTGTTTCCATAGCGCTGCCTGTGAAGCAATGTGACATTATGTGTGTTCTTTACAGCTGCTGAGCAACGTTTGCTGAGTCAGCCACCTGCGTCTCGTGATGCCCTGAGGTTTAGACGCCCTGTCAGGACTTAGAGTCATTAGTCTTCACTGATCAATTTTTAGTGACCTGGATGAAAAGCAATTCATCCTGTGACTATTGGTATCATTTAATACTTATCTTCAATACTTTTTAAATGTTGTGCTAAATAATTGTTTTTTTCGTGCAGCTTGTGTGGGTGCAGTATGTGAAGGATATTCAATCTGCAACTCACTTTTTGGAATTGTTGTGCAGGACTAAATTGGACATTGGATCAGTTTTATGAATATCAAAAGTAAAGATTTGTATTTGTTTCATTTTGTATTTTAAGTTGTACCCAAACACAAACAAACAGCCTAATACGCGACTCACTACTCTGAATCACTGACATCCAGGACAATATGGCTTCCTGCTAGAAGCTCACTCTATTTTTAGAGGGAGACAATTGCATCTGAATAACTGAGTGTAAAGAATACGTTCACCCTTGCTGTTGTCAAGACAGAGAGGAGAGCACGAGCAAAATGTTTTACATGCATCCTTGAGTGAAAGCGGAACTTTGGTGACATTAACACATTTATTGTTCTGTCCTTTCAGTTTCTGGTCTGTGGGATGTGTGGAGTGCTCTGCGCCCGAAAGAGAACCGGACTCATTGTAAGTACGACCATACGTTAAGTTAAGTTATGTTGTGATGTGTTGTGTTATCTTATCTAATCTTACAGTACAGGATACTATATGAAGGATGCAAAAATATATCCGCTCCATGACATGAACGGATGATACACATAGTATTTACCTCAGGTGTCAGGCATCCAAATGTGTGTGTGTGTGTGTGTGTGTGTGTGTGTGTGGTGCAGGTGCACATACAGTGCGCTCAGAGAGACATCTGAGGAAACCAGAGGAGACAAGCAGTCTTCTCCTCTTCTCTCTCTCTGTCATTCTTTGCATCTGTTTAGCTCAGTGATCGCCTCCCAGTCACTCCAACTCCTTCTGTGTCCTGCAGCGAGGCCACTAATGATGGATCAGTGTCAGCACAATCTGCTGTAACAGAGAAATCCCTCAGCCTTACCCTCCATGCGACTCACTCTATCCACCCTCACCTATTGTCTTTGTCACCACCGTGTCTTCAAGCCTCTTTATTGCTGTGATCCATCTTTCTACCTCCTCCGTTCGGTCTCATTCCCATAGTTTTGATGCTGTGCCTCTGTCAGTCTTTCTCTCCTCCCTTCCTTCTTCTGCCTGTGAGGGTGATGATTGCATTAGGTTGGTTATGCTCTAGACTCCTGGCAGCCACTTTCCACACTTCACCGGATAATGACTGAAACTGGAGATGCCCCTTTCCTTGCAGTTAAATGCACTAAAGGCATCTGCACTGGGAGCATTGAAAGCTTACCTGCACTCCAGTCACAATACACAAACAAACATGGATTTCGTTTATTATCTATTTTATTGCTGCAAAGCCTTGGAGCTGCACTTGTCTTGGCTTTAGAGGCTGCTGGAAGAACAACCAGATTGCCAAATTGAGCTTCCACTCGTCGGGAACAGTTCTAGGAACATAATCATAAATGTGACTGATTAAATACTGAACGCTCCGAAGCTAGCACATGAATCAGACACACATACCCAACACAAAATACAGCGGGTGAGTGGTGCGAGGACATTTACAAGCGGAGCAATGTGTCATCGAGGGGCCGTGTGTATGAGCGATCCAGTTTTCTAATAGGAAATGAGATTCGTTTTGACTGATATGCCTCACTCATCACTGCAGCCGTGAACCAACACAGCAGGATGATGGAAATAGAGGCTCAATAGTCGTTTGCGCCTCCCATCCCATCAAAGTTTGTCAGTTTGTTTACAATTTTGTTGATAGCATATCAGTTCTGCTCTTTGCATCGACACAAACACTTCTCTGTATCTGTCTATCAGATGATCCTGTTTTCGGCGTGCTGCATCTGTGGTCTGATTGGCGGCATCCTCAACTTCCAGTTTGTACGAGCTCTGAACAAACGACCCGACTCGTTGCAGTCAATCCACCTGGCTGCTATGACTCTGGCCTGTCTGGGTAAAGAAACGTTTGCACAACAACATGTGAGGGTTAAAGGCCAGACCTGCAGGCAGAGGATGAGGGAGGCTGTCAGGAGGGCCAGTAACAACAGAGCAGCAGGAGAAGTTTGGTAATAGCAGAGCAAGTAGGGACCGGTAATGGCGAATCAATACAGTGGTCTTCAACTGGAAACTCAGAGAACAGGAGATGAGAAAGGCAAAGAACTTAGACAGAACCCAGAGGTCAGTACACAGGGCGATATGGAGGATAACAAGCTGGAGAAACAAACAGGAAACAGGCACAAACAATCTGTCCACGTGATGAAGATAGAACAGAAACAGGAAACTAGACGATAACCCGCCAACTAACAAGAAGTCAGGTGAAGGATTGGGCTACAAATCATAGTGAAAGTGACAAGAACTCACAACATTAAATGTCAAGATAAGTTCATTTTACACAGTCTCCTTTCTCCTGTCCCCCTCAGGGATTTCGTCCTGTACCTTATCCACGTGGTTGACGTGTCGCCTGGCGAGCTCCGAGCAGCAGAGGATGTTCCTGGAGAGAGAGCACTCGTTGCACCACTCACACGAGATGACTGAGAAGGTAGGAGAGCCAGACGCCTGCAGCTCCACGATGCCGCCTATTGCACGCGTGCTCCATGGATGTGGGGTTACCATGTGTTCTTATTCCCACTTAACAGGAAGTCCTGGACAACTCCAGCAACGGCATTCCTCAGGTCTCCTACAACGGACACACTGCAGCGTCACCGTGACGACGACATCACCAGAAGCAACCAGAGACAGAACGCGGCAAACACTTTCTCCTCATATCCTGCTACACACGCCGTAACTATATCCTGAATGCAGGGAGTATCTCGCCTTGGAATCCTTTTTTCAGCCTCCAAAGTAGGAAAAGACATTTTAATGATCCAGTGGGAGGCACAAGTAATTATGCAAATGAGGGTTTAAGCCCCTTCTGTTCAACTGAAACCAAAGTCGGGACAGACAGCTGCCGTTTGGGTGACAATTCAGGTGACGAATGTCTGCTTGACATCAACTGACCTTTAATCCAATGAGCATGAAGACTAGATAGCATCCAGTCACATGCCTCAAAGTGACGAGCACAAGCCAAGCATGCAGCTGATTCATTTTGAAGAACGTCTGCTAATTCAGCGCAGTGTGCTTGTCCTCGTTCTGTCTTGTCGTGGGGTTTATGGAATGCAGATGTTGAGATGCAGTAATCTGTCTGTCTAGTAATGGAATGCTTCCACATAGTGATGCACAATGTCCTGTATATCCATGCTTGTATACCGGGATCTAATCGTATCTAGAAATTAAACATATTTTTATAAATGCTTCTTATAAAAGTGAATTCAATTAAAGTTTGACAAACTGGACTGGTGCTCTGTCTACTGAAGAGTATTCTCACTACATTGTTTAGAGGTTAATTCAATTTAATTTAATTTGCACACACACTGAGGTTAGCTAGGTTGTGATATACAGACTGGGTCTATATAATCTCACTGAAGGAGACTGAGGGCTTAGTTTAGCACGGTGCGTGTGTGTAGCGTGACTGGATTTACTCTCAGTATGCAAGTCTTGTGAGTTATTCATCAGCTACGTCACTTTCATCAATACACTTCTTCAATAAAAGCATGTAATTAATGGTAACACGCGGACATCTGCCCACCACACTGTCAGCATAATCAGCGTGCAGCAGGATTTAAGGAAGTCTCTGATGTGTTAGGTCATGAATCTACCAGCACCTCTACAACCTGATGCTATCACATACAGTACTCACACATGCAAGCACACAGACGCAGCTGAGACTTGTCTTGAAGATTGCCCTGACAACATCACGCTGTGCCGTTCAGCTTGAAGTTTGTCTAGTCCAGAAAGCTCCAAAGGGCCCACAGCTGCAGCTCTTGCTGACTAAAGAAGCCGTGTCACTGTTTATCAGCGTGACAACAGACAGCAGTGGGCCTCGGCGCCACCAAGTGCGCGCCTGTGCGTGTGTGAGCGAGTGTGTGCACTACAGTCGCACTAATTGATACTTCAGGTCACCCTCATGATCTTAATGTGGCTTTGCAGGTAAGAACAGGATCCAGAATCAATGAGCGTTGCTCATAGGACGGCTTCACAGCGTGATGGACACTATAGGAAGCTTAGACGTTGCTTGTTGTGGTGTTTCACAGGAGTATATGAGTCGATTCACTGTGAGCTGGATGGTAATATGATTAGAAATATTAATTCAGGAATTTGCACACAGCCTCATCTAAACTTATGATGCTAAAATAAGGCCTTTTACCCAGAGACACTTCAGACAATGACGCAAGACCCTGGTATTAAATCAACTGATATTGTGCCTAAAGGGCATAGTTTAATACTTCCAAACCAAGTTACAATAAAATTGTCACAAACCTGCTGCTTGTAAAATGATCTTGGTGATTTCAGGAGCCTGCTTTCACTGCTTGATAATATCTGTTGGCTCACTAAATTAAATTGTGAAACGTTTTTTTAATGATATAGATATTAAACTACTACTACTACTACTACTGTAAGTCATTGAATCCCTTTTTCCAACTTATTCAATGGGTGCAATTTGTCCTCCTGACCAGCAGGCGGAGACAAAGACAGTGTGTGTTAAAATGTTTGGCCGTGGTTGAACCGTCTTCAAAGCGGAAGCCTTGTTGTTGCTCTTCCGGTCTTCTCCAGCAGCATGGCGAACTTCGAGCACGCTGAAGACGACCCAAAACATGTGAGAATGTCTGGTGAAACCCCCGACGCTGGACCCCACGGCCAACCGGCGGAGGTGCCCTCCGTCCCTGGCAGGGATGCGGACGCGGTGCCGTGCGCGACCCCGTCCTTCGCCGCCGCCTCCGCGCTGCTGTCGGCGCCGTACTCGTGCCTGGTCATGAACACGCACCGCAGACACGTCGCCCTGCCGCCGATGTACCTGAAGAAGAAGCGGAGCGGGATCCGAGAGGAGCTGGAGGCCGAGCTGCTCAAATTCTCGCCCAGGTAACAACAGCGGAGTTGGTTCCGTTTGTCAGCCTGACTTCGGTCATATGTTAACGCGCGGAGCCTGCGTCTGCTGTTCATGGAGCAGTGGCAGATGGATGACACGCAGCGTCCAGGTGTCATTTTAGATGGTAGCATCTTATGACGTCATGAAAAGCCATCTGAAGTCGTCCTGTGTGCTTTGCAGACTGAAAGGAGTACCTCTAGCTTACGACGGCATCAGCATAGTGGGCCAGCAGGGACACATTTATGACGACAGTGGCTACATCCACATGGACATACAGGCCAACTTCATCGTCTTCCAGCCCGAGAAGGGACAGAAACTACTGGTGAGAGTTTCATTTATGTCTGTCTGCTCCACGTGTGCGGCGTCTGCCTGGTGTTACAGTTTCGGTTGAACATCTTGTGCCTGTTTGTTTTTACAGGGTAAGGTGAATAAGCTAGGTGTGAGTCACGTGGGCTGTCTGGTGCACGGCTGCTTTAACGCCAGCATCCCCAAGCCCAACCTGGTCTCCGTGGAAACCTGGAGGGTTGCAGGGCCGAGGATCGGAGCAGAGCTGGAGTTCGAGGTGACCGCTCTTGACGCGGACACTGCTGGAGTTCTGCTGATCAGAGGACGACTGGAGAGGACCAGGCAAGTGTTGTCTCAGTTTGCCTCCCTCATCTTTGCACTGTTTCAGTAAGCTGTTAATAATAATGATAATAATGTGTTTGATCTTCTTCTCTTTCCCAGGGTCCAGGAGCTGCTGGCTATGGGTGAAAGTTCAGACTCCACTATTGCTGCAGACCAGCCAGATGCATCAGACCCAGAACCTGCTCCAAAAACCACAGAGGAGCCTCCAGATGAGACTCCCAAGAAAAAGAAGAAAAAGAAAAAAGACAGAGTCAAAGAGGAGGAGAGGGAAGTCGAGATAGAAACCTCGTGCCCGCAGGACGACAACGCTGCGCTAGAGCAACGTGAAGCCATGGATGATGTGAATGGCAACGAAGCTGTGAGAGGGAAAAAGAAGACGAAAAAGAAGGAGAAACGCGAGGAGGAGGAGGTGGGGCTGTCTCGCATGGAGGTGCATGGGAGCGACTCCAGCGGCTATATCAGCGATAAGCCAAGCAAAAAGAGGAAACACCAAACCGGTAGCGACGTCACATCTGGGTTCAGTGAAGAGCCTGAACCTCCAAAATCCAAGAAGAAGAGGAAAAGTGATGCAGAAATGTTAGCCTGAAAAAATCGTGTTTGGAAATGACATTAATGGTTAATGACTGGATTATACCAACAAAGTTTAGTACACCAACAAGCCTTAACACCAAGAGGGTGACTTCAGCAGGGGGTGGAGACATGCGTGGGGGGTGGGGGGTCTCTCTCTGCCGGCACACAACCCATGCAGGCTTGACGCGAGGTGTTATTGGAGTGTGATTCCGTTACGCTGCCTGCTGGGGGAGCAAAGCTGCTTCTCACAACGCTGGGACGCGACAATGCTGGAGTAGAGCTTTGTCTTCATCTGTGGGAATAAAAGCAACTTGCTGAAATTTTAGAGCCAGGTTTGACCAAAGCTGATGCCATGCGAGGGAAACTGCCAAACTCATTCGAGAGACTCGGCCTCTGGTGCCTCTGAGGTGGTGGCGAAAGCTGCAAGAGAAGGTGAACCTCTTGACTGGGAACTGAAAGAATCTTATTTTATCCTAATTAAAAAGCTCTATGTGTGGAAATGTTTGCATTGTTCAGTTTATTTAATTCACATTTATAGTTAAACTCATTTGGGAAGTGATACCATATCTTAATAAGAAGATCTCTTGCTTTTCATGCTAAACTCCCTCCCACAGCAAACGCTTTAATGCTGACAGGTGGGTGTTAAGTGATAAAGCGCTGAGAGACGGCCTAAAAGTCTTTGTTTTTTTTAACCCCCCCAGCTCCACACACACTCATTCAAATCCTCTCGCCCCCTTTAAGTGAGGACTTTAATTAGCTGTGAGGTGCTAAGAGCTTATCAGAAACTGTCTAAAGAGGCAAGATAACACACTGCAATTACCTCAGCTCATCTTCTGCCGTTCTGCCCGACTGGATGTGTTGCTCAGTGAGATCAGCTGCCTCATTAGTGTCTGTTTTTTGGCATATCTCACCAGGTGGAGAAAGTCACAGCGTTGTAATGTAAAATGTTTAGAAAAGTGACACACTTTTAAAATCCAAAGAAATTAACCAACAGTAGTTCTAACAATTATTGTGACTTATTACACCTTTTGTAACTGCAGGTGTAATGATTTATTAGACGTAGAGAATCCTTAAATATCAAGTCTTTTATAAAAATTAACTAATCATCAAAGTTAAAAACAAAACTAAGTTATTTAAATTTTTTTATTGCAAATTTCTCGTTGAAGTCTTTGAGAGCAGAACTTTGCAATAATAAACTCCAGCTTATTATCTTTTACCTTTTTACAGTATAATAACAACAACCTCACCCACTGCTCTGACATTAGTTGTACATTGTAAAGAGTGACTGCTGCCTCAGTAGAAACACACTGAAACAAAAAGCAGCACACGCAAAGTAAACAAAAGCTCTTGTTACACATATTTTAGTCTTCAGCAGAAGAACGTGAACTCTTTTGTTGTACAAGTCATCGTTGTGTATTTGTAATCGCTCCTGGTGTTTCCAGAATGGTTGGAATTACTTCAGACAAACCTCCGCTGTTCAGACTGTATAAATACACAAAACCCTTAAAGCTTGTAATGTTAACATAAAGAGAAACGCTGACCTGGAAAGTTCAAGTGATGCTTCGCTATAGTTTGTCCCACTGTGACCTCGTGCCTCTCATTTGCTTGAACTCAACCCAGCTGTGGGCACCTCTCTCGCACCTGTATCCTCCTGCTTCCGCCATCACTCATTTATCGTATCTTCTTCCTATCACTCCTCTTTTGCGGACTCCTCCTCTCCCCCCAACTTACTTTCCTTGTTACTTGTCTTCCTGAAGGCGGGTATAGTTCACACGCATTCCACTTCACCCCCCACCCCCCCGTATCTCGGCACGCTCGTTTATCTTCATGATCCTCTGATGGAGAGAAGGGGAGGGTTAAAAGATGAGACAACAGGAGGAGTGTTGTTTTTATTGAGCAGGCCAGACTTTCCTTTCATACACCTCTGCATGCCTCTGCTGCCTTGATAGGAGTGGTCTCTAATGTGTGTGCGTGTTAATATTCGCTGTAGGTTGGCTGTGCATCTCTATCTTCTGTGTCAAACTTTCCAGGGGTGGCGGCTCCTACATGAAAGAGCCTGTAGAGTCTTTATGGCGAACAAGTGGCGCCTTGACGCAATGAGCCAGGTTCAGGACGCACACACACACACACACACACAACGTCCCATGCCACACACTCGTTGGCTCGCTAACTCATTGACTCCTGCAGACGCACCACATCCGCAACCCACAATCCACAAATCTCCATCCTTGCACACCCCTGCTGCCCAGGCCTAATTAGTTATGTGGTCGGCACTCTTGCTCTATCCCAGAGCCCCAAATGGCAGCAGGTCATAAAACCTTAAGTGTTCCACCAGTCAGAGTTGTGCAACTGCGGCTGTAGATCTTCCAGCGCAGTCCAGGCAGGGCTTAGCCGTATCAAAGAACATCTCTCGCAAACCGACTGACATCTTTGAAATCCCTTTGGGGGCTTTTCAAAGTCATTTGGCACTTCTGCCCCGCATCTCTGCTTTTATGCTCCCTCAGGTAGTTGAATGGCTCGTGTTCACACAGTCAGACGGGCTCCACCGTTAAACTCTCTCCCAGGGGATCAGGTACACACACACACATACTATTAACCTCAAAAGCAAACATCACTGTTGGTCAGTGAGTTGTATTCTCATTGTTAGTTTGTTACCCTGCCACCTATTCTGTCACATCAGTGTGATTAATCAGTTGGTTTTGTTTTGCCCCAGATGTTTTAAAAATATTAAATTCTTGATGGACTTTACCAGTTTCACTCAATAAAATCCAGTTTTCCCATGGATCAATACCATAATTAACTTTGTGATTGCTTTATTTAACTTAAATTATACCTTATCATCTGGTTGCTTACAATACCTTTGGCATTTATATGTGTGATTTCAAACCGTCGGGCCTGATGAATAACTCTGGCAAACTTTAGTTTTTCCACCTTCCTTGGTTGTAAATTGTGCTCAGTACTAAAAGCTCCAGTCGTCTAGTTCTTTCTGCTGCACTCGATATTTTCTCCAGAAACGTCTCCAGAACCTTTATGGTTTCACAAGTATTTTACTAGAATGCATGTTTAGTTTAATGTTTTAATGTAATGATGATTGTAATAATAATGATTTTCTACTTGCGATGTATTCGTTGCAAATAAATAACATTCAGTGTGTTAGTCTCACACACATATTTATTTGTTGTGGGGATACATGTGTTCAATTAGCTCTCAAAGCTCATAACACCAGCTCCTCTACACATTTTCTTCCCTGTGAATGCAGCTTCAAACATATGATTTTATCTCACTGCGTGTATTTGTGTGTGCTCTGCCCTGGCCAGGCAGCCCAGTGAGATTAACAGGGCTCAGTGTAATCAGGAGGTAATGGGAGGCTCATAGGCGTCTAGACAGCGTTCGAACCAAAACCATAACTCCCACATCCAGAACACAAGCGAAATATGGCAGAGAAAGGACAAAAGGTAAAACGTTTGACTTAGTTTTAATCTAGCTATGCAGCAATTCTAGTCATAACAGAGACTAAACTACAAAGGTCAAATCATATGAACGTAGACATGAATGGGGAAATGAACACAGTGATTTACAGTGGAACAACAAGCAAATGTGAAAAAATGCATTTTCATCACTCCCCATACCTTTTGCATATAAATCGAGAGAAAACCAGAAAGTGGAGAAGAGTAATGAGGGGAGGGGTACAGCGAGGAACACACGCAGCATATCATCAGACCTTCAGCCACAACCTCCCAAAACCGCAGAAAAATAAATAAGCCAAGAGGGAAAAAAAACATGTGCGTCTGGAAAAACTGATGTCATGTTTAGTCATTTAGCTTTACACGACAATACCCAGGACACGGCTAAATATTTTATTATTATATTTTTTTTGACGACCTTGTCAAACTGCAGGGCCCAGCTGAAAGTACAGGAATGAGGGTGAGACTGAAAGAGAAAGACAGAGAGGTGAGGGAGATATGAAAGGAAATGTGGGTGGCCAGTAGCGCTGACTATTGGAAAATAACGAAGGAAAACCCTTCCACTGGCTAATTCTGATCACATACGACAAATATCCAATGACACAAAGGTTTTCAAACTCGAGGACCACACTGAAGACAGCAGGATTCATGAAGGTGACGTTCACGATGAACAGACGCATGCTGACACAGAATCGATCCATTTGAAACAGTATAATTAATGATGTATGGCAGCACAAGACCTGGTCCTGGTACACAGGTGCATTGTGGGCAAATATAATGTGGACCTGTTGTTATTTTACAGTTTACAGTGATTTTTCAGTCATTTTAAACTTGTATGAACAGTAACACGATGTCCTGAGTTTCCTCATCTGCTAAGAAACACTGGAAATTAGCTTCAACAGACAGTAGCGTGTGAATTACTGGAGCCTGTTTAAGTATATTCAACCCGTAAAGGCACAACGTTTACAGTGTGGCAGACACCAGGAAGCAGCAACACAGGCACAGTGTCCTTTGTTTTTGGGGAGCTTTCAGCGTTTCTTGGCAGATAAACCCAAATTGAGACATTTGATTGTAAAGTTGAGCTGAAATGAATTGAACTGAGTTAGATCAGCTGAAATTGCCAGTTGTCTCTTCTTAAAGTTGGTCCATCTGCAGAGGGTGACTGCGAGACATCCTCAAAAACCAGAAATAAGTTGCATGATAACAAGTTCCAACCTGAACTCCAACTCGGTGCTGTGACTTGTTGAAAATTCTTATTCTATTTTAGGAAAATCGACACTGATTCATATGAAGGTTTTCAGAGGATTAGCTGTTTTTCTCCAGTTGTGCCCACACTTTCCAGTTACTATCAATGTAAAGACGAAAAAACACCGTCTAAGGGGATTATTATGCAGCCAAAGCAACCCCAGATAAACATGGGCTGAGTCAAATGGCATGAGAAGAAACCAACTCGGCCAAAGCACTTAAAACAAGCCACTCCTATCTTCATCATCATTATTAAAAAGTGGCATCAGCGAGCATCCCAGAAAACAGCCGAATATGACGCTTGAACAAATGAAACATGGCACCTCTAAAATACACAGTAAAGAGTGACTGGCCTTCTTTAAGAAAATAAACACAGACATTACTCAGACAGAGCAGGGGGGAGCGGGGTGAACCGAGGCAAGGTGCTGACATGGGTGACGGCGGGTGGGTGAGCCAAGCGATGAGACTTTTACTACGGTGGTGGAGAATGCGAGCTGGGAAGGTTGGATCAAGAGAAGGAGGGCGATTCAGAGCGGAGAAGCCGGGTGAACGCAGCGGTTTGGTGAGTGGGAGGTGTAGAGTTGAAGGAAGAGGGGGGAGCAAAGAGATATATGATGTGGTATTGGAGTTGACCCAACTTCCACACACATGCACATCCACACAAAAAGAATGGACCCTACCTTTGACTGGCCACCCAGCTGTGTAAACACCCGGTAAACACTGGCTGCTGGCTAAAGCGTCCAGCCAATCAGATGGCGAGGCGCAGCCAAAAAGGTGGGACGAGCAATGCCGTGAGTCAGCTGATGGGTGTGGAGAGAGAAGGAGAGAATCACAGTGACACCATGAAGAAGAGACACACGGGTCAGGAGTTAAACTAATCTCCTTTACTCCCTCTGGCCGCTTCTCTCTCTTCCTCAGCGCTCAGTCAACGAGCGAAAAGCAGAGCGATGACGCCAGGGAGAGAGAAAGAGAAAGAACACAGGAGAGGTGTCTTATTTCAGATTTACAGTTGCAGGGGGAGAGGTTTGGCCGGGTTCTTACAGCACAGTGAGGACGGAGCCAGTGGAGGAGCAGGGAGACAGATTTACACGGTGAGAACAGCTCTGGCTGTTCTGGAGCTGCGCGCTGGACATGTACCGATGTGCATTTAAACACCACTGAGTGACAACACAATGCCACACGCTTTTTCATCACACGAAATCAGTAGATGATGACTCCCAGCACCAAGGCCACAGAGTGTCTCTAGACATGGTCACATTTTCTAATGGCATCATGGTGATTTCTGAGGATCCAGAGTCTGACGGGAGTTTGTGTTTTCATATGAGGTGTGACCACTCGCATGATTTTCATACCTTCAGACTCTCTTTAATTACATGATCAGATAAGATCTCCTGGCTAAGAATGTGCAGTTGTGTGTGTTGCTCTCAGCTCTACTTGGAAGTACAGCCAGTACAGTCACACATGAGGGGAATCCACCTGATAATGACACAACTTGACTGACATACTGAGCCTGTAACTGTTAAACCTGTTCAGCTCCACAAACGTTTAGTTCTTATTGATTTCGGCAGAACAGGAAGTGTGTCATTATGAGTGTTTCTGTAAATGTCTGTCCTGCATATTTCCACAAAACTGGGATAAACCCCAGTGTGTGTGTTTCTGTGTGTTTCTGTGTTTGTGAGGCTCTTTTGGGGTTTTACTCCTTATTTAAGACCAATATTTACCCAGCAGCCCCAGGGTGAGATTACCTCATATTCTCCCGCCCAGCTGTGCTTTCTCAGTGTTTCCACGACAACCGGAGGAATGTCCCATCATGTTTATCTGCCTCCCAGGAAAACAGAGAGGAGAGACGAAGAAGAAGTGGCAGAGGGAGATGGAGAAGTTACACACAGAGACTACACTTACCCATAACTGTGTATGTACTTTAATTAATAGTATGTAACGCAATGTTTACACTTTGCATGAAAATGCCCCGTTGCTTACATGCTGATTATAAACTGACATTTTAAGCAAACCAGTCACATTATAAGCAGCAACTTCACTCAAACAAGAAATACCTGCTGGTTCCAGATAGAACGACCTTTGACCTCCCAGATGGGACAAAATTACATTTGTACAGCGTGAACCAGCTCATTTATACATTGTCACACCGGTGATCCCCTAGTTTTTCTTTCAAACTGAAAGTTGGGATTTTTAGGGCTTTTGGAAACATTTGTCATCCTGATCAGACTTAACCACAAACACCAGTCTGGCTGAATTCAGCAACTTTTACAACAGACATCTCTCCTCCTTAAACCACTGTAGTGGTGCCACAGTTGAATAAGGTCATAATCCCTTTTGTGAATAGTTCCTTCTCTAAATGTTTGTCTGAACAATTTCCTGGACCCAGTTAAATCATTATGTACAGTGTTGTTTGTATTCATAGTTTAACTTTACTCCCGAGCTTTTTAATGACTAAGCACTCGATTGAACCCACAGTGTCTCTCTCAGTCCCTCTCCCAGTCCCTGCAATGTGGACTGTGTCCTGCCATGGGAACCGACAGCTATTTGCTTTAATTTGCAACAGAAAAGCTTGTGGTGTATGGTGACTGTTGGAGAATGTTCTGTTTGGTCTTCTCCCTGCCTGTTTAAGTGATAAAAGTGTCATTATTTAACCGCTGAAGCAGAGGAGAGAGTGCAAACAAGACTGCATGACCCTCTGTCAAGAGCCTCCGTTCTTCAGAAGCTCATTAAGGGCCTACAGCAGAACAGCACATCAATTGCCGCAGACCTCCAGCTTCCTTTAGGCCTTTTCATAAGCCTCTCGACTCGGATTCGTCCCACTCGCCTGCAGACCATAGTTAGAAATTGGCTCAATTTAGAGAGCGAGGGGACTTGAAAGATGTGGCGCTGTGAGGTGACATGGGCGACTTATTAAAACTGCAGGACCAGCCCTTGGATTTCAGCCAAATAGGATCTCGCCGGGTCGCTGTGCCCGGATCTGTAGCAGTTTGGATTTTGGCTCGATATGTCTAGGGAATAATTTGAGACAGACTTGGGACCTTGATTGGCGTCGGGTTTTAACTGAAAACCAGGCAAATAAAATCGTAGACATCGCATTTGGAGACTGGAGATGGAGACGCAAGACCCCTTGGTAGATTCCACGCTGATAAATTTTGTTACCGACGTGGACTTGATTGAGTTTCCTCAAAAACATTCTTTAGGACCAAAGCAGCAGGTGGAGAATATCCCATCCAGTGTGAACAACCACATGAGGCTGAGCGCGTCGTCCTGGAGCCGAGACGCGGAAAACGTCGACCACACCGCAGATCTACGCACCGAGCATCTGATGGGCTCACCGAGGTTCTACAGCCGCGGTGGGCACGGCCACAGCAAGTCCAAGCGGAGGAGGCTCATCACCGTGGTGCAGCGACAGGCGGCCAACGTACGGGAGAGGAAGAGGATGTTCAGTCTGAATGAAGCGTTTGATGAGCTGAGGAGGAAAGTCCCCACATTCGCTTATGAGAAGAGACTGTCGCGCATCGAGACGCTCCGCCTGGCTATCGTCTACATCTCCTTCATGACAGACCTGCTGGAGAACACCTGAGACGGACGGGCGCTCCAGCCAAACCCTTATAACACTGAGAGTGGACGGCTTCCAGAAAGGCAAAGACACAAATCACTCATCTGGATTTCAATATTTATTTTGTTGATCCAAATACTATAACACAGCTAAAATTTTTTAGAATGCTTAGTTTTGTGGAGAAAGTGTATAGGTTACATCATTTTATATTAAATTATTCGAAATAATTAGATAACACTTCCTCTAAACGTCGTTTATTGTCAAATGATCGGCTCTAGAACTTGAAACGTACACAACAACAAACACAGTAAAGGTAATAACCCACAGCGGTTTTAAAGCTAACTGACGTTCTCTATTTAAATCAGGGTTCAACTGATTATAAACTGAATATTCAGATATTTAAGATGGTGGTCGTGCAGCAGCCTCAGGTGTGTTTTCAGCACCTCGGACAGCGGCAGAAACGTCCCTCTCACCTGCTCAGTCACGCGCGTTGAACAGGTGTCAACGATGGCAGCGGGTTCGAATCACAAAGCTCTGAATATTTTCTTTGGCACTTGTGTGTAAATCGAGTGAGAGATATGAGGAGAGAGATGCGACAAGATCCCCAGGCCTCGACTGAGTGACAGATCCTGGGGCTGTGACTCCTCATGAAGGACACACAGGAGGGTCCGTGGTCCTTCTGGAGCTCGGGCTCATCAGAGTTGAGGCCTCCCGGTGGGTGCTTCACACCGCAGACCACCAGATTTAGTTTCAGCCACATGCAGAGGTATTTCTGCTGGGTAGTGATATTATATCTCGGCGAGCCGCCTGGCTGGGTGGTAATGTCTGCGTGTTTAAGCTCTGTGTGTGCGATCGCCTCTTTCATTCTCTTCTCAGTTCATCTTCATCACTTCCACTGTTTGCATTGTATCCGGTCGTACACCGCCTTTTAGCGACCCCGCTGTGAGCAAGGATCCGCCCTGAGAGCTCCCTGGTACGGCTCCTCTTTTAAACCTGAGCCGCTGGTGTCGACATCCCTGTGGGGGTCAGACGCGTTTAAGCGCATACCTCAACGAAGGCCCGCTGACGGGAAAATAAACACCTTGGTCTGTTTACACGAGCAGAAATCTCCTGCTGCGACATCCTCCTGTGTTTCAGTAGGTCTGATATTTTTCACTGCTCGGATTCTGAAAACTACTGCCCAGCAGACGTATGGGGAGACTTGAGTTCTACTCCACTTTCATTCTAGTGCACTAATTGTTTGTAGCAAGTTCACTGTGGGGTCAATAAAGAATTATCTTATCTCATCTAAAACATTCATATAAAACCCGTTTGTTTCTTTTAAATGACAATAAAATGTAAATGTAAGGGGAATTTACGCTATTACCTCTAGCCTATAGAGGTTTTAAATTATTAGTACGTAAAATAAGACACTAATAAACTAAAAGATTGTTTGATAGATTTTCAATAAAGATTCCAAGTGCGCAAATCATCTACGATTCAAAAACACCGCCCCTAAAATACAACTCCTTTCCCAGTCTTGCGTAAAAGAGCCTGCGCGCCTTGGACTTTTTTTTTCTAATATTACAGCTAGTCCTCTCCTTCTCGTGCAGTATTATGTTACATCCCTCCTTACCCAATCACAGCGCTCCCCAAAATCTCCCTGCCTGCTCTTAAAAGAGCCCCCGTCGTCCTTGTCTGGCAGCATCTCTTCCTCTCAGTGGCGCAAGCGATTACCCGTAATTCCAGCCCACTCCTCAAGTGCATGCAACACTCCTAAATACCAGTGCTGTTAGTTGTTGTTTAACCAGTTCGGGGGACTTGGGGAAAAACTACAGACCTTTTATTGGAAAGGACAATGCGGGAAAAGGATTCCTCGCCAATGGACAGTGCGGGGAACAGCGAGGAGGAGACAGACCGTCAGCTGCCGCGCCGAGGTGCGAGGAAGCGGCGCGCGGCGCGGAGGAGCGTGGATGAGGAGGAGGAGGGAGACTTGGAGAGTCCGAGTCCCGGCAAAAAGAAAGTCAGAAAGAGCAGTGATAATGGAAGCGGCAGTGCGGGGAGCGGCGGGAGTGAGGGCAGCAGTAGTCCGGCTCGCTCCTTTGATGACCTGCACACACAGCGCGTCATGGCCAACATCCGCGAGCGGCAACGGACACAATCTCTCAACGAGGCTTTCACGTCGTTGCGTAAGATCATTCCCACTCTCCCGTCAGACAAACTCAGCAAGATCCAAACGCTGAAGCTGGCTGCCCGATACATTGACTTCCTGTGCCAAGTTCTGCAAAGCGACGAGCTGGACGCGCGAGGGGCGAGCTGCAGCTACGTGGCGCACGAGCGCCTGAGCTACGCGTTCTCGGTCTGGAGGATGGGGGGCGCGTGGTCCTTGTCTACTACGTCCCACTAACAGGACTGACATAAGGCGCTACGGTAGGCTGAGCCTTCATTTTTCATCCTTGCACCCTTGACACAAACTGTGCCAAGATGTTTCCATGCACATTTACGCATTATGCTCCTCTCATATGGATTCTTTACAATAACAACACTTCTGGACTATCCTTTAAGCCTGTTTGATTTTTCCTTCTAAAAGCGCATGTTCACATTGTTTAACAGTTTCAGTTGTAACCACCCACTGAATTTCACCATCAGCAATAAAATCAGAAATACATCAACACCACATTCTTGTGACAGGAAGTTTGAATTTTTACAAGGGACATTTGCTGTTTAGTGCTGCGCTTATGACTTTCCTCATGGGCCACAACCACATTATGTCACTTCCACTAACAATATAGCCTACAACCTAATTCATGCATCTTGTGTCAACGTATGGTTTTCTTAATCAAAATGTTATTTCCTTCACAGATTCTCCACATTGAAGAACCAGTGGATCAGGCCAACTTTTCAGACATGACAGCACTGAACCAGGACAAACACAGCTAAGGCCCAGTCTCTGTGCTTCAGGCCTCAGAGACAAGCTTTTCATATTTCCCATTGCATGGACCGTAAAGTTTGCAAGGGAGCACTTAGGACAGACAGGATGGATATGAAGAAAGAAAGACCACTGCGACTATGAATGTTGTAAAAACAAAATGAGCTCTGAGGAACTGCTCTGTTTTGAAAGATGAGAAGGGGAAAAAAGAACAATTCATTCCACACTCCCTGTGACAGTGCCTCACAGCAAATGAAGTATTTTGTATTTATTTTTTTTTACACAGGTTTGAAATTCCTTTTCCATCTTAAAGTTATTTATTTTTGGGATATCACAGAATGCTGAATGGATCAGGAGTCGTTGCATTATGAGTTCTGTAAATATTTGCAAGTACCTTGAATAAAAATGAAAGTTGTTCATAGTTTTCAACTGTCTGTGTCTATTTATTATAGATCACAAACTGCAAGCATACAGTTTGAGGACGAATAATAAACTGGGTGATTTAAAGCCAGTCAAGCCATGAGAGAAGTTACATTGATTTAAATATCTAAACCTTTATTGAAACAAACACATTCTCACAGTCCCAGGATTTTAGGTCAATGCAGGTTTGTTTTCATTGGTTGTTTCTGAATCCCCAGTTAACTAAACCACAGTGAAGGGGTGGACAAAGGAAAACATTTCATACCCACGGCTTATTCTGTAGTAAATTCTTAAGCTCAGGGATCTGGGAAAGTCATAATTAGTCGGTGGTCTGTTTAAAAAGAGTGAATGTGAAGCTGTGGGAGGCATGTGTGATATTCCCAGATGTCCTCTAAGACATAGGTCAGCATGGGAGTCTCCTGCAGGTGCTACGGCCGTTACCCGTTACTGTAAGCTTTGCAACTGAAGCTCTGCTACAAAAGAACAATTTGCTCACATATAAATATACATTTAAAATAGCAAATATCAAATCCAGATCTATATCTGCACTGTGTTAGGAAAGTAGTCTTCAAACGGACACAATCTTGACCTCTTCAAACTTAAACTGGCTTGACTTCCAAGATTATAACGTGGATACTGCATTAGACATTTTGAACTATTCATTAGCATTAAGAAGCAAATGTGCAGAAATAAACCCTCCTAGTAAAACAGAACATTCACTCCTTCACAGTTTAACGAACACCATGGAGGCTTCAGCCTGTTTCAGCATCACAGGTTGCGTGCGGAAGGTAAAGCCATCAGCTCTGACCCAAGGCCCTCACCAGTCACTGGGGGGAATCGATTCCCACCCTTAGATCACCATGGCCGTGTTATCTTAAACTTGAGGCTGTTGCTCTGACATGGAGGAATGTCACCTCTGAGGATTCAAAGCACACAGTCACATGCACAAACACACACATTTAAGTCATACTCACAAACTCTCACACCTACCAAAGAGGAAAATACATTCCACAGTGAGAGCGATAGAGAAAGACATAGGGGAAAGAGGGCTCCTGCAACTCGGCTCCTGCCCGTCTTTGATGTTTGAAGGTAATGGGATGACCGCTTGTTATCAGTGTGAAGGCATCTGGCTTTCTGGATTTAAGGGTGCTATGATTTATAGTCTCTTTGATCAGTGACACTCACACTCAAACACACTTTCTCCTGCTCATTAATCATACTTTATATCTTGTTTTGACCTTGCAGTCCTTAAACAGATCAGAAAGTCAAGACCTGTTGGTGTTTTCATTAGACCGGGAGCGTTTCTCAGTCGTCTACAGTGACACTGGGTACAGATTAGGCTTTGTTTTGTTGTTTAAAGAGGAGGAAGAGCTGTATCTTTTACTTCTTGCGGCTTCGTGTCTCCCTCACTTCCATCTTCCTCTGAAGTTTCCCATTACAAGGTAACAAGCCCTGGTTTACATTAACCCTCAACACCACTAAAAGACAAGGGGGGTAGAGGAAGTCAGACTGAGACAGAAACAGCCCCCTCCCACCACCACCACCACACACAGACCTAGAAAGACTAGATGTGCAGGCCTGGTTTCCATTAGGGCTAATTATCTGTGTTTCATCTCAACCTGAAGTTTGTGTGAGTGTGTGTTGATTCTGATTTTGTTTACATGGGTTTCTGTGCGCACACTATTATCTGTAGACATCTGTTTAGGGCCCATGCATTTTAAATTGAGTGGCTTAATTTGAGACGCATTCTCCAAACTGTGCAAAGCGACTGCATGTCACTCAAACCCTGTGTCTCTGATCTCTAGTGAGGTAAACATGTTCTGTCTGGTGCATGAGCATGTTCTTCTGCTAGGATACACACTTGACACAGGTCAAAAAAAAAAGCCATGAGTCAAAAATATATAAACTACCTCCTTCACGACACACACAGCGTTTTACATTCTCTTGGTGTATTTTGTCTGTGGAGATTCAACATAACCTTGATGATGTTATTAGTTACATAGCATTAACAATTTTAAGCTGGATGCCTGGATAATTACAATAACTGCAGTGAATGATAGAAGTGAGCGGAAGGAGTGATTCTATTGAAATGTGGCATTGGACTGATTTGAGTTTATTTTCAAATCGCAGCGTCACAGTCACATTAAGTCACAAGCAGTTTTGTCTCACAAGTTGATTTGAGTTTTTGAGAAATAAAGGTTGCGTTTTAAAGGCTTGCTGGTCTTTTAAAATGACTGATAATCTACAGCGTCTCTGTGTCGTAGCCAACTGACGCAGAGGAAGTCAGCTTAGATTCCTAATTGGCAGTCCAGTAAGCGCTGTCACGCATGCACACATTCCCTGAGGTCGGTGCCAATACCGCCCATCATTCACGACCTGTGACATCTCAAACTGACCCTGTCCCCTGACTACAGTGACCCCCAGCTGGACCACGAGCCTCTGCATTCACCTCCTCAAAATGACCTTTCAGTTCACTAATACTTGTCAGACACACGCTCACAGAAGAGCAGAGAGGCATTTTGTGTGTTTTGGAGGGGAAGGTTACTGGAAGACAAATGTAAGGTTAGAAAACGTGTGTTTGAAAATGAACAAGCCGATAAAGTGAGGAAAGAGAGGAAGCAAAGCAAAGTGAAGGAGGCAGGAAAAAACATATATGAATCCTCTCAGTGCTCCTGCCCTGGGCTGTTTGTCTTGCAGATTGAGTTAAGCGCAAGACCCTTATAACGCTCCACATACCAGACAATATCACAGTGGCCCCGCTTTACCAATGTAAACTCAGGCGCTCTATCAAAGGCCGGCACGACCCATTCAAACATAGACGCTTTCTCCTAACCCAATTTACTTCACCATACACAAAGTTTCTTTATTGAATTGTGTTCTGGTTGAAAATGGGGGACTTTGAGGGGTCTGTTTATGAAGGTTGAGGAGTTTTCTTCATGTTTATCTTAAAACCACACTGGGGTCTTATCATGCATGTATCTATGGACTGTATGTATGGAGTCACCTCGGGTCACGCACAACACACCGAGTGTTACAGCCAGAGAGAGACGGCATTGTTTGGTTCAACACAGGACTGTTCACAGTGATGTATGTGTCCTTGTTGTGTTAATAGTAGAGACTGTTGATGTGACTCTGCTCTGATTCATCCTATCCACACGGTTAATGTTGTATTATGTAAAGTTTTCAAGCTTTTCTCTGTTAACCATTAAAACAACCAGAGCACAGCTATTGTTTACTAGTGTCCCAAGGGCCCCCGCCATAAGCAAATGTGAACACACACACACACACACACACACACACACACACACACACACACACACACACACCCCTACACAGAACTACTTGCAAGGATAAAATGAGGAATGGCTTGGCAGCGAGAACAACTCCAGACTCACTGTTGGTCTAAGGAGAGCTGCACTGGGAGAGACATAGGCTTTAAAAATCCACAGCCTTCCCTCTGGTGTAGAGTGTGGGGTGGTCTCTCTCTCTCTCTCTCTCTTTATTCCAGCCTTTCTCTCATTACTTTGAGGTGGTCCGTTTCTGTATTTGTTGTCTCGCTCTCGCCCACCTCTCCTCTTAATTGCATTTTCGTCTTTTATCTATTGTATAATCTCCCTCACCTCCTCCTCATTTTAGACTTCCCCACTCTCATTTCCTCCTCTTCTTTAAACTCACCATCTTTCTGTGTCTTCTGTTTATCTCAGTATGGAAACACAAAAACAATCATCATACCTCAGTATTTGCCACCAGTGTGAGTGCAGTGCTGGAGAATATGAGTGCACACCAGGAAGGGAAGAAAACCTTGCTGAGACAAACAGAAAGGTGGCGGGACAGTAAGAAAACAAAGTCTTGCTGCTGCAGTGATAATGGCTGGCCAGCATTTTGCTAAGCAACTTTGCTGTGAGAAAAGTGTGTATATGTGTGTGTGTGTGTGTTTTACTTTGCAAAGAATGTAAAAATATAACATTATACTTGCTTTTCTTTTGTCTTCCTGCTTTTGCTTCCCCTGTTCTCACTCCCAGAGGACACTGGTTGTGTGAGTTTATAAGCCTGGCATTTGGTGTTGTATGAACCATTTGCATGTTTTTTCAAGTCCAGTAAAACTGCCCTAAATGCCCCATAATTCTCTTCCCCTAGATGTCTGGTAAGGTTTGGAGCCATGACACAACAGGAGAGGTAAAATAACGCCAAGGAATTTAACAGAAGGCGAAAGGTCTTCTTCAAGACACAGGGGTAAAAAGTTAGGTTTTGGTGTTTCCAGCAAAATAGACTCAAACAAAGAAAGTGTGTGTGTGTGTGTGTGTGTGTGTGTGTGTGTGTGTGTGTGTCTGTAATACTTGAATCATCTGGAGTGCATTAGTAGAGGTACAGTGCTTAAGTGAACAGGTCCGCTACCTGCAGCCACAGAAACCTCAGAACAGACACTGCCAAGTCCCAAGTTGAACACACCCACACACCCACACACACACACACACACACAGAGCAGAAACAGAGGAAAAGAAGGGAGAAAATTAAGGCAAAGTAATGCAGTAAAACAAACACAGGCACCTCCTGACGCAGTGTAGCTTTAAGATGAACGGCGGTTATTGATGAGGGCACCGCAGGGACATCAAGCCAGTGAAACGCTAATTCTACTCTAAATTTAAAGGGAGAGGAAACGCAACGTCTGAACTGAATGTTTAGCTTAAAACAATGTATGGAACCTTGTGTGCTTAAAGAAAACACGCATTTTCCAAAAACAAGTAAAGCCCCACAATTCAATAATAACCCTTTTTTTTAAACTTAAGATCACTGTCTAAGATCACTCATTTATGTTGTAGTACCCAAACAGAGATCTGCTTATAAAGGCGAGGTTTACCCTTAAAGATACAATAAAAAAAACACAAAAATTCTATTTTAATATCCAACAGACACGTTTTTTTTTTTAATCTTTTTTGGAAGGACTGAACTGTCTTTTCAGTTTTGGCCCAAATGTGAGGCCACCAAAATCAGGAGTTGGTGAAGGAAGTGGACCCTCCCCCCGTTGGACATTTGCTCACACTGAAACCTGAGCTACAGGAAGTGGTCCTGCTCAGCATCATGTCAGGACAGACAAATTATTCACCATTCGAAAAATGTACCTTATTTTCCTCTCCTATATTTTCCTCCTCCCTGTGAACTCCCCTCTTGTCCTCTTCTGTTCATTTATTGTTTTCTTTGCAGGCCCTCCGGAGAGGAACAGTTAGGGAGGCAAAAAGCTCTGCTACCTGCGTTATCTCAAAACGGGCTGCGTTCAGACTCAAAACGAGCTGCTGCTGTGGTTGCACAGGCCCTCAAATTCCGAGAAATATTCTCCTGCGGTGTTCCCTGATGACTTGTGGTATTCCTGCCCACACTATCCCCACAATGCTTTTGTGGAATTTCCTAAATGGATGAAAGCAGGTTTATTTAAACTCTTTTCAAATGTGAAACATAGATCTTCGTTATCTCTACGTGACCATATTATTTCACTGCACAAACCCAAGTGTGAAGAAGCTGAGACAGAAAATAAAAAGAGCTACTTTGTGCTGGAATGAACTGTAAAACCAAAGAGTTCATTAAACACACAATGGGAATGTAAAAGCCTCTTTCAGTGTCCCGAGTAACGAATTATAAACACGATGATGACTGTATTTATAGCTCTATGTGCAGAATAACTGGGTTTGTTCTATGAAATGACAGAAAGCAGTGATTTTCTTGCTAAATACACTCAAGGAGGGCGATGTATTTTTGCAAAGTACATCATGCTCTTGAAACACACTTCCTTTGACAGAGGAAGAAAAATTAGTGATGGCGTAATTAAACACTAATTGCACTTTTATCAGCGCAGAGATCATCCAGCTTTATATAACACGCTAGAATAGCAGTATACTCGATATTGTCACTTCACAGACTCGCCAAGCTGGTTACATTTGTGGTTTATTTTCTGTAGATTTGTTCTTGTACTGTTATAATTGTGTCCATTATGGTTAGTGTGCAACATGCCTGGGATTTCTGTGCTGTGATGTCATGTGGGGGATCTGTTATCTGTGCTGATGTATCATGTGACTAAATGTTCAGCCTTGTGCAAAGTCCGTATATTCGCTCCCCACAAGGACAGTAAAATATCTCAACTGTGTGAGAACGGTTACTACTGGACCACAGAAATGTGCACGCGACACGAGAAAGACACAATTGTTGCGCACCAGGAAATGTCCACTCTCCTCCTCCTGTCAAGACTGTGGCTGTGTGGATTATGCTGAGGTCAAGAGGGGAGAGGGCTGTGTTAAGTGGAGTTTGCAAGAACAGCACTCTTTACCCTCAGGCTAGTGGTCAAGGGACAATTGAGGGCACATACACACACTTGGTTTAATGCGAGCAGTCACAGACCCACAAATGGTTGTTTCTGAAATAAACATCTTGCTCCATTAATACCCACAGTGCCTTGGGCTTTGTGGCCCACCCCAGTGACCCTTGTTACCGTGGTGATTAGATATTGGAGGCCCTCATCTGCAAACATTTAGCCAGTGTCACCCCAATCTACACTGTGTCATAATGCCACCGCAAGCTCAGTGACAGCACACACACACACACACATCATTTATGACACACACACTGTGACACACAATTGCCAAATTTATGTCACTGCTGTCACGAAAGAAAAAGATGCATTAAAAGTGATTCTACCTAAAAGTTATAATTTCAACATCCAACACTCACCCAAGACGGCTGTAAAATCTTTATAGTTTCCTCTTGGACAAAAAGCAGTGACTTAGTTCAGTTCGAGCTCTCAAATTACTCTTCACCCAACTCTAACAATCTTCTACTCTATTCTACTCTGCAGCAGCAGCTTTAGTTGAATCGTCAGTACCAGAGACAGGAATTAAAGCTGTTTTTTCTTGCAGTTTAAAACCTAACATTTTGGAAATGTGCACCTTCAAAGACACATGGCTATAAATTGAATTTTCGTCATCATTAAATTTCAATTGGACATCACATTCCACATCCTGACCTCTGAACCATGACACACCGGTCCTCCTCCTCCAGGCCAGACCATCCTGGACGCCAGCCTCAGGTCAATCACTGGCACTTCTGCACGAAGTGTGATCATCTAACTGGTATATAGTTTGTACTTCATATACTTGCAGTATTAGTATTTATTTATGTTTGTCATATTGTCATTGACTTATTAATTGTGCGGGAGCAGGAAATACTTCTGGTCCTTGCTGTTCCCAGTGGGGATCGAGGAACGTGGTGAAAAATTGTGTTCAGTCAGGTATGGACTACATATAATAGAAAAAGGTCAACTGTAAGCTGTCCAGCCACCCCTGCAGCACGTGTTGACCCATCGAAATGTGTAATCTTAAATGTGAAAACACATTTTGATAATGTCCCTGTCATTTCATTTGTGGCTAACTGCTCCATGATCTTCTTATCAAATTGTAAATGCTCCATGTTTCACATTTTCTCAATTTGCATTTATTTTGAAGTCTTGTGCATTTTTTCTCTTTTTGTTTATTGTGGGCCAATGCTGTTCATTTACGCTCATCATTGAGGGGATTGTTCCTTTGTCTTGTGGAGTGAGTTGTAGGCACAAAATGATTATTTTAAGAGGCTCCACAGTTCTGCAGGAAGATCTGCTGAGCGTCCTCTGGGTGTGTAGCGGAATGATAGGGACATCTAGGGGCATGAATGCAACACTGCAGGTTGATAAGGTCAGGAAATGAAGTTATTCACACAATCCACAAATGGTGCAACTGGTTGAAACAAGTTTATCACCAGTGCACTGCGTTGACCATACACTTCATGCGCATTTGTATGTGTATGTGTGTGTGACAGTGTTTGGGGCGGGGGGCAGAGAGAGAAGACAAAGAAAGCTCAACATGTAGGCAACGTGAGAGGGTAGGGGAGATCTGGTTTGTGTGGAAACCAGATGAATTGGCAGCATGAAAGTGTGATGGAGTGGAGTATGTTGCAGTCTCCTGTATGTGAGGAGTCAAGGTGTGACCCTACCGGGTTACCTAGTGAATTCCCTGTCCATTTGTAGGCAGGTACATCCATCTGTACACACAACAACACTGAGATCAGCTGCAGCTAGGTTCTCTATTTATTTCCATGCTGCCTTTGCCCAGCAGTGTAAAGTATAGCTCAGGTTAATCAAGGTACAGCTTTGATAATAAATTATGCATTATCGGTAGGTTTGCAGGTAGCCACAACCATGCAATCAGACTGCATTCTCGTCTTCTACTAATGTCTTTTTTCACTTGTGTGAATAATATCAGTACAATATCATCAACATTAAAGCTTGTATTAAGTCCTGGAAAACGCATTTGGACAATTTGCTTCAGAAATACCTGCAAAATCCTCTTATCACATTAAAGTTATAGGTGGAATTTATTAATCCTAACCTATCCTGAATTTGTAAAATTAAATTAGACACGTCAAAGTGTGGTGGAATATTAGCGTATTTAGGTCAGTCGTTATTGCTTATCACTGCTGCTGCATTTGTGCCTGTCAATCAGTCACGGGTATGTCCCTGCGTCATCGCTTCCCAGCCAATCACAGGGCGAGGTCCGCGAACGGGTCACCCAAGAGGTAAACCTAGCAAACATGGCGACGCTCCGAAGAGAGCACGGAGCTTGGGAAGACGGCCTCTTCTAACCGACAGAATAAGCTACTCTTCGCAAGTTACAATGTGGCGGGGTTAGCCGGAGCGGCCTTTTGGACGATGCTTGCAGAGGTGAGCTGACACCGGTAGAACTGGCGCGTGTTTGTCGGCATAGTGGCGGAGTTTGTTTTCCACTGATTGACACGGCTAGTTAGCCTTTAGCAGCTAGCGCCGGAGCTTTAGCGCCGCAGGTAAACACGGCGCCTGACAGGGAGAGGACGACACAGTACCGACGTGCCTTCAGACAGGACTGAAATAAGTGGCATTCAGCCCGGGATTACACAACTAACTCTACGTTAATACGATGAGCTTGGGATATCCGCACTGTCAACACCGAGCTAGAATTAGCCCGACGCGGACTATGTCGGTAGTATGCGTTTAGATTATGAATAACGCCTCTAAACAACGATTTTGTGCATCACAACAAACGCAGGTGAGCTGGGCGTTAGCTGGACGAGCTACGCTCAAAGGAAATGGATGTGTATGGTTGCAGCTAAGTTGGTTCTCAGCACAGTTGCGGACTGCTACTTATTAATCTGTTCTGTCTACAGTTAGCTGTAATTGTAGTTAATTATGGTATAATTATAAAGATGTTGTGTTATTTAATGTGAAATCTGAATCTTTTTACACATCTGTGTGGTGAGTCCAGGGGCATTCAGCATCCAAGCATCCAGTCTTCTGTAGTCACACACAAATAATTGGTCTGACACAGGCCTCTCTTAAAATATTTACAGGGTGTCACGATTCTTTTGTTGCTAGTCATTGGTTATAGAGATTACGCCTTGGCTTTGTGATCATTAAGCTTAAGCAGGCGTCTCCAGTATGGCTTGTGACTTGATGGCAATTTGGCTACGGGGTTTGATGCAGCACATTTAATGCACGCTGGGGTTGAACAGACAGCTGATCGTGACATCTGCTGACAAACAGACCATGCTGTCGTCCTCACCTGAGCGGCAGGTGACCTAACTACCAAGTACGAGTTTAGTCTCTGTAATGAGGCTTTAGCTGCCGCTGCATTCTTCTGTCGGTGTGTAATGCAGTCACGTGTTGAACTTCAGCTTGACAATAGCTCATTGTAAATTGTTGTTTTCTGCTAACCTTTAGTCAGAGGTGAATGAGGGCCTTTAGCTGTTTGGATACACTTTACACTGCTTTGTAGGGCCTTGTGTTTATATTATGGATAATATGGAAGGTCAAGACAGAGGTACTGCAAAACATAGCAAATCAGCTTTAATACACCCTGTAAGACACCACTACCCACTGTATTATACAAGGCTGTTGTTTCCCTGCTAATAATAAGTCCACCCTCTAAATGTTTTGACACCGTTCTATTCATTGTAGTTTGTTTTTACAGTTTTTGCTTCTTTGTGCCATGTGATCTTAAACAAATGCTTGCAGTTAAAAGGGATGTTTATAAGTTTCATTTAAACAGTTTCCTTGTCTTTTCTACTCATCGTCCAGCTGCCACCGTAGTGATTAAACCTTTAAACCTTACAGTTGACCTTTTTCAAGTCCTTTGAGTGAATGGCATACCAACACACTTTAAACAGAGTTCTTTTCATTTGTCTGGGTCTTGATTGCATTGTGTTCATCAACATGCACACTAAGTTATCTGACTGCTTTTCACCCCTGGCTTAATCTCATTAAGGTTTCTTAATCAGAGCTCAGTGGACATCAAGGCCAAGGCTACCACAGTGTCACATCAGGCCCTTTAGTCATGAAGTACAACTTGTTATTTGGTGACCAATCTAATTTAGAAAATTAAAATGAATTTATTATTATGCTGAGCATGAATAGTAGTATTAAGTTTGGGTGAGAATTATTGGGTTTACTATGAGGTTGGTGGAGGGTAGATAGTACTCTCATTATCCGCCTGTTCTCTTGCAGCTCTTATTGTTCTACCTAATATTAATGTAGTTCCTTAAATGTTAGCCAGAGGCTTGTTAATAAATGATTGCACAGCACAGGTTTTGAATTAGCAAGCAGCTAAATTTGCCGAGTACCTGCTGTAGACTGTCAGTGTGGGCGCTCATTGTTAGCCAGTGGAAGACTGACAGAGTAGCTTGGACACGTCATAGGATTCCAGCCAACCTACAGAGTAGATAACAAACACTTATGTACAGACTGACTTGCAAAGGTCAACAAAATCACATGAGTCGAATGACTCTTATAGATGTGAAAAACTTTTAAATTGCTCAGTTTCAGTTTATCTAAGCCTTTTTGTAGACCTTTAATCCCAAGGCTAATATGGTTCTTTCTATTATGGTGGTTCTGGTGGATTAGACCAGCGTGAATAGTCAGCCCCACTTACTTTCTCTTCTTCTCAGGCATTATCCATGGCTTTCCCACAGGAGAGCTTTAATAGGCTAAGTTAACCTCTAGCCTAATGACCACACTGATCAGGGTTGCAGCTATAAGCGCTTGTGGACTTGTGTCACAAAAATAGAAAGATCTGCCCTTGAACGATTCTTCCACACGTGTTTATCAGCGTATGCAAAGTGCCCTTTGTGTGAATTTGTTTTAACGTCGTGCCAGGACAGATGGAAAACAAAAACGTACACGACACTGATAAGACGCTTTGCGTGCCTGTCTGACTGCCTGGAGTCAAGGACGACCTTAAAAAAACTTTCCTCTCTAAACACTTAAAACACACACACACACATAATATTAGATTCTAATATTTGTCTAAAAGCACATAGATCACATTGTTTTGATGTAAGTTTTTGCACATTATGCCCATAAATGTGGAAGTCAGTCCAAGATAAGATGCAACTAACAAAGAAATAAGTAGGCTACAGTATATAGAACAGACATGAAGTGCTCCAAGCAGGCTGTGGTCTGAGAAACATCACCACAAAAGAGAACTAAAATATCCTTATACAACAAGAACTGGGAAATTGAACTATGGCATATTTTAGAAATGTGCACTTATGTTACATTTATTGTTTACAGCATATTTACTTGCCTCAGCCTGAACTATTTCCCAACAGAGCTTTTTAGATTAGAGCAAAACTCTCTCTGCAGTCGAATTAGCTTGTGAAGTATCTGACACCATTTCCATATAGATGTTGTTTATTTGTTATTTCGTCCTTTCAGCTTGACCTACATTTCTTTTTCATTCAGTGAAGGTGATGTTGTGTGACTTCTAAGTCATGCAGCGTATTCAGTGCAGTGGCACTGCTCCACAAAAGCACTGGCGAGGCAGACGGCTGCAGCAGAGCTGCTTTTTATTTTTATTTTCATTTTATTACAGAAATATTTTTAATAGGAAAGAGTAGTAATACACATTTCTGAATGCATTTTTATTTTGCAGTCAAATTAATGAAATATTTCTAAATGGAAAAATCAAGCCTACTTTGTCCCTTGAAGTCAGTTCACTTCAGTAAGGAGAAGCAGTTCCATTCAAATGTCAGATGAGCAACTAGGTTTTGTGTCCGTTTGCATATGCTTACATCTTGTTTGTGGAGTGTATGTATTGTTGTGATTGTGTTTGTGTGTCTGTTTGGGTTGCATAAAGTTGGATTGCACCATCATGCTTCACGGTTAATCACTGGAACAGATGGTTGGTGTTTAAAACCCCGTGTAAGCTGTAATGACTCGAGTGTCAGTTATCATCTCTTCTACAGAGCCAAGCCCTCCACATTCACTCCTACTGCTCACTGGCACCTTGGACGTCAAACTGGACTTTACCCGTCGTTACCCGCCTGAACTGCATTTAGTGGAACTGGGATTGGGAAGCGTGTTCACTAGCAAGGACATTGGTAGTTGTCAGAATAACACTCACTCAACATACAGCTCAGGCCTGATTGTAACTGTTAAAGCTACTGCATTGGGCCAACAGTCGAGTGGCTACTTGCCATGTGAAACGTGATTCTGTGGGTCAAGCCTAACTGTTTTATCTTTTCCATGCTGTGCCAGGATATAGTTTTATATTTAAGGTAGTCAAATGTTGTGGCATGGGAACAGCCGAATGAACAGCATTCCTTTGTGTCACCACTCCTAGCTCAGCTGCAATAATGCCCACACCTGACTTTCTTTCAACCAGTAATGATTCAAGAAACAGGGGTTAGTCTTGTCAGTTTGGACACATTCAACCTTACCAACGCACAGGTTGTACATTCAAGTTGGCTATATTTCACTGTTTGCAATGACCTGATGTCACATACTTCCTATACACTTCCTGTGTTTTAATTTTTTTGTAAGGGGTCAGGAGGAACTTGGTTATTACAACAGCGGTTATGTTTAAATAGTTGCAAATTAAAGATTTCGGAAAAGAAAGCTGTGAATGCATCACAGACTGTGCATGTGTCTTGTGCTCAGGCTATACATGATAAGCTGACTGGCCGATGTTTCTGAATGTAGCACAGTTGCAGCTAGTCTAATATGTGTCATCCAATTGTCCAAAGCTTACTGTGGCATAGAGCACAACCAAAAGACTGTCCTAAGGAAGCTCTGTCCATCCCTATCTGACCCCTTCAGTGGAGCTGCTTATCTAAGGAAGCGTAGTATAAATGTAGGCCAGCCAGAGATCATCACAGCTGATCATGATGCCAGTTTCTGAGTCTGATGTGTCCAGTGTTAGATTGTGAGCCTAATGCACTGTAAGTTGTGTTTGTTGAACGCGAGCTAAGAACAATACAGTTCCTCATCTTTCATAACGTAAATCATCAGCACTCACAGTGGAAGTCACCTACGGTTTTAAAATCACTCAGCCTGACCTGAGCTTCAGCTTTCCAGGCTGGCCTTGTTGTACCTTGAGTTGTACGGAGGAAAAAGCAGATGCAGAACTACTAGCTGGAAAAGCGAGTTTGGCTTCCTGCACTGACACAAAAACAGGAAAACCATAGGATATAACACACAAGCATGCACACACACATTCACAGTCTTCATCTGATCTGATCTGGTCAAACAGCAGATTGCCTGTGACAACATACTCTTTCATACTATCATAGTTTCATACTCTGTGGATGATGTCTTTGTATAGTACAGTTTTGTGTAGTTTGAGTCTTATATGATGCCACTGTAAGTAATAATTGTACCTAAAACCTGTGAAATATTTTGATCACACAACGAACGCAAAGCTTTTCTAAGATGACTTCAAAGAGACACATACCGGCTTAAAGTCAGCAACACATACAGGTCACAGAATGAAGTGTTACTGCATCATTTGCCCTTTGTTTTGTGTTTGTGTCATAGGCCAGTCTGTCCATCTGGGGATGGGGGGGTCTTGGAGTTGTGCTCTTCCTTGTCACCTTTGGACCCTTTGCCATATTTTACCTGGCCTTTTATATCTTCTGCTTCATTGGAGGGTGAGCCAGAACAGCACAAAAGTATACACTCTGTCTGTTTTCAGTATAACCACACAACCGAAGAACAGCACAGGAGCCTGTGGTTTGTTCTTCATCTGTACCGTCACTTTCACTTCTGCTTTGCAGGGGCTTTGCAGTCACTCTACTCTACGGAAAGATCAACTCCGAGAAACACCTGGAAAAGTGTGAGCACTCTTATCTGCCACCCAACCAAATTGGTATACTGAAGGTAAAACCACAGCACATTCTGACCTCGCCTGAACAAACATATTAATTACTTGTTAATCAGGTTCCTTTGTTGGTTACAGCTTAACAGTTACCAAAAGGTCAAAGTAAGTAGTTTCCCTGCGTCTGTCATGTCTGGGTATGGCTTCTTGTCTCTTTCAGACACTGGATGAGATGAAGCTGGAGATAAAGCCCATAAAGATTGACAGGAGGCTGACTGGCTCTAGTTTCATAGATGAACCGCTACAACAGGTGTGTGAATTGTGTGAATGTATGTTAATGATGATAGTATGAGAACTATGGATTACAATGACACAGAGTGTACATGAAATGGGCAGAAACAGGAAGTTCTATATCACTAATTGCCCTTTATTGAGCTATGAAATCCTTGCAGTCTGGTCTTGGTTCATTTAAAGCACTGATGACAATGGAACGGCAGCTGAGAAAATAAGCTATCCAGTGATAACGGGATTATGACTGCATGACTAGTACTAATGCTCTAGACTTTTTGGACTCTGGCCCTCTTTAGTCACTGTCTGACCCATCAGCTGGCCCAGATCACCGCCTTAATACATCACTCACAGGCACTGCTTGAACTCGTAAAGCTTCTGTGCTTCCTATTTATATGGAGCTTGTTTTTTGTGTAAAATCACCATTGTCACGTTATAACGTTTAGTTTTTATTTATCTGCTTGCTTGTATTATTATAATGGGAAGTATTGAATGCCTTAGTTTATATTTCTTTTAAAAATGTCTTGCTTGAATGACTGTCAGACTGCCAAAGCCGCTAAGAGTCACATCATTTTTCCTTGATGAATAGATTTAGTTAACCTTTTGAAGTCTTATCAGACCAGGCTTGTGATAGAAAGTGGAACTGAAAGTCTCTGTACTGTTTCTGTCATAAGTGGTGCAGTTTGTTTCTTCACTATCCAGTGTTAACAACCCATCAGAGTATAAAACAAGCTTTTAGCTTGTTGTCCTCGTGAAAGCAGCCTAGCTGGCAGATGTTAAGTGCAGACACAGCACATTGTGACAGTCAGATGATACTAACTGCTCCACTATTATGCCTCTGTCCTCCCTTCCTCCATGGTAACGTACACCGATAATTTCAGCCGTCTGTGAACCTTGACATCTCACAGACTATAAAGTAACTGGATTGATTTGTGTGTTGACTTAATATAATTATTATTATCATATCCCTACAGTATCTAACCACTAGATGATTTGCCCAGCTTTTTTTGTAGCCCAGTTATTTGTATCTTGGACATTGTTCTGAACTTTAAACATGTTTTATAAGAAGACATATTTACCCATGTAGCAGCCAGCTCTGCAGTGTTGAATTTCCAGTTCCCTCTCTCTGCTTTGCATCTACGCTGGTCCAGGTCATTGGTTTGTCTTAAGAACGTTCGTTTGTATGTTTCTTTTGTCTCTGTAGGTGATCCAGTTTGCACTGAGAGACTATATCCAGTACTGGTACTACACTCTGAGTGAAGATGAGTCCTTCTTATTGGAGATTAGACAGACATTGCAGAATGCCCTCGTTCAGTTCTCCACACGGTACATGACAGACACTCACTTCTTAAATAAACGTGTCTTATTTTTACTTTATATTTATGTAAAAAGCTTATGTTGGGAATTTCTGTGTAGATTTGACTGAACTTTTTGTGTGTTTGTGTGCCAAGGTCCAAAGAGGTGGACTGGCAGCCTTACTTCACTACTCGCCTGGTGGATGACTTTGCAACCCATTTACGTGTCTTTAGAAAAGCCCAGGATCGTCTTGCTGACCGAGAGGACAAGCAAAGTATGTGAATATATGCAGGGTGTTTAGCATGTCCCCTGAAATGATTGAGTAAGTGCTACACAATGATGTAGTGAAAGGAAGGAATTTGGTGAAAAATCATGATGCAGAAAAATAGTTTTGTGGTGTTGATAATAACTATTATTATATTCACACAGGAGACATAACAGAGGAGATGACTGACATGTTCTTTGAGGTGGAGATGGAGATGGAAAGGACAATTTGTCGAGACATTGTGTGCACTTCACTCAAAGATGAAGAAGGTGAACTTTCTGCGACACTGAGTTGTGTTTTTTCCAGAACTCTTCCCACAAATGTAATGTTTGGTGTCATATCAAGTAAAAACTAATCACTGGTATTTGCTGGTCAGGTTTTCTGCGGGACTTGTGTGAGTTGCTTTTGTATCTGTTACTACCTCCTGGAGATTTCCACAACAAAAACATGCGATACTTCCTCAGGGTGAGTAAGACAAACAAATACAGACAGTCCAAATAAAATTCACCTGTGATTTTTACTGATGCAACCTGTGTGATTCATGGCTGAGCCACTGGCCTAATGCTGCCCCTCTGGCTTCCTCTTGGTGTATTATATTCAGCAACAGGCTGCTCTACTGCCTCAGACCATGTGACTGTAGTGTGAATTAAGCCACGTAGTCTCTATTGTTGTGTTATGATCTTACTTTATTCATTATTTTAGGAGGTGCTGGCACGTGGTGTGTTGCTTCCTCTGATCAACCAGCTGAGTGACCCAGACTACATCAACCAGTTTGTTATTTGGATGGTGAGCTTTGACACATACTCTGCTCATCCGTATTGTTTACAATAGTCTTTTTTTGAATGGGTTTTATGCAAATGATTGTGAAACTGTGTAAAATATAACAGTATGCGGGTTTTTTACTGTAAACCTCCATGTTGTCTGTATCTGTGTATTCAGATACGGGATTCCAGCTGTAACTATGAAGCCTTCATGAACATCCTGAAGCTAACTGACAAACCTGCTGAGCTGGAGGCTGTCAAGGACAAAGTGCTGGAGGAGCTGCAGTACCTCCGTTCCCTGGACACTGCTGGAGATGGTGAGAACTGATAAGTCACATGAGTCGCCTAAAAAATAATTCATTCACCACTTATTCATCACGATGCATCACAGGGTGCATAGGTTATTTAAGAATTGATGTGTACATTTGCAAGAAACGGTATGTGAACCCTTCGGGATTACGTGGATTTCTGCATAAATTGGTCATAAAGTCACAATCAGAAAAACGGTCTGCTGCAATACTGCACAAACATTACATGTGGTTAGCACTGTCGCCTCACAGCGAGAAGGTCCCGGGTTTGATTCCCGGAGGATTTTGCACGTTCTCCCCGTATGGGTTCTCTCCGGCTTCCTCCCACAGGCCAAAGACATGCAGTTAGGCTAATTGGAAAAACTTTAAAATTGCCTGTAGTGTGAGTGTGTGTGTGACTGGTTGTCCGTCTAAATGTGTCTACATCCAATCTATCACCTTGATTGGACTCCAGGTTAGCCGAGGGGTTCACGTAGTTTTTCCACCCTGTACTGTGAATGTTTAAATGTTATGTTCCATGAAAACATATAATGTATAAGTAGACAGTTCTTATTTATGCAGAAATCCATGTAATCGAAAAGGGTTCACATCATTTTTCTGTGTGTGTGTGTATGCAGTATATATGTACATATACTTATTTTCCATCTCATTACCTTTTGTTTTTTGTCCTTTAGACATCAATGTGATCAAGAACCAGATTAACAGTCTTTTGTTTGTGAAGAAGGTGTGTGAGACCAGGATCCAGAGACTACAGTCTGGCAAGGTGAGAGGCTTAAGGAAGGATGCAAGTACTAAAATACATTTTGGCCTAATAATTGCCTGTATATGTCTATTTATTATACAAATATCAGATGTTTTCTTTTACATTCTGTCTTGTGCAGTTTTATGATTTCTGCTCAATGCATCAGATTTTCCTTATTGTTTTTCTGTGTTGTTTAGGAGGTGGATGCCTTGAAGCTGGCAGCAAACTTTGGAAAGCTTTGTGTTATACCACTGGATCACATCCTCGTACATAACATAGCCTTGCAGTTCTTCATGGGTAATTCTGAAGCCGCACCATCACACATACCACAGACGTCACTGTAGCTTTCCTAGGATTTTCCTCCTGAACATCTGTGTCAACCATTTTTATAATCCATAAAATATTTCATTTCTGCATTCTGTCTTGTTAGGCACACTCCTTGTTAGCACCACATGGCTTCATTTTAAAAGGTCACTCCACTGTAGGGATGAAGTGGCACTGGGTGTGTTTGTGTGCACTAGGAGTCAAACCATTTGCATCTCAACTGACGCCTATAACGTGCATTGGCCAACAGGCTAAATGTTTTTTCTGTCAAGTATATAAAAAAAGCTTTGTGTTTTTAAAGGCCATTGTGGGGCTTTTCACAGAGTTGCTGTGTGTAACGATAATGGCTGCTATGTGTCTGTTGATCCAGACTTCATGCAGGCAGCAGGGGCACAGGCAGAGCTGTTTTTCTGGCTCACTGTGGAGGGCTACAGAGTGACAGCACAGCAACAGCTTAAGGCCATGCAGGCCTGGCAGCAAGAGGGGACGAACCAGCCCAGTGCCACCAAGGGGCTGCTAAAGGCTGCTGCACTGGGTGTCTATGAACAATACCTCTCTGAAAAGGTGGGTGGAAAGGATTTTGGCGGTAATGGACACTGTTGATCTCTCAGATCATCTGATCATACAAGGTTAAAATAATTTCGATACACATTGACTAAAATAAAAAAAAAGAATACACTAGTCTATTTAGCATTTGTGTTCTAATGTTGTCAGATTATCTACATCTGTTTCAACTCGTCTGTAATCTTTTCTAATAGGCATCTCCTAGAGTACAGGTGGATGAGGCTTCAGTAACAAAACTAGGGGAGAAGCTGCAGAAAGATGATCCCACACCAGAGATCTTTGATGAAATCCAGCGCAAGGTCAAACCTGCGTATTAGAGCATATTGTGAACTATGTCGATGCTTGCAGAACTTTTATTGAGCTTATTTGCCAGGCTTTTGCTTTCACCACAGGTGTACGACTTGATGCTGCGTGATGAGCGCTACTACCCGTCTTTCAAGCAGAGTCCTCTTTACGTTCGCATGTTAGCAGAGCTGGACATGTTGAAAGAGCCGAGCTACCGGGGATCGGATGACGGCGATGGAGAATCTTTTAATGGTTCTCCCACAGGAAGCATAAGCCTGGTAATTATTCATCTGTGTTGTTGTTGTTGCAGGGTTTAGTAATTTGCTTATGTAGAGACACATCTGGCATCACTTTGATGTTTATTGTCAAAAATGTATTGGTGTTGATGTGTGTATTGTTTCTTGCGGTTTTAGTCTTTGGACGATTTGTCCAACTCCTGCCACGATGAATCTATGCACCTACATGCCTTCATCTCTGACACAGGTACACACAGTCTAAATACACACTAATCTGAATATAACTGATGTGCAGCAGCATTAATCCATATAAACTATCTATAGCAACAGACTGACAGCTTGGTTGACGTGGTGTGGGAAGCTCAACAGTGTGAAATTGTCCTGGGTTTTTGTTAGCCCCTACTTGCTCCCCCACATTTTTTTTCTTTTAACTTTCACCTCCTAGCTCCATTCGTCTGCACGTGCCTGCTGTGTCACTTTCATACTGTGCCAGTTTATTTATTCATTTCTTTCATTCCAACACCTTTACTGTTTTTCTTTTCTACCTTTCTCCTCCCTCTTGTACTTCATTCTGTCACATTTTCCTCTCACGCACACACACTGCTGCTCCTTCTTTCTTTTGCTCGCTCTGCCTCCCCATCTTGCCACATCTACCTTTACTTTTCTTTCTTTTCCTGCTTTTATACAACCCCACACCCTCCATTCTCCTCCTTTTTGGATGTATTACCGGGCACGGTAGCTGATGCTTGTCTCCCTGGATTCTGGGGTGCTGCAGGGGTTTGCAACGACCACGGTAAGACCTATGCGCTATACGCCATCACCGTGTTCAGACGCAACCAGGATGGCAGTGAAGACTGCTGGAAGACCTATCGTCGCTATTCTGACTTCCACGATTTCCATATGAGGATCACTGAACAGGTTTGTTTGTATGTTTTACAGTATTCATGTACCTGTTTTTTAGACATCTGCACCATTTTGACAAAGGACAAGTCAATAGTGGTGTTAAAATAAACGCAAAACTTGTGCACTGAGTTGTAAATATTTTGATTTAGTTTGAGAACCTGGTGTCGATCCTCAAGCTGCCAGGAAAAAAGACATTTAACAACATGGACAGAGACTTTTTGGAGAAAAGAAAAAAAGACCTCAATGCTTACCTTCAGGTAAGAGCTTTGTCACTGCAGACTATTCACATTTTTGTTATTTTACTTCTTGTAGACCTTATATTGACACCTCTGCATGTGTGTGTTCCAGTTGCTGCTGAACCCAGAGATGGTCAAGGCCTGCCCAACTCTGATTCCTTACGTTTATGATTTCCTTGAAAACAAGGCCTACAGCAAGGGCAAAGGAGAGTTTGCACGAAAGGTTAGTCAATGTTTTTTAGAAGAAGTCATTCACTTATTTATTAATTCAGATACCTACAAAACATTGTCATGTTTAAGTTAAGACTTTTATCTGTAGTACATATTTAATGGGCAGTTATATTCAGATTAATCTGTCCTGTTCTGTAGTCAGGAGTAGCGGCGCACAGTAACCAAAGTAAAGCTCAAATGTTTTTATGATGATTGCATCACCTGTTGATTAATGGGGCAAAATAGAAAATCATGTTAGAGGCTGGATGACTTTTTTTATTTTGGTCAAATGAAGTGATATTTCACCTACACCTGCTTTTGTAAATTATCTTTGTGTTGACCAATCAGATAGACACATTTGTAAATCCTCTGAAGAGCTCCATGAGGAACATGTCCAATGCAGTGAAAGCGCTGCCAGACAGTCTGGCTGAAGGGATGACCAAGGTCTCTGACAACATGGGCCGCATGTCAGAAAGACTGGGCCAGGACCTCAAACAGTCCATTCTCAAGGTAACAGCATGACGTAGTGTTTTCTGCCTTATTGAATGTCTTGATCCACAGCCTCCCTTTGCTCTGTGCTGTGACCTGTCAGGTTATTAAACTTGCTTTGTCTTTCTGCTGCTCTCTTAGGTGCCTCCGCTTCTCCCCAAGTCTGAAATCGACCCGGAACACTGTCGAGTCTCGGCTCAGCTTGATGACAACGTGAGTTACTGGGTAGACTGGTTACCAGGTCTTATTTCTTCTGTTATCTTGTTTATTATGTATCATGTGTCCAGGTGGATGATAACATCCCACTGAGGGTAATGCTGTTGCTTATGGATGAGGTATTTGACCTTAAGGAGAAAAACCAATGGCTGCGCAGGAACATTAAAAACCTACTACAGCAGCTCATCAGAGCCACATATGGAGACACTATCAACAGGTGAGGGGTCTGAAAGGACTAAAGAAGTTTCAGCATTTCAGAGGTACATTCTGTATTTTTAGTCACAGATCCAATAAACACACAAATCATGAGATCGTCAGAAAATCAGAGACATTCATGCAGAATACAACCTGAAAATTTGTTCTTTTCTAGAAAAATTGTGGATCATGTGGATTACTTGACCTCACCAGAACAGGTGGCAGACTATGTCAAGAAGTTCAGGTAGCTCTTTTTTCCTTAGACCAAATTACATTGGTCAGGTCAGTTGTGAATAACTCTGCCTCCGTCCCTACTCAGGGATTCTTACTGGCCTAATGGTATTCTGGCTGAGACGCCACCCCGTCGGGACAAGAGCATCCGCATGAGGACACGAGTAGCTGCCAAGACCAGTCTGCTGGGGATCATGCCCGGTGAAAAACCTACACACACTTCAACCAGTCTAACTGATGCATTTTTTTTTTCAACTCTTGAAATCTCTTCATTATAAAACCTGCTGGTAATCACGTTACATAGAGCAGAAATCTCACCTTTATGTGGCTTTGGTTTATTATGAATTGGGCTCAATGCTGCCCTCTGCTAATAAACATCCCCAATGATCACAACAGACTAGCTGTTGCAACACTAGTTAAACACAACAGCTCTTTACGTATCCTGCTAAACTGGTGTAACCTTGACGTACAAACTGAGATGGAGAACATTTGTGTTTAATATGTTTCCATCCTGGAATGAAATTGCACACATGACTGACTTCATTTCTCTTCCTTTCTCAGATGAGTTGAAGCATATAATTGGAGCTGATACCACAAGAAAGGGCATCCTGCGGGTCTTCGACATGTTTCAGTACCAACCCATGAACCGTCGGTTAGTCTACGTTTTCCTAGAGGGCTTCCTGGAGACAATGTTCCCCCAGTACAAATTCCCTGAGCTCTTTGTCAAGCTACACTCCCGCTCACCACGTATCCACAGATACAACCAGAAACTCAAATGTACCTCTCTTAAGAGGTGACAGTAGAAGCCTGAGGCAACAGGACACAGATCAACTAGAAACACAGACTTGAGAGCTAAGACAGAGTGTGAGCCTTGACATGACGGTCGAGGTATAAGTGTCCGATTTCTGTCCTTTTCCTTCCCTCACACAAACCTTTTATCCATGAAAACGCTCCAGTTCCAGCACTTTTTAAGACAAAACTGAAAAGTGAGCTACACATGCAAACTCTAATCCTGTAATTTGCACCCAGCCTCAAAATGGCGAATTTTATTTTTAGTTTAAGTAATTTCCCCCTTTTTAACCGTTTTAGTTGTGTTTAGCTTTAATCTGGGCCAATGCTGATTTCTCATGATCCAGAGAGCAGACCACAGATGCTGTATTGTTGTCAAACTGCAGGAGTATAGAGTGTAGACCCACACCTTGCCTTACTTTCCTGCTTTGGTCGGTGGACCAGCACCGTTTACCATCTCTGGCCACTCAGCTGTAGTCAACATTGCCCTCATGCTGTAGACACGCAAAAGCTGCACATTGCACACATGCAACAGAGTTTTGTTTTCATATCAACCAAAACTGTCAAAAGCACTGGGTTAAAGAGGTGCTGTTTTTATGTGACTGAACATGTTACTGGTTGAAAGGATGACTAGTGACTATGTCTTATTTTTATTGTGAGCATTTTTCCACCCTCACTGTTTCTCTTGGAACATATGTCCTTCAGAGATGTTACATCTGTGCCACCCAGCCCTGAAAGACCACGTCCCCTTTGCTACTGTCATAACCTGTGACGACCAAAGCTCAAGATATTTATTGTTTGTGTGTGTGCGTGCTAGGTTGACGTGAGGACACTCTGAAGATTACTGTGCTTCATATCATTCAGAAAGTGTGAAAGAAAGTAAATGCAATGGTATAAAAGGCTGAGAAGCTTAGCTCTGGCTGTCCAGTCATGCCATGGAAGAATGTACTCTGGTCTATTCTGTACTTTGCTCTTGAAGATTTCTGTGTGAATGTTTGTGTTTTTAGCATGGACAACCTGCCCTCCACAGTCAGAAACTGTGCCAGCGTGAGCTAGTGAACCAGCCTTAAAACTACATTCAGTATATACAGTGACCAAGAGACACACTAGAGCTCTCCTTTACACGACTGAACAGAAATCCAGAGAGATATGGAGATATAGCCCTAATCATTTTTATTCACAGGAAATGTCTTTATTTTGTGCAATATTTGTTTTTCAATGCATGTACGTTTTGAGTCTATATTGGAAAGTAATTGATATTGTTTTAATGAAAGAAAGTTCCCCTTGAAATGTCTTCTTATCCCAACAACTTAACATTCCGTTGTTGTAAATTTGTTTTACAGACTTGTTTTATAAGTCTTGACTTTTTGTGTTTGTTTGTTTTGGGGGTGCTGATCAGTCGGTGTTGGGGGGGATTTTCTGTCGCAGTTCAAGCTCAATGATTGGCTCATTGTGCTGTAGCTAGTTACGAGACAGACTAATGATACTGCTTGTTTTTAACTCATAAGTGACATTTGATGCATTGAACCATGTTCCCCCTAAGTGTGAACAGGTCCTTCAGCTTTGAAGTGGGCGCTGGAGAGAGTCCTGCCCCTCACTGTCCAATAGGCTCACACAGGAGAGCCGTGACCAGTGGAATCACTGCTAATGAGCACTTAGTAGCGTCTATGGGTCGCCCATTGGCTGGACACAGCCCCATTCTGCTGCAGTCGTTTGATGGAGCTCCCTGGTCTGCTGTGATTTGCTTGCACTGAGCAGCCCTGGTTAACTGTGATTGGCTGCTGAGTTGGAAGACATGAACTGGAGCCTCTTTTATTAGAGATCAATATTTTTGTCCAAATGGCAGAGAAGTCACCTTTAACTTTCTGCACACCTCTCCATACAGGAAGGCTTGTCTGTTTTTTAACCCCAGTATATATGAGTCTACGATAATAAAAATTGTGCATATCTGTGTACAGTATGTGTTAATAGTGTGCCTAAATGTACCATCAACTCTATTTTCATATTTTTCTTTAACCTAAAAAGAATCAGAATGTCTTTCGTCATTTAATGCGGCTGAAACTAACTTCAGTTTTTTTATTTGCATCATGCTTATCAAACTCTTCTTGTGAGCCGCTGTGCTCAGACCAGTATAACACTAATAAAAGGTATCTCAGACTGAGTGTTTGTCTTCAGTGCTTGCTGTTCCACTGGCCGAGTGTCTAGCTTGTGGAAAAATACTAGTGATGCTGGAGGTTCTATATAAAGATACATAGTGATGTGTAGTACACACAGTATACAATCATATCAGTAGTTTATTGTGGTTACCTTGTGAGAAATATTCTCCATCCTACCAACCACTGTTTAATGTTAAAACAAAGCTGCTCATCACTGGCAGCGACATCACATGAATGTAAGTCCATGTTGAATAAGTCCATGGTGTCTAAACCTTTTTCGCGGCGGCCCCTTTCACCGGATCAGCGATGATGGTGATGCCCCACGCAGCCAACCCTGAAAGACAACAAACACGATTCAATTCTTCAAATTCGACAACAAGCGATGCTGACGGTGCAGCAGCCGGAGGACTCACCAGCAGCAAATGTAATCTGGGCGACTGTCCCTATAGACGTCGTTCCGCCTTGTCGCATCACTTTTCGGGCGGCACTGAGCACATAAGCCCCGGAGAGGATCAGACCACCGCCGGACAGGAGCCGACAGCTAAAGCAGTTTGTCAGAAACTGTCTGTATTTCGACTCGGACGGTTCCGCTCCTCTGGTTGGTGCCTCTGGCGTCGCTGAGGCGGACATGCTGCGCATTTGCTAACGCACGAACGCGGCATCAAAAGAGAAACAACACACTGTAACAAGGTTCTTTTCAAGACAAGTAAATACACCAATCATGCTCTCTGTGGAAAGGTCAGCAGCGCAAAGCTTTTCCGGGTCACGTGACTAACGCTTCCTCTTGTGCTTTTCAAAATAAAAGGTCATGCTATACCTGGACGCTGTAAAATGAAGCAACTCGTCAAACCAGCGGGTGCAAAGTTTGAAGACATGCGCCGTGGAGCTGATGCAGAACTTCCCGAGTGGACGCAAACGCTGCTGCCACCATGACCGTCCAGCCGATGCGGTGCCTCAGGGCAGACGCCGTGTTTTGGATCTGCGTGGCTTTCTCGTCCGCTGTTGCTCAGACCTTCGGCGACTCTTCGTATGTGGCCGCAGTGTACGAGCACCGCGTGATCTCGAACCCGGAGCCGCGCGTCCCTGTGTCCAGAACCGCTGCCCTGCGGCACGTGCAGCAGAACCTGGACGTCTACGAGGAGCAGGCGGCGCTGGCCGCCGAGCAGGTGAACGCGCGGCGTCTGTCTCAAAGTGCGTTATGTTTCTATACAAAGTCCACAGTCCAACACAAAACCGAAGCGTCCAGCTGCCTTTTTATAAGTCACCCATTAACTGTGTCGTTACTGATTTCACAGGACTAAAGTTTAAAGTAGGGTTATGAATCAAATATAGATTCATTTATTGTTCATCCAGGTCATCCCTAGTTCTCTAGTGCTTTAGTGCTTTTGGTGGCAGCTGGACCTTGTTTGCATACAGAGCAACAGCGAACAGTACAGATGGGTCCAAGACACTGCTGCCTTTAAGGCTTTAAGGCTTCAGAAGCCAAATATATGTATTTTTAAAACAATCCTTACTGCAGACACTGATTTGTGGCCAAACCGCGGACCACTAGGTGGCAGCGTTGTGCATGTTTGCTGTTGTCTGGCCCAGCCGGCACTGAGCAGCAGCCTTGAAACGATAGTTGGTGTGATTTTGGTTATTTATAATTAAATTTCCACCGTAGGAAGTATTTACCCTTGGGTGTCTGATGACCCTACATCACGTAGGGTAGAATAATCTGAGGGAGAGGATTAGGTTTAGTAGTTTGTGAAATCAAGCCAGGAACGAAATTGATTTGGTTCAATCAATAATTCCCAGTCTCAGGTTATTAGCACAGAGCTCACTGTAAACCAGTGTCTCAAAGGAAACGTAGACCATATACCCAGATAAATGCAGATCAGTGTCTTTGCAACAGATTGATGACTTGTCTCATATCTGTGCTCTGTCTTCATCGTCCCACAACCAGAACACCCAGATCCTGGTGTTTCCTGAAGATGGTCTTCAGGGCATCAACTTCAGCCGCTCATCCATCTATGGTTACCTAGAAACAATACCTGACCCCCAGCAGGACACCTGGAACCCTTGCACAGAGCCAGACAAGTATAACAACACAGAGGTATGTGATCATACGTTTAGATTTGTTTGTTTTGCTTTGACACGTCACTAAGCTGCTGAGAACCCAGTATCCGAGTGTGGTTGTTTTCCAGGTTCTCCAGAGGTTGAGCTGCATAGCACGTCGTTACAACCTCTACCTAGTGGCCAACATGGCTGACCTGCAGCCCTGCGCCCCGGAGAACGAACTCCTCTCGCCCTGTCCCCCTGATGGACGCTGGCAGTTCAACACCAATGTGGTTTTCAGGTGCAGTGTGACATGAAGTGAGGTGGTTATGCGAGAACGCAGACACAGTGTTCACAGCATGTTCCTTCATGCAGTTCCAAGGGTCAGCTGGTGGCACGCTACCATAAACACAACCCGTACTTTGAGGAGGCCTTTGACACACCACCACGGCCTGAGATCGTGACGTTTGATACACCTTTTGCGGGAAGGTTTGGCCTCATCACCTGCTTTGACATCCTGTTCCATGTGCCGACAATTGCCTTGGTAGAAAAGGTAGGAAAAAAAAAAAACCCAACTCAATCCCAAGACACTCAATCGCTCCTACTTTGTCTCCATGTGCTCTGAACCTCAGCCTGTCTTCCTACATCTTTTTAAGGGTGTGCGTCAGCTGATCTTCCCCACAGCCTGGTACCCCAACCAGCTCCCCCTGCTGGATGCAATCCAGTTCCAGCAGGCGTTCAGCCTGGGGTCTAATGTCACTCTGCTGGCAGCCAACCTTCGCAGCGACCGGCTGATCACAACTGGAAGCGGTATCTTTACCCCTTTTTCTGCCACATACCATCATGCCAGGAAAGAAGATCCAGAGAGAGGCAAGTTGCTGGTGGCCAGGGTTCCAGTCTTAGAACCACTGTGGACGGGACGGAGTGTGGACACAGAGGACAGGGAATCTAGCGATGAGGCGTCATTATTTAATGTTGCAGACTCTGGATACTGTCGCCAGAATGACCAGTTTGACTCTTACTGTACTAAAACTGCTTCAGCAGAGTCTCAACCCAGTGTTTCTTCCACCACCTTCACTTCAACCATGATGTACGACCCATTTACATTTGTCCTTCTGAATGACACGGAAGGCAACCTGACTGTGTGCGATGGCACTTTTTGCTGTTACCTGCAGTACCGACAGTTACCACAAGGGACTGATAGAGAACTCTATGCGCTAGGAGCATTTGCTGGAACTCACACTAAGAACGGATGCTATGCCCTGCAGGTAACCATGTGGTTTTTTATCATTTAAATTAGATTCAGATCAGATCAGACACTCGTGACAATCACTACATTTCTGCTTACAGGTGTGTGCACTGGTCCGCTGTGCAGGGTTGGACAGCAGTTCCTGTGGACAGGAAGTGGAAGAAGCTGAGACTAAAATGGACTTCCTGTTGGAAGGGAGGTTCGGAACTAGGTATGTGTACCCATCGGTTTTGGTCAACGAAATGGTTCTGGAGCAGCCAGAGCATCTGGGGAAAACTGGAGATGGCAGAGTAACCATGAAACACTCAAACACAGCTGGAGGCCTGATCACTGCTTGTCTGTATGGGCGAATGTACCACCTGGACAACGAAGGGACGTGCACACAAGGAGCAGATGTGCATGGCTAGAGTGAGACGTCTGAGAACTTATTAAAAAAAGCAAACTGCAATTAATCAAAAACAATGCTCATTTTATTTATCCATTAATCTTTACAAACATTGCATCAAGTATCATTCCACCTGAAAGGTTCTTGCAACTAAAGACATCTGTCTGTTTCATTCACACATACAGTTGCTTTTACACTCTGTTTCATGTCTCTAGATATTAAGTAGTTACAACACTGTAAGTTAGAAGGTTTGTATAGGCTGCCATAATAAACTGTCTCGTGAACCTGTCGTACAGTAAATTTGGTCTTACATCCACCCGCTGTCAAACTAGGCTCCTAAAGGTTTAGTCCACTTGGAATAAATTCATAGGATTTAATAATGATTTTCTCTTAGAAATCCAAAAGTGGTTCAGAACAATGCAGTATTACGTCACTCAATGCCATTAAGTGCCTGCCAAGATCGACTGCTGAAAAACTTAATAAAAACTCCAATGTACAGTAGAGAAAACAGTTGTTTACCTGGTCCCATAAGATTGTCCTTCAGATTATTTTCTTTAGATAATCGTGCCAAGAAGAAAAGTCTTAAAACTACTCCAGGACAAAAGAGACTGAGCTTTAAAAGTCAAAAAATGTCTTTATCTATTTAAAAATACTGATCATATAGTGAAGTTGAAATGCAGTGTGTCTTCTCCACATTCTGTATTAGGTCATGTTTTATTTAGTGTTTTAGGGAGAGTTACCTACAGATAATCTGGTTCTATTTCCTCCTCTTTTTTGTCATTCCTCAGTAATTTATTAAGGCCCCTAAGTGGCTGGCTAACCTGCCAGTATTGAGTGTGTCCAGGATTCCTTAGTACGTCTCTGAATCTGAGTCATTCAGTTCATCATCTGCAGACACAGAAGACAGTGGGCGTTCTGGTCTGCAGTACGAAGCATGATCAGGCCTCAGAGGGGGTGGGGCGCCAAAGGCAACTCCTTTGGAGATGTGGTTGGAGGTGGGGTTGTGGTTGATGACTGTCTGAGTGAGAGAAGGTGGAGGTAAAGCTGCTATTGTGACCATAGGGGAAGTTGGCATCATGGAGTTCAGGATGAGGGCCAAGCAGTCAGCTACGTCACGGTTAGGAGCACAGGCCAAAGCTGGAGTGTAACCTAGATCGGTAAGAAGAAAGGAAGTCAGTTAAATTCAATTGCAAAGAACCAGAGTGTCTTAAAGCAGTGAGATGAAAACTGACCATTCTCATCCACTGCTAAAACACTGGCTCCTTTCACTAGTAGCTCCTGAACTACCACGGTCAGACCTTGCCTGGCTGCTACGTGCAGAGGCCTGCAGGACAGAAGAAGAACAGACGCTGTTTAAATGGGTCCAGGGTGAATACAGTTCACACTACACGGCTGAGTCTGGCTGCACTCCAGCACATCTACTCACGTCTGGAGAGCAGCATTAGTGCAGTTGATGAGGTTTCTGTTACTGATCTTCTCCAGAATCAACAAGGCACTCGTTTCATGACCCTAAGAGGAACAGACCGCAATAAAGTGACGGCCAGTGAAAGATAAGTATAATCACAGTGATGACACGCATAATTTAATTTCCTGTTACCTTGCTGCACGCTAGATGTAGTGCAGTGTTCCTGTCTACGTCCTGTAAAGCCAGGTCTGCCTTAGCACTGCTCACTAACACCTCTGTAACAGATGAAAGGCGATTGTCACACGTCTGAGGTTTGGAAATCGCTGTCTGATAGTGTATCAGTGCATTGGAGGTGTACGGACCCACAGCATTGGTCTGTCCATTTAGAGCTGCCATCATCAGCGGTGTTCTGCGTATGTGTGCATCCACCATGTTCACCTGTGCTCCGTGGCTCAGGAGAAGAGAGAGACACTCCACATGGTCAGAAAAAGCTGCAGCATGAAGGGGTGTCCTGGATTAACACACACACACATGCATCAGATTATAGTGGGAGAACCCACCCTGAAGTTTAGAGCAAACATGATACAATGTGAATGATTCTGCCTCCCTTTACCTGCCCTTAGAATCAGTGGTGTTGACAATAGAGTTGCCCAGTGAGTCTATTAACATCTCAGCCACTCCCTCGTTATCCGTCATACTGAAACAGACAACACACACCGTTACATTCCAGAACTTGTGCAAAGGTAATTCACGACTACAGATGTTGCCTTACACAGCACAGTGGAGAGGACTGAAAGAGTTGCCCTTAATCTTTCTGAATGTCTCCAGGTCCAGCAACACTTCCACACACGCATCATATCCTGTAGCGGGAAAAGAGGAATAGATGTGCTGTAAATATCACTTTGCTATAGCACATACACCGATGGCGCTGAAATGATTTTCAGGAACTAGTACCATTGTAGCAGGCCCAGTGCAGTGGTGTGTAGCCCTGGTTGTCAGTGAGGTGTGTTTCTGGGTGTGAGGCGCTGCTGGCCTGCAGCAAGGCACCCAGGACTCCCACACGGCCGCAAGCAGATGCCAGGTGAAGAGGGGAGCGGCCCCCGACATCTCTTGCATAAACACTAGCCCCCCTTTGTAGAAGAGCCTCCACACACTCCTCCTGGCCTGTCACTGCCTGTGAGAACATTTGAAAAGTACAGAACATTGGAAATCATCACCAAATATACAGATATCTAATTACTGTCAAGTTCCAGTATTGCTGTGTGATTATCTCACCCCTCGGTGTAGTGCTGACCTTCCCCAGCGGTCCTGTTTTTCTATGCTGGCTCCTTGACTCAGCAGGGAGTACACACACTCTGTGTGTCCATTCAGAACAGCCAACATCAGAGGAGTCCTGTAAAGAATGTGGACAAGACAATCAGTTGATTTATCATTACTTAACTAGCTGCAAACAAAACAAACTCAAGCCTAAGCCAGCGTGCCTTTGCACAAACATACACACTCACTGTCCGTTGGTGTCTTGTACATCCACATCAATGTGTTGCGTGTTGCTGCTCATGAGTAGGCGCAGGCACTCTGAGTGGCCATTCATAGCTACAGCAGAAAAATAAATACCCTGCTGTGTAATTTCCAGAACAATGTAGGTTTTCAAGTTTAAAATGTGGTTCATTTGAAGAACGTATACCTGCAGCGTGTATGGCTGTCTTTTTGCGTGTGTAGTCTCGGATCATGGGTGAAGCACTGTGATGCAGTAGTAGAGACACACACTCCTGATGACCAGTGGCACAAGCCAGACTAAGAGGGGTCCAGCCCTCTGGACTGCGAACATCCACATCCAGCAGGGATGACAAAAGGACCTCTAATGCTCCACAGTGTCCATGGTGAGCCTAAACCGAAGACACAAACCTTGTTTGAGATTAGTAGTTGTGTATTGCAGTGGAATCCCACACATACAGCCATTTGCAGGCATACTGAAAATAAATAAATAAATAAATAAATCACAGAACTCACCGCCAGATGGAGAGGACTGATGGGGGCACGGGTCTCTGAACCACTCAGGATATCTGTTCCTGAAGTGTCCATTAACTGAAATAGAAACATGAAGATGCATAACACAGGATACATATGAACAAACTTGCACAGAATTTAAGTGACAATACTGGAATTGAATTGCAATTTTTATTTTTTCCAGACGCAGTCATTGACTCGCCACTTATCTAACCAATGACTTGACAGAGGGAGACACAGTACCTCCATCTGTCAAGCAGAGGATCAGGCCACTACATTTCTAGCAGGGAGCTACTTCAGAGTCAGGATAAGGGCTCATCGTGTTACAGTGGATGATTGACATTGTTGGACTTACCACATCAAAAGGTGTCTCACTTGCCATCTAAAAGAATTACAAAAATAATTTTTTTAATATGACAAGTATACTGCAATATGTTCAAAGCTTTTTAAAATACAAGCGATCCAATGTATGTAAATTACACATGTTTACTCAGTGTAGTTGGTATACACACCAGTTCCAGACAGAGTGTGCGTCCGTATGCTGAGGCATAATGCACTGCACTGTAACCCTGTTTGTCTCTCACCCCAGGATCAGCATTGTTCCTCAACATGAACTCTACACACCTGATCAAAAAAAAAAAAAGATCTGTCACCAAGCATTATAAAACATACTCACTTCACATGCCCGAGTACAAGTTATGCTGATTAAAGAGTACAGCAGAACTTACTTTCCATCTGTGTCAGCGGCAGCGGCGTAGTGCAGAGGACTGCAGCCTCTCTGGTCCAGCTCGTTGATGCTTGAGCCCGAGCCCACCAAGGCAAACACACACTGGTAGTTACAGTTGGCTGATGCATAGTGTAATGGAGTCCTGGTTGTAAGCACAAACAGGTATTTTGAGGTTTGAAGGTCTTCCAACATTAAGGTTTCCTAGAAATAAACTACATGATTGGTTTACCTTCCAAAGTTGTCTTGTCTGTTAAAGTCTGCTCCGATATTTAGAAGCAGGTTCAGACATTCCAGATTCCTGGTTAGAGAGACAGTGATTTGAACAGTTTTGTTGACATTGCCATGAATACAAACCTTTTCTGACATTAAAGTCATGGCCATTAACAAAAACATGTAGTAACGGATAATAACCAAGCTAAAAACGAAGGGTGACACCTGTTAAAGAGAGCACCAGAAATGAAACAGCACTGAGCAAAAAGAGAGACCCACCCTCCAGCTGCAGCAGCATGTAGACAGGTTCTTCCAAAGTCATCTGGGGTGTCTATGTCAAACCCTGCACAAATATGCAATCAGCACCAATCTGTCAGTTACGTGGGTCCACTGACAAGAATGGTTTAAGGATGACATGTACCTGAGGACAGCAGCTTCCTGCAGCAATCTGAGAAGCCACTGAGAGCTGCCAGGTGTAGGGGGAACATCCCATGAATGCCTCTCCTAAAAGATGAAAGATGCAAGACAAGTCATTGCAGGACATAAAAGTTGGTGTTGCATTTCCGATGACAAACACTAAACAAGGTTAAAAGAATAACTATCATCAGTGGTTTCCTTTATATGTGTCTGAAGTAGAATCACAGACTCAATCCATGATAGGCAGATGGATAAATGTCAGTTGCTACTAACTGAGCAGTGTTGGCTCCATGCTTGATTAGTGCTGTGATGATGAGCTCATGGCCGTAGCGAGCTGCAATGTGAAGGGCAGCATTTCTGCTCTTGTCCTCACTATCAATATCAGCTCCTGCAACACATGCATACATGTAATAACATGACGACATTCAGCAAATAAGAATCACGATCATTTATCTTGTGCACTACTCACCATTCTGAATGAGGGCCTGAGAGCAGGAGAACCTTCCATGAGTAGCTGCCATGTGAAGGGGAGTCTTACCATCCTTACTCTGCATAGGCAAAGCCCAGGGATGATGAAGAACATGCATTTACAATGCAGAAATTATCAACTTCTGAAAACGTCATTATTTATGCACTCATTACTCATGGCCTTAATCTAAATTGTTATGTGGGATGCTTCTCATCATGACTCCAATTCTTTTCTCCTTTGGCTAGAGGTCACTTTGCCTGATACTAGGCAGACGTTATAGCCTATACACTGAGCAAGGCTCTCCTAATCTCAACTGTAAATCTAAAGCTATGCTTTTAGAAAGCTTTGAATAAAAAGAAGCTGACACATCCTTATGGACCACACACCCACACACATATCCCCTGAGCAGATTGCAGCCTGAGGGAGTCACCCACTCCAGATCCATCTCCATATGGCCTTGCATCTTGAGGCTGTGGGAAGCTAATACCAGTTTCCATCCCTGCTACCAAAGTGTTAACAACGCTGTCAGCTTCATACTTGACACTGGACAGCTTACAGAGCTGAGGACACAGGGTCCTTCTTATTATAAAATGTGTTGTTTGTTCATCTGTGCAGCTAATGTGTACTGTACATAAGGATTAGTCAGATAAATTTGGGTTTCTGTATCACAGTGTATCTGGACAGACCCGCATATTTATGTGTGCTCCATGGGCCAACAGCAGCTCCTGGCAAAGTGCTCCCTGTCGTGAGGAGGAGGCAAAATGCAGGGCAGAGAAACCCCTCTCGTTCACCTGGACCAGCAAACAAAATATGGTAAAACAGTTACATAGTGACCACACGGGTACAAAATCAAGATGGACTCTCTCACACGAAGAGCTGAGTCCACACCTGGTTGACATTTGCCCCTGCCTGGATGAGGTCACTGACCACCACATCCTGTCCGTTGTAGCAAGCCAAATGGAGTGGGCTGTTGCCATAAGCGTTCACCTCATTTACCTACACAAAGAGACAGATGTGTTTTTTTAGTTTTAGAAATACTTCAGTTGCAGGGCTGTTGCATTCGGTTGGCTACAGGACACTAATAAAGTTAAAATAGGTGCTTATTAGTAAAACCAAAGAGTCATGACATATTAAGTACCATGGGCCTGAGCATGCATGGTTGTGATTATGGTACTGACATGTACTCCCAGGCTTAGCAGGTAGTTCACTGTGCTGCTCATGCCGCTGGAGGCAGCTGCATGGAGTGGGGTGTAGGCCTTCTTGTCCTTGCAGTCAACCTCAGCTCCACTGGCCACCAGTACTTTCACCACCTCCAGATGACCTGATGGACATTTGAAGGCACAATGGGATGAATAGGACTAAACTCAGTTTTGACAATCCAGTGCACCGACATATATATTATAAAGCTATTGGTGTGGCTGTGACTTTGGTAGCAGACTTGTCAATAAACATTTAGTCTGTGGTTCAACTGTGTATTGAGGTATGTTTGGCCAAAAAAACAAAAACCTGTAGTGGCACCATAACCAACAGGGATCAGTATAACATGTTACTATAAAATATTACTGCATTCTCACCCATGTACGCTGCCCAGTGAATGGCTCTCCTGTCCTTCTTGTCAAATGCATTAATGTTTGCACCTCTTGACAGCAGCAACTTCACCATCTGACACACAAATGCAAATTAAATGGGTGTTGTATGCCTGTCTCCATATGTATATTAGCAAAAAGGACCAACCTCTACATGTCCACTAAAGGCTGCATGGTGTAGGGCAGTGCGTCCCGCTCGGTCAGACACGTTGACGTTACTTAGCAGTGGTACCAGTGCCTCAGCACAACGTACTGCTTTGTTGCTGGCTGCTACATGGAGCGGCGTCTGCCAGTTCTTGTCCCGAGCGTTAACATCTGCACTGTGCTTTAGCAACACTGCCACTGCATCCTGAATGGACAGAGAGAATTTGGTCAGACTGTGCAGACAGAAGTTTTAATATACCTCAATGTTCCTGCATAGTACATGCCAGCGTGTGCAGATGGTTATAAAAATCTTTGCTATTCCTAGGTGGCTTTCATGCCTACAATAGCACTGGGAAGGAGGAAAAACCCATGGGGCTGTGTTAGTGTGGGCACGTTGCCCAGGACCAAGCAGAATAGGTAAAGAGATTTCAACAGCTTATCAGACACCAACACACTTCACTGTGATCATGTCCTTTTGACTCTTTTGGGTCAAATTGGTAAGATTTATTTAAAAATATATACACCGCAGCAATAATTTACCTATGTCATGCAGGTGCAGTAAGATACAGACATTACGTCATTAAGTCACAGACACACCAGAGATCAAAGGAGTGTGTGTTTTGCATGATGCGCTGTGTAATGCGTTACCTCGCTACAAGAGGCGACAGCTCGATGAAGAGGCGTCAACCACTTGTTATCTTTGGCATTAACTCGGGCTCCTTGGATGGAAAGGAGGGTGTGAATAACAGAGAGAAAGACATGTCAACAGATAAAACTGCATGATAAAACTAAAATGAGAGCACAAACGAGACCCATTCCTAAAGCCAAACTAATGCTTGACACTAAGGCTTTATTTATGCCCATGTGTAAAAGGTTCTTTTGAGCCAGCTAATGCCTGGAAGATATAATACTCCCATGATCCTCTTTGGCACAGCTTGGGGGTTAAAATAGCCCTGAAACTGCACCTGTTGCTTGCTCTCATGTCATTGAGAAACATACACACACCCCTTTCACCCTACTCTAGTAGAACCCACTTCCCAACATGCTTAGCTGATGTCACAGAAATTCAAGCTGGTATACACCTTATCAGGATTACGAGGGTAACATGACACTAATGAAATGTAATTTTGATGTGGCAATAAACAATATTTCTTTTTGGAAAAAAGGCTCAACTATAATTGCCGTGTAAGTATACAAAATGAATAACTCATAACAATGTGTTTACAAACTGTAGCTTGCAGAGGGTATTTCATAGAGTTTACCTGAGAGGATGAGCAGTTCAATGATCTCTGCATCTCCCAGGTAGGCTGCAGCATGAAGAGGTGTTCGCTTTTCATTGTCCTGACAGGGGACAGCAAAACAAAACAAAACTCAAACTAGACTAAGTATTTCCTAAAGAAAATGCACTGTGAATGCATTCCCCAAGAATTGTTGACAGTAGCTGAAGAGTGTAAAACATTCTTAAAAGTAGCTTAAAAGAAGAAGAAGTGGTTGGAACAGAGCTGAACATCTACAAAACAAGATAAAACCGTTACATTCAAAATAAAGCATAACGAAATAACATTAAGTAAGTATTTACAATTAAATCATTTAATAAAACATCGCTGACTTGGTCCAAACAGTAGAAGTATGGAAAACCCACAAGATATGCTGAAGAGTTCCCTGACATTGCTGAAGCTTTAACAGCATTGCTAGACCAAACAGAAGACGCATTTTGAATAAATCAGTCATTTTAGCAAATACAACATAAGCTGAGTTTCTGAAAATAATTGCACATTACAGTTAAAGAAACAATTCTTTAACTAAAATATCAATTCATTGTGAAGGGGTGTAAAAAAGACAGTACATATAAATGTATATACACTTCAATGTGGTGATAATAAAAAGACTGTGTGGCTGTGGTGATGTCACCTGCTCTAACGGTGATGTTACCCGCTCTAGCAGACCCAATACACAACAATGAGACAAAACTAAAAGCGTCAAACTATTAAAGATATTACAGTAATAATAAAGATTTGAATAACAATACTGTGAATGCGGTTAACAGTGATTATATGAGACTGAATTTCTCCATTTCATAAAAACATGGACCTAGTGACATACTAATGCAGAAATACACATCAAGAATGAGTGAATGTTTAGAGTAGTTTCAGAATCTATACAGTTTACACTTACAACATTGCACTGTTAAGAAAAAATTAACTGTGTTAACGTAAAAAACGAAATGTGTGTGAATAATTCAAGAAGGCTCCGTACAGGACATGTCCCGAAACCAAATCTAGAGGCCTAACACCACTAACACCATTGTGGGCTACAAGAAACATGAGACCAGACCCACAAGGGGAAAATGCCCGTCATCTGTTCGCTTGTGTTTTTCACTTCACTCCATCACTGCACCTCTTTCAGTGCAGCAGAGAGCAATCAGCAGAGTGGGGCTATAAACAAAGGTCATGTGACTGCAACAGGACTGGCCCAGAGTTGCTGACACCAGGAAGTCTCACTGTGATGACCGGAGCAATATAGAGCCACAGGAAGACATCAGAGTAAAAAAACAAAGAACATGCTATAGTCTGGTGTGAAATGTACCGAGTTATACATTCAAAAGAAATTCTGGAAAAGGCCAAGACACTATCTCCATAACCTGTCATCTTGCCCTGGTTAAAATCTAAACAAAATATGGAAAGCAGTCTCCATGTGCAGTGAATTGATTGATCGATCAATCGATCGATAGCAGCCCAGTTGATCTGGAGCCTGCTTTGTGACTCTTCTTTGTGTTTTCTACCATTTGTCATGTTACACGTGTGTCACAGTCCAATGCACAGGGCAGCAACACACGTCAACAGCATTAACATTTGCAGAAGAAATTGTGACGCGGGAGTAAGAGTGTGATTTACCTGAACGTTAACGTCCTCTTTCTTGAATATAAGAGACCGAACTTCATCAGAATCCACATTGAAGATGGCTCTTAAAAGAGATGGCTACAGAGGCAAAACGAGACAGAACACACATCATTATATGCTCAATCCGCAAAGCAGTCATTTTTAGTGCTGACAACTGTGGTATCTATGGGATGAACGAGAGTTACACATGGCAGAGCAGTGTCATGCACAGACACTATAATCCTGGGCTAGAAGAGAGCCCTAGGTCACAGTGGCTGTATATCACCCAAAGGTTTACTGCAGCATTCAGCACATGCAATAAACACACTCACTCACGCATGCATGCATACACGTCTTTACATAAATGTTCCGGTCTCTGTGATGACTGTCGGCTGTGTCACATGGTGCAATGTCGCTTAATAGAATGTAAGCAGAGTGTGGTAATGTAAACAGGTTATCTTTAACTACTAAAGCATTTTCTCTCCTTCACATCCATTTATTGGGATAATTTAAACATGTTTACCAGGTTTGCTTGTTGTTGAGAGGAGATCTTAATCTATCACAGAATCAGGAAGTTGCAAATGTATTAGAGGCACAGAAAAACCCAGGAAACCTTCTGAGTTATCATTTCTCACCTTAGCTCCACTCGTGTGCCTGACTGTAAACAGCTGGCACACACGTGAGAGCATGGTGTCGCCTGATACTGAGTGGTATGTGTTGACGGTATTTCTCAGCAGTCATTGTAAACCCCTATGAGGTACTGCTGGGCAACAAAATGCCATGTCCATTCAAATCAAGGGTTAGAGGAAGTTAACTTCAATTTTAAAGACCTTAAATTAATTCACAGGGTTCAAATTACGAATCCAATACAACATATTTATGTTAGAAATCAAACTAATTCATCTTTCAACTTTAAATTTAAATTTTAGTCATAGATTTGTACTTTCACTTTAAGCTGTGCACATTGTCGAAAATGCCAGCAAAACTAATTTAAGAACACTTAGAAGATGCTGCTGATTTAGGGACGGTCTTCATAGGTTTCAGATTCCAAAACACCAAAGTTCTTTTATTTCTTTCCAAAGAAAATAAGAGGAGATGTCAGTCTTATTTGTATGTGTCTGACACTGGTGACCAGTCCAACTATGTTAGAGTTCACAGAAGTCAGATGAGCGTCCTATCAGGCCAGCACATCTTCTCTGGCATTCTCCTTTCCGAGTATAAACTTCAAAGAGCAGCTTTCATGGGATGAAAAGACTTTTGACCGTGCTAGGCTTGCCCTTTATACGGCCCAACATTACAGACTACAAAGACACAAGCTTTGCTCATAATCTACACAACCTAGCAGTCGACTCATATGGCAGGGCTATATCGGGCCTATATTTGGCTCTGAAAGACATTTACGGCCTTGCATTGTATGGACGGACAGAAGCATCGGGGAAGAACTGAAACAATGACCTAGTTCAATCAATAGACAAACAGGAGCCCATCTCACCTTGTCCTCCTCAGTAGCAGCCCTTCGAGCGACATGATGGGATGATTTGTGCCGAGGAGGTGGGGATGAAGAACAGGGCTCATCTTCCTCCACCTCCTCTAGCACTACGATACAAACGCGGCTAGCCCGCTCTGACCGCATCAGGAACACACATTCACATACACCAACGCAATCACTCAACCACTCTCTCTCTCACACACACACACACCTCCTACATACATGTGTAATTAAGGAAAGGCAGCAAAGGTCAGCAATAAATCCCATAAACGGAGTGATTTCCTTGTAAACAAAAGCAGCACATCTTCATGTAAAATCCAAGGTGAATTTCCACTCCGCCCTCTATCTGTCAGTGTTGCGTTGCTGTATGTCCCACAGTCACGCTCTCTGTGAGCAGCAGTAGCCGGGGCAGCAGGGAATTCCTCTGCGTAATGATGGTGGTAAGCGGCATGCGGCAGAATAAGCCTGGGCCGCCCAGCAGCAGACAGGAAGCTACATATCCTCACTGCTGTGCTGCAGCCAAGAACATGCACACACAGACCCTTTGATTAGCTTGGATGAGCGCTGTAGAGCCCAGTATATCGGAGGGTATGCATTGCTCACTGACTGCAGACTGCTGAAGCCAGCTCTTTCAAAAGACGAGACAGAAAGAGGTAGAGAAGGGGGAGGGGAAGGAGAGAGAGCGCGACAGAAAGAGAAAGTGAATGAAAAAGGGAGGGGAATACAGATACAAAGGGGAGCCAGAGAAATTGAAAACAAAAATAATGAAAATGAAATGAACACAGCACAGAAGTGGGACATACGGCAGTAATACATGCCAAGTGGTACCAAATCAGTATTTGAGGGAGAGAAATAAATAGGGAAGAGTGTAAAAACAATAAATGGAAACGCTGGACAGCAGGTCAGTTAGAACCTTAGCTGATATCAAGGCTGCTATGTTTTAACAGCAGAAAGGCAAGTGGAAAAGGAACAGTACTTTTACAGGGGAAAATAGCCCTGCAGTACTATTGATATCTTTATTGACAACCCTGCTATCTGCAGCATGTTGTTTGTTGAAAATGTCATTGATTCTTGGCTTTTTCCAATCTTCTGATTTTATTGGTTTGTTTCCTGTACATTTTGAAAGAACAAAGCAAAATGGATACCAGATTTGTGTGTGTTTATGCATGCGGTGTTGTAGTATCATCTTTAGCTTCAGAAGTCCCCATCTCCTCATTATAAAACTGGAGCAAACTGGCTTTGCCAGAGAATGTGAGGGCAGCTAACAAGACCAGTCTGTACGTGCATGTCTGCATGTGTGTATTTCAGTCTCCTTCATATTCAATACAGATCCTAAAATTTTCTTGCCAAGCCGCGCAACCCCATTAACTCAGAGGGAGGGATAGAGCAAAGGAGGATGAATGGGAGAGAGAGATTCATTTGGATGGAGTCGACAGACCCAGACTTTGTAGCGGTTTCATATTAAATCCATTAGACTCAATCTCCCTGTTCCTTCAGCGTTTGAGTTGGCAAATATGTGTTTGCATCAAAGGCACAAACAAAGAATCAATTTGGGAGGCAGTGCCCATAAACAAACAACCAATGTTTTGTCTTTGCCACTTGCTAACACTGGGGGTACTCTCAGGAGAACAGCACAGAAATATTTACAAAACAGATTTGTTACCATTTGCCAAACAGAAATGAGTATTCAGTGTGAGAAGGTTTTGTTTATGCATATTTGTTTAAACACTTAAACAGAACGCGCAAGCAAAGCTATAAAAGCATTTGTAAAAGGTTGTAAAACGTATTGCAAATGCTCACAGTGAGCAACAGCAAAACATGTGATGTATTGAATGATAATTTTAGGCTGTTGGAAACCCATACATTTACAAGAGGATGTGAGCACAATGTCACAAACACCCAAATGTAAGAACTAGCCTGACACTACGTATTCAGCTCACGCTGACCTCTGCTCTGATCCTGCAAAGTGTTTGTAATGGAACCCCAGCCTAGAAACGATCGACTACTGGGAGCTGCCCTTCCATTTATTCATTTAAAGGACCAGTCAGCAAAAACAGGCTCCTAAAGCTACTGTATCCAATTCACTTGCGCACTAACAAACAACATCTCATGTTGTGCTGGGATCTTAGTCTACCAGTCACTGGCAACAACTTTAGATGTGTGATGCATAACAGACACTTCCTCCATCTCCAGGCAAGTACACAAACAAAACTTCACTGCACAGTCTTGTGTTTTCATTGTGTGTCTTCTCCTAATGCTTCTGCTCTCTCTCCGCTCAGGCAGGACCCAGGCCTGCTTGGAATACAACAACAGGACGCCCTCTACAGGACAAGCAGAAGCCATTAGCAAAAGTGACACACATCTCTCTCCAGTCCAGCCTCCACTATTTTTGTCCCTTTGTCCATTTATCTGTCAGCAAGCACTATAAAAAACAATGAAAACTACAGAAGGAGGCCTAATGACAAACACTTCCTGTTGTTTTCCTGCTGACTGCCCGGAGGAGTTGCTCAGGACAGTCCAAGACAGGCCACACACTCTTACTGTAGCTTCAAAATCACTGACTAATCCAAGGACCCACACAATGATATCACACCACATGTGATCATTCCAACAAAGCAGCATTTAAATGAACCTGCGGACCCTTCATGTACTATAATAAATAAAGTGCTGAATCTTTTACTGTCCTTTTCAGGTCACCTAAATAGTTTAACCTTTTAACACTGGAATGATTAAACTCACTACTTAATAGTGTCCACTGAGGTTCTGGGCATCGCTCATTTTAATCCACAACAGCTGATCGTCAGCCTCACGACTGGCACAATGGCCTCCCTCACTCAGCTGGACACTTTGGAGCCAGCGCCACCTGCTATTTTCGCCTCTTTCATCTCCGGCAACAGGTGACAGCCCACAGCTGCCCCCGCGAACGTGTGCGTGGGGCTAAACGGACAGCTGACCACGGACGTTAACCACCGTGGGCTGGTTCAGGGCCTGCAGTCCGTTCAGTGGCGAACGCGCTGAGGCTGCGCTAGGAACCCGGCAGCGTGGTGGTCTGACGCTGGTCTGCGTGAGTCCAACTTACCGGAGTTAGCCACCATGTTAACCTCGCTGCTACCCAGCTGCGCGCATCCCTCCATCACCACCAGAAACAACAGCGCTTAAAAACCAAAGAGTCGCGTAGCACCGACTGGCTACGGATCCGGGCGTTTCAAGCCAACAAAGTTATCGGTAGCAAGACGTCACCATGCGCAGTGGTTTTCTGTTCACTGTTAGCTAGTTAGCTACGACGTCAGATGTCACTTAACGGTTGCAAGCCCACGCAACGCTAGCTTCACTAGCACTTAACCAGAGCCCGTTTTTCAGGCTGTAATTTAAGCCACCACACTCGTTACAGCGAGGGCTGCCCAACACAAACTTAGCCGCGGATCGCTGATAAAGTTAAGGCGCCTTTAACATTAACGAGAACTGTGCAAGACTGACGCGAACGTTAACCCGCTTTACGCAAAGTGACAACTAAGGCTGAACGCGTGCGTAAAGTTAAGCCACACGTTAGCGCGCGCTAGCGTTACCTGGTCGAGTATCTTCAACACGGCCATGTTCCCCGGCTTCGGCCGAAGCAAGGCGGCAACTCGCCCGGGAGTTACTGTAAAATATCCGGGGAGAACTGAAGGAGGACTGGCTGTCGGGAGCGGAGCAGCGTTCCCCCTCCTTCCCTTCCTTCCTTCCTTCCTTCCCTTCTGTCCTTCTGTGGATGAACTCGCTACATCGTGGACAGAACAGAGAAAACACGCATCAGCTGCTGCACAGCAGGGCTCGCGCGCACCCCCACGCACTGGAAACGTTCAGCGGCACATCAGTAAAGTATAATTCACCACACACGGACTGCTCTGACCAAACATGACTGTTTAAATTCAGAACAGAACCACAGCAGCTCCAGGAAATTCTCATCTGTCGCATATGCACTTTCAAATGCAGGTTTGAAACAGTTGTATGCATATATTTATGAAAAACATAAATAATAAATGGGCCACTTGGTGACTGTTTCCATCTTAAAGAGTTCACAGTGTTAAAATGGTCATAATATGCTGTTCGTGCATGTCAGTGAAGTTCTTTCCTCGTGCGTCACAGCAATGAGAACCAGTGGGATTCATTGACGGTGGTTATTTTGATTTTGATTTCTTTATGTTTACACTCATGTACAGTAAAGGTCTTTTCACATATCTTTCCTCTTTGATTGGAGAACATTTATCTTGTTCCAGGTTGGTTCCATGTTGCTTCATCCACTCCTCAGGCTCATTGCTCCAACTCCAAACTCAGTACAAACATCTGTTAATGTACTATGATAAATCAATACATTACAATACAAACTCCTTAGTTTGTCATTACATCTTATAGGTAATTTGCCTTCATCAAGCTTACAACCCTCGGACAAAGCTGTAGAAAGTGAGTGAGTGGAGAACACTGCCTGAATAAATGTAATTAGTTGTCACCACATATGTGAACATTGTTTAAATGAATTTTGTTTACAATTATATTAAGAAAATAATCCTGACATTCCACAAATTACATGTGAGCTTGTACAGTGCAATTCATCTACAACAAAGACAGATGATGAACAACCTAAACAACAGATTGATCCCATTTGGTCTTTAGTCTGTTTTGGCATGTTGCTGTGGTCCTGATGGGACTTGCGAGTACCATCGTCTGCAGGTCAAGGCGGACGGGTCACAGGTATATCCATACTCACAGCAGTGCACTCCATCCACGCAACACGTGCCCTGAAATCAGTCCAAGAACAAAGCAGCTGAAACTGAGCAGCAAATTACTGCGTTAGCGGATACATACATCTGTGAGGATTCCCAGACTTCTAGGTGAGAGTATCCTTCACGGCATCTGCAATTATTTCTTCATTGGCTGAAACATTTCTCCGCTTGGATGTCCCATCATTTCCCTGAGCAGTTTTACCAAGCCGTTCTTCTGTTCTGTCACTCGGTGATTTTATTATTATGCTTAAGCACTTCATAAGTTCATAAATCGTACCAGTGGGTAGGGACAGCAGCTCCATCGGCCTGCAGGGTTCTTGCAGCACGTTGTTCCTGCTGAACAGTAAAACTTGGAATCGCAACGAATGACTCCAGCCTCATGGTGACCGTCACTGGCCTCTGTTAGAGCTGTCACAGGTGTCTGGATTGTAAAGACAAACATATTATTGAAAGTGATATTTAACACCTTACTTCATAACAAAAATTCAACCCAATACAGCAACTCTGCAATTACTTCTGCTTTTACAAGTGACATGTCCTACCTCCTTTAAACGGTCTTTGTCTTCTGAAGCTGACATGAGCAAGGCAGGGAATGATGACGCATTTAGTTTGTGGGTGAAAGGAAATCTCAGGTTTTGTTTCACACAGTGCGTGTGAGTGATGTCACAGTCGTAGCCCAGTGGACAACAGCGGGAGCTACCCACACAACACCGACCCTGCAACACGCGCATTTTACGTCACACTCAATACAGACAGCACCATTCAGGCAAAAAACACAACAGAGAGGCTGCATTTTAGTAAAAGTAGATACAATTGGGGTCAACTCACTGGAGAGTATGGGCAGCAGTACCAGAAGCCTTGTAGGTTTCTGCAGCATGTAGTTCCATCAGGACACGCGTGATAGTTGTCACAAAAGACAAGACTCTTTTTCTGGTCCGAGACAGGATCACGCTGTAGTTCCTGGGAAATATGGGAAGACAGAGGTGCAACAGGCTCGCTCGGTTCTGCAGGACTCTTCTTAACCATTGTCACTTTCATCCACGGTTGGTTTTCTTTTTCACACGTCTTGGTGGCCAGATTGCAATGAAACCCTGCAGGGCAGCAGTGGGCCCGATCAGAGCAGCACACAGCCTGGACACAGTACAACCAGAGAATCAGTGCCACCAATATTCTTGAGAACGTCAGGTTCTAGTCCCTATGGTTTGACGTGACTTACATTTGGATACGGACAGCACCTATATCCATGTTCGGTCAAACAACAGGTCTCTTTATCAGAACAAACGTAGCCATCGGGGCATGTGATGGAGCAACATGTATAGTCCCAGACCAACACTCCCACCAGCAGCCATAAAGTGACTCCCTGCATCTGTAGAAGTGTGGTAACGTGAATCTTGAGCCAGTTAAATGTTCAACACAGTATGTACTGTTAAGAAAAACATGATTATTATTAGCAGTATCAATTCTTGCCAGTTCTCAGGTCTGAATTTGAGGAACTTTCTTGGTCACGTTGTTCTTATTTTCGGTTTCATTTCAACTCAATCAAAACTTTTTACTTGCCACTTCAGCTTCAATAATTACTGCTAATTAAAACACACACGGAGGACCTGACACATTATTAACAGTGATTCAAACTTACCTTGTACCACGGAAGTGAAGCACCAACGTCTTGTGAAAGGTCTGACTTACTCTGAACTAAACGACATAACACTATATATGGCAGGATGGACCCTCCCACTGACACGAAAATATGGAAACTGAACACACCCACCGAGCACGACACACTGCTGAACAGAACAATGTATGAGGCTGCAGAACAAAAACACACAAAGAGGAAACGTAAACGTTGACCAGATCACATTTTACGAGACCAGATTGACCTTTGGTTTCATTACCATCCCAGCCACAAGACCTGACTATAAACTTCATGTAAAAACACAAGCTGAAACATGGATTTTTATTTTGAAAGTAAAATTAAGACTGAACCCTAAACTTTATGCCACTGTGAAATTTAAGAAGAAGAAAATGTGCTTTAAAATACATTGTACATAATTTGAGGTACAACAAATTTAGAAGTACACAGTAAGTTAGCATCAAGTTGAGGTATGTGCACATCACTTCTGTTTTTATTCTGCTCTACATTTACTACATAATACATGAATCTACTCTACTTTAAATTGAAAAACCAACCAGGTTTGAGTGTAGATTGTTTTTATAGTTTAACACAAACATATCACAGCAAAAACATAAGTAAGAGCCGTAAAGGCTAAACTAATACCTTTATTGAATTCCCATTGCTCATACATTTAAACTGCAACGTAACAATTCATCTCACTCATGTCCTGCATAAATGGGACTGTGAGCCTCATATTTCTCATCACAAGTCTGACTTCGATGTGAGGCTGGCAAGACATCAGGTCTACATGCAGGGCACAGGCACTAGCGTAACAGCCTCATCTAGCAACCGAAAGCGAGATGTCAGGAACAAAGCACACAGAGTGGCTCCTTAAGGGTCAGCATACTGATGGTGACAGTTACAGTCTTCAGGATTATGGGAAGCAAATGTGGAATTCGCTTCAGTCCATTTGTTGAGTTTAACTAAAAAAAAAAACACACATCTACAAAAAGCATGGTGATAAAATTCAACAGAAGATATGTACCGGTAGTCATTTTGAGGGATAGAGGCCTCCCCTGCTTTCACTTCACTCACAGAACCCCAGCATAAAAAAAGTCTGTAGGATTGATCAAGTGTGATGACTGAAGTTTTTGGTAGAAAGGCAGAAGTAACACTACCAGTGAACAGTCAGGAGGACAAGAGAAGCATAAAGCTACGGTTGTCAGTCAAGCTCCGAGTCCGACTGAGATGCTGCCTTCTTTTTCTTTTTTCTACTGTGTTTCTTATGCTTCCTTTTCCTCTTCTTCTTGGATTTGTCCTGGAAACATAAAACAGCACAATTTAGAACTGCATGGAGTAGTGACTTTACAGCTATGATAACAACACTGATTTGTTAAAGTGTGCCAAGCGACACTTGTGCTTGAATCAAATGTAACATTAAATGAAAAAGAAGCTTTCTCACTGTGATTTTCTCCTTCTCCTCGCTACTTCTCTTTCTCTGTTTGACTTCAGGCTGTGGGAAAGAAAAGGAAATTGAATTGCACTGGTTTTATTGTTTCACAATAACAGAGTTTTGACAGCAACAGCCGTTGGGTTGAAATTTTCACAAGACCAAATTCAATTCAATTACTCTCGCTCTGTTACTGATACAAGACAGGAAAGCACTGAAGAAGAAAAACAACACCGATTCATTTATATAGGAGACGTTTTAAAATCACTGTAGCGTATTATACAAACAAAATTATTGTGTGTTTTATTACATGAAACACTGTGTATTGACTTAGTGGTTTAATAGATCAATCTATGTTCACTACATATGAACTTCTCACGCTGAATGCATGTTCTGTTAACTTGTCTTCTGTGTTCTCAAGCCTCACTGAGCGGAATCTGTGTTTTTTAGGCACACAAGCAGATTTACTATTGGTGCAGACTCTTCCTTATTTGTTCTTATGCTTTCACTTCAGTGGAACTACAACCACTGCCAGGTCCTTAAAATATGGCACCATTCTCATAAGCGACAAACACTAGGTGACCACGTGCCTACATGTTTTCTGTCTCACAGGAATACTGAAAATAACTTCCTCTTCAGAACATCTGAATTTAAAAAAGGAACCAAGCTGAGACAGCAGGTGATAACATTTATTTATAATATTATTCATAAATATATTTAAACATTAATTGGAAGTCTGACAACTTATACTCATTCCTAAATAATTAATTAATTTAATAATAAAACAATAAATAATCTAAATATTATTTGTGATGTAACATACCAGTATGAAAAGAAGTAAAAACTATCGTATCAGGAGTCTCTTTTCTTTCAGCTAAAACCAATATTACCTCTTCCCCCTCAGACTCCACAGATGATCCTGAAGAGGAGTCTTTATGACTGCGTTCAGCCTTCTTTTTTCTTCTGCGACTCTTGTCGTCCTAAGGGACAAAATATGTTTACCACTAGTGCTCGTTTCCACGTAGACTCAAAGTAGCGTTTCTATCTATTTCAAAACACATCACATACATGTATCACTTTACTTAATAACAACATATTTACCTTATCTTTGTCCCCTTCTTCCTTAATCCTTTTCTTTTTCATCTAGGAAAATAAGGAAATTATTATTGCAGTACAACTGTCATTGTTGTTGCTGATGTAAATATTGTATCCCCACAGTTGGGTTAATAAAACAAGAACAACCTTCATTTCAGCATCAGATTCCTCCTCTGAGCTGTCTGATGGTCGCCTGACTAATGACTTCTTTCTCTTACGCTTTTTCTTCACACTTTTCTTTTCATCCTATTAATACAACAAGACACGCAATGAAAGTTAGTCTCTGGACATTTAAATATTGTTTCTCACAGGATGACATAAATTTGAGGCACCATATTACAATTTTTTTGTAGTAGTCCATGATGACTTACCTCATCTTCAGATTCTGAGGAAGAGCTGCTGGAGGAATCAGAACTCGATGAGGAAGAGGAAGATGAAGAATGCTTGACCAAAACACAATGACAGCAGGGTTCATTAGACTTGAGTTTATTCACTTGCCTGGAAAATTTAACACTACAATAAAAGAATTCAATGGAGTACAGTAGTGTGGCACAACTGGCCATCAAAATACTGGAGGTCTCTCCTCACCCTGTTAGATTTCCTCTTCTCTTTCTTCTTTTTCTTAACAAACATTAAAAAAAGCACACACACAAAAAAACACACAGTGAGCAAAAATATTTATTTCATTGTGATTAAATTAAAATGCCTAATATATTACCACACCTCTTTTCTGTCTTTCTTCTCCTCCTTTTCCCTGTCAGTTGTCTTTTTGTCTCTCTCTTTGTCGCTTCCACCTAACAACTTCTCTCGGTTTTTCGCGAGTTCTTTCTTCCATCTCTGAAAACGGTAAATTAAAAAACTATGTAAATGTTTTCATCTATTTTTCAATCATTTTAAAATCACAATTTCAACATTCAGCCAAATAAGAATATTTGCAGGATATACAAGACTGCTATAAACAGCCATCTTCAGTGAGATAATTATATTTAGATCATTACATACATCATTCATCTTGTCTTCAAAGTCAGCCAGGGCTCGAGAGCCCTTCTTCTTCTTCTCCAACTGCTCCTTTACCTCTTCCCTAATAAAACACGATAAATGGGTTTTGAAATCAGCATTCCTGCCATGCAGTGTTTAAAATGTATCAGCAAGAATGTACAGAGAGCAAAGAGAAGACCTGATTTTAAAATAAATACATTTCAAGTATTGAAGACATATCATTTTGGTAATGAGTTTGTTTAACAAGTGCACATTCCTGTTTGTTTTTTTATTTTATCTTTAGTTTACTTCCTTTTATAAAATAATAATTCATTAAAGTCCCTGCAGTAATACATCCATGCAGGACATAGTCTTTAATATTGCACTGAAACCAAGTCAATCAAAGGAAACTTCATACTGGCAGTGATGTTTGACAGTGAATTAAATATGCCCCCTTGTGGCTAAGGTGTGACTATGAAGACAAAGACTTTCGAAGAAGAAGAAATTCGAAGTAATGATGTAAAATGCAATTAAAAATCACATTCAGTTTCACTTCATATAATTGAAAACATTTTTTGCTGCAAAATAAAAAACGTTTCTAGTTTCTTCCTATTAAATACATGTTGATTCTTTCAAGGGGAAACTAAAGTAAATGTAAATGTAAACAAGTTGGATGAGAATGTAGTTGAACCTACATCTTGATGGAAGCAGACAAGATCGTAAAACAGTGTGTAAACCTTTACACTAATGAATTACTGATATAATATACTGATATAATATACTATACTAATATAATTAATATTACTGGTTAATAATAATAATAATTGTGATTTATTATCATCTCTGGGGCTCTCTTGGTTTCACACTGGTAAAAAAGTAACTAGCCTTGCATTTTCAATTCCACAATGTTCTGCACAATCCAGATCCCCTCACCTGTTTACTATTTACAATACTAATACTACATTACTATTTACAATCAGTTCTGACCTAGTAAACGCACAGCTGATCCAGGTAATCAAGTGTGGGTAGAGGAGCCTGTGGACTGTGGGTTTGGGAACTAAAGAGTCTAAGACCTGAGTAGGGGTTTAGGTTTATACTCACCATGTTGGTCGAGGTCTGCTTAGATAGTCCTGTATCGTTGGTCCAGAGTTCTGTACCGGACCCCTGGCTCGTGCAGCAGCAATGGGGTTAATATAAGCCTTGTACGTCAAACAGAGAAAGGCATGTAGACAGTTACTAGACACCGGGGATGAATGCAACACGGGGTGCAGCGCCACAATGACCACACAGAAAAAGACTCATAGAAGCGGTACTTTCTGCATTGTTAGGCTGTCGGCATTCATAAGCATTACTGGGAAACGCTGCGCAACACCTCCACGGTCCCAAACACCAGTGGATCCGTGCAGCCCCGCTGCTCCTGTCGCTCGGCTTTTTGTATTAGCAACAGCAGGTGACGTGGAGTAAAACCCAGTGCAGCGTTAACATCGGGTAGAAAAACACTGGCTGGATTTCCAACAGAAACACGTCAACGCCTGACTCGCTGCACCACCGGCTCACAGACCTAGCATCACAACGATATCACGTAGCCAAGGCCAGCACGAAACGTTTGTGTTTAGCCCGACGTTAGCTCTTCGTTAGCTTGCCCGATGTAAGTAATACATCAGCTCGTGCACAGCGACTGTGAAACACAACTCACCACTCGGTTGTCCCTCTTGCCCATGTAGACTCCTAAGCACTGCGACGTGTCCAACAGAGAAAACCATTAGTGTTACCTTGCTAACATAGACCTTGTCCCATCACACTTGGTTACTAGAGGCTAACGACCATTTTCTTCTTCTTCGGCTGATACTGCGCCGTTTTTCTTCTTCGTGGTTATTCAACAGCTGGCGCCGGTTACGGCTGTACTGCCATCACGTGGAGGCACTTATTAACTTCAAAGTCGGCCTATACATTATATTAATTATTAATATATCTATTACTACTACTACTAATACAAGTTTCCAGTTAGCATTAGAATTATTTTCTTCACGCAAAGAATCAACAGACTGAGAAATATACTGTCCTTTGACTTATTAATTGGATTCTGAAAAATAGTAACTGTCAAATAGGCTGAATAAAGCCAAACCATTAAAAATACTAATTGAATTACCTCAGTATTGTTAGTAATAGTAATGTCTAGTGAAAGACACAGACACATAAAAATAGATTATATAAAAAAAACATAAATTTATTAAAAACAGGATTTCCGGGTGGCAGAATTTAAGTTGCATTGCAAATATGTGTCAGAGTAGCTCCACTTATTTATAAATGAGTCCAAAACTACATGAATAAAAAAGCTGCTTTTTATTCAACTGGTGCAACAGAATAACATGTCTGCAATCATACAGGAGAATAATGCCATGATTGTGGCGTTCCTAGTCACCATTTATGCTAAAAGTAAACATAGGAACATTTGAATGATTTGTGTTTGAGTTAAAAGATGGGAGAAGCAATGTGACAGCTCTAAAAGTTCAACAGTAGGCATTGTGAAACTGAAAAACATTACAAAGATTAGATCATAAAAAGCATACAGTGATCAAATGTAATGAATCTAAAACAGTCCTTTTAAAAATTGTAAACCTCTAAGCCTAAAGTATTTGGAACTTTCATTGTGTTGTACGCGTCACTGACACCTGGCGCGAGTTATTACCAAATACAACAATTCACGCAGTGCTTCTTTAAGCAGACAATTACACACCATTCTACATCGTGTTTGCCATCTAGCAATTAAAAGTTGCTGACACATACAGCAAAAACAGTAACCACTACAGTAACATGTATTTGATAAATAGAAATGGCAGTAGATTTGTGGTCAGTAAAGAAAACCTGAAGGAGTTGTTTTGTGGATGTGCGGTGGACCCGGAATGTGCAAACTGTGTCCGAAAGGTTCGGACATCCATAACAAGAACCTGAGAAAGTTAGAGAATGTGTCTGTTCATGTGTGCTAGCAGCACTACCTGTTAAGAAAATATAAACCAGTGTTAAAATATGTTACTGTTCTGCAAGAACTACTACATACAAAAATACAAATCTGCATAAATTGCTTTTTTTTGCTGCTAAAAAAATGAACATACATAACGGGACTTAATGTAAAAAACCTATACACAAAATATTTGTGTATTATTTTGTTAAAAAAAAACACTGTAAAATATTTAGTCACTCTCCATACAAAGTAAAGTAAATTCAACAAGCTCCCACAGAACCCAACCAATGTTGTCAATATACAAAATACTTTTGCCATTCAACATTCCACAGACCCTCACTACTCTATGTCTATCCAACATTTCTATGGGCTGACGATGCATCAATGTGTCGCGTTTTCATTACAGCTCGTACTTAGCACTACATACTGTACAGTACCAATGCCTGCTCTTATTACATTCCTCACACTGTCAAACTAGTCTTACACAAGTACTAGAATCATCTAAAAGAGTTGGTGTAATTGGTGTAAGAATATTATATGCCCCAGCATCTTAACAACAAAACAAAACAAATAACAAATCAAGTAACTTAAAAACAAGCATATAAGACTTGTCAATAAAATTAAAATTAAATACAGAGTATCTGAGGCACGATACTGTGCCAAATGTTTTCATGCTGAATAGTGCTGGTGGGTCATTATCCACCTATTGCAAGCCTGTGCATTACTGGATCATTCAAATAGTAAATAACTATTGTAAAAATAATGGATAAAAGCCCACGATGGTAAAAGCAATGAACACCAAAACAGTGGCAGGCACTTTTCTCTAAAGGTCGTTTCAGAAATGGTCTCAGCGCCGGTGTCAGCCCATATGTGAGGAGATCCTTGAAGAAAACACAAACCATTAGAATCCTGCTACTGGTCTGCAGTTACTCAGGACATCCTCAAGGTGGCAGTGATATGATACGATGAGTCCAGGCATGGCAGTGAGTGGCTTGCTTCTGATGCCTTAAAGGTTCAAGGTGTATGTACACGAGTATGCTTGTGTCAGTGGTAGTGCACACGATAAATGTTGCATCTGTGAGTGTGCCTGTACAATGGATCTGCTCACTTCACGGTGAGCGTAAAAGCAGGCGCGATCCACGCGGAACCTCCAGGGCTGCCGTCCGCTCCGGTCGGGTCCCGCTGATGGAGAGGGCTCTCAAAAAAAGGCAGAACACTGGTCATAAAGAGGCCTGTGCCGTCCACCTCCCCGCCAGTCAGCCTGAGTAGCAAGCCTCCCGTTGCATTGTTAACACGGTCGATCGCCAGGATTTAACAACGTAAAAGCAGCAAAATAGAATCACTGGGTTTGTGGAAGGAGGAGAGCGTTTGTGCATTGTTCCGAAGGCGAGAGTGTTGGTGCTCTCCATATTCCTAGAGCTCTGTACACTGACTAGAAAAAGTATTTCGGTCTATGTCGTATAACATGGAATCACAGTTGATCGAGATTTTCTAACACTGATTATGAAACAAACTGTTACTGATTTAAAACTATGGCACTGTTATTAGGAAGCTGAATAACAGGTAGAATGGTGATTCCCTGGATGTACGGTGAAGATCTGTGGGGCCCTAAATGATTCAATCAGGGGCTTAAGGCAGAGCTTGAAAAGTGTTGTTCAGTCAGATTTGAAGCAGCTTGACGCAGATACGCAGTTGAATGTCTACACGTGTGTTCTTACTTTCGTTCAGGATTTACTGGGGATCAGTGTTAAAAAAGGTGAACTCCACAGCTCCTAAAGGCCACGCTGAACACTTTTCATAGACACCGTGTGATGGTAAAGGCTGCAGGAGAACTGTTAGGCAGTTCTCTCCTCCATGGTGGGCTTGTTGCTGGGGATGGGCTGGGCCGCGTACACGCTTCTACTGTGGCTGTCCACGCTTTGAAAGTAGGGCTGGCTCAGCGCAGCGAAGGCCGATATCCTCCTGGAGGGGTTGAAGGCCAGAAATTGCTGCAGGGAGAGAAAAGAATCAATTAGGGGGACATTTTGTTTGTGTACCATTTAACACATTATGACATAATGTAATTATAGTATAGCTGAGAACAGATGCCCACCATTAGGAGCGCCCGCCCTTGCTCGTCCATGTCTGGAACCAAGTCTTCTATCGGTTTAGGGGGTCGTGGGGTAAAGGCACTCTGCGGTAGGGCCACCTCCTGGGGCCAGTCCTCCGCTGATGGGACTCCAACAACACTGTGGGATGACAACGTTCATCAGTGCTTCTCCACCCAAGACTGTGTTTTAAGTTCCCCCAAACAGGGACACACTTACTCAAATATCTTTCCCAGCTGATCAACATCTGAGTTTCCTCGAAATAGCGGCCTAGAAAACAGAAAATAAAACACGCTTTAGTTTTTAAAAAAAAAAAAAACTGTGCTCGACAAAATCAGTAGTTGTGTTCTTACAGGCATGTGAGCGCTAACGTTCACTATCCCACGGTGCACTGCGGTTGGACAGCCTCAACATATAAGCTTTTGGATCAAGGCATAAAACAAAGGAATGTGTGACTCAGATGCCAACGTTTGAAGTAGTCACACATTCGCAGGCACTATCTCATGTAGTCAGGGATGTGAAGCGGTATTTGTAGTGCCACTGAAAAGGGAAAGAGGAGGGAGGCGAGCAGTCGGGTTTCTGGTGGTTCTTGTGGCTTTGGGCCGTCTCTGGAAGCCCGTGGGCGGTCATGCCCACTCCTGGCACCCACACAAATTCCAGTAGCCATCATCAGCACAAGGCTGCCGGCTGCTGTACAGGGCAAAAAAGGCCTGTTTATTCCATGTGTGTGTGTTTGCAGCCTCTGTGTGAATGTGTAGGAAAGTTGGAGGGAGAGGTGTGTGAAAGAACCGTTGGGTTTTCTAGGAGACGAATGGGAGCTACTGAAGATCGTCCGGTGAGGTTCTGCAGGAAGACTGTCTTAGGAGGTGGGTCCACTTTACTGTGTAGCAAGTAAACAAGCGAGGAGACCTCAGCGCACACAATCCAACGGTGGCTGACTCTCCCACAAATTAGACAGACAGGAGTGTTTGGTGGAATTGAGAGCGTTTGTTTCGAACATTCAGACACAGTGGCGTGAATGGATCCCAGCATTTCTCCCAGCTTCAAGCACGCAGGTCATTTGGGTTAGAACACTGTGCTGACAGTTTTTTAAGATCAGACCAAACTAGTTCTGACTGTTGCAAAAGAAAAAAAATCACCCACAGCTAAGTCATCATGCCAAAACAAGTAGGGCTGATAATTCCAAGCGGTCCATTTTTAAACCTGGAGTGGTTTGTTGGTTCGTTGGAGGGGATAACTGGATTCACACAGAGCTGGCCACTGGCATGCACACGCAGGCAACGATCGGCTGCAACACGCACAAGCACACAGAGCACATGTGCAACAAACGGGACGTTTCCCTTCCCATTCAGAGATTTGCATGCGCCCATAGTTATGCACAAACAGACACAAACAAATGGAAGGGAGCACTGAGACAGAGTCGGGACAAGCAGCTGACTCACACTTCCTTTAGTGCCAACATGGCTCTATCCCACATTCCAGTGCGACAACCTCAGGAATGTGTGTGTGCGGGCACGTGTGCGTGTGCGGGTGCATGTTTGCAAGTGAGAGTGTCATCCAGTCTGTCTGGGAAACTTGGAGAGAAAACCAGAGTTTATGTTGAATACGGCCTCTGCTGCACGCGATTAAAGCCTGAGGGTAAACGCGCACACTGCACACGGGTTAGCAGAGCTGTGACGCAGAGGATTCGTCGATCGAGCTCCAGTCGGTGAAAGTGGGAGCTTCCCCAAAACCGTTAACATGCTCAACCTTTCCAGTTTGAGGAATGTCAATAGGCAGGCGCTCGCTCTCTGGCCCACTCGCTCTAGCGTGACTCACGCTGACACTATCCCAGCCATGCAGATGCAGGCTTGTATGATATTTGCTCAAATTCCTCAGACAGCTTTTCCTAACGAATCTCCTTTGAGCAGACAGTCAGGGCTTTTGCTTTTCTGAGCAGGAGCGAAGGTGGAAGGGGAAATGTTATGAGATTTGGATTTGCACACGTGACAATCACTGGCGCTGGCATTTCATGGCCTCTGTCCAGCGATCAAGCTACTACGCAGACGTTTATGCAGGTAAAAGGCCTAAATAACCACAGTTAAGGCCCAACTATTATTACCTACCTGGTTTCTTGTACCTGTGCTTTCATTAATTAGCTTTAAATCAACAACCCTGCAAAACCAATAAACTCTCTCTCTCTACATTTTCCTCTTTGTCACTTTTTCTTGTGCTTTCTTTCACTGCTTCTTCCAGGTGCCCTTTAATCTCTACCAGGTGGCCTTTAAAAACCATCCTAATCACCTGCAGAGAGCGAGAGAAAGGGGAAGATGTGTGTGGAGAGAGGGAGTGTGTGTGGAGGTTCCGCTCATGGCCATCAAAGGGCTCTCTGCTCTGCCTTAGGGCAAAGCTGGACACCAGCCAGACTGGGAACACACACGCACACACACACAAAAGCTTTTTACAGCACATTGTGTCAGGGTGAGAGAAGAAGTACTTTAAGCCAGACAACAAAAACAACACACACACACACACACAGACCTCAATACAAACTCCCCAGATAAGACAGTTTTCATTTAAAGGAACCTTATATAAACAGACAGGGTTCTCCTGCATAAACCTCCATGTTGTCGTACTTAACGTTAGGCTGGGCCAGTGTTTGTTGTATATTTCTACTTTACAAAGGCGTCATGAGGTCTGAACAGCTGTCACGGTGTCCGTAGTACATCCAAATGCAATTTACCTCAACGGGTCAGAGGCTTCAGTTTAAGGTGCAAACATCGTTCTATATACATCAACTCTATGTCCCTCATCCAAACGTCACCCGCATCAAACTCATCACAGTGAAATGTGGCACATAGAGGTTTAAATGTCATAGAGTGCGATACAATCAACTGCCGCGTTGAGCTGGGTCAGACGTCTCCAAAGGAGTGGTCCAAGTGGCCGGAACGCAATTCACTGTTTTTCACCGCACCTGGACACAGTTGCCTTTTGGAAGCGAGCGTGTCTGAGTACTTTAAAGTGCAACTACACAGTCCCTTTACCCCATGTCACCCTTTGACACGCGAGCCAATACAGCCCCACTGTGCCCCGCGTGCAGCGTGTGGGTTGGCATGTGTGGCTGTGAGGACGGTTGAGAAAGGAAGTATAGTAAGAGGCGAGGCTGCTCCTCCTGGCACCCAGCCCTGCCTCACAAACACGGGGCTTATCTGCTCTGGAACACGACGTGCTGGCTAGACCCCAGTTCTCTGCTCCTTACATGACACATTTCTACTTTAGGAAACTTTACTGTTACCTTAAGACGGATGCTCTGACGACAAAACACGGCTGCGCGCTTGGAGATGGGGTTTTTCCTTCCTTAAGCTGGCAGCCGTTCTCAAAATTAATGTGCCATTAGCTCGGGTCTCCAGCGGGTGCAGTTCGTTAGACCACAAACTGACAAAAACCTCTACCAAGAAGCCGAATCTTGACTCTCATGCTGCAACCACAGCCGGCGGTCTGTCATTACTGTAATGGTTTGATAAGCCAACCGAAAAGTGATTGCTCACTGCTCAGAGCGCACCTGACAGGTGTCGTTTGAGAAAAAGAAAAGATGGCGCTCAACCCGAGTTTGATGGTTCTTGACATATAAACTGTGAACGTGGGATGCAGAGAAATAGAAAACATATTCAGGATTTACTGTCATCTTAAACTGGGGGGTCACAGCTCAAAACATTCAGAGGAAACACAGAGCAAAGATAACTTCACCTTGGACTGCTCTTCACTTTTAAATACAAACAGTACAGTGTGTATACAGTGTGTGTACATTCCTGTGGGTCGCAGATCATAAATTGTGGTTTTAACAGTGAGCCCACGAGACAAATCAGTAAAGGAGACACTGCGTGACCTCAGTGTGGCCCTGAACTGAATCTGCACTATAACGGTGGAATTTATTTAACTTTCGCCATTTTAACATTTCGTTTCATGTGTGTGTTGGACGCCGCTGTCGTCACGTCACGCATGACACGCAGCATCTCCGACCGAGACCGTTGGCCACTCTGGTAGATTACAAGCCGGGCTGTGTGCAGCAAACGCGTGGCGCTGGTTCAGTCCAGTGAGTGTGTAAGCATTTACCCGTTAAAGTGCTACGCCACACAAATGTTTCTCAACAAGTCGCTGTCAGTTGCTGGTGTTGGCGAAAACAGGACAAGTCAAATATCCGTTTGTTTGTTTGTTTTGTTTTTGTTATTTTATGGTGGACTGGACAGTGAAGGGGAGGTTTTCTCTAGCTCTCACCGTCTCCTGAACATCTCGGCAAAGATGCAGCCGACGCTCCACAGGTCCACTGGCGTAGCGTAGCTGGACTGGAGCAGGACTTCTGGTGCTCTGTACCACAGCGTCACTACCTGCAACGCACACAAAGGGCTTTATTCATACAGTAGCATTAATATTCTGTCTATCACAGTTATGAAATTCAGTGGTTTGGAGTAAACGTGCAAGATAATAGTAGATATTAACAGCCCCACCCTGCTTCTTCCTTTTGCCAAAATAAAACGCTTCCTGTCTGGCACCAAGAAACCCTGCACCCACCTGAGGCACACCAGCAGCCATTTTGTGCCACTTTGTACTAAACACAGTTGCTAAATTTACCCCTGGAACTCTACTGGTAGTGCGTGTGCATGCATGTGCAGCTGTGGCCTGCAGGAAAGCAGCAGCATTGTTAAGCGCTACAGTAGGGAAAGCCTCCAGACAAAACTCAGTGACCCCTAGTATGAGTGGACTGGTTCCAGGTGCTTTCCTAAGACGTTTGCAGCAGTTTCTGGCTGCAGATGCTCCTTCAAATCGCTGCTCTGTGCTTATCGGGACCCTACAGTCGGACTCTAATGTCTGTAAGCAAAAGGTTTGCAGTGTACAGTGGCGAGAGAGAAGAGGAGAACTTCCTGGTTTCAACTGTTCGTCAAGTGTGATTGGATCAAAGTCACAAATATCAACACACAAGGTTTCTGAGCTGATAGAGCACAGTCACGAGCTTCGGTCTTTATTGATAACTAGCTGAAGCCTTTAGCAGGAATGATCTCAAGCAAGCGCTTCCTCTAGCGGTGGATTACACCTGCAGCTCAGGAGGAGCTGCACTCGGCGTCTTTCCCCACAAAACTGCTCCAGCCATGTTCTTGAGATGACGCTCTGACGGGGCCACAGAGTGTTTAGATCAGTTGGATTCCAGTGACCCTAGAGTTTCACTTTTACTCCGACTAAAAAGCACCATACGATGAATGAATCAGCTGGTACTTTTCTGTTCACCGCTTCGTCCAGTTTCAAGACAACGCGTTAATTCCCACCCGCTCTTGAAGATCAGTGCAGAAGGGGCTTTTGTTTGTGGTTATTGCATGAGGTCAAGTCACAGATATCTCAGCCACAGATGACCCCAGGCTGGGATTCTTCAGTAGGGTAGTCAACCGACACTAGCGAAGTGAAAAAGAAGCTTGGTCACATTTTTCTTGTCTAAACTGAATGACACTATTAATAGAGCCGGAGGCTGTATTTTGCAGATGTGTGATACTTTCTCATCTCCTGCTTCCTGCTTCAATGGAAAGGAGGAAGTTGAGGCTACTTGACTGTGTTGGCTGAGCCACGTGATCAGAAATGAGGCATGCACTGAGAATGAACAGACTGACTGCTTGGGTCATTGAAGATTTTTAGAGGAGTGAAACCTCAAAGAAAAACATGAATGGAAGTCGAGCAGCTGCCCATATGTTCAGGCAACTAAATGCCATAGATGTTTTTTAACTGCATTAGCGTAATCTCTGTAGAATTGCTTTCTGGTTGTCTTGTTTAGTTCAAGTTCTGGGTTTAATGTGTTGCATCACATCTAGTTTGTTCCCTGCCGACCAAAAGATGGCCTTGCTGAAGAGATCAAACACGCGACTACACACTGCTGTAGATGCATAGATGCATAAAAGGCGAATGGCTTGATCAACACCCGTGAAGCTGCAGGTTGAAATGCATGCGACCTCAGTGAGCTGCATTCAGTTTTTCGCCTTGCAGAGTCAAATGTCAGTGCCTGTACGAACACACGCTCATGCAGAGCCTTCTAGGAAGAACCACAAACCTAGAGCTCGGGTTATATCCGCCCCTATGCAACACAGAGTTATTCGAAAACGTGTTAGATTGAGGCATTTATATCACACATGTGTGCACTCACGCACACGCACACACACACACAAACACACACACACACCGGAAGACAGACGTGTTAGGGTTTGCTGCTATCCAAAATTACACCATGACTTCTAGTGCACCAATTATTTAGCAGTATATGTGACATTGTGGTCACATCCCACCCAGCATTAAAAAAAGCATGTCATGCATTGGTTTGGGTCTTCATCTCTGTCTCTTCCTCAAAATGATTTTTAAAATGAAGCTATGTGTGAATCGAAGTTCATATCTTTAGCTTTGAACCTTCAGAGGGCTTATTTATATGTCAACAGCTGTCAGCACTGTTTTCCATGCAGCACAGCTCATTCTCTTTCCCTGTAATCTCCTGTTCCCTCTCCTCCTTCAAAATGCCTCCCCCTCGGTCTGCAAAGCCCTTAGTCTATAAAACATGTGTCCAAGATGCAGTAAAATCTACGTGTGACAGTCAGCGAGTCTGTAATAATCATGCACGCACTTTGATCGCGGACTGCTTCGTGCTTTCAATCAATACTCCATAAGTCTGTTAAACAAAATACCTCAAAACTGTTACCATGACCCAAAAAAAAGAGTCATGACCTAAGTGCACAGCAATCATTTTTACAGACACAGCAATACCCACACAAAGACTGGTGTAAAAAAAACTGCCAGGGCATTCCCCATTGCAGGGTGGCTTTTTCTGTGCCCTTCCTTCCTCTTCTCCAAGCACTTTTGCATTCCTTTTTCCCTGAACCCTCTTTCTCACCCTTCTCACTCTCTGTTCTGCTTCACATATCCCCTCACATCACCCACTCCTGCTCTCCCTCCTCGGGCTCCATGAAAACAGAGACTCATGCGTACAGTTTAACTGGGCAGCCAGAAACAAAGCCAGCCCCGACGTGCTCAGCTGCTTTACATTTCATAATTCCTCTCTCTGCCTATCCTTCCTTTTCTCATAGTAACAGACGCCTAGAGGAGGTCCAATAAAGCTTAAGAAGAAAAAAGTCTGACTTCAGATTAAAGGACAACATTCTGGGAATTCCTTTCAGCTGAGAGCATCCTCCCCCTCACCAGCACCACCTCCGCCATCCTCCTCAGCCCTCACTGCGGCTCTCAGCAGCTTGCTATGCTTCGGGGAGGAAATGGCTTCTCCTGCCCCAGAGGACCTTCAGACCTCCTGGGCCGGACCTCCAAGCCTGACATGCAACATCCGGACCTGTGGCACCAGTGCGCTGTGCATGCACAACAGCAGAGTGGGACAATGGGAGTGCAATGTGATAGTGGGCCGTACGGGTATGTGAGAGCACGCACATGTGAGCGTCTGCTCTGTCTGGACAATGTGCTTGGAGGCCAGTTGTGTGTGTATCGATGTGCCTGCGTATGTCTGCAAACATCCTGCAGCATGTATTTGTTTTAAGGGGGAAGTTGAATAAGTTGTCCATGATCGACTCGTCTTTCTGGCCACGCATCAGCGTGTCCTTGGACAAGCGACTGAAGCCTTTAGACCTGCCTTCATCCCTGTGCAGCTGTCCAAAGGCCATTTCTCCAAGGGGGGTAATAAGAGTCAAGAATTGTACTATTTATTATGCAGTAAGTCAGCAAGTAATGCAACCACCTGTCCAGACCTGGTGGTTGAGGGCTTCGGCGCTGGAGGCACTGAGGCTGATGATGCTTGGCCAGGGGCCTGTGTTTACATTCTCTCAGCTCAGGATGAAAGAGCACCGCTGCACACACACACACAAACACACCATGACACACACTCACAGACAAATACTCTGGAGGTGGAAGTGGCCAAATAGCTGTTGCACACGTATGTGCATGATTTAAAGTTGTGACTTGCACCAGTTACTTATGATGATTACATTCCAAAAAGCAATCAACTACAAATTAAAGACATCTCCAGTAAATCTCACAGGGGGACAGATACAGTCTATAGATTGCATAGGGAAGCCACGTATGGGACAAGCTGAACGGATGTTAATGGGCAAAACTATGTACTCAGTACAGTAGAGCTAAGGCTGCGATGTTGCGTCTCCAGAGAGCCCCCCCCCCATCGATTCAAAGCAGCAGACAGCCATGTTGTAAACACCATTATTTCCCTCCTCCCTCACTTTCCCTCTTTTTCTTGGTCTCGTTTTGCAAAAAAAGAAACACAAGAAAGGAAACAAGGAATGAGAAAGAGGTGAGAGGGAAAGAGAGACTGGGAGAGGGAGAAACAAAGTTATAGCTCCAGAATGAAAAGTGCCAGAGCAGCACACAAACTGTATACAATAAAACTAAAAAAACTAAAAAAAAAAAAAAAAACAGGCACTGCAACTGTTGCCAAAGTATGCACAGCATACAGGAATGCAGCGTGGGGCCCTCGTCAAGCGAAACAAAGACAGCACAGTCAGTGGCTCTCTCTCTCCAGTGCTACCACATCCGCACATCATTAGCTGGAAAATTCCTGATATATGCTGTAATTTTTCCTTTTTCTCCTCCTCTTCTTTTTGCTGTTGCTGGTACAGACAAGGCTTTAACATCCAGATCCTGGTGCACACACATGCATGCACGTGCACAAGACGCTCACACACTGATAAATATCTCCTTGACCTGAAGCGTTGCCAGGAGGCCATCAGCTAATAGGAAACAGGGCACGTGCTAACATAGAAAATCGATGACTTGGTTATATATACACATATGTATGTGTGCGTGTGTGAGAACTGTGTGTGTTTGCTTATGTCACATTGGGGCCAGTCGGCTGCAGTCAAAGCACAGAGGATGACTTTTTTTTCCCATGCAAAGCCATTTGAGGAGATATCTAAACATTCCCAGAGTGCGCTGCACGTGCTCCCCTGCATGCAGTGCACAGGGTTTTCCCCCTCCGTCTCCCTGCCTTTCTTAGCGTCTGTCCAGAGTGGAAACACATTGTCTGGGAAAGAAAAACGCTTTACAGACCTGACTGGCCAGTCACTAGTCATCACTGAGAAATTTTCAGTTTCATTTCACCATTTTCTTAGAGCTGCTACATAAAGCAAGCGTCATTTTAAACAATGTGGGCATAAGTGGGCAGAACCATTAATGAGTGTGTGGTTTTGCATTGTGTGTGCATTAGGTGCATCATCTCTTGGGATTACTGTGATGTGACACAAATGAGAACACAGCACCATCGACACTTTCCCTTAACCGACACCCACATAGTTTAACTGATATTTCTAGACCAGTAAGGGTCCAAAATGGGAAACGCTTTCAAAGTGAAAATACAAATGCAGATACAAACGAGAGTCTAACTTGTGTTTTATTGTAAGAACCCATCCGTTCGAGAGCAGACAGGAAATCTGGTTTCAGTTTCTTTAATGTTGTCTGAGATGGGTCTTATTCTGGTAAGCACTGTGTGAGGGCTGTAAGCAGAGGGGAAGAACTGGGAAAATACCTTTGATCACGGAGGTAACAGGTAACAAAGAAAAAGAAAATTAGAACAGCGAAGGAGGAACAGGAAGATAAACAATATTTAAACACTTGATCAATTGCTCATGCTCAGTGACTCATGATTTTCAGTGACTCACTCACACGTGTAAGCTTGATGCTCAATTCGTACTAATAAACCATGTCTAATGATGCCAACCCCCGCTTTCATTTTGGGTTTGAAGAAGATAAACAAAGAGTTAAAATAAAAGTCGGTGGCATTCCTCTTGAGAAATCCAATTTGGCAACAACATGCACATGACATTAAGGAGAGCAGAGACGAATGGGTTTCATGGGACCATCCAGTCGGCCTCGTCTCATAATGGCGACGATAGAAAGATAGCCAGGGTAAAGTAACAGAGTGACCCCAGGTCTTTTGAAGTCAGCACCCGGCTGGACGTACCTCTGTCGCTTTAAACCAAGATCAGCTCCTAAAGACAATTTCACCACAAGACTCAAGAGCCAAGTGAGGATTAAGTCATTTATACGATTACAAGACTTATAAATCACTTGTTTCACAGACCATTGACCAGTTCACTTATTTTTCAATGTTCCTGGACTATTGTCATCGTCTTCTCGAAATGAAAAGTGTGGATTTGTCTGTAAACTGACTGGGTGATTCACGTGCCACCAAAATACGCTTTAAAACGTTGATTATACTTGTTACAAACGAAGGAGCTGGTCAAACGTACGGCAGGACCAGCAAACCATCCTGCTGCTTGTCAGGGGAAATTCTTCCTTTTGTAGGATTTGGGGGGAAATGACGTTGATGGATTGGTTCACCTACTTGTTACTGCTGCAGGGTCCTTGGCGCCAGTATTTGCATTTAAATAGAAATGACAATAAAAGAGCTTCTATAACATGTGTGTACAGAGAGAAGTAGCAAAAGGGTTTTCCCTGAAGCAATTTAGCAGAATTTGGATCCAAAGGGAATGGACCAAAAAAAAAAACTCCTCAACTTTTTCTGGTATGTCAGATTAACCCATCAGCTTTTCCCATCTGCTCGTCACCCGTGGTAGTACAATGAGGCCGTAGCCAGGCTGGACTCATTAAAAAGCCATCAACAAAGCAGCAGACCCCCAGGGACAGCACAGGCAGCTTAATGTGGACCCCTGTACCAGCCTAATGGGTGGTCCGTGAAACAAGCACAGCACGGTCCATGGGTGACGCCGATGGGGCCATTAGTCACATGCAACCGAGTACAGTATGTGCAGCACCCAGACTGCATCACACGCCACATTTGTACACATACATCAACGTTTTGCTTAACGTGTGGCTAGGTGAGAAAGCGAAGAAAGAAATTCAACGCCAAATCATCCAAATCAGCAGAAAGTACCAGAGCGCTACTTTCAGTACGCGACACTGGGAAGAGTAGAGGAGCGAGGGACTGTTTCTGATGAGCTTATGCAAATGCTCACTTCAGCCATATTGTCATGCTAGAAGTGCTAAATGAATCACACTTTGAAAGTGAGAGAGAAGTGCGTTAGTCGCTTAAGCAACAGCAGTTCTCCAAAGCTCACGTCTGCCAGTAACACTGGCCTTAGGTGACTAAATAAGTAACTGCTGGTCTGTTGGGCAAAGGGGAAGATCCTCTTAAACAGTGTACGTGCGTGTGCTTGTGAACATGTGCGCTGCATTTAGTGTAGCTCTTCTTTTATTAGCTAGAGGAAACGCTGAATGGATGGCTGGAGACTGTGTGTGCGTGCGCGCTCGTGTTGGACTGATAGGGGGATTCCAGTCACAGGAACATGTCATCTGGAACCGAAGATCCCGTGTTCACGTTGTGTGCGCGCGCAAGCACACACGCACACGCACACACACAAACACACACACACACCACCTCCATCTCATTTCAGTGGCCCAGTCTGTATGACCGAGGAAGGAAATGAGTATGTGACTGTGTGTGCAAACAGATTCAAGCGGCTCTGTGAGTACTATAGGGGACTTGAAATCGAGGGTAAAATACTCACTCGGGAATTCACCTTGCAGCAGATATAAGTGAAAGATATCAAGTGTCCCCATTTAGTCATAATTAAGTATGACATCTAATCAAATGGCAAAACCTCCAGTGAAACCACACAGACTGAATATTGTGTAACTCTATGCAAATTCTATGGTTAGGTACGTCTAACTCCTCTGTGTCTTATCATCCACAGAAACATTTAAGACGCAGAGCGAGAAAATAATCCACTCTTTACAATAATAGTGAGAAAGATGATGGGATTTACAATTAATCATTACTCAAATACTGAAACATCAAGCTTCTGTCACAATACTGCTGCCTACATTAAGAATCAAAGCTTCCACTCGAATACCTCTACTCTGTAGTCGTCATGGCGCTGATATATTTACAACGTCTAATACTAGTCAGATCTGTAAATTCAACTCAATCCAGTACAGAAGCTCTGCTTTGAACTTTTCCGTGCAGAACTGTTTGCTCACACACGCTCCACTCAAACTACTATTACCTGATTGCATGATAGCATGATATAATAAATGTCGGGTAGGGAGGTTCCGGAGTATTCACCGCATCGTCAACCCGCGCGAACATCAAACTGTGCAGCTCGCCGCACAGCGTCAGTACGAGTCTCAGGTCCCCGACCACTGCTGCAGCTCAGACGTCCAATGTCCCCATATGTTCACTGTGTCGGTGCGAATGTGGGAACTGGGTCAGGATCAACAATGTGATGCCGTTACCCAGAATGGAGTGCAATGCCTAAAATTGCCTAATGATACATAGCTTTAATAGCCAGCACTAATTTAGGTCAGTTATTCTACTCAAGCTTTTTAGACAGTCTATACACCAGTAGACTAGTCACCAGCTAGCACTGACATCACATCTCAACGTTCAGAGGAAGCCCCTTGCATCAAGACAGTCCACGGCGAAATATCAAACACAAAATCTGAAACTGATAGGTAGGATCTGGCCCAGCTCATCAGCTAAAAAGGCATGTGTGTGATGGGGGAGGCAGATAAGAGAAGCCTTTCTTGGTAAAGGTTTATGAAACAACACACAGCTAATGAGATGACCACCTTCATCGTAAAAGTCTCATCTCTCCCCTTATTTCGGACTCTTCCAAAGACTCCTTTCAGCCTCCGTCTCTATATTATCTGGTCATCAGAGCCCAGAGCTCAACAGTTGAACATCAAAGTAGCGACAGAGGGAAGGGAGGGGTCTGCCTCTCCTCGTCTGTTCCATCCCTGTCTGCGACGGCCACTGAGAGATTCCTGAGACAGGCCACAGGGGCCCTTAGCTCTCACTTTACACAGAGCAACGCTATCATCTGGCCCAGCACTGCAAAGCTACCGGCTGATGCCCCGTAAGTGCCTGCTACTTCACATTACAAGCTACCCATCTAATTCTCTAGAGATGGGATGCGACTTCAAGGTTGTGTGTAGTACTGTAAAGACGTAAAGGTTGTGTAACCTAAAGACAATGTGTAAACATAATCCCACTATGCACGTTTGATACAAAGATCCCAGTAGTAAACATAAGATTCAACCCATTGTTAAATGAGTCATGTCAGGTGTGGCTACGGAGGAAATTAGGACACAGAGGGGGTTGAAATTCTAAACTTAATCAAAATGCATTAGTATACATCTCTGCCTAAATTATCTTGACTTACAGACTTCTGAAACTTGCTGTAAGGCCCATAGTGGATAAAGATAAAGTGAGTCTGTCTCTCATTCAACAGTCAGCTGTAAAACAGCGACCTAGCAACGTCTGGTACAGTTTGTTTTGATTCACTCCAGCTATTGGATGAAACTCACTGTGTTCGGAAATTTAAACGACTTAACTCACCACCGAGGTGAGTGCCATCTGGAAGCTGTAGATGCGGGCTAAGCCAAAGTCCGCCAGTTTGATTTGACCTCCGCTGGTGACCAGGATGTTCTGGGGTTTCAGGTCACGGTGGACCACGCGGTGCGAGTGCAGGAAGTCCAGTCCTTGGAGCAACTGGTACATCATATCCTGTAGGAACACAGAAGGAAAGAAGCAGAGAGGGGAGACTGTTGTAAACAAGAAAGACCCAAAACAAAATGGAAATAATGACCTAACTTTTAGATACTGTAGCCATAACATTTGAGCTCCTAAACAGTTCCCCAACTATCTTGAACAAGGTCAAAGAGGCTTCATGACCCTGCACATTCACAGCAGCCTCTGTAATAATTCATGTATCAAACAAGGCAATAAAGGGCCTAAATGACAACAGGCTGCAATGTGAAGCATAAAGCATTGTGGTATCGAGGGAGTTAACTAGAGAAGGCCTGTTTCTTTTCTCATCAAATGTGGCAGATGTTTGATAACTGACACACACAGACACACACACACAGACACACACCCACACAAGTCCTGCTCAGTACAAGCACAGATCTGTTTCTGAGCAGCTGTCCTGCCCGACTTAATTGGCACTCGCTCGCTTTATGTGCCCAAATGCTGACCCCAGAAATGGCCACAGGCATCGCAGCCGTGACACAATAACAAAAGTCATCTGGTGTGAACAGGACTAAACTGGCTTAGACTTGTTCCACATGAACTGAAACAATCAAGCAGGTCCAGCACCTGTAAACAAATAAGCCCTATCAAAAAAAACCTTGTTGTTATGATGAAACTAAAAAGCTGAAAACAGTTTGATCAGCAAGTCTAGAAAACAATAGTAATCATTTAATCTGAAAACAAATGGTCATAGACAAGCTGGACATCTGTGAGGTGGAATGAAGTAATGCAGGATGTGTTCATCCACCCACACACACTCCCTCCTACACATGCACACCCCCTAGGAACACTCCACAAACCCACCGCCAGGACCTCACAAGTGACATGGACCTGAGCCCACGGCCCCATTCACTGGTCGACCAGCTGGTGAGTGAGTCAAAGGGGTCTGCACACTCAAGCAGAAAACATTAGCAAACGGCAGGGGCTGCAGCGCTAGAGGAGGAGGCAGAGCGCCCCACACAGTACTGCAGAGATGGAGAGTAATGAGAGAGTGTTTGTACACACAGAGCAACTCAGCGTCGCTTTGGGTTTGTGTTACTGTTGCATGTGCACCTCAATTTCCATGTGTGTGTGTGTGTGTGTGTGCACCCCAGCCTGTGTAACGGCGCATGTGTGCAGCATGCACATGTGTGAGTGCCCTCTGACCAAGGGGCAGGCAGGATGCATAAACAGGCCTTCCTTTTTACATCTCCAACCAGCCATGACCTAGTGAGAAGGGAAGCATTGTGTGTGTGTGTGTGTGTGTGTGTGTGTGTGTGTGTGTGTGTGTGTGTGTGTGTGTGTGTGGAGGGGGGCTGACACAATAACACAGCCCCTCCATCAGTTCCTCTCTGCTTTAAATAGCCATTTCACCATGCTTCCTTTCAACAGCATTTCCTAGTAAACACTAATTATCTCAGAAGTGTGACTCTTGGACAAACACACAAACAATCTTGGCCCCTTGGCCTGCGTGCCATCTCGACTGCTGTATTAATTACTGTCGCGGTTGAGTGACGTCAAATATTCCAGCTATTTTCAAACAACACTGCAACAACTGGCAGCAAGTCTCATTTCAAGTCCACAGTAAAAACGTAAATACGAAACTGCCCGAGGTTCAAGAACAGGTGACCCAGGGCACAAAAGTGACCTGACAGAACACCAAACAACCAAACGTTGATTTCAGCAAGAGAACCAGACACGTCTCAGCACACAGCTGTCTTCAACTGGCAGCGCTTCAACCAAAAGCACGATAAACAGCCTTGGCCAGGAAGAAGCTAAATCACACAAGAAGGCAACAGACCTGACCCTGAAAAGCAGGGGGACCGGGAAAAAATAGTAGTCAGGCCACTGCAAGACGCAGTCAAAACATGGCTTTCTGAGTGCACCTCCCTTTCTAATGCAAATGCGCCAGAGGCAGCCATATTGTTTATTGTAGCCAGGCACAATACGAGACATCTGCCGGTTAGCGTTAGTGTAATTCCCTCCCCATGCTTCATTAACCTCCCCCTTTATGGGCCCACAGAATAGAGCTGTGGAAGCTTGGACGGTAGCGGTGGAGGAGGGTGTGTGAGACCCAAGCGCTGGCCTGGCTGAGCAGCTCTGATGCTGGGGCAGCCTGGCTGCTTGATGTTCTTCCAGCTCATTTGATTCCTGGAGGAGGGCCTCTTTCATCAATGACCATGTGGTGGGTCTGGAGTCTAAGTAAGGCTGGGTGGGTAGTGAGGGTGGGAGCCACAGTGGGTGCTGAGGGCTGGTCCTGAGGAAATGTAGACTTTGAGTCCTTTCCTTGGGGTAAACGCTTCCTTTGTCTTGGACTGAGGCGACACTCTGAATAGGTATGAATGCCATCACAGGGGTCCAGGTATATGTAAATCAGGACTCAACTAACCTTAACCCAAGTACAAGCGCTGAAAAATTAACCCAAAGCCTTTTTCTGCCATGCTCACAAAGACACCATGCATGCTAATTCAATTTAAGCATTTATATAAAATGGCTGAATCTACCGTGTAAAATATATTTTGTATAAAGCACAGAGACAAAACCGGAACTACAATGTCCTGGGAAAGCCTTGGGTGAGACTACCTGGCTCGCCTACGCTTGCACAGCATCACACCATTGCCACTTGACACAAAGTCTTCACACACACACACACAAACCAGCCCCCGAGTTAATCACAGTGTTTCTTTAGCTTCCCAAAGTTCTCTGTTTCCAAAATGACACTTTAAACTCCACGGCCCGCTAGATATCCCTCTGTAATATACCTACAGACCTTGGGGTGAAACGCGAGAGAATTTCTAAATAGGATTTGTGTGGGAAAGATTAAACAAAAAGGAAACTTTTACACAGAAACAGAGCTGGTGGCACATCAGCTTCCGACCTTTTGGCAACAGTAAGTGGACACTCATTGGGCTTAATGAACTGGAGAAACTGATATCGTACGGTTGACACATAAACACTCGCTGCCACGAATTCTGTCGTCGAAATCGGCGCGTTTGACTTTTAAAGCATAAAGAAAACACATTTAAATACAGTCTTAGTTTTTCTCTTTCCCATCTGCAATAGTGTAAAGTTGGAAAGCGAGGGCAGAATGAAAATAGAGAAGGCAGGGAGCCTCTAATTTGGAGCCCATCTGCCACATGTGTTGCCCTTCAAAACGCCCCGGTACCTCTGATGTTGCAGGGAGTTGCACCAGTCTCTGGCCAAGAAAACTCACTCAGTAGCTATAGTCATGACTGTGGCCATGCAATGTCCAAGCCAAGAGGATTAACTTGTAATATTTTGAAATAGGAACAGAAAATAATATTACAACTATTACAACACTTTAAGGAAGCAAGGCAGTGAATCAGGAGGCTAGCTCCATGTTAAAATTCACAAAAGCTGGAAGGTGGCATTGCAGGAAATTTGATTTTCTTACGTTGTCTGAAAATGCAGAGATATACATTAACTTTGTGCCATTGTTCTGTAGCTGTAGTGCTTCTTCCTCTTTCTGTTTATTGTTATAGTATGTAGGTCTTACCCCTCTTTAAGGTGACGTATATAAATAAACGGAACTGGGATTATGTAAAGCAACAACCGCTACCTTGATGGTCTCAGGTGGTACTCCGGGGTCTGGGGCCTTCTCCAGGTAGGTGGTCAGGTCCTGATCCACATGCTCAAAGACCAGAGTTAGTTTGGTTTCTCGGTCAGTCCGAGAGACCGTGCACACATCAAACAACCTAGAACAAGAAGAACAGGTGGAGAGGATCAGTATATTGATTTTGTGGCGTCCACAGTGCTCAGCCTCTTATATCAACGCTTCTAACTGCAGTGAACAGACATGGCAGTGAGTCCTCTGCTTTATTATGTTAATAGACCCAGTGTGAAATAACACTTGTTGTTGTTAACCCAGCCCAACATTACCGGTCATACAGCAAAAGTAACAGCACCACAGGACGAAAGCTCAGGCTGGACGATCCTGGTGGAGGATACTTGTAAAAGCATAATCTATGTGAGGACATCAAATCAGAAACCTCATGCCAAGAACCTGAGCTCCTGTGTAATTTCATCTGACACAAAGCCGACACATGACACACTAAAGAATTAACCTTTAACATGTCGTGAAGTTCGTACTCAAAATCACCCTGAAAAACACTCCAAGAGTGTTAATGGTTGTGTTTCTCTGGCAGCTCACTGTGGCCAAGAATCTAGATTATGCTGGTAAAGCCATCCAGCATGTCCTCTACAAAGAGCTGGGGACCACAAGCAACATTCCTCCACCAGCACTATGACAACACCCGGAGCTCCATGGGAAGTCAAATGAAGCCGCTGCATCTTTCATCACGAGATGTTGTGCTGGCACAGTAGCATGTATAGTGTGGCATGTAGCGGAGTGTAGGATTGGCATCGTAATAAACCAGGCATTGGCCTCTTTAGACTGTGATCGTACCAGTAGGCATCAAATCGAACTTTCAACCTCAAAGGCAAAGATTGAAGGAATCACAGCATATCGTATAATAGACACGCCTAACGATTTAAACACAGCGTTGCTGATGCAAATATAACTTTATAATGAGTGCAGTCAATGCTGCTGCTACGCCACCCATGAATGTTCTGCTCTGAAGCAAATTACATGAAGCTTTTCAAATTGAAGCAAGGAAAGATGACCGAGTCCCCCCCAGAAACTCTTTCACTCCTATTCAACAGGCGATCGTGTGTCCACGCCAACACTCTTGTAATCAGTGGACTTGCTGGAGCAGGAACAGTGAGTGAGAACAGAGTTGCTCAAGGTATTAGTACCGTGCGTGGTGTTACAGAATAGATGGCGCCCGCCTCTTGAAGCGCTGGGGTTAAACGCTCCTCACAGCTCGATTGTTGGGCTACAATGGGGGCTCTCGACGGACACCAAACATATGGAATGAATAATGGGCCTCATTACAAACAACCAGGGGTTGCTTAGAGCCACACAGAATGCCCACAATGCACTCTGGCCTGAGCTTCTTGGTAAAGCTGGCTGGCTAAATTCAAAGATAGTCCGGTTCCTTTAAAGATGTAGTGAGCTTGTCAGGTTGCACTCGTTTATTCCAGTAAATGCTTCTGCAGCACAAACGCCATTAAAACCGGCCTATGTGAAACCTGTAGACGTATTTAGTCTTCCAGTGAGAACAAAACATATTGTGATTTCATTAACATCCCAGAACAATTATCCTGCATCACTCACTGATCCCGGGAATTATTGTTGGAGGCACAAGGGCAGTAGCCATGTTTCAGAAATGTCCACTTAGAGCTTCCCTTTCAATCCCAGAGCGCTCAATATTCCATAATAAAACAAGGACCAAGGACAGACCTTGGCTAGTGCCAAGCTATGACGCAGTTTCTAACAAGTGACCTCCAAATGAAAAATTCATAACAAAACCGAAAGGAAGTGTCCTGGATGCACAGAGCAGGGAGGCAGCTAGAGAAAAGCTTGGACATGTGTCCCTTGAAGTTATATACTCGCCCAGTCAGGAGCACTACTGATAATCAATGTCACTGAATTTCATATGTAAATGTTATTACATTACAAACCCCAGTGGTTGTGCAACATATGCACAGGTAACCAAATATTCATTATAAAGCCTGGGATATTATTTATGTATTGATGTAAGAACGACTAAGGAAATTAATGCCTGACCATAGAAAGTAAAAACCAAATCCAAATGGAAACTTAATAGGTTAGATTTTTTTCAAGTGCTCGCCTGTCAGTGCTTTACAAGCAAGGTTGTCGCAAGCCAGACACTAAGATGACCTGAAACATCCTCTCGTCCAAGCTCATGAACTCACTGACGATGTGATCTGTGTTTTAAGCTTGGGCTTTATTTACTCCACGCTCTTGTCTCAGGGCCAGGGAGACACAAATCCACAAGACACTGTATTGTGCAGTTTAGACAGCTCTGCCTGACGTGAAAAGCTGAGTGGAGTTTAACATCTTGCACATGTGCGTGAGGTGGATCAATGTGATTGGAGGCCGACAGTGATCTTGAAGAGGAGGTGGGGTTTCCAACTAGAGGAAGCCACCAATGCAGGCAATAATGAAAATGGAGAGTTATAATCCCACAGGTGTGCGACTACCGCATGTACATGACATGTAGGGTTTCATGCAGCTCGTGGGTTTTCATAACGCCTGCTACGAGAGCAGAGCATGAGTGCGGGCCTGCGCTCAAGAGCATATGAGGCAGCGCTTGCCACCAGAGACCATTAGAAGGAAGTGGGGTACGTCTCTGGCACACGCACAGCGCTGCTCACTCCAGTCTCCTCCACACACACGTAGGCACACACTTACACACGGACACTGGGTCTCCCACCTGCCCCCCCCCCCCCCCCCCCCCCAACACTTACCTGACAACATTGGGGTGCTCAAAAGCTTCAAGCTGCCTCAGTACCGCCACCTCCCGGATGGTGGAGAGAGGCATCCCCTCCTCCTCCGTCTGGACACGAACTCTTTTTAGGGCTACGAAGCGTCCTCCGTTCTTCAAATCCCTCGCCTTGTACACTTTCCCATAAGCGCCTTCTCCGATCTCGGCCACGGGCTCGTATTGCGTGCCAATACTTTCTTTGTCCATTTTTTTTGTCTTTGCAGATCTCCTCTCTTGTCGAAAACGTTTGCGGGGAATCCCGGCGAAGGTGACGAGCCAGAGAGTTGCTCAGAAAGGCATATTCACAGAAAAGGTTTGGCACATGCAATGCCTAGACGACAGGGAGACACAGGTGGAGGAACACACCATCTTTGTCAGATTTGGTCAAACTGTGCTCCAGGTAGGCAATAACAGGGCTGTCATGTTTTATTCCGACTATCAACACAAGAGCAGCGCTGCGTCCCAACTTCCACTCCTCCTCCTCCTGTTACGCACAGCAGCTCATGTCCTCCTACTTCCAGCACAAAGTAATGTAAAATAATTCAAATGAACCACATGAAGCCCGTTTTAAGGAGAGATTCGCATCGGGCGAACTGCTTTGCGCGTCCAAACGTTCACTCCAGCCGCGGTGTTGTCAAACGCGTCTTCGTGTGGCTGTAACTGTGTTAAAGGTACATTATAAGAAGCGAACAGAGCGCACAAACCTTACACCACACGCTGCTTTAAGGCCACACGTTACCTCTCCGGCCGCTTTCCCTGGTCTTTCCATTTGACCAGGGCTTCTGCGTGGGGCGACTCTAAGTTGCGGAGCACGTGGCTGTCTACTGATGCATTGTCTGAACTTCCTACAGCCAATCCTTTAAAAACACAGTTAAACTCGCCTTTCGACTCCCAACTCGTTGTAAATGCGTAAAACAATCCCGACGCGGAGTTTTGGAGACGTTTTCACCAGCGTCGAGGGCTTCCTTTAATTTTTTTCTAATTTAATTGCGCACGGGCTCAAATAGCCTAATTAAAATACGCTGCAACGGCTTAAACCATAGATTCGCGTCAGTCTCGTATTTCTAATATTAATGGATGGTAAAGCAACGTTTCCAGCCTCGTGAAGACACGTGGTATAAACTTCTGCGCAAATAGCCCTAGTTTTCGTGTTTACCTTGCTTTGTGTTGTCAGTAAAGTGTCGTAACGTCGGCATGCTCGACAAAACGCTGAGGAGGCATCCGCGTCTCGGATGAAGCGTCCTGCGCCAAACGCATCCCTGTCTACTGTCCTCTGTCCTCCATGCGGGGGCCACACAGGTAGTTGGACGGTGCAGGCTCTAACCCCCCATCCCTCAGACTGCACCAACGCAAGTAGCAGCGCTCAGGGAGGAGGGGGAGGTGGTGGGAGGCTGCACGAAAACTCGCGTTCACACACTCTCACTGCAACGCTGTGTGCGCGGTGGGGTGGGGGGGGTTGGTGGGTGTGTGCGTGTGGGGGGGTCATAGGACAAAGGCAAACGCGTGATATAGCTCTGCAACACCACCACGCTTTTCTTTGGCTCTTCTCATCTCTACTTTTTCTTGCGCATGTCCCCGGGCAGGAGTGTGCAACCGCGGCCCCTGCTCGCCCGTGTGAGCGCCGTCTCGGCCGGGCTTTCCCACGCCGGTTGAATGTGGCCTGACCCCCTTCAGAGAGGTTTGACACGGAGCGGGGACATTTCCGCATTCCTCCACGACTACAAAGGCAACACCGCCTCCCCTTTCTGCTCTGCCTCGGCCTCCTCGGTGCTTTTACCATTCATAGTCCTCTCTCCGCGGGTTTTGTCTCCCGTGTCACAACCAGGAGCACCGCAGGGCTCGGGAAGGGGAGAGCGGAGGGTTGTTGGGTGGACGGAGACGCTATCTGCGGCCCTGCGACCTCCGAGGACCTGCTGCGGAAACGAAGCGCCCCTGGGGAAGCAGTTTGACCATCTCGCCCTGGATGGTCGTGAGGGGTCAGGTTCAAGGCCCCGTGGCCTGGTGTGTGGCTGGGGGGACACCAGGGCCCACACACAGCTGGCGTTATGTGAAAATGTGAAAACAAATAATGGAAAGGTGATTTCACAATAGTATTAGAGCAAATTATGGCAGTAATAAATATAAAATAATAACGGTGGTAAAACTTGCAAAAATACTGAAGAAGAAATATGTTTATGAAATAGAAACAGAAGTTTTTGAAGCTAAATTTTGGCATTTAAATGTCTAAAAGCAATTTGTTTTTAATTTTTCTCCATTTATTTTTGTTGTACGTCTGTGTCCATGTCTGGCCTTTAGGCTTTTCAGGCTCCAACATAAAGTTTGTATTTGACATTTTCTCTTTCATACCGGACACGGTTTAGACATGACAAGACTTGATGTCAGATTATTCCAATGAATAGCCAATTATAGGCGTGTAACCAAGCTCTATTATCATAACCTCGTTGCATGAGACACTGAAGATCAGAGGGAGGGCATTCACCTGGTCAGAGGCTTTACAACTTTTCCAGTACGCTGCTTGTGGAATCCACCATTGAAAAGTTGAAACTAAAGCAGATAATGACATGAGAGGGGACATGGGATATACGTACTCCCAGCTTCAAGCCTACATTTAAACCATTAGCATCACAAAGAGCACAATGCAGACAATGTGACCCAGACCAATTACTGTAAACGTGGGCATTTACATTTTTCATCATCATTGTGCCTGTGAAATCTGCTGTGAGAGCCATCACCCGGTGTGAAAACGTTAGCATGCAGACTTGTTACTGGGTTGAGAACAAACCAATTAGACTGGATGAGAGAGACGCCACAAACATTCACACACATTTTGAAACAGTGATTTATAAAATCTCCTGCAACAGTCACTGAGTCAATAGATGAAACGTAACCTCGCGTAACCCAAGTGTCTGAGGTCTGTGTGTGTCTTGTAGTTGCAGTGAAATAAAATGCAGGAACAGGATGATCCAGTTCTGGCCAAGGAACAGCTTGGTTACAATATCATTTATGGTTCGTTTAATGATTGTTTTATCATGTGCTTTTCTGCAGTTCGTGAAGTTCCTACTAAGAACAGCAGCACCCTGCAGCCAGCACCCAAGCAAATGTGCACAAGGTCAAATATTTTACATACAGATTGTGTTTAACTTGTGCTTGGACTGGGATGATTTTTATAATTTATAGTATCATGTACACCATTGACATGTTGTTGATAAACTAAAAATCATCTATTTACAAATTAAAGCTCCAATTTAAAATATTATTACATATTCTATGACTTTTGATTTTTACGAAGGAGTAACGAACCGAACACGCCTGTGTCCCACTGGTTTAGCTGTGTTTTCCTGTTAAACCTTCCAAACTTGAGAACTGAATGTCACTGTTATTGTTTTATCACGGTCACCGTCTATGAAAACTTTGAACACTCTCAAGTGACAGAACACTGTGCAAGTTGCTGCAAATCCAGACACCCCAACTGGCATTTCAGCTCCGAATCTGCTCCTGGCACCCACCGTGTGGAGGAATGCAGCTCGACTGAGCCGCTCCTTTAAATCGTATTATATCGCGATTCCAAATAAAGGTGTTTCGTCCTTTTTAGCCAACGTATGAACTGGTTCTCCGAAAGACCGCTAGACTGCCGAGATCCTTCAGTGAAGGATGGGTCAGGTATTGAGCCCAGTTAAAGCTGTTATAAGACAAGGTGTTCAAGGAGTTGAGCTGCTCGCTGGGTAGGATTTAGTGAAACCACACAGTGAATTCAAGAACAGGGAGGAAGCAAACATTGTAATTGTGAGGAAAGTGCTGCTTCGTTTCCTGATGTGACACCATTTCACCAAACTGAAACCAGACCTTTGAATCTGTTTGTCTAGTTCTCCTAAACATAACTTTTAAGAATGCTTTAATTATTTATTTTGCCACCTGTGTTGTTGCTTGGATACAGATGATGCTACTGGCCACATGTCATTTCAGTCTGAGGAGGGTTTTGCTTATCGTGGTGTCTATGCTTGTGCTCCTGGGGTCTTTGAACGGTAGACTGTGACTTCAGCCCTGCTCTCAGGCGATGTCCACCCCCCAATGCTTCTCTCATCAGTTGTTCTTATTCTGCTTGCCCGGCCTGTTCTGCGTTTATGGCTCAGTGCACCAGTGTTCTCTTTCTTTTTCGGGACATTCCAACTTGTTGTAATGGTTATTCCTTGTGTTTGTGTAATGCCTCTCATAGTTGTCTCAGATTCACTTCCTGTTCTTCTTTAGAAGGTGCTCGTCATGTGGAAGTGTACTTTTTTAATAATAAATGAAGGCTAAAACAGAGAGTGGTCATTTAGAGCTATTTATAGTTTGAAAAAAGCTAAGTCATAGGACAAACCTGGGTAACAAGAAACACCTGTCAGTCACATGCCTCAAAAATCTATAGTCCTCACTCAGTTCTGCTACTTTTAGACAGAAATGTGTTTAATGTACATGTGATATTTTGGATTATAACATTAAACCATTCATCAGTGCATGTCATTGCAGCGAAAGCACAATGTGAGGCACGACAGAGCAGGTGGTCAGAGTCATAACGCACTGCTGCTGCTGAACAGCCTGAAAAAGCCAGTTCAGTTTTTCACTCTGACTCTGAAAGAAAGGGCACATTTGAAAACTGTGTGTGTGTGTGTGTCCGTATGTTTGCTATTATGCCGGTGTGTGTTCGTGAGTGTCTGTGCGCGCGTGTGCACGTGGCAGCTGCTGATCCGCCGAGCCAAAAGAGAATTAGGGCCTTCCCGAGGGGTACAAGAGGGGCCAACAAGGGACAGGTGACTCCCTGTCGCTCCCCAGATCTCCTTACACCACACACACCAATAGCAAACCATCTACAGAATGAGAGGTAGAGATTAACTGTGGGCTTGTCACACCTCAATAAGGGGGATGTCCATTCCACGAGGCATAAGGCACAGTGACAATAGGCAGACGTCTTTAGGCACAGCTGTCACGCCTGGAGCGGAATCTGATAGGATGTGTGATACTGGATTCCTTTTTAAGTTCTCGCTCCTATTGTCAGGATTCACAAGCATCATTTAGTCTTCAGTGTTTCATGTGAGCCAGCTTCATGAGTCAGCAGCAGACTAGTGCAGGTGAATCATTTTAGAATGAGGCACCAATGAGGCAGCGCTGGCAAAACTGAACCTGTTCTGTGTCTTCGATTCGATTTCCTCTCGTGCTCTTTCTTGTCGAGCCAAACTAAAGTCCAGTGTGTGTGTGTGTGTTTGTGGTGCAAGCAAAGCCCCTTCTCTCCTTCTCCCTCGTCCTGCTCTTCTCCCCGGCACCGGGCCCCAGACACAAGCCTCTTTCTGTTGGGGCATCGCCATGGCAACCAAGCCACTAACTTGAGGAGGCGACATAAAATCCTGCTCTTTCAGGGGACACAGGAACACCTGCCACCTTCGCCGATGGGGAGGGCCGGCTCTGGACACAGACGCACACACACGGCCACGTGCAGACACACAGTACATGCAAATTCATGTGGTCACAAATGGCGTCGCACACGTCCAACCACATCCACAAAAATATAAACAGAGAGTGAAATGAGAGCTTTAGCCAACATCTGCTCCCCTTCACAAGCCGGTTTAAGTCGTTTTTGAGCTTTCATAACTCACGTTTTGAGAAAAATGAAGAAAAAAGTTCAGGCACTAAAAATGATATCGGTATAGTTGGTGGTCTTGTCCAACTATCATTCCAGAGCCCTGAGAGTATCTAAGCTACTTCCCTATTAATATTAAACTAGAGCTTGCAGGTCATTAGCTTAGTGTATCACAAAGAAACATCAAGCCGGGATCCGCCCAAAGCAATTCTAAAGGTACATAACAAGTCACATCTTGCTTGTTCAATGTGCAGACGATCAGAAATACAAAGGCCAAGGTATGGATTTACGTAGACTTTCATGCTTTAGTCATCTTGGAGCTGAGACGCAGAATTTCCTTGGTGTGTTGTCCTGGACTGGCAGTAGCCAATGTTTTTGCTCATGGAAGTGAACGATTCCTTTAAGTTTATTCATTTAAAATGAAGCTAATCTGTTTAAGGTTAAATATGTAGAAATTGCTAAATATATATTCAGTTCAGTCCTGAGTATGAGTAGTGTTAATGCTGCTAATTTAAATTCTACAATTTGTGTTTATTTTATCTTAGTTCACCTTTATCACGATGGACTGATTTTACACATTATTTAGCAATGTGTCGATAACATTTATTTCATTAATGCGGAGTTTGTAGAGCCTGTAACAGCCGATAACCAACGAAGCCATTTCTCAAGAAGACACAGGTCAAGTAAAAGTCCGTTGTTATTTTCCTCATGGCTCATGGGTGACAGACAGTAGTTCACCCCCTGCTGCCCTTTAAAGGCCCCAATCAACAAGTGTCAGTTTGGGGTCAGTCGGCGAGCTGAAGCTGCCTGCGTCCTTCTATTGAAGCCGGAATATTCTGGCCAAGCGACTGGCGAGTGAACCTCTGGTGTCTGGCTGCTGTTCATTAAGAGTATTAATGATTAACTGAGAGTGCTATTGTCCCCTTGGGTCCAGCTGTCCCTCCTCTGTCGTTGATCCAGTCTGATGCCTCTGGGCCACTAAAATGGCTCCATTCATGTGCTAAAGTGACAGCTGCTTCTCACATTCTGCAGAAAATTAACTACAGACACTGGAAAAACAAGTTGGGAGCAGACATAAGTAATATTTGACAGATTTCTTTTGTGTTTGTCGTCAAAGCGATGGTTTGTTGGTTAAAGGGTGCATCAGCAGGATTACTTCAAGCCTGTGTCTTTACAGTTAAAGAGGGTGGGGGTACAGAAAGTGTTGCTGTGTTGGTGCTTAGTCATTCAGGGACTGTGAAGTAAATGAACCCAGAAGCTTCACTGTAGGAATGAAAGGAAAGCCGTGAGATCGTGTTTTACTGTGCAGCATGTGATCTGTTAAAGGTCAAATATGTGATGTGCTTCAGTCAGAGTTTACAGTAATGATCTGTGGCTCACTAGGCTTCATCCATACCTGTGTTATCCCTGTGAGGGCGGGGATGTCACCTTGTTATCCTTCCTGGAGAATGAAATATCATTAGTAATTCATTATCAGTGACTGTGGTCAGGGAATTAAAAAGCACTTTAACTATGGTTACATGCAGTCAGATATATAAAGTTAATATACGTTCACTGCCTCTTTATTGTTTTAGCACAAAGCCTTTGTTATAAGAATAAAACGTTTTTTAGTGAAACCTTCCTTAACAACCAGATGTTTGACCAGGCAACAGTATCAGCTATCTGAACCTGTTCAATGCCGAAAGAGGGTTTTATAAGTTTAGTACTGCAGTAAAGCAGTCAAATCTGTTTCATCTTTCTGCGGAGGCGACTTAAATTGGACTTTCAGTCAAGCCGCTGGTGTCTCACACACATACGTGGCCCTTGTATTGTGAAGATTATCATTGTTTCACATGGGAACAATTGTACCATCTCGCCTGTAATCAGCTCAGCGGTTGAAGAGTCCATATGAACCTGCCGTGGGAGTATAAGCCTGTGTTGCTCAGTCATATTGTCTCACTATTGTGTTTGCTTGTGTTTGATCCTTGAAGACAGGTGGGCTCTAATTACCAGCGTGATGATTGTTTTTCACGTTGCCTTCAATTAGAGGTTTTCACAGACCTCTTTCTGGTTTTGTTTATAGTTTTTGCACAAGTGAGGACATACTTTTCATTCCAGCATATGTGTACATGTTTACAAGGATGGGCAACAAAGAAAAAACATTTTGCAACACATAACAGTAATGCTGGAGGCACTACCACGGCGTAGGACGTGTAATAATTAACGCCTGCTCAACCTGTTAGTTACACTGCATTGAAGCAAATGTTTGCTCTTGACATATTTTAAAGTGGTTTATGATCCTTGTGCCACATTTTGTGAAAACCTTTGGCAGTGTTGAAAAAATGACGATTGATACAAATAAAATATTTCTCGGATGAGAGATGTGTTTGTCACACACAGGAGCTGGTGACACGGGCCCCCCTGGTTTAAAACGCTCTCTTCGTGGATGCAGAACAACGTACTCTTTATTTTCCTTTAGAAAACCAACCAGCACGCACTCAAATGAACACGAGTCACCGTAGCTTGTTTTACTTCACACTTTGGGCCGATTACATCACCGCTGTGGGCGGTTATGGGCATTGCATCTAAATGCATTCACACAAAGGAATGCCTCTATTTAAGATACCTGAAGTGTGATGGGTTCCATTCAGTTGTTTCACCACCCCTATCCAAATGTCTTTTTCTACAGCAGAGATGTAATCTCACACCTCCACTGCGCACACTTCACCCTGACACCTCCAGGGGAGGCAGCGACCAGATGTCGGGGTATCACAGCAGAGGTGTATGCATGGGACGCCGAGTCAAGAATTTGAATATTTTGCTAAATGGCAGCAACCTAATAAACGCGAGCAGCCACCAGCTAAGTTGTGCCGAGTGATGGTAAACATTAGCGCCTTCTGTGACTGGAGAGAGGAAACGATGTGGTCTCTGTAAGGGGCTAAAGGTGTGTGTGTGTGAATGTTCTTTGACCAAGTGAGGAGGTGTGTGAGCAGTGTGAGGGCCTGTGTGCGTTTGGGTGTGCGGGTGTGTTGTGATGTGGCTGTAACTCCTGTAATCCCAAACTAAAAAGCATGCGTTGAGGACAATCACACAAGTTTCAGAATGTCACCTTCCTCCCTTAGGTTACCTGAGGCTGTTATCGATGCCCGTTAAGCTGGTCACATAAGGTTAATGTACAGCCTATTACCTTGGATCGGTGCGAGCAGTGCGCTTTTCCCTCCTTAGGCTGCTTTTATGACCGTGTGAAGCAGACCTGAGCAAAGGCAGTGCTGATGTTTTAACAGCCAGCGGTTTACTGCTGGACGGAACATAGAAGCGCCTGTGTCCATTCAACTCTATGCATGCAGAAACACACATACACGGCCAGTCTTGGTTGTTTCAAGTTCGAGGTAAACACCTATTTTTCATAGACGTGTGCGTGGGGAATTAATTAAAGAGCCATTTCTGCAGTGGAATAAAGTGCACCTTCATTTCTCTGCTCAGTAAACACGCTCTTTGCACTGCAGAGGTGTTGTACGTAGTCCCGTCTGGAGTGGCCACTTTCCATACTCAAAGTCTGCGTTTTATTTTGTTAACCTCCCCTGAATTGAAAAAACAGGGAAAGCTCCGAATAAGAGTGTTTGATTTTTTTGATCTCTCCAGGGAGCTCTAGTCTGGAGAACAGGAAACAAGATAATGTGTGGCTGTGTGGATATGGGTGTCAACTATGCAAACACAACTGTTGAGGAAAGTTGTTATCAGTGCTACACCTGCCATTGACTGATACCATGTCACATGCACTGCAGTGACTGGACACTATATTGTGTGTATTTACATATGACATGCAAATAACCTACGCGCTCAGTCATGTTCACAATGTGCCTTTTGGATTAAGGCAGCGTTCACTTATGCAGCGCATAGTGGCACACGCGCCATGGGCTCCTATAGATTTCCACCGAGCTCTGTGCTGTGGGTGTGTTAGCTTTGTGCACACAAAGCTGAGTCTTTGACTGGAAGCAGAAGAGGATCTGGGCTGCGAGCAGCAGGATTTGACATCAACTTATTTCCTGTCATTGACTGCGGGTCACATGGCAAGTTAAGTGCGTGGGCGCAAGATAGTGGAATGCGTTAAACGGGTGAGGCTCCCGCTGCCAGACATGTGCACACATTTGTACTTCTATCTACGTTCCCTTGACTCTAACCTTAATCTCAGTCATCACAGCTAAATGCCTATCCCCAACCCCTACCCTAATCTATATGTAATTCACACCAAGATGGACACACACACACACACACACACACTCTACAGGCACACTCACTGTTTTGCTCACTGCAAAGGAAACACACACACACACACACACACACACACGGTGACAGGCTGGTGCGCTGGCTGTCTTTGGCTGTTCAGGGTGGAGAACCCAGAGACGTTAAGTCAACCCACGCATCCTGGGTCAAACGCTCATCTCGTGTAGTCAAGGTGCTACCTAAACAACAATAGTCAGATCCTGAGTGAGACGGAAACGCTGAACGGCAAAGCAGTAAAAAAACGAACCCAAAAAACGTCATTCACATGCGAACATGAGGGGAAAACATGCGCTTGCAAACACCCACACACATACACACAGTCCAACATTCTATATTTCCCACCGTTGTAAATCTTTATGTGTGAATGAAGCTTTTTCATCCAATCAAATCGGTCACAGGCCGAGCAGACATCCCCACCCCTTCGCCTTGCTCCTTCCCTGCTTCACTTACCCTGCTCTCTGTGTGTGAGCGTCTCCTCTTCTATCTAACAGGTTGACATTTGAAGTCATTCAAGGTATAACATCCTCTTATCAACAACCTCAATGTGCACCCACTTCTTGTTTTGGTTGCACAGTAATGTTATAAGAGTTATTGTTACTTGTTACTACCTGAATTATTCTTTACACGTTTCACTCTCACTGGTGAGATGACGACGGGACGTTGGCCACTTCTGCCAAAGTGAAGTGGACTGTTGAAGGAATATGTATGGGAGCCCACAGTAAAGCGCAGTTGCACCAAGTGTGGCCCCACTGTAACGACTGCTCCAGACACACACACATGCACACACGTGTGCCAATAATGTAGCCTTGATGTGGGCTGGTGTGCTGTGTCTGCTTTAAGTGTCTGCAGCTGGAGGCCAAGGCTCGTGGAGAGAAGGAAAGAAAGGCAAGGGAAGAAGAAGACACTGAGGCAAGCAAATTACAGATAGAAGGGTTCATGTTCGGACAAAAAAGAGAAAAGATGAAGAAGCTGAGTCAAAGAGAGCAAGGATTTACAGCAGGAGAGTTGGGGTTGTGACAAAATGTGGCAACGCTCACAGACATGGGCCAGGAAGCTGAAAGTGGAAAATGTGATATGTTTTAGCACAGCAAGAAGGTCCCCATTTGAGGCTGCATGTGTGTGTGTGGGTGTGTCACTCAGCTGCTGCATCTTAGACTATTATCCATTCTCTGAGAAGACGCTACATGTTGTGTATTGTAAGAAAATACACATGGTTTCACATGGGTTGCAATGCTTTGCACTTCTAAAAGAATGATTAGCAGATGCAGGGTTTTCATTTGATACTGAATGTTACTGGAGACAGATACAGCCTGGAAATACGAGTAGATGCTGGTCAAATGAAGTCTAATAAAGTGGAGCATAAACACAGGATGACATAGAAGGAGTGTTTCCCAACCTGGAGGCCTGGATAATGACATAAAAGATAATGAAAGTTACATCTCCAATAAAAACCCAATACAGTTTACAAACGTGACAATGTTCTGTTATGTGAACACCTGGTCTGGTAGATGATGTGTTGGCTCCATCTAAAGGTGAAGAGGAAACGTGCAGGCATACAACAAGCAGTCTTTGAATTAGTTTCATATCAGAATAGAATCAGAAATTATTTCTATGTAGAATGTACCATTAGGCCCTTGGTGCTAATTTAGTTTTGTATTTATTGTAATACAATGTTCGCGTGATTCTGTGTCAAATAGTTAAATCATGTGTTGTGAGCCACGATGACGCGATAACGACGAGCTCAGACAGCTGATCTTTGTCCTTAGCTTTCTGAATAACTGAGCTTGATAATACAGAGAATACGTTGTTTCTTTAACGGTGCCATCACTAAACCAGACACTCATTTACTCAGGCCACAATGGCCTGCTTCATCCACTCTGTACGGTAAAACCACATCGTTGCAGACGAGGACCGGGCAGAATGAGACGTAACTGACTGCCGTGTTTATCTCGTCCTCTGTACACCTCTTTGACATGCATACGGTTCACACACACCGTAAATATTCTGAATTAAAACATGTAGTCGTTGCACCGTAGGGACTTAGTGACAACCTCCTCACTTCCCTTTTTCTGGGAACCATGTAAAAAAAACATGTAAAACTCATGAATGGTTGTGACATTAACAAACAAAAACGATGTAAAACAAATATATAGCAGGAAAGACTTAACGGTCTTGGGCTGAATACAGTAATAACATGTTGTCAACACATTTCCTGCTGGTCTGGACTAGACGCTGAACGTTGGGAAAAGCCTGCGTAAAGTCTGTGACTTTATCAAACAGTGCATTTAACCACGGCATTAAAGGCATTAACATCTCTGTGAGAGTCTGCTTTCTTAGTTTCACAGCCTGAGGGAGTGGAGCAGCAGACAGCTGGTGTATTATGATGTTAAAAGGCTTCGGTTCTACTCTGTTTTAACACAGTTTTAGTTCAGCAACCCTCAGGACATCTCTCTCCCTCTGCCTCTCTTTCTATCTCACCTCTCTGTCAGGTGGACCTCTTCTTCCTCCTGACGTGGGAGGGGCCTTGGTTGCACGCAGGCTAAAGCTAGCTCCTCTTATTTCCCAGGCAAATGTTGTCACCACAACCAGTCACATTTCTCTCCTCCTCCTCCTCCACCTCGATCTCTTCCATTCCTCTCCTCCTTCCTGCATCCTTCACTCCCTGCGTGGCTGTCAGACGCCCCACACATCCCTGGAGGATAAGATGCCATGGAGGCCACAGCAAGGACGGCGCTCTACGTCTGCTGGGTCCTGGTAATCCTAACGGGTGAGCATCGTGCGTTAAGCTGGTGCGATGGGTGGTTGTGCTTCAGGCTTCAGTGTTGTGTTGGTGCGACCATAGCTGTTGCTGTGGTTGCTGTGTTTACAGCAGGTTTCCTGGTGGACGGGGTCAGACGTAAGCGTGGGGAGAGACTTTGTGCTTCAAAGTAACGTAACGTTCACTGAAGCCTTGTGAAATACTTTGTCTGTTTTGATCAGAGAAGCAACTGGAACTAATAATGTTTGAAAACACAAAATATCTCTTTAACAAAACCAAACAAACAATTTAAGCAAAAGTTAGTCAGAGACGTCTTTACACAGATGTACTGAAAACTGTCCAGAGCCTTTTTCAGTGTAGAGTTCAATCTTCAAGTGTGGTTGGGCTTGTTTTGCATGTCCTTTCCATAGTCATCCCCATGTGACTTGACAGAATTAGTTTCTCTTGTACAGTAGTGTCTAAAACTTGAAAACAGAGCATGTGGAAAGAAGAAGTGGCCTCTACTGCAGGTCACAGCTCTGTGAGTCAGTAATAACAGACATGTACTAGTATCAGTCACGAGATCAGATAAATCGAACTGAAAGTCCCGTGAACACAGACTGTACCTGGCTTCAGTGTTTCTGTCACGAACCTTCCTGCAAAGACACGCGTCTCAGCGATGAGTAAAGAAAAGACGTGGCGGCAGCAGGCGACTTTATTTAGTATCCAAACAGCTTGTATGTGTGTGAGGGTGATGAGCGGCAGGTGCATGTGGGTCTCAACATGTACGAAGTGTGTGTGTGTGTGTGTGTTGGACCACTAAACGATCACTGCAATCACTTCCGTATCACCACAACAACATCGGAGTTGTTGTTTGGGGACAACAGTGAAGAAGCGGGCACGGTACACTTCCCCTCAGGAACACAGGGACACAGCCCCCGACACACCCACACAACACACCCACACACACACACACACACACACACACACAAAGTGGCCCGAGGGGCGTCATGGAGGTGTTAGTGCTGCGTGTATTATTTAGTTTTACACCTGATGCACAATAAATGTATTGTGATTGCCAACGCTGACGCCAGCTGAGAGGAAGAGGAAGTACGGAAACTTGATTTCCATACGAGGACTTTTAGGTGTGTTTAAAAAGTGAAGTCGTATCAAATTACCATTCGCTCCGAGAGAGACAGAGAAAGATAAGAGACGCTGAGACACTGAACACACACAGACAGACGAGACAGAAAGCAAGACGAAAAAGGGAAAATCCTGTGAACTAAAAGTGAGAAGTTTTGGTTAGCTTCTAGTTTGTTCCACAGTAGCACTGCCTACTCACATGCTGCTGCTTTACTCAACCTGGCGTTCAAGCACAGTCCATTAATTCAACAAACTGTCAAAAGAAAACAAACCATACAAACTGGCAAAAACGTCAGAGGACAGCTCAGTTTAACTAAGAGCCTTGAACTCAACATAAAGAAATGAGGGCACCGCAGTTTAAACGAACAACACCCGCAGCTCCGTGGCATTAAAGCGCTGTCCTCTTAGCCGCGATCAAACTGCCCTGGCAACCGGCCACAACTTAAACAAAACCTCAAGGTGCAGCAGATCAGCAGTTATCTACTTACTGCAGACAGCTCGAGTGTTTGTTTTGCAACAGGTTCTGAATCAAAGAGACAGGCCTCATCCTTGATCAGCAGACGTTTCGACACCAGGATGTGTAGTATTCTGTAATGGACGAGCACAACGTGTACAGGCTGACAATGCTTTTCAAACGGTGCCATTAATAACGGAACAAGTGCTTAATTAGGTAGACTCAAGTCCAGTACACCAGGATTACGAATGTGACTTTAATGCAACTGCTCGTGCTGCTTTCATGCTTCTCTTGCATTGCGAAATTGTAATTTGACTACATCAGCACTGACCACGTGACAAGGATCTGTGGTAATGACAGGCAGAAAGGTCTGCACTAGTGTTGCCCCCTCAGTCCTTCAGAGCGAAGCGTGAAAGTATAATACAATAAAATTCTATCCTGAAGCCGGATTTCGTCTAGATTATTGCCTTACATTTCTCTCTCTCATCTCCTCCAACACAGGCGTCCGCTCCGAGCTCCTCTATGCCCCGTCCTTACGTCACCACGGCGTTGAGGGCACGTCACTGCTCCTGTCTGTGGAGACTCGCTTTCCGCTGGACGAGGTGGACATCCAGGGAACGTGGTCCCACACCGGGCCGAGCGGCATCAGGACAACGCTGGTGACATTCACCAAAGACACTTCAATCACCGACATGATGTACCGCAACCACCTACTCTTCAAAGAACCAAATGCGTCCCTGCTAATCCGGAAGTTAAACCTAGACGATGAGGGGGTTTATGACCTGAGCCTCAACATAGAGTTTCATAACAAGACGGGCCGGGTTATCAAGCAGGAGAGAACGATGCACGTGACAGTGGACGGTGAGCACACGCGTCGTGATGATCGCTGCGACATCAGCTGGACACGCTCCTAAATTCACAGGCTGTCTTTTCTTTCCCTCAGTGCCCGTTTCCACTCCAGTCATTGCCAAAAACCCAACATATGCGGTCGTTGAAGACAAGGCGAACGTGACCTGGACTTGCTCTGTGGAAAGAGGAACAAGAGTTGTGTTCAAGTGGTTGAAGGACAATGTTGCACTGGGCCCAAGTGACCGATATCACTTCTCTACAGACAGCTCCACGCTGCTGATCAGTCCAGTCAGGAAAGAGGACAAGGGAAGCTATCGCTGCGTGGCCAGTAATGCTGTCAGCCGCGGTCAGCACAGCAGGGCCGTGGAGCTGAACGTGTACTGTGAGTGTTACTGTTTATCCATCTCTCTTCCACTTTTCCTTCTTCTTCTGTGCATCAACATCTTTGAAACATTGATTTCCAATATGTTCTCTGACACAACAGCAGTAAACGTAATGGCTTTCACGCCAGTGTTTGTCTTAATTGATTTCTAAATACATTTAACACATCTAGGTTTGTGTTTTTGTCGCTTGCCCTGCGTGGACTTTATTAGATCATATGTAAATGTCTGCCAGGTTGAAAATGTGGCTGTGTACGGGAAGATATTTGCATATTGCTTGTCTCACAGAGCTCTTCTGTTTTGGCCTCGGTAGATAAACTCTCCTGGTTTGTTTAGTTGGGGTTTTGGTTATGAGAACATATGTATGTCTTTATAGAGCTGTGTATTTTGATTTGTCACAGGTGAAGTCCATTTATTTGTCTTACTTCATGGCTCTTACCTCATCTCTTTAGTCAACATGTTCAAAGTGTGGGTGTGGGTGAGAACTGCACCACTGGCACATTTAGTGCATGTCATTTCTCTTTGCATAGACAAAACATGTTTGTGTAGCATCCTGAGCAATCAATGATCTGGTCAAGTCAAAATACTGTATAACCTTCAGTTGTACCATGTTTCTATGCTGCCTCGTTATGCATTTAAACAAAACCATTCAGAGTAAAGTAACGTTCTGTAAAATAAAGCATGCTTTGCTTCCCTGCAGATGGCCCCTACAACCTGGAGGTGAACTCTGTCCAGGGCCTTCGAACAGGGGAGGTGTTCACCATCAACCCTGGTGAGCTGGTCTTCTTCGAATGCCAGGCGGACTCCAACCCACCCAACAGCTACGTCTGGATCTCCAAGCGCCACAACTCATCCCAGGTCATCACAGAGGGCCCGCGGCTGGAGGTCGTCTTCTACAGACTGGCCCAGGCTGAAGAGTACATGTGCCGTGCTTTCAACAATGTGACGCAGAAGCAAGACGAGGCCCAGTTTACTCTGGTGGTGGCCAGCTTAGGAACAGGTGTGTAGAGGCTGGACTATGGCAAGAACAAGCAGAGCGTGGGCTGGTTTTCGGGAATCCACTGAGCTAAACACTCTGTAAACAGAGTGTCATGCCAAATACACAAGCGTTTGATGTATGATAGGTGCAGATCATACTCGATACTGAAAGAGACAGACCAGCTTTGGTAACAGTTGAAATCCTGTAGTAAAGGCAGCGTGTGCTCAACAGGTGCAAAATGGAGGCAGGTTATGGATGGAGCATGAAATATACAGCACACAACTACCATGAAAGTCAGGTTTTATCTCGGTTGCTAGGTTCCAACGCCTGCAGCCTGTATTAAAGTTCAGCGGCTGGGAAAGCAAACAGTGGATGACAGCTGTTGTGTTTGTTGACAGGGTTTTATAGCATGCAGAGTTTCTGTATGCCGAATGTGACATTGATATGTTGTCTTGGTGATACCGAAAGGCTTAATGACGCTCGGTGATGAAACTGGCTAAAATTCAGCAGAGGTTCATGACAGCGAAACGTCCTGCGAACATCACAGTCGTCTACAGTTTCGGCATCACGAGAGTTATTGTACTTTACACTCATAAGGACACTGAATGTGCTTTGTTTGCAGGGAAAGAGAAACACACGGCGGAAGGAGGCACCGCGTCTCCGGTTGCAGTCATTATCGTCTGCTCCTTGTTCATCATTGGCGCTATGCTGTTGTTCTTCCTCAGGAGATCCTGCCATCCTAAGAGAGGTAACGCAGCTTCACGACACACTAAAGACACCCGCAACCCGCTGCACTAAGGTTCAAAGTAAATATACACGGAAATAATATCTATTTCTGGTTGTTTCACTCTCTCTTTCCATTACCAACAGTGCTGATGAACATTTACAATAGGTAAGAAACCTTCATATGAAATAAACACAGGCTCCAGTCATCATGCTTCCACTTCTTATTTGCATATTTACCTTCGCAGACCACTTTCAGAGCAGAAAAGACCTCATCGCTCAGGTAATTTGCTTCTTCTTATTAGAACAACCAAACACTTCCTGAGATTTACGACGCCCTTATTACAGAGAATCATTGCACGATATTTACACATACACATGTCTTACATCACATGTTTTGAGGCCGTATTAGAGAGATACAGGGAGCGAGCAGGGTTTTGTTTTTCCACTAAACAGAAGCTCCACTTGTCCATCTGAAGCCTTTCAGGTCTTGGCTTCACTGTGTCAGGACCTACATTATATTGATTGAATATTACAACCTGTCTCTCAACAGGTCACGAGGATGCCACAGAAGATTTCGGCATCTACGAATTTGTCTCCATACCCGGAAAAATGGAGTCTGCACAGGTAATTTTCCTGTTGTACCTGTAGAAATATGACGTACAAACAGTAAATAAACAAATAACAGCTGAAACCGCTTTGCTACGTTACTGCCCTGCAGGCGTCATGCAGGTCTCTGGCTCGTCTTGAGTCGGTGCAGGATATGCACACCACCATCTACGATGTGATCAGACACGTTCCTGAAACCCCCAGTCACAGTTTGCTGAAGTGAGTCTCAGCTGCAGAGGTCAGATTTAAATCATAGTAATTTTGATTGAACCCTCTTGTAGCTTTGTTGTGTGAAGTCTGTTAAAACTGGGTCTTTGTGGCCCATTTATTGCACAAGGAATGACAGAGACCTGTGTTCGGACACAACCTGATCATGCACTGTTATTGCCCAGAGGTTGGGACAAACGTCTTTTATTGTGAGAAGAAAATATGTGTGTATGGCTTGAATTTTACAAATGTGACAGTAAACTCTGAATTTAGAATTTTTACATTCAAAATGTATAAAACGCATCAGTAGTAAGTTTTTTTACATTAGGCTGCATTTTAAACATGTAAATAAATTCCAGTAATTCTAATTCCCAATTAATTAATCAATTTATTAAAAGCATGTATTTGATTTTAACTACTTTGCGTCCTATTTGAACATTATCTCTCTAATTTAACTACTTTGCGTCCTATTTGAACATTATCTCTCTAATTTAATGTCCTCCCAAAGACAGTCTGCTTTATATGAAGACAAGTGTTATAAAAATGTTCATAGGAAAAGTTTTCTTATGAAGTATATTTAGATTTTGTGTAAATATTGTACAAAGACTGTTCTGCAGATTCTTTATACACACTGTTCTATATCTATGCTTTGCCCAAATGCATTTTTTTCCCTATAGATCTATCTTTACCCTGTTTCTTCGAATGTAGCATTTCCTCTGCTCAACAAGCACACAATGCCGAAACAAGGAAACTGATTAACAGTCCGTAATTTATTGTACAGTTTTCATTCACGTGTTGGTTTTTTACTTGAATAAAGACTGTACTCTTTGCTGTTGTGGGAATGTATGATTTTTGCCTACATCTGGTACTTTCTGCATTAGCAATCACAGCCAGGACTTAAAATGAACATTTTTCTCTAGCACAGAAACATTAGCTGAAGCCAGCAAAGATGTCAGCTGTTCTGCTAGTTCACAGTCAGTCTTTGTCTGATGTTCCTGGCTGTGACTTCTCTTATCACAAGTGTATCTGTTACTTTCCATCTCTCAATTGTTGCTGAGTGGCTTGAGCGCTCAGCCTGGCTGTATTTGCTGTGCTGCGTACCATGCGTGATATGGGGACAGGCAGCAACAGACGGGTGGTTCAGCGTGTGGCAGCCTGCCCTCCACCTGCTCCCGCTGACACCTGGTCACGAGTAGAAGCACACACTTGGATTGGACGTGTGTGTGCGCAAAGTAGGAAGAAGTACTGTAGAAGGAATAGGAAAGAATTAGAAACGAAGACGTTTTCTTAGGGGGGGTTTGCAAAAATGTACCTGTGCTTTACAAAATGACACCACGTATCAGTTTGGATGATCATCATTCAAACACAGCAGTTTTCCTTCTCATCATTCAGCTTTTTACCGAATCATTGTCTTGTCTCCACTGTGCACTCGACTGCTAGGGACATTTTGCATTTGTGTTTTTAGAGCACTGTAAATGTATGATGAGGTCAATAGACTATGTTACGTTAAATATTTTATTTTACACCAGTTACAACTCTTTGTTTGAGGATGATAAATGATTTAGCTGTGCATTTCCCACTGAGCCATAACCTGCTGCTTATCGTGATGCTCCCCTGCATAATAACAAGCAGTTTATTGAATCCAGCTCTAATTATAGCTCATGGACTGACCAAGTCAGTGTTCAATGTCTTTGTGCTGGCATCTCCGGGTAGGGGTTGCCATCTGTTCTGTCTCAGTGTGTGCTTTAAGGGAGGCTCCGCACTGTGGATGACTCCCTAACAAACAACAGTGGAGCAAACTCACCTAAGGAGGCTGACCTCACCTTCATTTGACTGGGAAATAGCCAGAGGCATCATTAACCAGGAACTAGAGCTCTTACTGCCTGCTGTCTGCAGCGTGCTGCCTGCTTTTAACCAAGTGCTGCTCGAAACAACACCTGAGGGAGCAATTACAAAGCTGAATGCAGAGCCAGCTCTAGTTCCTTGGCAGAGACGGAGCTACAGGGCACTGAGACATGGACAGCGCGACACGATCACACGAAGACAAATGTGCAGCTTAATATTGCAGCAACGAGATGAAAAACATAAAAACTAAGTGTAATATATGTGTTAAAGGTAAAATTATGCAAAAAGTATCTTTTTGATTTTTACATGCAAAATTATGATTCAACCGACATTTATACATGACAACTGCCTGGTCAAGGAATAAAGTACATTTTCTTCTGACGTGGAACAGGACATGTGACATTATTTGGAGGCATTGAAGTACAAAATTAATTACAGCCTAATAAGTAAATAAAGCAGCTTACTTTTACATATTTCAGGCGGCAATAAAACTTCATTATCTCTTATTTGCCGTAGTTTGTGTTGTTTATTAGGTGTTGATTTACCACCACCCAGTGGTGTATAACAGAAATACATGTATCTCATTATTAATGCTTACACGTCTGTCAAACACAACGGTTTTGTTGTTATTTTATTTACAATAACATTTCCAATCTTAAAACGTAATTTTTATTTTATGGAATTCTTTGAGTCGTCTTGGATTACACTGAAAACTACCCTACCCAGAATGCTTTTCGGACCGTCCCCTACTAGCCACGTGACGTTCAACTATGGCTTCTCTCTCGTAGTGATGGAGGAGAATCGTTGACAACAAAGCAAAACTGTCCCGTAATGAAATCGCTCGCGTAGCCACGACAGTCGAAAGTTAGGATGCAGAAGATCAAGTCTCTGATGGCCCGTCAGGTGAGCGGAACGGGCGGACGGACGGCGGAGCTGCTGCCGTTTGCCTCTCACAGCTGCAGGCAGCTAGCATAACAGCCAGCTAAGCTAAGCGGCTATTTGACAGCTCGTCCTCGCAGCGCACATTTAGCGCTGGTATTAGCGGCTTTTTCAGCGGCTACGACGCAGTTCGGGCCTGTTGATCTGACACGAACCAAACGCGCGTGTAGCTGTGAGTTCACCGTTCGACCAGCAACAACAGTGGCGGCTGGGCGGCTGGGGAGGTCCTCAGCTTGCACACCAGTAGTCTTAGACTTGCTGGTCTGTTATTGGACACAGCAGAGCATATCGCTCTCTGTAATCTACCCGCAGGTTCCACTTTTGGCTGCATGCAGAAGACAGGGTCTAAATACATAACAGTAAATGTTACCGGAATCTTATTACCTGCTCTTATTTTGACAGGGCCTGAAAAGCCCCCAAGAGAGCATGGCAGACCTGAGTCCTGTGGAGAACCTGAGGATCCCAAGCAAGGTAAGCTTGTCTTCCATGGCCGTGATGTGATGTGATGTGGTGTACGGGTCATTATAGTAGGAAACCACCAGTCCCTGGTCGTCTGGTGTTGCTGAATAATTCCTCTAAACAGGGTTTCAGGTAAAAAATGCTGCTGTTTGTTTAGTCCCGAATGCGTTTTGAAATGTTATCTCCATCAGACGATCTTGTGATTTGACAGTGACGTTCCAGGTGATTCATGTCTCAGTGCTTTGTCCTGTGTGTTTTTAAATGCTTCACACTGACAGGTTTTTGTGAAGAGACTGAAGACTCTCATTTATATCACGTAGGCACGCAGCAGTCCTAACAGTATGTGAACGTCTTGGCCCTGCAGGGCGTGAAAAAGCAATCCGTCACGCTTGGTCATAGGAAGCAGTTGTGCAAGTTCAGTTTGTTAAGAGCGGACGGCAGGCGAAGTAACAGTGTGGCTGCATAACGACTAATCACTCGCTTCCTTACACCTTAGTGCACTGCTAGTTGCTGGCTTGCTGGGACTTTGGCTTTTGCGTTGACCTTCAGTAAATTCTGCTTGGTGACATTTATTCATTCACAGTGCAGTGTGATATCGCCCAGGCCTATTCAACTGGACATGGTTTTCGAACACTCCTCTAATTTTGCTTGTTTGTCCTTAGTTTGACTCTAAACTTGGTCTGTGTGACTATGTACGTTATAATGTTTTTGCAATAAGCGGTAAGAATGTGAACTGATCACTTGATGCAAATTATAAGAGGAAGTGTCTTCTAGTCCATTAATCTGTGAGAGTTGAAGCTGACTAACGGATGTTTTAATCTGCAGTTTATTTCAAAGGTTTGGAAGGAGACATTGTGAACTGAATAATATGGCCTCCTGATGGTCAGCAACATCGTATGAGAATAACCTAATATTTCCGGCTCTTTGTGCTGACCTGTTGCAGGCAGCTCATGTCGCCATGTAGTCTGCATAAACGTCATTAAAGCTTGCACCTAAACAGAAAAAAATGAGTTTCTCTCTTAGGTTTTGTGGCTCCTCTGAATTTGAGGTTGGTATCGGGTGAAGCTGTGTCCTGACTGGACCAGCTGTAATCAAACACTGTTTTGGCTTCAGGCCTGATTTATTCTCTTTGTTCATGCAGGAATCATGGCTCTAGAATTACTGTAAATCCCATCACACCTGCTCTGTCTCACTGACTGCGATGTGAGGCGTCATGAGAAATTTTCCAGCGTTTATTATGTATGTGAGGGGTTATGCACACATGTACTGCTCTACGAGACCCATGAATTCATTCTTCTGTGTGTACTGCAAACAGCTGCTTATTACCCGTTTAACTCAAACACACGTCTCATTATCTGATGATATTATGCTTTGACTTTATTTACCTTCCTTCTGGGCCTTTCAGCTTTCAGGAGAATAAAATGTGACCCACACAGGCCACACACAGACCCACACTCATAAAAACCTTCAGTCCTTCTTGATTAAAGGTGAAGAGTCCTCAGTCTTTCATGATCGGTGTGTCTCTGTGGGAACCACTGCAATACTAAACACACCACTCTGTGTGGAACCTAGACAGCATAGTCTTTTATTCTGATGCTACTTTTATTCACAGTTTGGAACCACTGAAGCATTTCCAACCATTTTAGCTATGATTCCCATCATTTATCATCCTCCAGGGGCTGACAGCAACATCTGGCTGACTTTAGTGGGATGGATTGACATGAGTACAACAAATGACAAATGATACAGTGGAGTCATTATTTTCAGCCTTTACTTAAGGGTTTAGTAATGTTTGAATGGAGTATGGAAATGCTAAAAATATGCCAACGTGTAAAATCACATTTTGTTGGTTTGGCAGTGTCTGAGAGAAAATGCAGAGACGAGACTATGCGAGCAGTGGTTAAATATTTCCAGGGAACTGTGTTAGTTCAGAACATGCACAGTGATTTATTCATGCAATTCACTGATATATTTACCATTGTGTCATTTTCATTAATTGCTCATTAGTCTGTTGAACTGTTGTCTACCTTTTTCTAAGATTTAAAAATGCTTTCACAATTTTCTGATAAGATCAGACAATAATCATGGTCTATTAAATGATTCAAGCATCACACATATACAGTTTAAACAGTAGAAGCAACAAATGTCTATAAAGTATCCTGTTTAATTTCAGACCAGGTTGTTGAGGCAACTTCCCAAAATCTACATTTGCTAGTTGGGTAATGGCAGAAGTGAAGAAATGTTCAATAGTCTGTCCAGCGGGCACAAGCTATGTGGCTCGTGTTATAATACAGAGCTGCTCTGTGGAGCTGCCGTGATGGAACATTGGATTTGGTTTCGTTCACAGATGTCACGTTGGTTATGTGTGTAGAAAGAGGCCAGAGTCTTGGCTACAGCAGCACTTTACCCTCAGGGGGACGTCATTGTGTCACAGAAAATCAGATCCCCCTTGTTCAGCTGCTGCTGGGTGTCTAATGCCACCTGAACATTAAAATGGAAATCATTGAGTCCACGACTTGAATTTCATAAATGTTTTTGCCTTCTATGGGATTTCACTGTAATATACTCTTCAAGAATGATTAAGCAAGGAGGAACTTGACTTTGACACCTGGGCACCTCAAAGAAACAGTTTCACTGATAATTAGCACCAAGACTTACTTAATTACATTTCAACAATTATTTGTAACTGAAAGGACTTCAAATAGCTTTTTTAAAAAACACTATGTTGTTTTCATTTATTTTTGTTGCTGTCACTGTTTCTTACAGTGCTTACATAAGCTGCTTTGCAAATTCACCTGAAAAAACAAACAAACCTTCTTTCCCTTTCCTGTCTTGTTATTTCAAAGCTGTTCTCCTCCTGCAAGTCAGATTTAAAGACCTTGTGTGTCGGTGTGTGGAGCTACAGAGCCTTTGATGCTTTCCATCATTAGACTCTGGCACAGCAGTGATCAAAAAGATTTGTTTGGGTAAATTAACAAAAGTACAACTGAAGTGATGAGTTATTTATGGATCAGCTGATTGCATCAATTGAATCTGAATGTTTTTGGGCTGTTTTGACTCAGCGACAGGAAACCATAAAACATTTGTGTGGAGTCATGAATCACTGAGGAACATGTTTGATTTTCTATCTGTTGAACTGTAGGCTTCAGTTTGCTGGGGTGTAAAACCATGTCTCCCCAGCAGGAGGCAGCCTTGGTTCACTCACGACATGTTTCCCAAGTCATTACAAATGCAAAGCTCTGTTCAAACAAGAAGCTTTCATTTAGGCTGAGTGCATCACATGCTCAACGTTGCATGATTTCCTAAAGTCTTAGGACAGCTGAGCACAGTGTGTGTTTTCTGGAGATGAGGACTGGGGCTAAAGCTGTGAAGAGGATGTTTGATGGCTTGTCCTTAGTTCAGTTTGACAGTCCACAAGCGTTCCATAGATGACTCAGTCAGGCTGAGAGCATCTAAGAGCCTGATTTGATAGAATAACTGTGTAGCATCATCAGTACCATTGCTTTGAGCTGCGTGACAGAAATTCAACAGTGTCATCTGTTTGCTTGGCAGCAGTTTAGAAGTCTGAACATTGCTGGTGGCTGTCAATTTGGTCTAATGTCCCAAAAGGCGTTAAGCCCTTGTTTAGGAGCAGATGAGGACATATTTGAAGTTCACTGAACACTGATTACACTAAGGAGGTTTTGATTTTACATGTAATGAATGATTCCGTCGTGGATATAATTGGCCTTCTTCACTCCACCGTCTTTCTATGGCTGTGTCTCGCAGGATCATACTTAATCCTCCTGTCATTAATTTTTTTTAGCTCCCTCTTGTTAGGCGCTTTTCAAGTTTTAACATTGAGCTGCTCACACACACAAGCGTCCACCTCGATTCTTTGATAAAGCTTTTTAAATGTCCCGCTCGTTTCAGAATTTCTTTGCTGTAACAAGATGAGATTTTCATTTAAATTTGCAGAGAGAGATGAAAGGTGCTTTGTCTGTCCCTCACCCTTTAAAATGAATCCTGATCAAAGCCTTGCAGTGGCTTTGCATTGGGGACAGAGAGCCAGGGGACTTATTCAACCTGATGTATCCTCTTAGTGAATCAGTCACTTAAAGATGTGTAGAGTGTTTTGCGCATCGCTGCAGGTTGGAGACCGACGCAAAGAAAGACGGTGACACAGGGGGGTGAATTGCTCTCGTAGTGCTGGAGTGACTCCATAGGGAGACGATTCTTTCTCCTTCTGCTGTAACTTTCTCTACCAGTGAGTCATCCACCACACCCCCTCCCCTCCTCCTTCCACTTTCCCTCTCATTTGAACTGATTTCCCACCCACCCTTTTGATGCCGGGGCCTCCCTCTTCCCCTCCTTTCCCGTGTCACACCCACACATTTCCCCAGGGCTCCTGCTCACTCCTCTTCCTGATTCAAATATGCGAACGCAGACAACACACTCCTGAAGCTCTGAGCATTGCTGCTGCCGACATGCACGAACACACACATTTAAGCATGTTAATTTCTTATTTCCACCCTCTCACTCACTATATATTAATTTATACATGGTATTAAAGGGATTCTGTTTGTGTAATTGAATTAAATGAGGCTATATTTTACGGCGAACATTAAAGTTACTCGGCAGCACTGGTTTCTATAAATGTCACACTCTCAGGCACAGAAGCTGGTTTAGATATGTGGCTGGCACACTTCATCGCTTTGCTGCACACTTCTTGCTGATAGTAGCTGGTGAATATCTGTGGCTAGACAGGTGTGAAACATGGCTTTTTGATCAGTGTCTGCTATCTCATGATGTTTGTATGTGAGGATATGTGCAGATCCCTAACACAGATCATGGTGTGTGTGTAATAGAGTATGATGGTGCACAGAGGCATGTAGATGCACTTTACTCCATAAGCCCTCATCTGTACATATTCACCTTCCTGAAGTCTGTTTTAGGGCCATTATGCTTTAATGTTTGGATGCCTCCATGCACTAGCAACAGTGTTGTTGATATGATTTATTTGTGTAGGGTTTTTAGCTGCCATAGAGGCAACTGCCTGTCAGCTGGTTGGAGAGTCAGAGGTTTTGTGATTCCCAGGGGAAGGAGGACTTTGGTGAAACCTAGATTTTTCCTTTTATCCCCCATGACGCTGACATTTGTCAGTTTGAGTAAAATCTCTCTACAGCTAGGCTGTTGTCTGCAGTGAAACAGTCTCCTGTGTATCTTGCGGAGTAACACCAGAGTTACACGAGTGACGTTGTCAGTCCTGGATGTATAGGTGCAATTTTGTCCCGGCAGGGCCCATGCAAGCATGAAGCATCCTCTGTGGAAGCCTTTAGGTTACTTGTTATTGCTGCCCAAAGTGATAATCATTTTGTCAATAGTATATAGTTCATGGACAACATAGACACTATTTTATTGACGTTTGATTATATCTCGGCTCATTGAGGGGCTGCCGGTTTAAATCCTTTCATCTGAAAGACTCGCAGCAGCCATAAGCACTGACGGAAGCACAGTACGTTAATCAATAAGGCTCTGATGTTTCCCCTGAGATGCACTGAACGGGAGACTTGGTGATTCCTTCTTCTCATCCTGCTCTGAGCGCTGCCATCTCCCATGATAGCTGTCCAGTGAAACAAGCTACAATCTTCTCCCATATCCCATGATTAGTGTTTTCTCCTCCACTTTTCTTCTCACTACATGCCCTCTTTTCTCTCCTTGCCCCTTGATTGGCTATTCATGTATTCTGGCCTCTCCCCACTTTGTCCTTCAACCTTGTCTTTGCTCTTGAACTGCTCTGTACCTCTTGATTCTCTAATCCTGCCCTCTTTCCTTAATGTCCTCTCTCTCCTCCCTTTCTGCTTAATGTGTTTTTTTTCTGTTTTGATGTGCTTTTTTTTTGTCCATTAGTTGCAAAATGATGCAATTCTTTCTTATGCTCCCTTTATATTTAGGCCCCAGTGTGCCTGGAATTATTTAATCCAAGGACATATTTTAATTATTTCTCGTGTTTTTGTCACTGACTGTCTTTCGGGTTTTTCGCCCCCTCTTTCAGGAGGAGTTGCGGGAGCTCAGGGAGCAGCCCATCGACCCCCAGGCGGAGCAGGAGATCATCGACAGCATAGAGGAGGTCTACTTCTCTAACGACTCCTTCGACATGGTTCGGCATGAACTAGAGGTCAGATGCTCAGTGTATGAATGAGCAAGCATTTGTGTTATTGACCGAATGAACACCACTGGCTTGGAAAATTATGACAGTAGACTCACTCCCAAGTTCTCCCCCCACCTCAGGGAAACCTAATTCCATCCCACCCACCACATCTCAGTAATTCTGATAACGGCAATATTGCATTTCTAATGTGCATAATTCTGGTTTTCTGTGCGTGAACATCTCCTGACTGACGGAGTTAAAGCGCTTTCTCACCTGAGCTGCTTTCTCCTACTCTTACTGCTTCTACTGAGCTGCATGCATACCATTGACGTCCAAATTGATGGATTGCATCCGTTCAACAGAAGAAGGGTGTGAAATCTCATTAGATTTATCTTGGTATTGCTACATCATCTGAAATGAGACTTTCAGTCAAGGGGAAAGTAATTACTTATCATCCTTTGGGCCATGGATATCTTCTTTTCCTTGCAGAATTTGTTTGCTGATGTGCTGTTTACTAAATAACACCCTCCGCTGTCTTGACTAATCTGACTTATGATCAGGCAAAGTCTATTTATTGAGCAAATCCTTTTTTGTCTTTTTGGGTGGAGTATACAGTGCACATCTAGTAAATACACAACAGAGTCTTAAAGACACTGATGTGTGTTTGCAGATGTGTGGGAATGTGCACAGAGGAAACAATAAGTATGTATGTTTGTGAACAGAAACTTCCACCGGAACTGAACCTGCAGGAGCTGGAGGAGTACAGAGATAAACTGAAGAGGCAACAGGCAGCAGTATGTATCTCTCTCTCGCTTTTTGTTGCCAGTTAGAATTAATCGTGTTATTTTGAAATGACGAGTTGTTATCAAATACATTTTGGGGGAAAAAAGAGACGAGACTAGACTAGAACTCCGTCGTTTGCGCTTGACTTTGAAAACTTTAGCTGACAGTACTATTTCACCTCAAGGTCCATTTAGTAGCGCTCCTGGAAACAGAAAGTAATGAAAAATCCTTAAAGCCTAACGCTCTGCTTCCCACTGAGGACACATACATTCTAAAACTCTGCCAAAATGTAATACCTGACAAGCCTGCTTTCATTTAGGTAATAGCTTTGCACATCTGTGTCTGCTCGATTGTTTAACAATAGCTATTTATGACAGACCATTTATTAGTGAGCTCAGGGATCCTGTCTCTGCATCTTCTTGCATTCCATTCTAAGTCAATAGCATTTTGGAGTATATGTGAGGTTAGGAGGAACATTGCCAGCCTCATTTTTCTCTATTGATTCATAATTTGCATGTGGTCTCTGTAACCTGTGCCTGACGGCCAGAAATGGTTCTGTGACTTGACAATGGCTGTTTCAGACTGGAGCTGGGATGTCAACACATTCTATTTATAGCAACATGTAGGAGAGAAAACAACATTTTTCCTCCTGCTCTGTACAGGACACGGACACAACTTTCTTCATTCCACTTGTGTGAACTGTGTACAGCGGTTGACAGGTTTGCATACTCACCATTCGGACAACATGCCCACAGAGGGCACTATACAGTAAATAGGCAGCGTTAACGCAGCAGCCTGACTGTGCGTCAACAGCCTTTCTTTCTCGAACGGCAGCTTGATAATGACTTCTTCCCAGTCCCGTGTCCTACAACGGCAAAAGTAGCCAACGTGAACACGTCTTATTCATTTATCTTGTGATGGATAATATCATCAGGTGAAAGGGTTCAAGCTTTCATTCTTAGATGTTGTGTTAAAATCAAAAACAGACAGAAGCTATGATCATCTGAGTATTATTTAAAATGAAATTTTATCATACTATTCCCCTAACTGAAAAGAAAAACATTCAAAGAAAGTGCAGACTTCCCCACCTCAGCTCTACTGGTGCTTCATCTATTCCCTCAGTGCCTTTTCTTGCCCCACTTTTCCTGTTCCTCCTTTTCCACATCCCTTCCTTTGACATTTTTGGCAGTTTCCCACAGAACTGTCTGATTATTGAGAGGAGGCTCCACACTCTGGCTTGTGGCATGGCGAGAACTCCATGTTTGTACAACCTAAGAGTACACACATGTACCCTGCCTTTGTCTTCCTCTCACACTCTGGCTGTGAGCCCGGGGGCACCTCGTAGGAATGGCCGTGGTAATTGGTCCGTTGTGCTGTCAGGCAGATAATCGGCAGCTATGTTCCTCAGCAAGCTCATCAATGCAAACCTGCAACCCTGAGCCTATATGTCTACCGGTTTGTCTGCCTTAGTTCCCCAAGGCCCTTAGTGGGTGCCTTCACCCTGTATCTCCTTTGATTTGCTTCTACTATTTTTGTGTCTAAAATTTGTGTTATGTAAACTCTACCGTCTGACTGTTGTAGTCATACAGATTAAACTCCTTACATCTGATAGTAGGAGAATTTGAGCATCACACAAATAATTTTCCAGTATAGTTCAGTAATATTTTTGAATACCATCGTACTATTGTTTCTGTAATAATAATAATTTTATGCTATTCTTTAACAAAAAAGTAGTTCTGCACTGTGTAACCAGGCCAACTCAGACCAGTTCAAACCAAGCAGCGTAATGTTCTTGCCGTTACGCTCAGTGTTTCCCACCTAAAGCCGTGTTTTCTGAGGACAGTCTCTCCCCCTTTATAAACAATGTCAACAGCCACAGACCTTAAAATAATACGCAAAGCCAGAGATGGCACAACCGCAGCAGAGAACCCTGCCGTGCTAATACTTCCTCCCACCAATCTGGCTGCCATGCGTTACGTAATGCACGCATACACGCCTGAGCCTACAGGGGCACAGCCGTCAGCGTGTGAAATGGAGCATAGCCCGTTGACGAGGCGATAATAGTGCTTTCACGTTCCCACCATGCGATGCCTTTCCTCCTGGCAGCTTATGCAGAGGGTCTCCGCACGCTGTGTCTGTGCCGCCTTAGTTAAGCTGTAAAGCAGCTAATGCATATACGTGTTCCTCTGCTTGCCACTCTGTCTTTACGCCGTGAGGAGTTGTGGGTGTGACTTGGTGCACTGACTTTTATTGACATTGAACTCTATATCATTTTTTTTTTTCAGCGGTAGAGTAGAACAGGGTTTCTGTGGTACTGTGTTCCTCTCCCACAGTATCCAGCCTTAATTGGCATCTCTGACACACGCCTGGCAGAGGCTTGTCTCAGCGCTAATTGCCTCTTCGTGCTGCGAGACTACGGCCCATAGGAGAAATGTCAGGGTCCAAAGACACAGCTTGGTTGTGTGGTGTTGCCATGTAAATACACAAATGCTCGAAAGCCTTAATTAATGTGGACATTCATGCTTGTAGCATACTTTTGTCAATTTTAATAATTCTGTGATGCAAAATTTGAATTTCAAAAGTCTTTAACATTTAACCTATCACAATATTTTGGTTGGTACCTGCACATCTACACACTCCTCACTTGAAATGTAGGCTGCAGAGATGTTAATAACGGGGATGAAGATGCTCAATATTTAATGAAACTTGAAAGCTAGAGACGAATATCCCTCCTGCAGCAATAATGAATTCTGTCCCTCTGCTCATTTTTTTAAAGTTAGTAATGCTTATGCAACGTTTGCCTAAACCCGCTTGGTTGCCAGATTCTGCTGTGTGTTTAAATCAAGCTGAAATAATGTCCTGCAGAGCAGAGGAAAGTTTAAGGCAGTGTGTTTGTGACAGAAAACAGAAAGTTCACATCATTGCATGAAAAAGAGCTTGAAAGCAGGGGGTAAAGCAGGTGAGCTTCACAACACTCCATTAGAAATCCATCTGACATTTCTAAAATCATTTCTTGTCCAACGTGACACCCCGCGTTGCACAAATACATTTTCCAAATGGTGTTATTATTCTGTAATTTAGAGTTTTTCTCCCTGTATCACAGGCCTCTCCTTGAATTTGCAGTGCATTAGCTCACTGCCGTGGACTGTATTCAGGCTACCAGTGAAACCCTGCGTGGAGTTTCTGCTGCCTCTTAATCAGCCCTTGGTTTACTGCGTGATGCTTTTTTTCATTGCAGCTGAACCTCATTAGTGCAAGTTAATTCAGCTCTAATTACCTCATGAATCTTAGTATAGCATATAAGAAGTAGCAAGCAATCAATGTGTTTTTACTGAAACACATTTATTGTAAGCTTAACGTATCTGTCTGTGGTGTACAGAACCCTGACTAACAGGTAAGTGCTAATTACGTCAGGCTCAGGCCTTGGTAGAAGTGCTTTCATTCGTCGAGCCGTGTACGTATCTCCTCCTATGCTATGTTTTGTTAGTGTCCCTGAGAAGAAAATGATCTGAGTTGATTCCTGTTCACCACCGAGTTGTTTATTATTCATTACATGGACATGTTACTACACTATTAGCCTCCATTTGCTTCTGTAAGCCTGAATTTTAGAGTTTGGTTACTCACAGCCAGGTTTTGATCATATTTTAAATTCTCTTCCTTAAATAGTTTACTGTTCAGGTCGAGTTTCACAAATGTTTGTATGTCACCAGTGTTTTTTTCTAGTTTCTTACAGCTATGCTTGTATTTCTTACACACATTTTGTTTGTGACCATAACATTGCTGAATTTGAATATTGAAAGCCGTGCAAAGCCAAACCTTGGGGAAAGAACAGTTTCAGTTGAGCAGCATTCGCCATCTGCTCGGATGTCCAGCTTGCTCTCACGCATACGGAACAAATGCTGAAATGTCACCATCCCAGGCCCTTCTACATAGCACAGATAAGAAACCTCCTCACTGCTAATACACAGCTCCAGTAAAAGCATCTCATTAAATGTGGTATTATTCAGATGCATTTCTCTGCTTCTCATATAACTGCTTTAAATTTTGAGTAAACGAGGTGTGTTCTACTGTAGCTTTAAATTTCCCATCAACCCTCACTCTTATTCAGATGTTCCTACTTCACTAAAAGCAGCAGAGGTCAACACTAATAAGGGGGAAAGGTCACGCTGATCTCGTGACCGTGCCTAATACTGTGCTTTGTGTCATCGACAGGGCACATGCTCTTTAAAGTAATTACAGTTTCACCTGAGCTGTGAGTGAATATGGTGAAAGGCAGAGGAGAAAGGAAAGAACATTTACAACACAATAAGAACCACACGAGCAGAATGACGCTATTGAAAAAGACATTAAATCAAACGAAACTGGCAAAGGAGCAGTGCGCTTCAGCCATACAGTACATGCTTCAGATGCAGACGTCAGTAATTGTTATTCTTGCCCCATCCTCAGCAGCGACGTTACGCTGCCCATGCTGTTTGTGTGAGGTGACATTTGAGAAGAACTTCCGCTGTCTTTTGTTTTCCATTTTCATCTCTGCTTTTTTCCTCTTTCTCTGTAGGTTTCCAAAAAGGTCGCAGATCTCATTTTGGAAAAGCAGCCTGCTTATGTCAAGGTAAGCCTCCAGTGTCTCACAACCATATTACTATAAACTGCCTTTCTTCGGCTCGTTCATCATCCTACAACACATTTCAGCTGCTGAGATTTTATTCCAAAGTCCTCTTCTATGAAAGCAGTTTTTTGTGAATGTCATTTTCTCAACTCCTGACATGTTATCAGTGGACATCAGGTTATTTTGATGGTACAGTATCAGATTTTCGACAGGACGTGCTTCTGTGCTGTGTGTGTTGGCTTCTGACTGGGATAAAATTTCTGTAACCATGGTAATAAGAAATTTCCTTATCTATCCATAGATAAGGAATGGGGCCAGTAATCTAGTTCTTATTCATAGCATAGCCAGGTTGTGAATTACAACTAAGTTCATAAAATCCCTTCTTTGATCGCTTAGTGATGCTGCAATGAAGTGCAATGAACCGGTGTGATGATGTCTTTATATAAAGGAGCCGTTATCCAGTCTATTTCTTCCATCCACTACAGACTGGAGATTACAGGAAACTACTTTAGCTGATGTGATGACTCATTCTTTCACCCCGATTTATTCTTATGATTCATTTGACACTAATGATCTAATGAGATCTCGTTCAACTCATTGTGTTTAGAAATTCAGTCTGACGGTTCAGACATTGAAAACGTGCGTTAGGAATGATTTGATTAAGCCGCTGCGACATAGAAAGGACATTCATGTCTGTTACCTTTTTGGACTTTGGTATTTTATGGTTTGATATTGCTTCATCTCAGTAAATGGAACCGATACAGCAGCATCACTGTCTCGCTAAGGTTGATTAGGTGGTAAATGTAATTTAAGCAAATGTGTCTCTCGTATTGTTTCTTAATACGTTATTCTTTCGGCATGTTAGTCCAGTTTTGGAACTGGTGAGGTGCAGGCTCTTTGGAGCATCTGTGCATCTGTGTGCACTGTAGCTTTTACTGCTGGGGCCTCCCAAAGGTAGGTTTTGTCTCGTGTGTTTTGTCTCAGTCCTGAAATCCTTGTCAGAGAATGGTTACGTAAAGTTTCCAAGGACTGAATGAGATCGAACACTTGCCTTTTAGGCAAGAGTGATAAAAGCAGTTTTACCGTAGAGCTTTTCTTCTTGTAGTTTTACCTGTAACAACCCTGGATCATATTTCTGTGCCTATAAAAACATGTCTGCTTCACCATTTTTGCATGTCTGTCAGTCAGGTGTTTCAGCAAATGCCTCACTCTAATGATGTGTTCAAAATCTGATGCTACTCTGTGTGAGTGTAATCTAACACCTAGACACAAAAGCAAAATGATAGAGGGGAAATATCCAACCCAACGTTGTTCGCCGCAGGCTCAAATATCCAAGCAGGTGTTGGATTAATCACATCGATCATACAAATGTTTGTCCATACGCTGTTGATCGTCAGATTATTTTACTAGCCTACGTGTGTGTGTGTGTGTGTGTGTGTGTGTGTGTGTGTGTGACCTAGTGAATATTCTTTAAATTTTTGTCAAGACACATCAGGTGACAGCTTTGACAAGTTGGTTATGTAGTAATATTTCAGTGACATTACGTCTGATGCTAAGCAGCTTGAAGGTCAGCCTAAGAAGTAATGGTCTTATGTGTGTGATGTACATGGACCCTGTGACCAGAGATAAAATGTCAGCAGGGCTTGTTAGAAGATGCTGTCATGAAAGTGAAGGGCACTTCCATTGAGCTGTCTCAGCCCACTTTCAGGAGTTCTCATACGTCCTGTGGAGCTCAGAGACACATACAGTAGTTTCACGACATAATTACCTAGTGATCAGAGAGGAGGCCAAACTAGTGATGCCCTCGTTTGCATGCTACCAGTCTTATGATTGACAGGTTTGTTTAGTGCGTTGAGTCTGGCAGATATCTTTAACCTGCTTCGTGACTGTTAAGGAGACTTGGGGACTTGCGTTTCACCTCGTAGCCTCTGCTGCCCTGTGCCTGCTTCTTCCTGCTAGTTGCTGTTCAGAACATTTTTCTTACCCACGTCTTAAACTCGGAGCGATGCTTCATCATTGTACTCAGAGACACACATGCTGGCCACAGGGCTCAGTGTCACTTCTCAGCGTCGTTCTGGCATGGTGTGCGTACTGTAACACAAGGGTGCTCGCACCAGTTTTGCGCGCATACACTCATGCCTGAGCTCTTGAAATGAGAGTGTGTGATGTGACTAATGCAGTGTAGTGACCAACCTTTATTGTCTGTTTATGGCAGCAGCTGCGGTCTGAGGTGTGGGGCATGATCAGTCCTCCTCAAGCTTATTGTACGTAGAGGCCAGAATCGTTATGTGATGGCACCTTTGTGTTGACGAAACAGCTCACAATAGTCATTTAAATCTCCTGAAACCAAATGCATCGCGTCTTAGTTTTACTTGCATATCTTTTGAAACTTCTGTAACATAGTCATACGTACGACATGGCAACTGGATTCATAACACACGCAGTGGGGCAACTTAAAGTAGCAGGTCTTCTTATGGCCCCATTCAAAAAGAGACACTTCTGAATTGTGTGGCCAAACAGCTTGACCCCTAGACTTATCAGGAAATTGCCTTGTAGGAGTTGAAGCTATAATGAATTTGCACCAGGTAGCCTAACCACTCAACACCTTCGGAGAAGAATGGTCTTGGACTAGCATTCAATTATTTTCCACTAGAAACATTTATTTATCACAGTTGCCTCTGGTGCCTTTGTTTGTTTTCCCTGGTTGCCTCCTTTGAAGGAGATTGGTATTTTGTGCAACCTTGATGGTCCTGAGTGCTAATTACTTTGGGATCTTAAGGCTGATTCACAGGAGAGTATAGAAATAGTTAGGAAATGAGGCATGGTGGTGTATATGTGTGTGTGTGTGTGTGTGTTTGGCGATACACATACGCAGCATCATTGAAACGTGTAGTCAGGATGGTAGCAGGGAATTAGTGCGGCTGTCAGTGAGCGGACCTCTTGTACCGTGTACAGTATGCCTGAAGGAGTCTGAACCCTGCTGCGCTTGTCCTTTGACCTTCACGTCCACATATAGTTTACTATCGTCACCTTTCCTGTGTACATGCATGCAAATCCACTGTGCATCTCAGCATCAGTTTAGCCTTGTTGATGAGCTGGTTGCTGGCGTCCACACATGTCTCCTCTTATACAAGCTAAGCTAATTGAGCCTGTGCCTAGAAGGTTAACTGAAGCTGAGAACAGTTTGAATCTGCATATTCAACCTATTCTCGTTTTGTCCTGTGTGGATCTGTGCTCACTAACTGAACACTGAGTGATTCTACATTACGTCATAGCGAGAGGTTGAGGCAATGCAAGCCACACTGGGCTGTGTGTGTTTGTCTGACGAGTTAACAGTAAACGCTGGCTGGACACTGTAGAAAAAAGGATCCTGTTCGTGCTATATTCACTTCACTTTTCATGGCGTCCATGATATTGGTGAAATCACGACCACACGTCCTAGAGGGAGCTAAAGATGTGGACGCAGTCTGTGAATCAATCTGCAGCATTTAGTCTGTAATTAGGTTCAGCTGCACCAAGTGAGTCAGCCCAGTCCCTGCCAGTTTCTGATGCTGAGAGCTCCGGGGCGTTTTCTGGATGTGGGGCTCATCTATTCAACTGTCTGAGCTGCCCCTCAACTTTCTGTCATGAACTGTATATATGCTCTGATTAACATGTCTTAAGTCACACGATGCAAGTTCCCTCTCAGAAAGCCATTGATTCCAGCCTCTGCAAAGATGTTCTTGTCGGGGTCTTTGTCAACGCTCAAGATCATGAGGGGAGAACGGTTTGAATGGGATTATTGATCTTGTACCCAGAGCTGAAGGGCCCCTTTGATGTTGTTGTTATTTTATCACCGTGGAAAATGAATTTTTCCTGGGCTGTAGTCTGTGGGCAAAGGATTGCTGTGTGCCTCACAGTGTTTGGAGGGCATCTTTTGGGGCTTTTAAAAAGGATTTAAAAAAACAAGCGTCTTCCACCTTAGGCATGACAGCTGACAAACTAAGAAACTAAGAGGAAAACTGATATAGCGGTTTATACCTCTACTTCACCTGCGGGTGGGTTTTCTCTGCAGAGGTCATTGAAGTGGCATAATAGATGAACTTTTAGAGCTCATTGATCCTTTGTCAAGCTGAGGGTCTGAAGAAAAGGACGTTTTCTCTGCATATTTTGTTTTTTCTTTGGCACTGACAGTACACATCTTACCCTAATAGCATAATCTATATTATCTATCTTCATAAAAGACTCACTACAGGAGGCATCTGACAGACGTGTAAGATATTTATATGTGTGCAGACCTGAGTCGTTGGAGGAGAGACAAATCTTACTGACATAAATATAAATTCATTATTATACATGAACAGATTGGTCAGACTAACATGTTTCCTGGTCGTAGGAACTGGAGAGAGTGACTGCATTACAGACGAACCTGCAGCTGGCAGCAGTCATTTGCACCAATGCAAGACGGTAACATGATTTTATTATTTTTTATCTGTTTGAGTAAAATATGGCATCAGATTCCACGTTTAGTGATTTTCACTTAATGTAAATACAATTAAGAAATTATTTAGTTTTGCTCTTAAAGTAAAGTAGCTACAGTACATGTGGCCTGCAAAATTAAAGTTGAACTCTGTCATTTCGCCATCTTGTGTGAAGGCAACTGAGTGTGTCGAAGGAGGGATTCACTGAGGCCAGCCTTGGTCTGTTGGCCAATCAGAGAAGACGACAACTGTTAACAGGCCTGCTCAAGTCTCTAAGGACCATCAAGACGCTGGTAAAGTTGACTTAGTTTCACTAAGGTGTTTAATACCAAGCTGCATGTAGGGAGCTTTCAGTCAGGTGATCTGTTTATTTACATTAAAGCAAAATGTACTTTAAAAAACTCAAAACAGAGTGGCTTAAAACACATCATTTGAATTAATGAAGAATACTAGACGTCTAGACGCAGGGAACACGTCTTAGTGCTTGTCATGTCAGTTGGTTTGTACTGTTATGCTTGGTAATGGTATATTTATTTATAACACTAATCAAACATGCCGGACTTGATTGCATCGAGTTGCTTGGATGATTTGCTTGCGTTGTAATCATTAAAAGATTTCAGATCAACATGGCCACAGCAGGAAAACATGGAGAAACGTATCCTTTAATCCTGAGGCCTGATAGTGAATTTATCCTGTCTTCACGTCTGTGTGTGTTCATACCTCCTCTCACAGCAAAGAACAGATGTACGACTCAGCGAGATGCTTGAGGTATTGTCATCCCCTCTGCAAACACAAACATGAGATATGTTTATTAGTGGCTTGAAAGGTCGACGTCTGTTGCATTGAAAGCTGAACCAACACAGAGTAGATGATGCCATAAGCGTCTTTATTTCTAAGGTCAGCTTTAGCACATGGAATGGGTTTGTCTGTCTGCTGTAATAACTAACATTAAAAAAAGCTTTTAAAACTGGATGCGCGGGAAGAAGTAAACATACAGTAACTGCTACCACAGCTAGTTTTTCATTTACCACAGCACAGTGGAACAATGCATTAGATGACATCGCTTCTCTGTTTCTGTAGGAGGAAGACTATCCAGGTGCTATCCAGCTCTGTCTGGAATGCCAGAAGGCTGCCAGCACCTTCAAACACTACAGCTGCATCAGGTACAGTAGAATGTTAGATGTTGAGTTGTATCAAATAGGAACGGACACGGATTTAACACAGCTGCTTGCGTTAAACATATTAGTGCTCATCTGCTATTGTGAGAACCTTCTAGACGTTGGTTGGGTTGACGATGAAGAGAGACGGCTAATCACAGGCTGGTTGCCTAACACAGATGGCCAGACAGACGAATGCACCAACAGATGGACAGAAAGCCAGACAACCCTGATAAAAGTGCATGAGATCATATGAAGAGCAATCGTGAACCATCAGGGTAATTCAATTATGTCCTCGTGCATCGTGGTGCATCCACCACTAGTGTAGTAAAGCTGCTGACTACTGGCCTCAGCTGTAAAATACATGGGGTTTAATAGAAAACTGTTCATCACAAGCATGTGTGGAAAGTTATAGTAATGGCAGACAGGCTTTACAATGAAACGCAACACCCAAACCAGCGAAGAAGACACTGGGGGTTTCTATAATGTCATTTGAGTGACTGCTGGGAAATTGTTAATAAAACACTATAATGCACAGGAGGCTGAATTTTCCTCCCACTCTTTCCTGCCAGCATCTGTTTATCTGTGTGGATATTGCATCTGTTTTCACTGCGTCATTAATATACCATTAATTTCGTTGCATATTCATGGCGATGATCACTCGAATGTGATGGGGCGATAATGTGCGGAATAGACGTGCATATCATTTGCCATCGAGGATAACTCTCAGCACAGCCAGCCTCTCAGCGTAGGCTGTTGTGATCATCACAAAAAGAAGGACGCATTCACACGCAGTCTGCCTGGACAGACGTTTTATAGCCCGTCTCACCTTTGCTTGCCACGCGCTAAATGTGGTCATTGTTAACATTGATGCATTGATCCCACATCCGTGCTGCTCTGTGTTAACAAGCACGTTCTGTTTAAGGTCCAGAATCACTGGAACCATGACGGTTAATCAGACTGTTGTGGTCTGCTGAACCCTGTAGTTATGGCTTTCTACACACTGCCCATAATGACACATGGAGGCTTTGTTCCATTTACTGATTTCTTTTGTCCCTTTGCCGAACCTTTTAAAAGCCATTATTGTTTTTCTAAGGATGCACCTCAGCCTCATACCCGGCGTCAGTCGGTCTTTGCTGTCAGCTGTTGGTTAGTTCAGGACCTCTGCATGTCAGCACAGTGCTCGTAAACTGTGACCTGTGCTGTGGTAAATGGTGTAATCTCCTGTAGCCTGTGACTACGCTGGAAGCCACAAAAGCACAGAAACAAATGTACACACATCCCTCCCATTTAGAAAATGGGAAAGTGTATGAAATGTGCTGGTGTATGATTGACAAGTCAGTTGAGCCACGTAAGAAGAAGAGCAGAGGCCTCCTGCTTTAATTTCTTCGTCACGTTTCTTCCCAGTATCAAACAAACGCTTTAGTGTCGGCAGCCCGACATGATGCTGCGAGCGCTGCAGCAGTTCCGTCAAAGCCACAGTGGCTGCCTCCTCCTCTCTCTGCTTGTGTTTCTGCAGACACTGTGCCTGTGAACATTCAGTTCTCCATAACTATCTGCTGCTGGGATTTGTATTTGTGTGTACATGTAGCAGTCATTTAGTGATGAGGAATGAAGTCCACGCTGTACTCGCAGCAGCAGCAGCAGGACCTGAAAACATGCGGATTGGTTACTTTGATCCGAACCCGTTATATAGGGAGGTTTTTTTGCCTTCACACACATTTTTTCCGCATTTGTCTGTCACCATTAGAAATTATGTTTTGCTCTTGGAGAAAAAAAAAGAATAATCAGAGTACAAATTGTTGGTCTGAACCATTTTCCCACTTTCTCCATTCTTTGCTGAACCTCTTTCTTATTGCTCTTTCCTCTTTCATATGACTCATAACTTCCTGTGCCTATATAGCCTGTATCCAGCCAATCCTGGAAGCTCAGCACATGCTGCCTGTTGAGTGAGTCAGCAAGTCACAGTGGAGGAACTTGCTTTAAGGCTCTGTGGACACCTATTGCCAAGGATAATTGAAAACGGAGGGAAAAAACTCTGATTTCCCTCTAACTCTATCTCAGTCTTAGTTCCTTAAGGGAACAGATTGCTAATTAGCTTTTTCCTCTCATCTGTTAGTTATATATTCTTTCTGATGATGGAAGGATGCCACTGTGTAGGGAGGAGATCATCTGTGCATGCAGGAACACTCACTGGGCAGTGTCATTAAATAATAAACATGCCTTACCGCCTTTGGCTTCATCTTTTGTGTCATTCCTTGGAAAATCAAAAGAAATTTGCTCAGCATATATTGTGATGTGCAATTATGGATCTTTTTGTGGCATTGATCTACATTAGATACATTTGCTGTAAAGCAAAAAGTATTTTCCAAATAAACAAGTGAGTTATATTTCTAAACAATACTTAGAGTCAAGATACTGAGAGATTCACAAAAAGTAAAATCAAAATATTTATCAATATTGCAAAATCAAGTCAGGTCCTTTAATCAGTCAGTTGTTAACGTTAGCTCTGCTGTGTTACACACGGGCCCTGATCCCTGTTCACATTGATCCGGTGCCTTTTCTCACATGCTCTTCTAACACTGTCCACTTCGAACCTTAGCTACTGCAGCGTGGGAGACCACTACGGTGCTCTGTGAACAGCGCATTCATCCTGTTGGCTCCTGTGCTTTGCTTCTTATGTTTGTCTGCCAGACCCTAAGCCCTTGTTTACTGCTATCCTAAGCCTTGCATATGGACATTCTGATTTATTTCTTCAGTGTGCAGTATCTGACATCGATGAGTTCACCCTTTGGTAGGAGAGCCAGCTCACCACCTTCTTCTTATGTTTTCTTTAGCTTGGCTTGCAGCTGTAATTTCCTCTGAGGATACAGGCTTTGACCTGCCTTACTGATTTTATACCAGTACCCGGTTGAAGTAGTGCTAATGCAGGTATTGCTGCTCACTGGTTCAGGCATATTGTGGTAGTAATGGGCATTTTGAGTAGCACTCCACTGGCGGCTGCTATATTACACTGTTGGAATGCAAATTGTCACTCAGCCTTGACAGTTAACTTCAAAGGCTGATGGTATGCGAGTATCTTCCTTTAAGGCTTCACTGCAATGATAGCACGATAGAGCAACACAGAACAAGGCATCTACCTGTAAGTCTCATTCATTCATTCATCGCTTTGTGCTCAGCTCTGCGCTTACTAACTTGCTTCAGTTCCTGTGTTTTTGGACACTTCTCTGCGAGGATCTCACATTTCCTCCATACAAAATGAGTCTCCGGTTGTGATAACAACCTCTTCACTATGTTTGAACATATTCTAGCTGTTATTTTTTTTTTTACTGGGTCTCTCATCCATATTATTCCTCACATTCACAGGCACACAAAGGAACACAGGGGACTGGGTTTTTTAAATGCAGTCTACTTAGATTCTTCCTCCTCCTCACTCTCATCATTCTCTATCCCCAGCTTGAGCTAAGCTAAGATGCTTAATTAGCATTTGTTAAGGACGCTATCCCTCTTGGGTTGCTGCGGTCTCTCAAGGCACAACGTAAGAGAGGCTGACCTGCAAAAGACCCCGAGCAAAGCAGGGACATTTGCAGGGAGGCGCTGGAACAGAGGGTGATTATAAACGGGTTCAGTGCAGGGGGAGTCACAAGGGAATTGAACTGGTGTCTTGGGATGGGCAAAGCAGCTGCTGAGTGGAAAGCATTACCCAGAATGAGGCAAAATCTCTGCGAGCACCTTGGATGTGTAGGCGTTTTGTGTCTTAGATACAGTGGATTCCAGTGTAGAAGACAAAAAAAATGACAAACGCATGAAAAACACACAAAAAAATAAAGGTTGAGTCTGGGGATACATCCATTTCCTTGAAGCAGCAATTTGCTTTGTTTTTTCGTATTGCTCCTGTTAATTGATTCATAGAAAACTTGATTGAGTTTTCATAATTCAATTATTTGTCATTTATTAAAAAATAGGTTACAGGTTTTAAACTGTGTTTCGTGATGGAAGATTTTGTATTTCTGCCTTTTTATATCTGTCAAGCTAATGAATTAAACACCAGGGAATCATTTCTGGCGTCTTATTGTCACAACAACAAAAACTGTATCTTTAGCAAAAGACAATGAAATTTGTTGAGTGACTGTGTTCAGAATTGATGAACTGTCAGCAATCTCTTATTTTCTTTCACAGTGAACTGAATTCCAAACTGCAGGACACCCTGGAGCAGATAGAGGTATGGCTTTCTGTGCTTCATCTGTAATTCTGTTATTTGACTAAATAAGTCAGTTTGTAAGACTTTTAAGGGTGAATAATAGTTTGCTCTAACCTTGTAATTTCCAGAAGCTCTCGTATGAAAGAAACAATTTATACCTAATTTTGACTTTCTCATTCTTGATGTGCCAAATCTCAACACATTCAGAAAGCCATTATTGTGAGTGTGAAAGCACAGTAAATTATATCTTTTCCATCTCTAGCTGAGTCTTTGTAGTATTATGTGATGAATGGTATGCAAAGCAATTTTCTCAGCACCACGGTGCTTGAGTAGATTAATTACTTACAGTTTGGTCTGTATGCAATAAACAGCTGTGCGTGCACATACACGCGCGTAGCCACGCACTAAAGTGCGTGTTTGTTTACCTGTCAGCGTGACTTTGTTAATAAGAAGCAAAGCAAATCTCCTCACTCACAATAACATGAAACGTGGGCCTGTGTTCACTGTCGGGTGCTCATCAAGACGCACGAACACACTTCTGCTGTACTGTAGCTAAATAGGTCAAACCTTGGTTGCCTCCCTGTTGTTTTCACATTTAGTTTTTTACAACACAACAGCTAAGCATATGGTGTGTATCCCACATGTATACAATATTAATAATAATAATAATACAATTGATATTTTTATTTACTTGACTTTGTAGAGATCAGTGTAAAATAATAGACAAAAAATAGATGACAATATGTACGGTAGCTCTTTAAGCACATCTACGTGGTGATGTTGGGTGTCACTCGAGGTCAGGTGATCATATCAGAGTTATACAGATCCCTGTGTCCCCAACTTCACTGTTGCACTTCTTTCTTTTCATTTCTTTGTCAAAGAGTTACACACACTTACCAATTACCTGGCCTTGGCCTAGTGTTGTAGCTACACTGCACTCGTCTAAATCTCTGGTCCTAACATTGTTAATCCCCGTCTTTGCCCTTCCCCTCACTTTGTCCCTTTTTACCTTCGTCATCTATCTATTTCTGGCTCAAGGAGCAGCTTGATGTCGCCCTGTCGAAGACTTGTAAGCACTTTGATGTGTCACACTACACTAAGGTCCAGGTGGCCTACACACTCCTCGGCAAGACACAGGTCAGTGATTTAACTTCTTAGCAAGGTAACAGTAATGTCTAAGCATCACTGGGTGTGATGATCTGCTAGTTGTCCTCACTTACTGCTTATGTCTTTGTGTCTTTGGGTTTTTTACTTTTAATTTCTGGGGAAATACATTTTTGGAGAAGATGAGAGTTTCAACAATAATTTTGTCAGTTCTTATGCTTTTGAAAACTATTAGTATTGTGTTCAAACAGTCAGAAATGTTTTATTACTTACTACTAATATTTTGTCATAACTTACATTAGAACAGAATAAGCATTCTGTGAACAGGCTGGTAAAATTATTACTGAAACACATGACTGTAATTTGGTTTGTTCAAGTTCCTGTATTTCATTATTGGTTTTTTTTATCACAGTGAGTGATTTTACAGTGGAGTAAAGAATATGTTTTTGTTTGAACGATGGCCCCCACAGTTTACACCCACAGAAATGGAATGAAATATTATCAAAATATTGTAACAAAATGTAATGTTTGTTTCCACGTGGCTCTGGCTGGATCAAGTTGATCAGTTAACACGGTTTCTTAAAATGTTCATGATCTTTATTGACAAATTTGTTTCTATAGAGATCGTTCTGCTCTTTCCTCTGAGGAGCATTCCTCTAATGTGAGGGGTTCTGTGAGGAGTTTTGCAGGCAGGATGAGCTAGTGCATGTCTGATTCAGTGTGTGTGTCTTCTGAATGGACTCTGTGTTCTGGTCTTCTCCTCTGTGCTCAAATTCTTGGGACAACAGATGTCCATTAAATCAAAGCATGATCTTACTCATGAGGTGGAGTAAAAGGAGTCCTTCAGGTCAAACCTAGTGATAAAGGGACGCTGCAGCACCTGGCTGGGTGCTGTTTTGTGATTTGGAACCAGTTGCAGCATGTGTTTCACCAACTCTGCGAAGTTCTCCATGCAATCTGTTTCTGACAGGCATCTGTCAGAAACAGATTCCTGCTGGATTATCTTCAGGTCATCCAGGGAGCTCAACATGCAGCCAATCACAGGAATGTGTGCATACTCGTGTGGTGTCATGAGTTTCCAGATGTTTGGCCAAGTCTTTTAAAAAAAAATCGAACTTGTCTTGAGCAGCGTTGAGGAAATATCTAGGCAGCTGACTCTGAGTTTGAGTCATATGCCAAATTATTTGATATTCACAGCTCCCAGGGTAAGGCCCAAAGCCCATGAACAGCTCAGCTGCAACACAGCCCAGAGACCACATGTTTATGGCCTCATTAAAGACCCTTAATAGTCTCTGGAGCACTGTACTGTGTGGGCTGAAAATATGAGCCTTGTTGTGCTTTTGTAGGATCACAGGCAGAGTCATTTAGCTTTGTCTTTAGTAGCTGCTGAACATGGTCAACCGTTATTATATCCCCTGGCTTCAGATCCCAAGCAGCGATGCCTCGCTGCTGTGAGTGGTGGAGTTGCATATAAAACATAAAGGGAGGCTTTAGGTAGGAGGTATTTCTAAAAAAACATAACTAGCATTGATAAAAATCTGCAGATTCAGCAAACCACAGTCAGCCACTATTACGCTGCCCGTTCAAGATGGGTTTACCATGGCAATGCACTGATGGTGGACAGTGACTACCAGCTAACATCTGCTTCTGCTGACTTGATGTGAAAGCTCTCAGTAGTGCTTTGCATCACATACAGCACTGTGTGCAGCGGGTCAATCTCCAGAAAACTCTGCAGCACCATCTTAATTTGAATCTGAAGAGAGAAGCCTCACTCTGCTGGCTTGCTCGACGTGGGCAGTTTTTGTCAGTGTTGAACAGGATGCACCTGGCTGAACTCATAAGTAAGCATTTTTCTGTGCTGTTGCAAATGTTAAACCCCACGACTGGATCCCTATCATCGCATGAGAAAGTCATTCACAACATTCTGCTGCTCTGTGAAATTTCACAATACTGTTTGGCCACGAGAGACCTTGCTGTAAACTAACTAAAACTAAACTAAAATGAATATGACATTCGTTTTGGTCTTACTACAACGTCCACAAGCTACTGTAGTAATCAGTGTATGCAAGCCACTGAATGGGATGAACAGCTAATTATGACACCTTCTTCTGACACTTGGGGAATTTGGCCATTTACAGCAGGTAATCAACCAAAGATTGATGTTGCTTTGTGAAATTAACAACCACCACAGGGCTTTTTTTATCTCATACTAGAAACCATGAGTGTCATTAGTATTCAAAATTGGAGTCCATGTTGATTTTAATAAATATGCCGCCCGCCTCTTGGCCTGAACAGCCACCCTTGAGCTGGAGACTGCGTCATCAAAGCTTGTTGAGAATGAATGTTTTTCTTATTACTGTGACAAGGAGCATTTTCAGACTCGCACGCTAACTAATGACTTGTTGTTGGCTCCTTAAAGTTACCCCCAAGTGGGCATCTTGTTGTTTTTATCTTTATTTCCTTTTATCTTTGGTCCTTCTGAAAGTGTTTGTCGCATTTTCTCCCTGCATCCCCCCTCACAGATGTTCTTTGTTTGAATCTGAGCTTTTCCTCACTCAGACATTTGTTCCTGATCATTTTCATCTGATGCGTAGATGAATTATGTCGTTTAGAAGATCACACCACCTCAGTCCATTTGTGTTTCCTGTCTTCTTACACTGTTGTCCTTCACTCTCATTCCCAGGCTCCGATGCGCTGGTTAGTCATAGCTAATGAACGTGACATCCAGTTTGCCTTTCCAACACTTAGAGAAGCGAGAGAGTAGACAACATTGGTTAAGTAACTACAAATGCATGATTTTGTTGGCTCATGCAGGGGATATCCTAATTATTATGAGTTGCCATGGTTACCTGTAACAAATTAGGCAGAGCTTTATTGTCTAATGTTTGATGTGATGTTCGTAGGTTTGATACAGTGTGACCGCAGCTACAGGCAGCAGCTGATCAACTGTGCTACACCATGAACGTCACTGATGTAGCTGATTTTTTGCTCATATTGAGTCATTAGGTTTTGTAGAAACTGGAGACAAACCTGCTCATATCCACAACTGACTTTATAAAGAGTCTGCAAAGGAATAGCGAGTGTTCAGTATGTGTCTAAGGTTTGTTCTTGATCGTGGCGTCTTGATAAAAGGGTTTTCATAACATGTGCTTGGCTGTCCTTGCAGACTGCTATGGACCAGCTGCATATGCACTTCACCCAGGCCATCCACAACACCGTGTTCCAGGTGGTGCTGGGTTACGTGGAGCTGTGTGCTGGTAACGCTGATACCAAATTTCAGAAGATGCAGTACAAGGACCTGTGCACGGTAAGGAGATGAGTGAATGTTGACTGGATGTTTGTGCGCTTGGTCAGTTTCTTCCACCTGGGACTGAACCTTTGTTTTGCTCTCTAACATAAGTGATTGAGATCATCGGTTGAGAACCATATTAGTATAGATGCAGATAATCAGTCTTGCGCATGATGCAGTACTAGTGCATTGCAGCGACAGCACTTTCTGACTGGGTCCCCTTCCGGCCCACGCGCCTCAGTTCCTTCTCTGTCCCTTTCTCCCTCCCTCAGATCAAAATAAATCACATTTGCATGCCCAGTAAGCTGTAACTTGGTCAATTCATCATGTTCTCCTCCCCCAGAGGCCGGGGGTCTGAGGTCTGACCTACACTGTACAGGGCTAGAGAGAGTATAGATAAAGGTACCACCGCCAGGTCTGGGGATACTTTTTTCCTTTATTCTCTCCTCATATATCAGCTGTCATAGTTTTTTTACTCCATGTTTGGCCTTGTTGTTGACTGTACAGCTTTTTACAGGGGCCCTGCCTGTTGTGTTCATGTCTACATTTCCATTTGCCTCTTACCTTTGTCACTCACCACCATCAGTTGTTCCCCTGATTTTTGTCTTGTTTTTCTTCTCTGTTCAGTGAGCAGTTGAGAGTCTGGAGTCAGGATTCATATTAGACTGATCTGGCTGGATTCAGCTAGTAAATTAGCACTTTAGACAAAGTGGAAAGGCTCTGATTAATTGTTACGATGTTGCCATTCTGAGGAGAAGGTCTGCTCGGATGATCCTTAACCGCTTGGTATTTAAATGTACCTAAACACTACCCGCTAAAGCTTTGACGTTGTCTTCACCTGACAAGATCGGTTCAAGTGCTGTTGATGTTTTTATTTGTTTCACTGGTGTACAAAGACAACAGAAGTCGTTTCTCCCTGAATATTTCAGTCAATGCTACATGATTTTTATCCTTTGCACTGTTATTTTATTTGGTCTTGGGCTTATTAGTGATCTGTATCAGGAATGTCCTGTAGACATTCTAGTATGTACTTGGTTTTGATAAATATCCTGTCGCATCCTGCGTTGCCTGAATGATTCCACTCAGACCAAATGTACACACACGCTGTACGAACACTCACCAGTTCAAGATTGATGAGACGTGTGGTCACACTGTAGACTGTATGATCATGATTGATAGGGCAGCACCTACACACACAGGTACATACTCAAATGAAGAGGTATGAAAACACCCACACACACTTCATTTGTGTCACTGGCAGCAGTTTCAGCCTTTGTGCTGTGGTTTCTATGGGAATACTATATCAAGTACTTTGCTTGCTTTTCCTCTTTTGGATATTTTATTTAAAGTACAGTTAACATCTATGTGTAGGGCTGAGGTGGTTGGTTATAATCTGAAATGGTTCACAGTGTTGAAACATTTACTTCAGTTTCCCACTGAGGTTGTTTTGGGGCTTTTCACTCAAAACACATCCCCAGGTTTTCTGTGGCTAGTATAGAAAAATGCCTTTGACAAATCCTGGTTGGAATCGATAAAGTGGCCGAGGAAATTGGCTCAGTAATACTCTCTGCTCTTCCCGCTGATTGCTGTTGTTTTGCCCTTGGTATTGAAGAACCCTCACCAGTCCCAGTCCAGTTGATGGCTAGAGACTGTGTGCTGCATCAATAGGAAACGAAAAGCAAACTTACTCATTGTTCCTCTAATAAATACAGTGACAGAAGTGTCAGTCACATAGACCTGCCTCTTAGTTATGGCAGGTTAAAATTCAAGGGAAATGAGAACACCCAGAAAGGTCACTTCTGGTCCTATTAATTTTACATCCACAGCTCATCATTATTGGCTGGCTTCACTCCTTATTGATCCCCTGGCCTCTCTGACTTTGGTAGAAGTAGAGCTTTTTCTCTCCCTGAACCACAGAAGAGAAGGTGACCATACTGTGTATACATTTTAGACGTCACTGAAATGATATTGTGTGTCAGTAGGAAACCTCATGTTTAGTTTTGATGTCATTTATATTGTGCTGTGGGCATGAATTCTCCGCTAATGGTGCTGAGCATTTCTTTGGCCTATCAAACACATGCTGTCATAATGAACTTAGTGACTTGTAGCAGCAACTGGTGGCGCCTTAGCTTTTTAGGATAGTTTTCTGTGGGCCATTTGCTCTGCTGGTATTAGGGAAATCACACAGATTATGAAACAAACACCATCCAGATGCTCATCAGTAACCCAACATGTTCCCTCCCATCCTCCGCTCTGCAGCAATCCATTATTTTCATACACACTGACCTTCAGCACCGCTGTTTATTTGAAGGATAGATTATTTTGCAAAGGCTGCAGACACAGTTGCTTTTTCATTTTGAACAGTGCCATGATCCTACATCTGCTTGACTGCTAATTCATTACCAAACAAATCTGCTGCCAGACACTGTGCGTCTTGTCAGACCGTTCTGCAGCTTGATTTTTGATCGCCTGGACAGGTTCCACATTCATTGTTTCAGTGTTTGGATGATGCACGTTGTTCTTAGACAGCAGAAAAATGACTTTCACATCTATGTAGACTGGAGCCTACAGTTTAGCTACAGCTCAGCATTAGACGACATCTTTTGGTGCGACCATGAAGCTTTCAGTCGAGAATCTATTCCTGACATATCACTAAGACATGCTCTGCTGAAAGGTGTGGAGCTTTACTCACAGCAGTCGTTGCACAGTTGGGGGTCTTTATTGCAATGCACTTTTTTTTTTGTCCGCAACAGCCACTGTCTGCAGTCTCGCGTACCGTATATGACACGTGTTGACCTTGTTTTCTCAGTTTTTATTATCATTCTGTCTGAAGGACTTTGAGTAAATGGCGCCTCTAACCTTCCTTTCTTAACTTCTTTCTTGTCAGCATATCACCTTGGAAAGCTACATTCCCTGCCTGACAGATCTTTGCAAGGCATTGTGGGAGGTGATGCTGAGCTACTACCGCACCATGCAGTGGCACGAGGAACATGACAGACAGGAGAACGCACCCACTCCAGGTAATTTATTTTTCAACAACACTTCTCGGTTTGTTCTGACCTGCATTTCCCCATGGAAGCATCTTGCTTTAGTGCAATAACAGCTTCAATAAATAAATCCGCAACCTTTCACATCCCACAGAAAGACACCATGACTTTCACATTGGTCACACCTTCTGTCTTTGTACAACCCATTATCACTCTGTAACTCTGCTTTTGTCACCACTTTCCATCTCCACTTTTTTATTTTCCAAACATCCGTGGAAATGCCAATTCTCTTATATCCAGCCGCCTTTCTCAGCTGAGACAGAAATACGCATTCGTAACAGTACAAGTACACGGCCTCTCTGGAAACTGACTCTCTGAGAACACAAGATGACGCTGCACTTCTTCTGTCCAAAAGCTTCTGTCTGGATCAACAAGACAAGTGCTGCTGCTTCTGTCCTCCCTTCCTTCAGTCAGCCACCAGATGTGAGCAGCCTTGAGATGAGATTTAGAAATAAGCTCCATTAGTAGATGGATTTCTAACTTCCCAAACACCACTGTTTGTGCCCTTTCCTGCATAGTAACAGATTGATAGTCGCTGTTGGCCATACAATGTAGAATTCATTAGGTGGATAGATGAGGACACAATGATGTCCTGAACGGTTGGTGACAGGCTAGTTCCTCGCGGCCCTTTACTAGACACTGTCCTTGGACAGTTAAAGGACGTACACCACATTCTTTCTCACATCGCATCTGTCATCTCATCGTTTGATTGGCTGTCACCTCTGTCCTCTGGGTGAAGGTGTCCACTTGTTCTATCCTGGGGTTCACCTCTAGACACGTAATATGCACACGAGCAGTGATTTACTGTACAAGCTTTGTGTCATTTGTCGAGCAATGCTACACTTTAGACCCACAAAAAAATCACTTCCCTTTTATTCCCACACACAAACACACATACACATACAAGCAAAATGAATTCAGTGCCGCAGCGACATGATATACATAGAACTAGTTAGTGCGATGTTTAACTAATTAATCTTGCCACTTAGAGAAAGGAACGGCTGTTTCAAGAAGTAACCTGGACCAGGCTCATATCCCTGCCTGACTAAATGGATTGGCCGGTCATGTCCGATCAGCACTGATGGCTGTCAGGTGTAGAGGGCTCGACTGTGAGAGTTAATACTGTAGCTGTGCCTAGACATGAACCGTGGATCGTGTGATGATGCTTCACTGCTTCCTTTCAGATGGTCTCATTACGATATTCAGGAATCGTGAGTTGTGCTTCGACTTTTCTCTCGTTAAACTTTTCCAAATTCATGCAAAGTCACACACAGGCTGATGCCGTGTGAGTCATACAGCAGCAGTTAAGCGCCGGTGGGGAGCTGGGGCCCCTGTAGGTGTTGGCCCTGTGAGTCACCAAAACTGTAACAAACAATGCTACTAAAAGTCAAATGTTGTTTACCACCCACAGACATTTTCATAATTATTATTAAGCTTTTCCAAGGAGTTGACCTTGGTAGGCTGTGACTTTCTTTGTGACTTTCTCTAACGTATTTTACGGTAAGTTGTCATGATGGCACAATTTAGATTTTAATCAGTGAATCCAACACAGATGCTACACATTCACCATCAAACTTTTCAAGTGAATGAATTTTAATGAGAGTCACAATATGTTGACCTGCTCGTTGTGATTTACCTTTTTTGGAGGATATCATTGTGTCCAGTGACCTGTAATTCATCCACGACTTTGCGTTGTTATTTCTAGAATGTATGGTTCTCAGTTATGTACCATCAATTATTCAGTCACACTCTCCGCTCTGCTTTGCTGAAGCTCTCAGATTTCCTAACCTCAGTTTTACTCCGTCGTTTTCTCTCTTTTTTTTGCTCCTCACACTCTCTCTACTATCCTCGTGCTCATTAACTGGATCCCAGATATGTCAAGTTACCGTGTCACGTTGCCTCCCGAGCCCTTTTGTCTTTTAGAGGATGATGCAGTTGTGTTCAACAGTTCTGTCCCTATTACTGACGTTAAATCAAGGCCAGTGTTATGGAGGCCACTGTTTGAAATCAGTTTAGGCATAATGGTCATCAAAATTATTGTCAAGAAATATAGTCACATTATTAGAAATTAAGTTAAATCTGCAACAAGTGTGAGCTGTGGATAAATAGCACTGGTGAAGGAGGGGTCTGAGATGAATAGGCACATTTTATAAAAAAGAAAACACTAAGGCAGAGCCTGAAGCGTGTCGCTCACTGTCACGCTCATTCCAAAGTGCGATGATTGCAATCAGTTGGTGGGAGGAGACGCTAAAGCACAACGATCCATGATGGCTGCTTGCAGAGGCTTTCAACAATCTGAATGAGACTTAAAACAGGACCAGCTACAGAATGATGCTGGTCTGGTGGCTTGTTGCACTCTTAATTGTTAGAACATTTGTGTTCAACCTTTAAAATGTATTTGTTTGGGGGGGTGCAGAATATTTAATCTCAAGATGGACATGATAAGCACAGATTTTAGGATCATTTATGCAGTATTAATTCTTAATAATGCCAGTTGTTGCCATAATGTTTTGGAGAACCTATCGCTTTGAGGTGTTTCAGCAGATCAAACTTGACATGTCCTCCTCTTGAGGATTTTCTCACTTCTTTGTTACATTGGGCTTCCTGTCAGAATCCCTAGTAAGGCTGAGTAGATCCTTTGTGCTGCTACAGTAATTGTTTGCCTGGGGGAGCGATTAACACACGTCCTGTGGGTGAAGTGCTGCTCTGAATGCGCACTGATTAATAAAATCAGTGGAGGGGGAAAAACCTTGTGTAAGGTAAACGAGGCCGAGCAGCAAATGCTTCTAAACAGTTCTGAAGTAAGACATTGCATATATAGGTTAATGTTAATGTAGTTTGAGTGTAGATCCAGTGAAACTGATGATTTAGCAGGAGGCTGAACATTTGTGCAAACGCACAAACCCGTATGCAAGCGACATTCTCATTAGCAGCTGAGAGCCCCTGAAGGTCACGCTCTCAACTTGTGTTCACTTACTGCTGCTTCCTCTGGAGCTCTTAATGGTTTATATACTAGTTTATTCTGCGTGTGTCGTCACAGTCTGTGATGTGAACGTAACAAACACTTCTTCTGCATGCTTAGACTCCAATGAACTCCAATATGTGCTTCATTGTAACCCCAGGAAAACCGTTGCAAATGCGTCACGCCACTGATTTTCACTTTGCGTCCAGCAGTTGAATGAACCTGGTCTTGCCGTAGCGATGGTGGTCTGTTCTTTTCACGTGTTTATTTCTATTTATGTCTCTAAACGCTTTTTGGTAATTTGTTTTCTTGTGTTTTTATGCTGAGCATGTTTCTATCAATCTTTTAAAATGCATTTGTATTGTATTTTTTTCTTAGAAACAAACTGACTAATGTAACACTGGCTGCATCTTACATTCCCCCTTCAGTGCTCTCTGCCCATTATATTTATTATAATGTAGTATCTGCAAGTGGGCATAATAAAGTTCCTGTTCGTACGTTTTAAATGGATGTGCTTTCCGTTTCAATGCGCCACTGTGAAAACACCCTCACCGCTACACATGCACACTTTGCTTGTTCGAGACTCACAAAATGGCAAGAGATGTTAATCGTCCTGCTCAGCAGACGAATGCCTCGCCCAGCGGGTCCGGCGTGCAGTGGCTCTGTTTTGACTGCAGCTGGAGACGTCTGAGTTAAGTTATGTGTTTGTATGGTCAAAGCTTTCAGTCTTTCAAGCTTCTCACTGCTTCAGAATAAGAAAAACACCGTCCGTGATTTATGCCTGTCTGCCTTGTTTTCTCTGACTAAAGCGTCTAAGCATCATCTGGTTTAATGGTTAATGACGGGCAACTGTGTGATCTCAGATGCACGGAGAGCAACACATTTTCTGTTAGTGACACATTTATGTCTGTTCTCGCTGCTCCTACAGCTTTTACATTGTCAGCTGAAGTTTGATATTTTGGAAAGTCTTTCCTCCTGAATGTCTTTCGCATCAATCTGTGGACCCCGTGCAGTGATTTGCGTACACGGAAAGGGATTTAGCTACTTAGCTGCTCTGAACATATACATTCTTGTACAATACTAACTAGACATGAGGAGGAACAGATGCTTCAGCAGGATTTATGCATTTTGACTTCATTTTTTTTATTGACCTGCCATTGAAGGTATCACGCACTCCGTGGCCCTGAACAATATTTAGCAGCAGCTGAATTTGTGATCATGACGCTGCAGTCGGTTCTGCCTAGATTTTAAAATGTATATGTGACACCTACTCATGAATACAGTGATCAGTAATCAAAGTTAGACAAGTTATCTACAAACAGAAATATTAGCATTCGGATTAGTGCTTTAAGGGAATTTAATGGGAGATTGACAGCCACATGCTTGTTGTTTTACAGGCTCACTGCTGCAGCCTTTCCTAGAGATCCTCTTCAAACAGGGCAAGCAGCGTGAAATTGATTGAGGCAATTTTCAGCTAAAGGAAAGTATTGCAGTCATTGTAGCCGACCGCTGCTGTGTCTGCACCACATGCTCTTCCGTCTGATCGGTCAGAGAAAAAAAGAGCCAAATAAAAGGATGGTGAGCTGATGATGGAGGAGGAACCATGTTCACTGAAGATGTCGGTGTCATCGTCTGACTGCCTGACAGTGAACTGTCAATCTTCTCCTCTCGGGGGACTGCGACCTGCGCTCTCTTTAAATGCAGACTGACAGCTACTTCAGTACGAAGCGTTCGCAGAGGGTTCTGCTAACATTCAGGCGATGGTCATGTACTGAAGAATTTTTACCTGTGGTTTTTAAAGTGGGTCAGATTTTCACATTAACGTGTACCTGGGAATTAATATTCTGCCAATTTAAAGATTGTTTGGCTGGACATTTGTGTTCATGATTTTGCCTGTCTGTCAAACAATCGATACATGAAATGGAAAAGAACAAAGACTAGTCAGTCTCTTTATTAACCATTAGTCCGTTTGTGTGCCCATAGATGACGTTGCAGCAGAGTCTGATGAGCTGGTGGTGGACCGCAGCTACGTGAAGAAGAAGCTGGAGCACGGCCTGACACGGATCTGGCAGGTCTGCAGAGACGAGTCTACATCTGTGAGGCCTAAAGCATCTCCCTGCTTCCACAAAGCACAATGTCCATGTGATTTCTCTCCTCAGGATGTGCAGCTGAAAGTGAAGGCCTACATCCTGGGGACAGACATGTCTAACTTTAAATACGACGATTTCATAGTGGTACTGGACGTCATCAGCAGGTACGTCCCAAGGCCAGAGGAGCCAGCTCGTTCCTTGATTTCACCCTTATTTTTGGTTTCATTTCCATGAATGGACACTAAGTTAAAAGTCACATTCCTGTTGTCAAGCTGCTCCGTTTTCGTACACTGCAAGTGGCAGCGTGGTCTGTGTTCAGCTGCAGTCTGTACACACACAAAATTCACATTTGAATGAGGTTGTACGTTATTAAGCAGAGCGGGTCTAACTTGCAGTGTTGGCATAGTGTGGCTGTACGCTGGTAAATAAGGCTATCACACACAAAGTGCCAGCATTCAGCGGTTCAGTAGGCACACATTTAAGAGTCCACTTATTCTGCTCTCTACAGACAGGACATGCTCTACCAGGTAACAGCTCTGGTAATAGTGGGACTTTTTTTTCGTGTCAGTGACAAAGGGCTTCAGGTTGTTGGAGCGTTCAAGGCCACATGCACTGTAACTCACTGGGTTGTATCGGGACAGCATCTTGCATCAGTGTTGCTTTATTGGTTATGTTTTGTTTTTTTTAACAAATGCATCTGTTGACCTTTGCCCCATTACCCTTCACCCCTCACTTTCAGGCTGATGCAGGTGGGAGAGGAGTTCTGCGGCAGCAAGTCAGAGGTTCTGCAGGAGTCTATCAAACGCCAAAGTGTGAACTACTTTAAAAATTATCACAGGTGGGCGTTAACGTTGCTCCTAGATCACGTGACAATGTCTTCCTGCTTATTCACAGTGTGAAGTATTAAACATTGAGTGTGTAGATCTGACTCGCTCAGTTACCGCATGTCATTAAAAAAGTTGTGAGATGACAGCAGAGGGAACAGATCTTTGAAAAGCAGGTTAACACGCAGTCACAGGCTTTATTCCCAGCATAGACCTCTCTGGAGTAGATGTGTAATTACATTGTAACACTCACTGAGCTGGAAGCGCATTTACATCTTGATTACATAACCCCCTGCTAACTCCATGAATATGTATGCTCTCACACAGACAGCACCACCTCATCAGAGGTAATTCTAATTGTGATTTCCTGCGAAGAATCATTGATAAGATGTTGAAATGTCATAATGGTAATGAGCTTTATTGTTATGACACAAAGCAGAAAAGAGGGAGGCAAGGAGGCATGATGGGATACATCATTAGGTTAAAGGTGATGACATGGATGTGATGTCAGTGTAAATTGCAAGCAGAGAGAAAGGAAAGAAGAGGAGATGCCCACCCGGCTCCATTACCAGGGCACATTACACATGTTCCACCGCTGGCCAGGGCTTTCAGTGTGCATCATCTTTACATTAGTTTGAGTGTGATTGGCTAAGAGATGACCCATCGATGAACTTTGACTGGTGGATGCCTGTATTTGTCTGTCAGCCGCCTGCAGCAACGCACTCAGTCATCAGGGTGGTTTATTGTTAGCCTGTGGCTGCATAGGACAGAATGACATTGACAGGGTTCAGACATGATAAATATCTGAGAGCTTTGCCTCTGGTAATCTCTGCTAGCCTGCTTTCTGTAAGTAACTAAAATGTTTTCAGAGTTTTAATGTCCTTTAATTCTAAATGCATTACATTTCAGAAATATAGCTGTAGGGACAAGGAGCCAGTTTTAAATCTACTGGGTATGCTGCAGTGTGTAAGTCTTTGCTGAATCCTGCCTGTGCTCCACATCCTTTTACTGCTTCACTCACTTTGAGTACAGGTAACAAGGATTGCTCCAGCGTTTGAAGGCTGCTTTTCACCAGCTAATATTGATGTAGTAGGCGGGTGTAGTGGGACTGAGAACAGCCTTGAGCTGTGGTCCTTTTTCTCTTCTTTAGTTTTGTTACTAATTTTCAGGGCACGACTAGAAGAGCTGAGGATGTTCCTGGAAAACGAAACATGGGAGCTCTGCCCGGTCAAGTCTAACTTCAACATCTCCCAGCTCCATGTGAGTAAGAGTCACGGTAGCACTCACGCTTTCCACACTGTCACTCATTGCACACCCCCGCCACAGTAATTTACCCAGGAATATGAAACAGGAGGGCTCCTGCTCAGTGATTTCTGTGTGTGTGTGTGGGTGGGTGTGTGTGTACACAAGTTTTTCAGCCTGTGTATCAACACTAGACATACAGCACAACATAGAGGAAGATGAATCTGCTGCAGTCCCTCATGACCTGCACAGTAGTACTTTTATGAGCAATGAATACAAAAACCCCTGTCAAAGACAAATGTCTTACTAGAAGCAATGGTGTCAGAAAGCTGGAGTCACTGTCATATAATTAAATTTTTCCTCCATCCGTCTTCATTCCTCCACGTTTTGCGACAAACACACTTTTCTTTTATATTATCCAGCATCCACTGAATCAGTGCGTCTTTGTGTAATTCTGTTCAACCCAGGAGTTCAAGTTCATGGGGCAGTGCCGTTCTCCGTCAGTTTCCCCAAGCAGACATGTCGTATCCTCAACCATCCCGCTCCAGGACCAACTGTCTCTCTTCCAGCAGTACCTTAATGAGGGTAACCCCTTCGAGGTGCACATTGAGCATAAAGACGAGGAGACAGAGGATGTGCTGGCATCTAATGGAGTAAGTGCCAAAGTAATCAGTGCCCACTTGGTGTACGAGTGCGACCTGTGTCATTTACCCCTGGTCATTCATTCACTGCATTGTGTTTCCTTATTTGAACGGACATCGTGTGTGTCTGCTGATTCGGTAGTTGCTCACTGCTACCAGTCAGAGACACCTGCTTACATGAGCATGTCAAATTAACAAGGATGCTTGTTGAGGTAAAACAGAAAGCAAAGCTACTAAACAGACAAGTAGATTAATTGGGACATAATCACTGTGTGTCATGAAGTGGCTTACAGCAGCCCTCAAGCTGTCATCACCCCCATCATCACCATAATAAACCTTTATTAACAATGTAGGGCCAGCAGTGCAGAACCTCCCGCGATTATTATAGCACTTTGTTGCACTGTCTGACATGTAATATAAGTTGTTAAGTAGCAAATGAATCTACGTGCAGCGGCGGCAGCATCACAGAGCCCAAATCTAGATTAGACTGGAATATAATAACTCAGAATTTAATAAATGTAGCGTCTAATAATGTAGCATCTGTCTGTGATGCAGTAATTTTTCTATTTCTTATTCATCAGCGTTCAGTAATTTTCTGCAGCACAGAAAACCTGCTTGGTATGCTCTCCAATGCTGGAAACCTTTTTATTTCGTAGGAATAGTTTTTTCACTCTGCGTGTAGTGTTTATATAAATAGGCAGCACTTCCCCAAACTGAGTGTTTTATTATTATTTTTTTATTATAAGTATAGAGCCATACAGTTTTTGTGAGTCTGTGTTGCCCTGTACATGCAGGAACAGGCAGCATTTACCTTTTTATAATATTATATTTTCCTTTCTGACTGAACATCAAAAGTAATATTGCATCTAACTCATCAGGATTACAGAAGCCTTGACTCAGGTTGTTGTAAAGCTTGTAATCCTTTCTATATGGCTGTGGTCTTTGCTGAACTTAGTTAAGGACAAAGAGAATATTGTCTTATTCAGGGTAGCTTCAGTCCAGCTTTCCTTTGAGGCTCAGATGACTTTTTCCACCTCAGATCTGGTGTTTTATGGTTATACACCCATTATGGCCCAAAATACGAAGAACGTGTTAAATCATAGCACTTTAATACTTATTTATTAATACACACTAATACTTTTTCTTTAACATTTCCAAGTGCTAGTTTGTTCAGCATGTTGTAATCGAGCCTCCACATGTACTGGATTTCCTCTTTCCATTTTCCATGGCCTCCATCTGATTTTTGTCTTCCCTCTCTCTGCAGTACGAGTCAGATGAGCTGGAGAAGAACGTGTATCAGGATTACGACAGCGACAGCGACGTCGCAGAGGAACTGAAGCAGGACTACGTGGATGAGCAGACGGGTGACGCCCCTCTCAAGAGGTCAGTGGCAGCCAAATATTCGATGATTTATCAGTTATCCAACCTTTCTGCTACCCATTAAACGTATGAAGGACAGTGAAGACAGACAAACATGAAGCAACCCTCATTACTCACACGGACAGTATGTCCGTTTTAAAAACGTGTGAAGTCGTACATTACAGCGCTTTATGTGCGTTTAGCCTTCATAATTTTAGTTCGTTTCTGCCTAACCCTACTAAGTAGGCAGCGAGCTTGTATGAAGCTTTTGTCTACCCATGAAGCGTTCTCATTCTCCCCACCTCCGCCTACGTTATCAGTGGCCATTGAAAGATTAGTCGCATTTTCATTTGGGTGCCGGCAATCATGCACTCTCTGCACCTTGTGTAAAATGATTCATTTTCATTTGAAAGAGACATTTGAATGCTACTGAGGAAAGAATCTGGATTCAATCTGTTCTATTATCAGCGCTGAATGCTGAGGCTCCTATAATTTATGCAAACAATAACAATTTTAGCATGTTATACCTGTAATTATTAGATTTTCCTCTCAGCTTGATGAAGTGTCATAAATAAACATAAACTTGGATTCTTTTGATGTAGTGTGATGGCGTTATGAATTTTATTTTTGCCCTTTGTTCAGATTGAGGCGTCTTTTTCAAGAAGGCTACTGAGCCGTACGTGGACGTGGTGGACTGAATAATTGAGCCCATAGAATTGTGTTTGTTTGTTCTTCTTTTGTAAAAGCTGACGTCAGATGGATAACGAGACACACAATGGCATAAGTTATTCAATAGCCCCTCATTACAAAGAAACCCCTGAATAATGAATACATATTACAGGCATGTATTTATGGTCATTTCATTACATTTTTATGCAATGTCCAATGACTAATTTATGATGTTTGAGTATTAGCTTCATTATTTCAATGTGTGACACGTCTGTTTTTTTTCCTTCGGGCTTCACTACGTTTCTTTTCCATGTGTGCAGTAACATGACATTAGCCTGTAGCAAGAGTGGAGCTGAAATGTGATTTCCTTTTCTGTTGTATATGCAAATATCACCAAAAGTTTAATAACTGAACCACTCAGTCACAGCCATAAATAAAGTGACTCGGGTCAGGCTGTGTCTGATTGATCAGACTCTGACCCCACTGCACAGGATCAGTGCTTATATCACAAATCAGTGAATGTACTGACGGCTCTTCTCTTTCTCCTCCACCAGTGTGTCACGAGAGACAATAAGAAGCAAGAAAAAGTCCGACTACAACCTCAATAAAACAAACGCACCGATTCTCACCAACACCACCCTCAATGTCATCCGGCTTGTCGGTGAGACACACACACACACACACACACACACACACATACACACACCTCTCTACCACTTACCTCTGGACACAGTGGGCATCCTCTCTGGCCTGCTGAGATTTCCATTTATTCACCAATTAAGATAGCAGCTCATTGCGGCTAACACTTCCAGGTGTGCCTGAGCTGCACTAATAATGGTTAGCCTTCACCCCGAGCTCTGACCTTTAATTTCCGAAGGTGTGATACGCGTCTTCGTGACGTGGCTTTGGGGACATCGGGTTTATTCCATGGCAAAGCATGCTCTGCAGTGATATGACCCTTATGAAGTGATGTCCACGTGTGAAAAGGAATTAGATCAGGCACTTATCTTTAATATGTGGTCCTATGGCTGAATAATTCATTTGCTATATAATAAGTGATAAAAACGGTTAACATCCCAAACAGTAAATTGTTTGGTTTTCAGTAAGACGCCTTCTTCCTCCTCTTTTCACAGTTTACCTAACATTCTGTGCAAGACATTTCTTTTCTCAAAAAAGAAAAAACATTGATTTTAGAGCCATGTGGGAAAGCTTAAAAAAAATCCCAAGTTTGATTCCAGACAATCGCTTGTAATTCAGTCTGCAGCTTTTTGATGGAGTTTGATTGTTTGCCGAGTTTTCAGTGCAGAATTGAAGAGAAACGGCATGAAAAATCACCGCGTGAGAACAATGGTGCTGTCTCAGTGGCAGAGCTAGATTACGTTTATTTCTTCTCTCTTCCCCTCCATTCATCTGTATCAAGTCAGTGGTAACCTTGTTACAACCTTGTAACCCTGTACTTATTGTTTTTTAACAGCTTCCTGTTTAAATTAAATCCTTTCTCTTGTAAAATGTATGCAAGAGCTTTTTAACATTTTTAAATTCATTTGGTGCAAACAGATACAGATAAAAACTTCCTTAGGACATTATCGATGCGTGTCACACGTGGACATGATCAGAAACCCCTACAGCTCAGTGTTTCCCGTTCATTGATTTATTAATGGTAGCTCACCACAATATAAAGGTTCGCCTCCACATATTGGCTTTGTCTGTACTTACTGTTTCAGAGAGGTAAAATCCTATTCCACGGTACAGACGTGTGCAGCATGATTGATTTTAAAGTGTCTGTAGTCTTGCTGTCCTGGGTAAATCCCACTGATTGAATTTTATTTTTCAGTTTGTGTGTTTGCAAACGTCACTAATTCCATAGAGCCTTAATATCATGGATCCACATGTCAACACACAAACAAATGAAACCTTCTCATTTCAGATAAAACACAGCTTGGGCACAGCAGGGGTTGTGCTTTTTTATGCCAGTTCATCTGCTAGTGGCTGGATTCTCCTCTCCATAGTCACATTGATGCTTACTGGCGCTATCCACATGTATAAAACGTGTAAAAAAGTGTTTTCATTTCACTATTTATACTGAACGTGTTTGGCATAAACATGAAAAAACTCCAGCAAGTTATGTTCACTCTAATGTGTTTGCAGTATTTCTAGGGAGCCTGGTGCCTTGTGCCTGCATCAAGCCGAACAGTGCTAGATGCTGAACGTCTCCGTTTCGTGTCCTTACAGGGAAATACATGCAGATGATGAACATTCTGAAGCCGATTGCCTTCGACGTCATCCACTGTGTGTCACAGCTTTTCGACTACTACTTGTACGCTGTGTACACCTTCTTCGGACGTAATGACATGGTACAGTAAAGTACTTTTTACCGTAGCTGCGTAGTTTTACAATACAGGTCTGTGTTATACTGAACAAGATTAGTTAGTTCGTGTTTTCCACCTGTTGCCCAATCAATGTCATTCATATGGTCGTTTTTAAAACTCTTGTATCCTTGTTGGGGTATCTGCGGAGATGGGGACTATACTGTACGCATCTTTTGTCATTGCTGTCAGACTCATAGTAAGAAATTCCATTTGAACAGTAGTTTACAGTCTGCGAGCCCACTCTCAGCCACTCCATCTTAAGGCGATCGTGTCATTTGTAGCGTGTCTCGCAAAGAAAGAAAACAACATTTGTGTCAGTGTCACCCTCTGGGAGGTTATGATAGCAGTAAAGTGACTTCTGTCCCACTGAGGTGCGGGAGACAAAGAGGATGAGCTCTCCGTCCAGAACGCATTATTGGTGCGTCCGTGTGAGCGAACGCGACGCGCTAGCTGCGATTTGACAGCCTGTCGGTGTCATGTCTGTCCATGTTTGTCTCACGCTTTGCCTTTTTCTCAGTCTTTCGCTCTGTCTACCTTGTGTTAAAACTCTTTACGTATAGCATTCAAACCTTGCTCACATACTGGAGCATCGCTGTGTGTTATCCACGCTGCTTTTTTCTGCCTCGCTTCTGTCAAACCCCTCTTTTTCTCTCTAAAACTTCTTCCCCCAGCGCACCTTTAGTCCACATTAATGTCATTTCACACACCCACCTATTTCATTAGTGGTCTCACTCAAAGTGGCACCTACAGGAAAATGCTAATGTCCCCATGAATCTTTAAACAGCTTTTGGAAATTGCTATCCGCATGCTGGTGTTTTGACCTAGGCTCTGCTCTCTTTGCACCTCTGGAATCAAGATTGAGCTGCTTGACTTCACTACTAGCAGAGTAGTGGTTGGCATTAATATTCAGAAGGGTAAATACTCCTTTTATCTGTGTATATTGGCCCTGTCAAGCCGGGGTGCCCTATTGTGTGTGCCACATGTGCGTGTGCTCACAGCTTCTCTATCTCCATTAATAACTGGGCTTTGGGCTGCTGGGAGCGAGAGAGGCAGACTTACAAACAATATTTTTGGATAAACGATTATTTCAGAATTATGGAAAGCGGTGCCATGTGGAAGCGGTCTGGGTATTTCACTTAGGCGTCTATTCTAGTAAGAGACAAAATGAGGACGTCGTGAGGAGGAGAGAGCGAGATGAGATGCAAATTGGAAGATGGGGGAAGCTAAAGATGATAGTGTGTAGTGTGTAACTTTATTTTGTAACATCACGGTGGCAAGAGGCTGGAAGAGAAACTACATGCAGTAACCAAGACAGCGAAGAGGGAAATAGGTGCTCAGAAAGGGAAAGAAAGCAGGAACAGACCCAAGTGTCTCACACTTGAATGAATGGCTTCTTTGAAAAATTTGCAATATTTCCAAGAAATCATTCTTATTTATTACTGACTGCTCACTCCCACAGACAGTTCTTCACAGTGTCACACACATGTACACGGCACTGGTTAAAACTATCCCTTGCTCTTCTCTTATTCCTATGACTAAGTTAAGGCTTTAATCTCTTTCAACGTACCGGTTCTTCACTAGTGTCGTCTCTTTTCCCTGTAGATACGAGTTGGGGGTTTAATGTTCTTTACTGAAGTTAATCAGGTTAACCTGTTTAGGATAAGACATACGCCATTGTGCCAAAGTAACTGCGTTTATTACCATGGTGCTCTTTGAGCATCTTGTCTGCTCATCAGTATTGTCTGCTTTTTCACATGTGTAGACTTTGTTTTTGTGTGTTGGTGTTCAGTGGCTGATTTCATAATTCTTCCTCTTGTGTGTGTTTTCTGTTTTCATTTGTAATTTTGCTTCTTGTTTTTCCTTTCTGCTGTCACCCATAGCCTGCCCCAAGTCCGTCTCTGCCAGCTCATGGTGGCAGAGAGGCAGGAAGTATCAGAGTGGTGGGCCCTGCTTGCTTGGTAAGAGTAGAACTGGAAGTGTTGTGACTAATAAATCCAATAGGACCGAACCAGAGAGCTGCCCCTTACTGGATGATGAGGTGTGAGTGAGTTGCTTCTTCGAGTGACAGGAAGCACATCTGAAAGCGTTTTCGGAGGGATACAGCATTGCACCATCTCCACTCCTTTTCTTTTCTTTCTCGTCTGTCATCTCCCGTAGCCAGCGTGATTGTCCAGTTTTGATGTATGTTCCTCCCAGTTACTCCTCCCTCTCCTGGATTAGAGTCGGCGAGAAGCAGAAAAGTAAAGATTTTCTTGTCTCCGACTACGTGAGATGAGAGCAGATGTTGCCGTGTCTGTGTGCGAGCGCACTTTCACACTTTGCTGAAGGGTGTGTTCCTAAAGTGGAGGGTTTTGTGCGCAGTGCTGACACTAACTTTGTGTGTGTGTATTCTACAGTATGAGTCATCAGGCCTAGGCCTTATCAGCAGCAGACTGAGAACCACACTGAACCGCATCCAGGAGAGCCTCATTGACATGGTAAGACTGTAACTCTCTTTCTCGCCCTCTGTGTCACTTCCTCTTCTACTGTCTGCCTCGCTGTCTCTCTACCGTTCCCCCGTTGCCTGTCTCGTTTGCTGACACAAACATGCTCTCTCCACTCCATCCCTCCCACAGCTCCTTTATACCTCTCCCTGTATTTTGTCTGCCCACTCTATCCATCCCTACCATACAGTATGTGCGGTCTTATTGACGAGAAAGACCACGGTTCGTGTCGCAACAAAATGCATTATGGGTTGTCATTATCTGACCAGTGGGCACACACACACACACACACACACTCACTTCTGTCTGTTTGATGGCCCCACCAGAGCAGATATGTGTGTCTTTCCATTAGGGCTCTCAATCACTACTCCCTTGTGTAATACTACATGGTGACAATTAGTCTGGTGCAGTCCACACATTCTACGCTTTATTTGTAATATAGTAATGACTCGAGTAAAGGTGTCATATCTCACCCTGCTTTTGATTGGTCTCTGTTTTGGCTTCTGAGAAACCTGGCTGCATTAATTTGACCTTCATCTGCGATGCCATTAACATTTTGCATGCAACAAGACGACATTAAACTAAACTTTCATTTATCTAAAATACTGAATTTAGTTTTTTTTCTCCCCGTGGTGAAATCCTGTATTGATGTTATTTTATTTTTCATTTCCTGAGAACCCGTGGGACTTCACAATATGTCTGTTTCTCTAAAAGATCTTTTTTAGTCTCATCTGTACATACAGGAAACACTGCAGACTGAGCTTTACAACAAATTATTTCCTATTTCACTTTGTTTTTCATCTTGTCATGGGAAGCAACATAAATACAGCTCTGACAGAAACCTTGGCGCTACAGTCTGGATGCTGTAAAGATCATGATTTAACTGCTAGTGACTGTTACTGCTTCTGTTATCTTAAAGACAGTCTCACCTTAAACGACTTACATTCATATATTATTAAAATCAGATGAATGGATCTAACTTCACTTTAAACGAGCGTCACCTTTGTACGCAGATGTAATCATCAGATTCTCAGAAGTCTCCACAGCATGGTGGCATTTTGTTGTGATAGCAGTGCTGGTGAACTGGCTCTGTTGTCTAGCAGTTCAGCAGTGGCCCGAGGAGAAGGAGAGAAAAGAAAAAGAAAACTAAAGCAGGAAGGCCGAGAGAAGAAAGCAGATAAAAGTCAGAAAACCCGGAGAGGAATGATGAATTATCAAAACATGTGTTCTGCCCTCTGGGGGCACTATAGCAGCTTTTTACACTTCAGCCATTTTCTGGCTAAACAGAGAGCGATTTTCAGATGTCAGACAGACCGTGGCTGACTTGCTGGGTGCCCAGCTGCCCCGTGTGGAAACATGTTTATCCTGTGGACTGTTGCGACTGATCAAATAGACACAGGCAGACAAATGAATACACTTCTTCCAGAGACACTTAGAGCAGCCTCTGCTTTGAGACGCCTCTGAGCTTCGGTGAACGAGAAGAAGAGCCGCAGGAGACCGAACGGCGTCCGTGCACCCATCTCACTTTGCAGTGGTCTCAGGCTGCCTCAAACGTGGACATTCCCTCTGTGCTGACCGGTGCTTTAACTATTTTAGATTAAATAAGTCATTGATTGTTGCCATGTTCTGCGCGTCCTAGTCCCTGCTTTTACTTTGAAACTCATTACATCATGAGCTACATATAGACTTTTAATCTCATCCCATTACTCATCGTTTAAACATATCACAATTGAACTACTATACCTTGTTACAGTATACGTTAGTGTGTGTCCATGGCTTCCAGATGTGTGACACAAGTACTAGAAATCCTTTTTTTTGGGTGTGTTAGTTACAAACGTGAAGGTATTCAAGTAAAGTGAAGACTCTGCTCTACCTGCATGCAAATACACACACTCCAGAGATTGCAGCAGGGTAGACCTCATCTGTAAACACATTATAAAGTTAATTGCACACTGCATTTCAATTGAGCCACCGAGTCCTTGCGGTTTTGTTCCCCTGATTTGCCGTCGCAACTGCTTGATTCTAAAACCAATGTGCTAGTAATGACTCTGAGTCCCATGTGCACAGCAGCGAGATTCCATCTCATCTCGTCTCAGGTACAGAGCGGCTTCAGCTTAAATTGGGAGCTCCGTGGAGAAAACGGAAAAGATCCCCCCCCCCGTTTATGTGTTATTTCTCTGCCTCTCCCGTTTACCTTTCCAAAACCCTGTCGCTTGTCTTAGTTTGACACCTTTCATTTGGAGTTGACTTTTGGCTCCGGATGTTTCGTTGAGAAACTTGGGAGAGTGGCAGAGATGTAATTGCCTTGTTGAAATATTCAGCTTTTTCCACACTACACTTGTTACATAATGTCGGATCACGCCTGCTGTCATCTGCTTCAGCCTTGCACATCTTTACCTGAGCACTGAGCTTTGAAACGTTGTACATGAAAGGAATCAGCTGTCGTGTGAAATAATAAATTGCGTGCAATGGGAAAAAAGCGACATTTTTGGTGACGGGGGGCGAGGGCAGGTGAAACAACAGCGCTGTATCAGAAGAATGCCACCAACCCCATCTGTGACCATCATGTTGGTGCCAAAAGGTTCAGCTGTGACAGCTGTTGTGAGAGATTGCTGCAGGCAACATAGTGAATGGGAAGGACTGATGCAGGGTAGCATTTCCAATGAAGGCCACCTCTGCTTTTCCATTACTTTTACTTTTTCCACTGCTCAGACACTTTCATTTACTCAGTCATTACTTGTTTTCTATCAACTCCTCTCATTCATTTCATTTTTTCCCCTTCTCCTCTTTGTGTCTTGTCACCTTGTTTAGCTGTGTGTCCGTAATTATGCACTAGACCTCTTACAAATAACTGTTTGCATCTTTCCACAAGCAACTGACTGAAAATAAAACTGTGACTCTGTCAGGATATGTATTTATTTCAGCAGTACGCACCAAATTTAAAAATAACCACATCTCTGATGATTTGATTTCAGTCTCACAACTATGGAAATCTACCCACATTGTGTGTCTGTGTGCTTGAAGGCAGGCTTCAGTGTAGAGTGGTGCTCAGGCTTTTTCGGGCCTGGCACTGAAGTAGGAATGTGAAGTTAGGTAATTTTCTGTGTTGGCAGCGGTGATCTGGCTGTGAGGGGCGCATGCAGAAATGTACACGGAAAACACAGGGGCAAACAAGAAACCCTTTATCCAGCACAAACAAAACTCCAACTAATTACTACACATAGAGGGTTGTGTTACCGCTGAGCAATTATTCCTACGTCATCTGTCCGTCACATTTTTCACACTGCCTGTCTCCCAGTGGCAGGGTGAGAATCCCTAAGCACGCGTTGCGGTTGCGGTTTCCTACTCTGACTTGGCACAGTGAACGCTCCTTGCCTCTCATGAGAGGCACTGGCTAATGTCACACGTACGCGCAGGCTACATTTTCCCGTTCGCACGCCACAAAATCAACCCAGTCATTAGCTCTGCATGTCTCAGGAGGGCGCATCCCCGTCCAAACCGTTGTCCTTGTTGTGGCCTGCTGTCTCGCTCTGGGAAGGATGCAGCGAGCCAGAGGGGGCTGCTATTGGACAAGGATTATAGATCATAATTAGTTGTCATGTGATCCCCAGTATTGGCATTTTGTTGGGGTGTCATTGGAACTCAGGTGCACACTTCACTGATGGCTTCAGCTACAGCTCATGCTGCTCAGTTGTGAGGGAAACACGGTGGATGAATCTAGAAACAGCTCTGCGTCCTGTTCCCAACAAATCTGACATCAGAGTGATGAACACACACCCTTATATTTCTAATGTGTCCGACAGTGTTTCACTTTGGTTCAGCCATGTTCTTCTTACCTTAAGTACTTCAAACTAAATGAAATTTCTTGCATCTTGGCCGTTGTTTCATACGAAAACAGGCGAGCGAACGAGCACTGGAGCGATGTCGCCAAAACAGGCTTATATATAGACGGTCCATGCAGTGTCGCATAAAACAAATGGAGGCTCTAATGCTATTTGACATTCATCTAATAAGAACCAAATTTCTAGTATTAGAGTGACAAAGAGGGGCAATAGGATCCACTTGACAGTAATTGCCTGGCAGCCAGTCTACTTGACTTGGTCATAAATCTCTATGGAATGGACCGGAGAGGAGTAACCAGTCAATCACCACAGATGGAGACTTCAACATATCACTGTTACGCTCCCAGCTGACAAACCTCCGACATGACAATGGTGATTACAGAAATATAAAGCTCTTAGAATTATATTACCGTGTATTATTACTTATTTTGCAACTTTTGAAAGGTTTTGACAGATTTGCCTGCAAACACTGGTTTTCTAAAGAGTTTACTGACTGTTTATTACTTGATTTGAAAATACTAATTGATAAGACAGGAGCAGAAAAGAGTCGAATTAGTGGCGGAAAGTTGGAATGAATTAGACCTATGTGGTCCACCTTGGTCAAGAAAGTATGTTCTCAGGACCTTGTGTGTTTTACCTGCAGGCTCAGTACTAAAAGGCAGCTTTCAGCTCCCCTCAGATGTCTGCTGCTGTTGACAGGGCTTCACATATCCACCTCAAAACTACCTCAGGCTGTTACTCAAAATTGAGCTGCTCACAGCAAATCACCGCGTGGATGCGCATCGAAACCCCAACGATGACATAGATGCTCCAGCAGAGGTGGACGCTGAGTCAGCGCTCAAGAAAAACAAAGACTTCGTTACAGCTAAGGGAAACCCATGACCTGCAATGCAGACTGTGGCTTCATTACTGTACTGACTAGCGGTTTGTTTTCCTACTCCACAACTCTGCAGAGCGAAGGCGAGGACAAACTGGAACCTGTACATCTGAAAATCTGCCCATCCCAATCGATACAAGTGCAACTGATCCCTTAGTCTTTGTGCGTCTCCCACATAGATGCCACAAACCACAACAGGAAGTCATAATTTGAGTCCTAACGCACATACAGACACACATTCACAGCTGCTTTAACAGTCTGTCCTCGTTAATAATCATCTTCAGATGAGTAACTGCGTCGGTCTTTTCTTTGATCTCATTGATGAAACGGATGAGAACAGATAGTCGTCCTGCTGGTACGTCCCTGTTTGTCTTATTCAAAGCTTTGCTCTTATCTCTTTTGAAATCCCCCCCTAAACGTTCATTTTATACATTTGCTTTTCAGTGAGAACTAGGACTTAATTTCTTATCAATCCATATGGGCAGATAAGCTCCTGGCTGTGACGCTTGCTGTCTCCCTTCAGAATGTTACTGGCCCACATGGGGAAACCAATTTGTATTAATACCTCACAGAAACAAAACTTGCTTTGCCTCTTGTGTGTCCTCTGAATATAAATACGCTCAGAGAAGTTGATGTCTTGGCAGGCTGGCCTTTTTCAGCTACTGCATGTTAGTAAATAGCAAGACTTTGGGTGATGCTGCTTTCCAAAGCTATCTAAAAAATATATGCATGCTGAGGTTTTCTGAGATCGTTTTTTGTTTGGTTGCTTTTTGTTTTGGCATATATCACTTTTTTTTTCTAGTAATCCCAAGAGATTATTCAGAAACTCTTTGTGAAGTCATAGCATCGCATCCACATTGTGAGTCACTGTCTTGTTCCATTCACGTGAATTATTGACTGTCTTACCGGTGCCTGATGTTAAGGAAGAATGAGGGAACAAACACTGCAGGAGTCTATTCTGCACTTAGCTGTAGGGTAGCTTCCATGGATGCAGAGTTATATAACACACATGTAGATAGTGAAGCGTTAAAACTCGATGGATTAAGGGGGGGCAGTGTCCTTGTCACTACTGGTAGCATGCAGTTTGCACTCTAAGATGGCACCGGAGATACCAGGGCAGTGGCCACAAGCAGAGCTGACAGGGCTGGAACAAGTGGAACACTGCGAGAGCACAACATGACCTCCAGGAAGTGACTGGTCTGCATGTTCTTGTCCAAACTGTCAGAAACCGTCTTCATGAGAGCCTTAGAACCTCTGCTCTGTTCACAGCCCAGCACTGTGTGGCTTGATTGGCACTCGCCAGAGAACACCAGAATTTTCAGGTCCGCCATTGTTGCCTGCTCCCTTTGCAGACGAGAGCAAATTTGCACTGAGCACATGTGACAAGTGTGAGAGAGCCTGCAGGTGCCTTGGGGTTATATTACCTGTCACACCATCGAGCAGGACCGGTGGGTCAGTGGTGGTGTGAGGAGGCATATCATTAGAGGGCTGCACAGACCTGCATGTCGTAGTCCGCAGCACCCTGACTGTTCTGAGGTACAGGGGTGGAAATCGTCAGAGGAATTGGACACCTTAGGCTGGTGCGGTGGGCCTTTAGCAGGGCGACGCCTGGCCTCATGTGGCCAGAGGGAGTTAACACGGATTTCAGTGTGTCAGTGTCATTTTGTTCTGCACAAAATACACGGCGTACATTAGTAAAGATTTTTATGTCTTCATCAAGATCTGATAATGTTTTCCCTCCACTGTTTATCTGTCTATGAGCATCACGGAGGTACTGCAGCTGTTGATATGATCTTGTTTGCGAGGATCGGTAACCTTATTGAGCGTCTTCTGTCAGAGGAATGATTGTTGTTCCTCTGTGCCAGTGTTGAACAAACTGTACCCTCCAGTGGATGCTTCATGCAGGATGCCTACCTCGTTTATCACCAGCAGAGCATGAAATCTGCCTTTGGCCTCACTTGATAATGTGACTGTCCGTTAGAGTAGCCAGTCAATATTGATTACATTACAATATCTTTACATTCATAAACTTCTGCAGCCACAAAATGAATAAAGCCTCAATTTTTTGTTATTTACTAGTAAGATGTCAAACTCAATTCTTTTCACACCACTCTTACAAATATTCCTAACGGTAGAGGCAGCTTTAGACAGCAACCCTAACATGCTGCTGCCTTTTGGGTGACATTAGGATCACAGATTGTGCCTTTATCTGTTGTTCCGACGGCATGTTTTCACCACACAGTCACCACAGGGTCAGTGACATCAGTCAGGGAGCTATAACAGGAAATCAGCACCTCTTCAGTGGAGAGATGCGGAGACGGCCTAATAATGGATTAAATTATAGTGTGCACAGTGTCGGAGTGATGCAGGTATAGTTATGGGTATAGTTTTACATTTCATGCAGTCATGTTCCTCTTTTTCTTCTTCTTACTGTAGCTCACTATACTGCAAAGCCTGTAAGTTCAAACACAGAGGTGAATATCTTCACAGTGAGAGACGCAAACAGGCATATTTCCCCTGCCATAACCTCGCAAATTAATGTCAGCGTGTGGAAAGGAAGAAACCTCTGATGAGTGAACAGTGTATTGTTAGCCTTTGGCTCTGATATCAAGACTCCTCTAGCAAATGCAACAAAAGTAATTTTGTGAGCAGTTTATTGTGAAATTGTTTAATCATGCGAGGATACACAAAAAATCATTCTCATGGTTTTCACAATAAACTCATCTTGCCACGAGTCATTTTGTGTTTATAAGAGTTTTAGCTTTTTTTTCTTCTTTTAAAAATGTCCTGTCCAGACACTGTACAGAGAGTGATGACACAGATACGTTCACACATACATGTGCCTGTATGGCATCAACATGCCAGAAGAAATGAGGTCAGTGGTATAATAATGAAACTACCACTGATCAGTAATCATCGCTGTAAATTCTCCAGCTGATAGGTTCTCCACTCTAGCTTGGAAAATCAGTATCACTATTAATCTCAGTGGGGCATCACAGAAACTACTGTTCAGGTTTAAATCACTTCTAAATCTCTTCAGCAGCTGCAGGATGTAAATCAAATGAAGTATGGCCATCTCCACTATAAGTCATAGTATATGCGATGCTCTGCTTCTTCTCCTGCTTTTCTGTGCTTGTATGACTTTGAAAAATCCATCTCTGCTGCTTAATTCATCCAACATGGCAGACTGTTACTCCAACCTGGCGAATCATCCTGCACATGGAGTTAGTTTACTTTCATCTGGCTGCAGTCATTTCTTATTTTGATCGAGTGTCGCCATATCAAGTCATAATTGTTTGTGCAGGCCAGTTGAGGATATCGCATAGCAAGTAAGTTACACTACAGTTGAATAGCATAAGCTCACAGTGGTAGCTGAAGGAAAGAAGCGTCTTTCAGCAGCTTAAATAATACATTTTTATTTCTCTATGGATACGCATTTTCGTTTTCACCCCCTGCACATGTACAGCACATGTATTTACTAAATGAATAGGCACAAACATGCTGTACAGTCGCACAAGGTGCTAAATGAGCTAAGTAATTAAAGCATTAGTTATGCTTTGTGTGTTTATATTTATGGTCAGATGTTATTTAAAAGTTCACGGACACCAAAGGACAATAACAGCATGAAATGATATTAATACTCCTCCATCAAATCGTGTTTCCATTGTGAGCTCATAATGAGCAGATCAAGCATCTAATAAACAACATGTGACAAGCACCATCGCTGTGTTATGGTCAGTAGCGACTTCAAGCAGTGGAGTGGATAGAACCGTGTCGAGGTTACTAGAAGCAGCCAGAGCTGGAAACACGTCTAATATTGTGTTCACACTCACTTTCTCGCCTTCAAATCTGAGATTCAAAATGTCACGAGTTTTTTTTTTTTTTTTTTCAGCCTTGGCCGCTTTTACCTGAACAATCCCTGCAGAGTTTGAGGCAAGAGGAAAAGAAACAGAACTTTTCTCCTGACAGACTCTCAGAATCCTCCTCCTCCTTTTTTTTTTTGCATAAAGTGTTTATGCTGCAGGGGCACAGTTGATGAAAGGTCAAGCCTCATGTGGAGATTAAAAATGGAACTGAAACACACTTTGCCCCAGTGTCACAACCATCACTGAATTGATTGGATTTATTCAGAATGAATTACAGTACCAGCGTGACTGTCATAATGCAACCCGGTGATAGGGTTGTTTTTTTATCTTGCTGCGATGACTTTCCATTGCTGACATAGTTATGCATTGATGGTTTTTATTTGCACATTTGATTCCTCTGAATCTACGATGTCATCAACATACTATGAATGGCCACCAGCCGTAGTTGAACAATACTTTTTTAAATCATCTTCCAAATCTTACATCATTTCTCCCACTTGGAGTTTTAATGGGCACTAATGGGTCCTCTGGATTACCTCCATAACCACTACATGTTTGTTCTGCTCATGCTGTGACATCCTGTTGAACATAGTGACATTAGTTTGGCCTCAGATGAGTTTGAGCTGACACCAGTAAGATGCTACATTTCTCCAGCTGAGTGCAGAGCACACTAGGAAGGGATGTTGTGGAGAGAGGGGAATGGGAAACATTCTGCTAATTTTGTCTTCTTTAAACTACAGTTGGTTGCATTTTGCCTTAAGTTAAGAAAATATACACTTTGAGCAAGTTGAGCCGTGACCAGGGCCTAGCAAGGGTGGAATAAGGAGCGATTTGCTGCGTAGCAAAGATCCGTGTGTCATTTATGTCCCGTCAGAAGCAAAGGAAGAAGTAGCTTGACCGCGTTCGTTATTAACTCTGAAGCTATTTCAGCGTAATCATGTCGCGTGTTTACTGAGGGTCGTTTCATTCCAGTCAACGCGTTGCATCAGTCATGTTCCTACATGTTAAATAACAGCATTTCCACTGGTTGCTGCGTGGAGGGATGTATTGCATCGTCAACAGGGAAGCCATTACATCCTCTCTGCTGTAGAAGTAATAATTCTGGCGCATTAATCTTCTTAATGTGATAAAATTTTTACTTCTATAATGGGCTCTGCCACACTGAGGGCTTGATTGAATGCAGAGAGGTATGTTCGAGGTCCAGGGAAGGTTGCAGTTCTCACAGAGTGTCTTTAGTTCATTATGCTGGACTGTGGATTATTTTGATAATGTCTTCAATATGTTTCACAGCAGATTTTTGTCCTTAGTTTCAACCTGTTTTGTGATTTGGGTTTTGAAGGAATCAGAATATGTTTATCCATTTAATGTGCATTAGGCTATAATTTACAGCACACACTTTATACGCTGTCCTGTACTTGCGCATCTCCATTTTAGCTGTTGAGGCAGTGTCGGCAATAAAAGCTTTCCACAGGTAATGTGGACTAATGGTTACACACAGTGTTACAGCCAGGTTGCACTGGAGTGGAGTGGAGTGCATAAGTGGATGATATGGTATAGCATTAATATCTCCCATTCGTTTATTACCAGCGTGATTGCTATTGATCTGTCACAGGCTGTTTCAGCTGCAAAGAGCCACCCAAGCCTCATCGAAGATAATAAAATGCTGTATGAAACCTCAGCGTATGCAGATAGAGATTATAGTGATGGATAGGATGGGATATAGGTTTCAGTTGCTTTTCAAATGAAGCGATAAAGGCATTGATGGATAGAACGGAACGTGTCCTGGAAAATATATCAAAACAAATGCTGTATAAATGCTGGCGGCTGAGGAGGGTGTGGTCAGCAGAATTTTGTATTGTGTGCTTCGGATCTGGCTGAGTTTCACAAGGTTGATTGAATTTCAGATTATGCTTACCTTGCCAGCACACATCAACATTTTCCCTAGACTTTCAAATGAAAGGTTTGCTATGTCAGGTTAACTGTGCCCCCAATATAACAGGTGATTTAGTTTACGCCTCATAATGTAAATAAAGGTTTTTGCCCTTGCAAGCCATCATCTCTGTCTTCCTCCTCCTCCTAGCAGTACTTTATCCAGATTATTTCCACTATAATTTAGTATTTTCATCATCACATCCTCGCCTCTGATCATTATTGCACTTTCTCATTACTGTTCCATTGCTTCTCAGATGTTACTTTTATTAATGTTACCGTAGTTTACTACGACTGATGTGATCCTTCCAGGAGGCTGTAGGGGAGAACGCAGGACTCCACGGCCCGACAGAGGACAGGAAGGAGAAGGTGCCCAGCCCCCACCTCAGTCAAATGGTGGTGCTCACCAACAGTGGGACTCTGTATGGGCTAGCACAGAGGGTGGTGGCCACCGAGTCCCTGTAAGTACTGTCTGCTCAACACGTCAGTCCAAACCAAACCATTAATCATCTCTTCTTCTGGTTATATATCATTAAGTAAAATAAAAACAATGTTTACGCTACAGTGTCTGAGTCAGACACCCAGAGATCAATGTTATCGCTGCTCTATTTGATGCTTCCACACAGAGTTTGCGTTACCACTGCACTCAGCTGCTCAGTGTCTGAAGCGGATTCTCCCAACACTGTTTGGAGTTTATGTGTCAAAACTGCTCATGGCTAGTTTTATATGTTTCCACGTAATCTAGGATGGAGCCTCGCTGGTTTATTCTGGTGCCTGCTCGCTCCGTCATACAGCACAACACAGTGGCCTCGCCGAGTGATAATTAGGTTATATCATCAGTACTGGCAAGTACTCGATGGTCTGCATGGAACTGTACATCATCTGTAAAGTAGGGACCCACATGTCACCACTGAAGAGATGCTGAACATTCTTACACACTCTCACTCAAAGTATTTTAATGTACTGGAGCTGTGCAACATGCTCAGAGGAATAATGAAGGTGAAAGAGCTAAATATTTCTTGGGTACAGTTTGAAAAACGCTTCTCGGAGGAGAAAGGACATTTGTTCGAAAATCTATAATAAAAAGGAGACTAACCCTGGTCTACACCGCGAGCACCCAGGGCACCTTTAGCGGAGGCTATTTTAAACATGTGCTCAGTTGTTCACCAAAAGTGGCCCAGCCAATGAAGTGTAAGAGACCCCTAAGCAAAAATCTAAGATAAGAGCTGTGTGAAGTGGCCCTCTCACTGTTGTTTGCCCTTCCAGCTCTTGTTCTGGCATCGTATTTATACAACACAAGCATGATCTGATAAGAACTGCAGGATGTTTTTTTTCTCCACGCTGCACCATGTTGTCAAGGTAAACACAAGCTGTTCCAGTTTACCTTAATGGGACTTTCTCTGCACCATGTGCAGTGGGCACATTTATAGTGAGCTGCCTGTGTGTAATGCAGTTCTTCCTGATTTACTTTACTACTAACCAAACATCATGAATATGTATATAAATATATCTCTTGCAGGAACATATTTGGGAAACCGTTTGCATCACACACGTGAAGATCACAACTTTGAGTTTTAACCAATCTTCCTTGAACCTCAGACTGTTTAAAACGATAATTTAAATACATTACCTTAACTTATTATGCATCCAAAGTGCGTTATTTCCTCCTGCAAACATCATTAAGGGCATTTGATGAAAACTGCTTTTAAGATGTGTCATGTCACAGAAGGTGTGAGAGAAACACGAGGAAAATGAGCAGCTGATCATGCAGTGGGTGAGCTCCAACTTATACAAACATTTAGTTTTTTTAAAACTGTGGTCAATTAGCAGCAGCATCATTATTTATTTGGGTAGTTGCAGCACTTCAGTCAATCCAGAACTGCCCTGTCTACTCAGTGGTGTTGTTGCTGTAAAGAAAGCCGAAGTCGATTAGAAATGACCAGGTACTGTATGAAAGGGACCAGAAAACACTCAAGTCTGGTCAAGTTCATTATTTATTACAATAACCTGTAATCATCACAGGGAAATTCAGATCATCGCAGCAAAGAATCTGTAATCGTATCAGGCCGATGGAAACTATGTAGAGGGTTTCAGATAACATCAGTAAAAGTGAAGACGCCGTCATACTCTAGGATGCTGAAAAAAGCCTTAGTCGTCCACAGTTTTTATTCAGGTCATCAAATCAAAATTCTATTAAAAGTAATGTCAGTGTTTGTTAATAGAAGTGTCAATCCTGAGCAAAACAAAAACAGGACGTTGTAATTATCTTTCCTCATATGCGATGCCAGAACAGGTTTCACAGCGTATTATGCCACCGCTGCTAACTAAACGTCTGCCTCTGCTCTTCGTTTGTCTTTTTTTTGACAGCGTGTTTCTGGCTGAACAGTTTGAGTCTCTTCAGTCCCACCTAGACACAATGATGCCTGCAGCCAAAAAGCCTTTCCTGCAACAGTTTTATTCCCAGGTATTGTAAAGCTAATATCGTGTGTCGTGTCAGCTGTGTGAGTAATTACAGCTGTGGTTAGAACGGTCCCAAATATCTGACTGTTGTGGTACCAAACCTTTCATTATGATTTACTTCGACGGGCCATAATCAAATGTTTGTTAGAATCATTACTACATTAATAATTGGGTCATGGCTTATAAGACGGCTTTTTTTGTCATACGAGTAAAAACAGATCTAATTTCAATCAGTATAAATCGATTACTCTGTGATGAAACAGCCAGATCCTTCAGATGGGCTCATCTTTCAGCTCATCATGCAATGAATAAACCAAATGATGTGCTCTTAAAAGAATATTGCAGTTGCATTCACCCCTTTATCTGCTGCCTCCATTCTGTGTTTTCATTTTCTGGTAAAGCCTATTCCACCCAAGAGACCAATGACTGTAACCGTCGGCCCTGTTCGCCATCAACAAAGGAGAAAATTGTCTGTCACTCATAGCCGCACAGCCCACACGGCTCTTTGTTATTATTTATTTTATTTGTCTACTTGACATTTGAAATGTTCAGGTACACACACAGGTCTGTTTTCTCCAGACGTCACATAAATGTCACGTCCTCTGATGTCACACTTGGAACAGGTTTAGCTTTTTCCTCATTCTGCACAGGATAACGTTATGTTACTGTACATGTTCTTCTTGGCTGGTTACTGCTCACATAACCCTCAAACATGGATTCTGTCTTTGTTGCACTCAGACGGTGTCCACAGCCAGTGAACTGAGGAAACCAATATACTGGATCGTGGCAGCCAAGGCTATTGACTACGAACAAATGCTGCTCATGATGGCCGGTGTCAAATGGGACATTCGGGAGATAATGTCGCAGCACAACGTCTATGTGGACGTCTTGTTAAAGGTAAAGTCACATGCTTTGACCTAAAACTTTAAGACTGCGCTGACATGCAGTAGGTTTTTCAGGGCATCGGTCCAACTGAGTGTGTCTACGCAGCGTTCATCACCACATCAAAGCAAATGTCCAGTCCAGATTTGTTTGATATGTGCCTCATTAATGATGCCCGGCAGAAATCTAAAACATCCAGTTGAGTAAAATTAACGTAGCTTCAGCTTTGAAGTTTTCAAGGATTCACACTGACTAACTACACAATTTAAAAAGACAAAACATTTAATGTAAACTATTGTTTTATTTATTTTTTTGTTAACTTAATGTCAGCTTCCAAGTTCATTGTTATTCCCCATGAGTTTAAATTCAGTCAATTATTTGGGACAGGGTGAATAATTTAGTAAAGGTTGAGCTGTTGAGAGTCGAGTGCTGATCTCCCATGAAGTTTCAACACTGTTAAAGATATTTAAGCTCACCGGCCGCTTGAACTATTTTGGGGATTGGACGTTTCCCTCTAAATGTGAGTCTTGGTGCACGGCGCCTACTTATCCCATTATACATTTTGCATGGGGTGGAAGGACACACGGCTCCAGCTTCCTCTTCTGTGTCAGGTCTGAAGAGCTTGCGGTTGTGTTAAATCCTAACCAGACTAGCAGCAAACCCAGACAACTCTCCATACATACATCAGCTTCTACATACATCTTAAAACCTGTACACGCCTTCAATTCCAGATGTGCTTCAGCGTGTGAGATGAGAAATGCACGTGAGGAAATCGTCAGGCTCACAGTACGTTTGGCTCGTGGAGAACAGCTCAGGGTCACCTCTTGAATTCCTGGATGACTCATAGATCTTTGCTTGGATCTGGCAGCTCAGCAGTTAAGCCCAACAAATTGAAGTTATGAGCTCAATCGCCTGAGGGTAAAATCTGTGACCGCTGGCCTGTTTAAATACCGAACCGTGTCAAAAAAGCGATATGCTGCATATTACAGCTCGCATGTGCTTTTCCCCATCAGCCGCTAATAGCCTTCGCTGCCAGCTTGTCAGACACTCATAAGTCATATGTGTTGTGTTGTGTTGCTGAAAAGGGGCTACGTTTTGTTGTACTGCACGCAGGAGAATATTTAATTCATGAATTCAGGTTGATCACTAGCATTCAACAATGTCAGGGATTTGCATATAAAGTGGCAGGAAAACGCAGTGAATGAGTTCACTGACAACATGCTCCAGTCAGAAACTATTACGAGGCTGTTTGTGAACCAACCTCTCATCATTGTGCGTACAGTTAGTGAGGAAGCATGATTTTAAAGTTCATTTGAAAATATGCTGCGTGTGAATGACCTCATCGTAGCCGTGTTTGTAGGAACACGCTTGCAATATGGTAATAGCATCCTGAGACTCATCCGCTGTTTTATTGACCTTTCTTCCATTAAATGAATGCATCAGGCCCACAACGCACAGCTTTCTTGTCCCGTAGGTCAATTTCCTGTAACATCAGAACATGACACCTATGTTCAGTAACTATGTAGAATAATGGCTGCATGGAAATGATTCTTTCTATCAAGAAACGCTAACGTACCTGCTCAGGGCTCACGTCAAGTAAGATACAAATTAAAAAGACAAGTTCGTGAGGAAGTATGTGAAGCAGCTGTATAATGGCTTGATTTGTGTCATGGTGGACTCACACTTCCTGTCTCTGCCTGGTCAGTAGATCAGGAAATGTTTCCATCAGGCCAGACCGCTAAATCATTAAACTGAGACCCAGACATTTAGCCTTGATTGATTAGTTTTAACTACAGCATACCACTATTTAAAATATGTGCTTTATGCTAAATGGCCAAAGTCCGATTGCTTCAACCCCCTAATGGAGCTGTTTTGTTTCTTCACAACTCTTAATAATTGCGTTGTGTAATTCACATCCAGCATGAGGTTGTTTTCTAACGTCACTCTCTCCTCCAGCGCTGGTGTTGGGCCACATCCAAGAGCAGCTCAGAGCGACTGTGTTGTTGCTCATGGAGAGATGTATTGGTCCAGAAATGGCCTTTTTACGTAGAACTGTTTGTAGCTGTGTCAGTCTGTGTTTAAAACTCTTTATATACAGCAGCATGTGGGGTTCTGTTAATTCATTATAGCTTCTATTATAAGTTAGTATTAATAACGTGTCTGCACTTAAATCACAGCAGTCTGATCAGATAAAGCTACATTTCTTCCATCGGTGTCGTTAACTCCTTCATGCGCTCACGTCTACGTCTCCTGTGTCTTCACAGGAGTTTGAGCAGTTCAACAAGCGACTGGGTGATGTGTCCAGACAGGTGCGCATCCCGCTGCCCGTGTCCAACGTCCTGTGGGAGCACTGCATCCGTCTGGCCAACAGGACTGTCGTAGAGGGGTCAGTATTTACTCAGATACTTACAGTAATTTTAGTTAAGTTTAATGTTTAGTTGCAAAACACTGCTTTATTATGCGTAAGAGCTTCAGCAGAAACTTAGATCTTAGTAGAATTTAGGGGCAGAGAGAGTAGAGAGAAGGCTGATTGCAGTCGCTTAACTTTACTTGAGCATAACGGACTCTCTACAATAGATAGATTTCCTATTATTCTGGCTAAAAGCACTTGAATCCTGAAAGCCAGGCTGTTTGTCCTTGGACGATCTTGTCGCACTAGACCTTCCCACACAACTAACACCCATCTCTATGCATCTACAGTCTCGTACCATGTTCATATCAAGATGGGGTCAAGCTGTTATCTTCTGCTCTAAGCTCTGAAGGTCAGAGCCACTGTAACCAACCTTGAATGTGCTCTTAGCCATATAATAAAACCTGACTGAATGTGTTTATTCATAAATATAGTTTTAAAGCCTTGCATATGGCTTTTAGCAGTAAGGTTTTATGTATTTAAAATGATCTCTGCAGCTTTTTGAGTTGATACTGGATGACACTTTGCTGAAAGGAGGAAGCAAGTGTACACAAAACACAGCGATTGCTCGATCTAGATCTTTGTGTTATGAATTATTCATAGAGAAATGTGTTGCAGTTAAATACAGATGTGTGGAATACCAGACACCACAGCTTTTTCTTTTTTTTTTTGGAGGGGTGTTGTTTCTTCAAGCTTGTTTTCCTTCTCAGGTTAACAGGTCCTCTGACTGTCAATCATCCGATCTCTACAGGGAACTCAACACAGATCGGGATCGGGTCACATCTTTAAAACTTTTCTCTCTATATGTTCCTTATATTACAAAATCTGAAAAACAAACGATACCAAAGCACGTTGTTCAGCACCACGAGGAGCAGATCGAAACATACTGGAACACCACACAAGAAACCTGGGGACTGTGCTTGGCTACGTTTGTTTGAAATTATCCCCACAAGAAAACCACTTTTCCATCGCTCTCTCCTCGTCATCGTCAACCCTCTTATCTTCACCGAAGGGCCAGCGGAGAATTACATGACACAGGCCACTAAGATAAACCACCAAACTCTCTTGACACATTCTGTTTAATGCGTTTCATCACTTTCTCTCTCGTAAATGAGAGATGTGGGTTGTGGTAGGTGGCAGCGTGTCGGCGTTTTTCTCAGCACCTGCTTTGCGTCTCGCTCTGCTGTGTTGAGTGTACGTGTGAAATGGGATTTTAGATTGAAGGTGTGATCAACCCCGTCTGACAACGCTGGTTCTGGCTGCTTAGGTAATGGCTAAATGAGAAGCTAACAGCCGACGGTTCTAATGAGGTTACACGCATTTTATTGAGAACAAGAAACTGGCTGATGTTAAAACCGCAGTCGGCTCGAGCTGCTAATTCGTTTAGGTTACAGGGAAATTATTGGTGGTGGCACAGATAATGGCGAAACAAGCGGTTTAGTGCTTTCAAAGTGGTTTAAGGAGAGAGAACATCGGCACCAAATGTGCAGCAGGTGGAGGGTTTGCTCCCACTGAGCACCGCGGTGGTTGTGTTTACTTTCCTGCACGTTGGCTCAGCACTTTTCTTCCCTTTGAGCATGAAAACTTTTGAACCCTATCCAGTGATCAAATGGTCCATTACAACCACGGCACTGGGCAAATTTAAGCTTCTGCTGCAGGCCTGTGCCGTCTGCCCGTTCGCGTCGTCGTGCACACACGCGGTCTACCCCTGTGGCACACTAAGACAGAGTAGTCATATTTGTTTGTTTGTGCCTGGCCTCGCTCCGTCTGCTATTCAATTTCTCTGTCCAGCACTCGTCTCCCTTAAGAGACTCACAGAAATGGCTCTGTTAGCATTCCGAGCCAAAGCCCCGACACCCGAAGCTCTGGCAGGCCTGACGAGCAGGAGGAGGAGGAGGATGAAAGGGAGACGGAGGGTGAGGCAGGAGAATGGAAACAGAAGGAAGAAAAGCTGAAATGTGAGACAGGGTGTGAGCAGACCTGTCTGTGTGGCGTGTTAATGTAGAGCTGACCCGCCAGCAGACAACTGTTGATGCTGAATTCGCCTAAGGCCGTAATACACCAGCTTTTCAATTAAAGAGCATTTTCTAAGGATTTCATGCTCAGATTTTGTTACGTTTTCCCTCAAAACTCTTCTCTCGCCTTCGAAATTTCTTGCACTGAAATATTCTCTGTTGAAATGATTTGTCTTCACACATTTACTGTTAGTCAGATTCTCTGCGCTACAGCTCAAACCGATCTCCTCCCACTAAGGTGGAATTAGGAAGTGACCTGCTTTCCAGTCAGGGTCTTCTCTATTTTTATACTTCATGCATTGCTAATGTCGTCGTCTTCTTTTCTGCAGTTACGCTAATGTGAAGAAATGCAGCAACGAGGGCCGGGCCCTGATGCAGCTGGACTTCCAGCAGTTCCTGATGAAGCTGGAGAAGCTGACCGACTTGCGACCTATCCCCGATAAAGAGTTCGTCGAGACCTACATTAAAGCCTATTACCTGACTGAGAACGACATGGAGCAGTTCATCAAAAATCACAGGGTGAGGCCAGGCAGAAAGTTCCCACTGAGCCTTTGTGTTGCAGACAGCGTGTGTGCGTCGCCGGCTGAGCTTTTGTGTCCTTGTGCAGGAGTACTCCATGAAGCAGCTCGCTAACCTGGTGAATGTGTGCCTGGGTTCCCACATAAACAAGAAGGCTCGTCAGAAACTTCTGGCAGCCATCGACGACATCGACAGACCCAAGAGATAGAGCCGAGCGAAGCACAACGCCAGCCCGTGGGACGGACGCTTCGGTAGAGGAGTTCAGCGCAGAATGTCTGTAAATACTGAGGCTACTCAGTACTGTTCATACAGTAGTAGAGCTACTGTAGCAGTCATGTAAATCTCAAATGTCTGTTTTTCCTCAAACTGTCACCTCGACTGTGTCCCTCTCAAGCTTGCTGCAGTTACCGTAACCACCACCACGCATGAACATCCCATCACCCAAGCAAACACGCTGCAGACTGTACTGACTACACACACACAGCTACCAGCATAATGTGTGTGGCTGTTTATGGCACTAATGTGTCTAATATCTGACATACGTCATAGTTTGAGATTCAACATTTCCAGGTTGTTGGATGTGATAGTCATGAAATATTCAAGAAAACCTTTTAGTTACTAAGCATCTTCAGTGTCGTCCTGTGTGTTTTGGGGGATATGCAGCACAGTGAGGTACGTCTGGCTCATTCTCATCGCGGGTTATTCCAGCACATGCGTTTGCTGTACTTTATTTCCCTTGTTGCGCTTGACTGGATGCTCGGTTTGTTTTGTTTTCTATCAATTCTATAAATCTAATATAAAGATGATTCTGAAAATAATGATATAAATCAGCATAGTTAGCATTAATGTTAAATTATTTCTGCACCGGCTGCTTTTGATTGCTTATGTTTGTTTACCATCTGTCATATCTGTCCTGGGGTTTTTGAAAGTGTTTGGTAAAGTGCTTATCTTGGACTTGAGGCTCGGGCCATCTTACCGTGCAGCTAAATGTTTTGTTGCATTTTATCTCTTTAGATTTGTGCGGTCAGGCCCTGATTAGGCGATTTCTCATCATTTAGTAGCTGAGCAGTGTCAACTACAGGAGACGTCCCTCAAGGCTTCCAGGCTCCTGCCTCTACTCCTCTCTGCTAGTTTAACCTGGCCAGACCTCACTGATTCTCCACTTTTTATACTGCTTTATAAAACCTTTGTGTGACGAATACTGTAAATGTGAATGTTTTGAGCAACGTCTGTATTTGTGGTTGGGGATGTTATATAATACTACCATCTGGAACTGCTGGCATTTCTCACCTCTCAGTGTCTTTTAACTCATCAGCAGACGCAAAGGCAAATATTTCAACCTTGTCCAATTGATTTAAGGGTCAAGTGCACTATGTGTTAGAATTGTAGGTTGAATCGAAGTGATTCAGACATAATAAATACACTAACGACACACACTCATTCGCTTCCTTCTATGGCCTTGTATATTTATATTTAGTCCAGGTAGTAATTTACTATCACACATGCATATGTCATGGTAAATGCTCCTCCAGTTTTCTTATGCGCTGAGGGTTTTATCCACAGCTAAACAGGATTTGACCATTAAGCCGAAGCCTTTTGTGCAGCCTTTTCTGGGAGACATTTCCTCACCCTCCCACTCACACACACTCTACCTCCCGAGCCTCCTGATGCAACCGTTCCCTCTGTCAGTGTGAGACGCAGCCGACGTCTATCTGGCTCGTGTCCCTCCTGTGATGCCGTGGCCCACTTTCTCTTTGAGGTAGAAGACCAGGCACTCTTTGCTCCTGTGTGTCCGCTCTCCTGCCAAAATATTATCAGCCAAGCAAACAAATGGCTGTCACTGACCTACATGCCGTCTGCTTATAGATGTTTAACTTAGAACAATTGCAAGCAGAGCCTATTAGTATTGTTTTCTTTACGTAGTGGTTGACTGTGACGAGACGCGACAGGGGAAGGGTAGTAGTAAGTGTGGCAACGCGGGGTCTGCGTGATGGGACTCAGCCAAATGAGGTGTGAGCAGAATAGATTAAAAAAAAAACAACTCCTTGATACCCGACATTGACCGGAGAGGCAGAAATTCCACTGGCATAGCAGCCGCCGAGCCCTGATATTCCCACGACGGTGTTTCAGATACTTTGGCTGATAATCAGGTTGCAAACAGGACAACGGCTGAGAATTTGCAAAGGTCATCAAACTCTGTTCATACAAAACAGTTCAAGCTGTAACTTGCTCTGACATTTCAGATGCAACAACACTAACAAGGGATGTGAAGCCTGATCTGTTGACGCTGGGCCCAGAGCAGTCGTCACCATGAGTCCAGTAACTTAATTAACCACTAGCACGAGCTACCTTCACTTCTAGCCATACTTGGCTTTATGTACTTAATTTTTAAAGCAATAAAAATGCAGAAAGTTACAGCCTGTGGAGACCCTACCAGGCTGATTAGTTTGTCCTTTCATCTGCCACATCTGTGACCGAGAAGAGCTGGAAATATCTCACGAGATGTAGTGAACATGCATTAGGGTTGTCAGTTAAATTGGAAGCCACATGTGCGCATGAAGCCCTTTTAATCTCGGTGTCTCAGTCTGTAAGAGCAGAAAATCGAAAGCTGCGACCAGGGAACTGTGCGCGGTTTCTACAGACCCGTCCGCACCGTGTATTCACACCGTTTGTCATTAAAGCCGTATTATTGATTAAGTGCAAACGAACCAGCACTCAGTGGAAATGCCCGCTTATGCCGAAATAGTGGGGCTGTCTGCAAACGGAAGGTCAGACACGGGCACTGTGGGGAAAAAAAAAACAACAAAACAAGAACTAGAAAAAATACATTTGCTTGCAAAAATGGCCTCCTGTGTTAGGAAATAATTTCCTAGAACTCCCTCAGAGATGTTCCTGTGTTGACTAAATGGAGCTTTCCAAACCCAAGCAGCTAATTGGACGTCAGACTCCGCTGCATAAACTTTCTCAATGGCCGTCGCGGAGTCTTGTTCCACTAGTCACTACTAATTTGTTGCTTGACTAGCTGTGCCTGGGTGGAAATAAATGTTGTGTGTTTGACGTGAACAAGAGCAGAAAACCCAGGGAAAGAAAATAGATTTCGAAAAGAATAGAATCCTTCCCAATCCTCCCAGAGGTAGACATGGTTTTAGTGCATCTAATGTGTATTCCTCAGTTTCTAACACTCTGTTCTTGCTATTCCTCCTTCTGCATGTATTTGCTTCATAGCCTAACTGTTCCAGAAACGAAAGCCACTTTTGTCCCAAGGCCCCTTTACACACGTTCATTGGATTTTAATATTCCTGGACATGCGTGATTTAAACTTTATGATAACAAATGAGTCATATCCACTGGGCCTAATAGGTGAGCCACGGATGACGTGAAACGCAGTAATAGGCTTAATGCTGGTAAACAAACAGAATGACCACAGACGCTGCTCTCGTGATGAGCGCGCGGCATCTCGGCCACAGTGCGCTGATATTCTGAGACCAAGCCTTCTCTGTTGTGTCATAAAGGGTCAACGCGGAGCTGAATGCAGGTCAGCATTAAACCGCGGACTTGCCTGCATTTATCATGAGTCGAACAAACAACCTGCTGCGTTAACACTTTACCTATTGATCCAGAGCTCAGCAGTCACAGATTCTACAAAGCGTTCAACTACAGATGAGAATCGCTTTGCCCTTCAGAGCACAACACACGCGTACTTCCAGTGCGTTGAAGTGAATTCACGTTTCTTTGTCTTCGTTCGGATTTGTCGTTCCTGCTCACGTTTGAATGTGAGTGACCCAGAAATACAGTATTTACATTCATACTGGATGGCAAAGTAATGAAAGCAATACATCACACAGGAGAAACTAGACCTGCTCACGTTCTCCTTCGTTTGTGAAAAAACGCCTTTCACGACCAGCATTACCATATAGACCAATATTTCACACAGCAATTTGTCAAAGGCTTCTCCGCATTACTTTTAGTAATACAATCTGTATATTGTACCTTCTGTTTCAGTCACTGGCTTATCGCGAGGCCCAGCATGCTCATCTTGGCTTTCCCTGGTTTTCATTACTCCGAGGGAAGTGGGCGGCCTACAGATCAGAGAGTTTACAGGGACCGGAGTGAAGGCGACTGCAAATGAGGGTTTAACAGGACCTGAGCTAACCTCAAAGCATGACAGCTTTTCCTAATGGCGTCTACAGTCCGCGTCGTCTTTACTACTCCCGCGAACTGACAGCATGCACATGTAGGGAGGGGGGTGGCACCACCTGCTGTGTATAGCATATGCTGCTGTGTTACTACACGCACACAGGAAGAACATAATACAGGCTGCTCTCATTCAGTGGTTGGTTCCTCTCAGCGCTGCAAGTAAACACAGTTTCACAAATACAGTCTGCAAAACAATCCAAGTTGTACTAAACCAGAATTATCTGTAATTACTGTACATGACAGAATGTGACATTGTTTTCTAATGAAACATTGTAGATTGTAGTCTTGTTTTTTTGCCCTGACGGATTTCAACAGATTTGAAAGAGATACGGTTTAGAAGTGACGTAGAGGATTTTTCAGGTGTGTGGCCGGGGACTGTGGGCTGGGCTCAGCACTGCTAACATGAGCACTGACAGGCTTTTTTCGTGTGGCTCTACCCTCTGATACCCCAGAGATGCTGGAAACTGCTTTGGATAAATTGTTCCATCCGGTCCCACTTGCAATTCAGTCGCTGGGATTTGCATATTCAAATGAAGTGCAAAATAAACTGAATGTTTGCGTCGTTCACTCACAAAAAGTCAGTGCATTATGCATCTGTCTCGTGCATGTGCTTGAATATTCCCCAAATATTAAAACACTGGCAGCACTCACTATCTTTGAAGTGTAAGAGGAAGGCGCAAAGCAACCATGTTTACTCTGTGCTTAAAACCCCAGCCTCCCTATTAGCCTCCGCATCTCTCTTTGTTTCTCTCTGCATCCTCCTCTAGTCATTCATCATCAGAATTATAATTTATTACGCTGTCAGGGTCTCTGTGAGCAAATTGCTCACTTGCACACAACCAATCACACCATTCAGACAAAACACAAGAGAGGGGGTTTCACAAGGAGAATCGGATCCCGTCAGAATCTCTACTAATAATTCTGGATGCTCCGGTCGATCGGGTCTCCCTCTCATCTTTCATGGTTGTTTGGTGTTTACTGATGTTAATCTTCCACTTCAGCAGACATCTTAAGGCCGTCAGAGTGAGACAGATTGAAGCTATCTGGGCTTGATTTGAAGCTGATAGGTGATACTGGGAGTGTGCAGGCTAGCGGGCCACAGGCAGGTTTAGATGACAGTAAACGGTGTCTTATCTGTGGGTGGAAGTGACTGGATGTCCCCTCCTAACCTCCTGCAGTATTACCCAGAAGGACACGGTCATGACTTACAGCCTCCTAGCTGAGTACTGAACGGGCTGCTTGTGTTTATAATGTTATTGAAGGATTTTTATGTAATTAAAACTAAGTAAAATTATGTCAAATTAAAAATGAAATTAAAGGTTATACTCAAAAAGGCTGTAATTCCCAACAGCATCTGGGAGCTTACGTCACAGTGGATCCACTTTATTTCAACTACACTATAAATTTATGAGGCTTGTATTTCATAACTATATTACGGACAAGCGACAGCCAAGACTAAGGTACGCTACCCTGAAACAGACCAGGCACGGTGCTAAGCTCTTGCTTCACACACTTCTACCCATGAGTGGTTTATCCCAGTTTTCAGAAGTGCGAAGTAAATACACTTTTTTTCATCTGCTTCGTGTCACAAATAGACTCACAGTGTGTGTGAACACAAGAATGCAGCATTTGTGAGAATATCAATTACCTCTGAGAGCAGCCTCTCCACAAATCTCACGCTGCAGGGAGAGAAAAAAATGAAATGAGTGAGTGCTTCTGCTGCTGCTGTGGTGGGACTCCCTCATAAAATGCTTGGAAAGTCTGAGAGCATGACCTTTGGATGGAAGAGGAACTTTGGCCGCTAATCTGCCGTTTAACGAGGCTCCACGGTCCTTTAACTTCAAGCACTTTGGTCTTTTTGACTATGTTTGTGAAGCTTGAAATTACAACACTGGTGCAAACTTTTTTTTTTTTTTTTATCCTGCACGGTGGATGTTGAAATTTGTGACTCAGGGGTAGCACATGTAGAGGTTTAGCCAGTAGGATCAGAGAGCTGCCTGGAGAAGAGTCTACACAGATGCTACTGTAAATGTGAGGCCCCGCTGCTTAATGTGGCTTCAATCACCCATACTGGGAGAGAACGGGCTTGACAGTGTGGTCTGAGCCTCATGACCTTTCAGGAGACACTCAACAGGGGGCGTTGTGCAAGCCAACAATGTCTATCAGGTTGACTTTACATCAAATCCTTCTCCTTGAACTCGTTGTCGACTGCTGTTAACACACTGTTGAACGACACAGAGAAAAAACTAAATGTGTGAATAAGATGTTTAAAGGTGTTGTTTCGTAGAAAGCCTCCAGTAATTTGATGTGCTGCTCGTTTGACGCGCTCACCTCTGCCTCTGTGTGATGGAGGGGATTGTTCTCTTTCATGTGCTCAGGAAGTGATATTACCTCTGCACCAATCACTGCAGGGTTGATCTGTGACTGGACACAACTTGAGGTTTTTTGGTTTCTTTAGGTCTCGGTTGTTTGGAGGTTGGAGGCTGTGTTTTGGCTCAGTGTGCAGCATCCTACACACACACACACAGACACACACACACAGGTCCTCCTTCAGCGCTGATTCCTGGAAAGTCAAACATGTGCTTGTTGTTGTTGCTCCTTTCCAACTACCACATAATCTACAGTCGATCATCATCATTAGATATGAACCTTCTGATACACTTCTACTCCTTCTTTGTTTTAAGGGCATTGTGGTAGCGCTTTATCAATATAAAAGGATTAAAATGGTGAAGGGCTACACACTTATCATGCGGAAAGCGTTGTCTCCCAAGATTATATCAGTGTTTGGAAACAGGAAACTTATTTAAGATTGTAATTCGTGAGCACTGCATTGTAATCCTGGAGGAGGAATTATTCCATTAGATAATCTCCACTCTTCCCTCTCTCCACAGAGGGGATGCTAATTTCCTGGAGCGACAAACACCATCAAGTGCAATTTTAAAATCCAATAAAATCTTGATTGTTCTGGGCTTCGTGAATGAATTGATGCGGCCTTTCAAATGTGGAAAGGTGCTGTTAAAAATAAGCGTGATGGTCTCAGAAATTCATCAGTTAATACTTCAGGGGAGGACGCGCCACTCATGAGCTCATAACTCTGCAACAGTCTTTTCCTTCAGCATGATCTTAATGTTTTGTTAGATTTTATTATCCTTTCATGCATTTCTCTGCCCCCTCTGCAAGTGAAGCAGTTTGTTAATGCCTGAATGCCGCCGCCACTGCAGAGCCCATCCCCTAGTAGATGGAGATGACTGCACAGATTAGTCTCTGAACCAATAGAGATTTTCACAGTTTGATTCGTTTGCCTCGAGGCAGCGAAGTTCCTTCCTAATGCACGAAGGCGACAACACCACCGCTGACCTCCATAGACGTGCATCCTCATGTTTCTGTACAGCATGAAACGCATGACTTCCAATCAGCAGGCAGGTCTCACTTCATGTTGCTTCAAGAATACAGACTGTAAGACATTCCTGGTCCCCAGAGGATGAATCCAGCGAAGGAAAGTTCTTCAAGTTACAACAGCTGTGGCACTAACTCACGTGCTTTGTTTGCAAAGCGTATCTGTAGCTGCCGTTTGTAAATGCACACACTCATCATCACTCGTCTGCCAATGACCCTGACAATTCACAACTGAGCCATCTCACTTTCATCTAGAGTTTGCGTCCTCCTCCTCCTCCTGAGACTGTTTGACAGCCTGTGGTCTCTCAGTCCTCGAGGCGTGTTTGCTCATGGGCCGTGACTGTGAGCGTGCAGGGGTGAGAGCTGTGCTAGATAAGCTGCTCTAACAGTGGATAAATGCAGTGGTCACCAGAGTCCTTGAATCCAAGTTAAAAAAAAAAGAAACATATTTACACAACTAACCATGTTATAACCTCAGTTATCCACCACGTATGAAAACAGTAAATGCATTAAAGTAAGTGAAGTCACGGACACAGGCTGAAGACGTTTGTGTGGACATGGATCGACGCATCGCTGGATAAACCCACACACACGCGTGACCATCTCATTTCTCAGCACAGAGACAGGTTTCTGACAAGCAGTGGCTGCCTCAACAACATCCCAAGACGCAGGCTGAGTTTAAAGCTTCTATTCACGTTCCCCTTTATTTTTCCATTGAATTTAATGAAGACAAGACCATAATTTCCATGACAAACAAACAAACAAAAAGTAATAGAAGTGCAGTTTCGTACTTTGAATCCTTTCTTTCTCCAGAAGGACCCGTCTGAACCCCTGGCTCTGTGTGGGCTCCACGCATGCTCCCTGTGCCTGTGTGGGTGTGTTCCAGGTTCTCCAGCTTCCTGACCGCATCTCTTGTAATGCAGTTAGTCTGATGGTGACTCCACTGTAAATTGCCCTGTCGGTCCCGTGACCCTCACCAGGAGAAGCAGTTCAGGTAATGGCTGGATGGAATAACAAAACGATTCCATACATATCTAATTCCATCACATTATCATCTGATAGATACGCAGGCTTAGCAAAATTTCGGACAGAGTGTCTTTTTCTCCCGGCTGTACCATTAGGATGCAGCGGAGCCTGAAATTGCACATTATAGAGTAGCTGCCAATACAAAGGCTGAAAAATATTCACACAAAGGAGGAGAGCTCTGCGCTGTTAATTAGTCGTCGGTGTGAACACATATTGTGTCCTTGAGTCTGTCCTGCTGTACGTCACGCTCTGGCATGTGATGCATCCTGAAACATGGCAGAAAAGTGGCCACGCACCGCAATACACCAAATGGACACCAAGAACAGACGCAGCGAGGAAAAAGCCCACGCGAGTAACATCTGAAATGTGTTAACATGCGTTACTTCCTGTTTTATGATGTAAATATATATGATATAAAATCCTTTTTAACTAACAACAACAACAACAAAAAGCTAATTCTATTTTGAACTCAATCACTTTCCCCTTTTCTACTTTTTGTTATTTTTATTTGCTCAAGAAATAAATCACAACAAAGAATTTTTTGGTCCGTATTTTTGTGTTGAATATATATTTTTCAAAAACCCAGATCAATTTGGCCTGTGATGGACTGGCGACCTGTCCAGGGTGCAGCCCGCCTCTCGAACAGGTTCCAGCCTTACGACGATGAAGCGATTCAGAGGGCGAGTGAGAGAGAGAGAGATTTGGATTACAAAGTGCTTTTTTATCAGCCAGTCCAAGCTGAGAAGGAGACAAACACAAGCAGAATGAGACAAATGTAACAAAAATAGCTGTCAGAATATTTCACAGTGCAAAAATCTATTATATACACAGTGTATGCTTGCATTTACATCAGCGTGAACCGACAAATATACACAATCCAAACGACTCATCATGTCGTACACTGTGAAACACGCCCATGATAGACATTCAAAGATGCAGAGCCTTTTATTTTAAAAGCAAAATAAATAATTTATTCTGTATTCGGCATGAGCGCGTGTGTAGCGGTAAAGCCTACTTTGCGTTTCATTGATTGTCACTGTCTGTTCCTATGCCAGTATTTGCTGACGGCTACAGATTTACAGCTACATCTGGGACTTCGCTAACGCAGTTATTACGATTTGATTCGACCTCATTAGATTCATTTAACGTTGGTGTGCGTTCTACTCCTAACGTCACAAAGCCTTGATGTACCGCTGAATAGGAAGGTAAAGGTCTGTTACTCTCCTTTAAAGCTATGCTGCTCCTCTACGGTAAGTATCTCTTCTAGATAGATGCAAAGTGTTGAGCTTTTAAATACTGGTTACAAAAAAGCAAACTAAATAAAATCTTTTCTGCAGGCACAACTTTGAAACTTCCTCTTCCAAAATTAGATAAGTCAGCGTGAGGACAAAGGTCAGAGAAGCCATTTTCCTTTGGACGTACAGTCCAGTTCATCATTAGCTGGACTTTCCTGTGCACTGGATGTGACTACAAACATACTGAAAGGCTACAAACTCCATGAGGAATGTGCTCTTCACATTTTAGATACAATAGATAGAATAAAGGCATCATGAGCGTGAAAACGGATGATTGACAACAGAATCAGACAGTTCAGGTTCCACAGGTTGTCAGCAAAATAATATCATATTAGAGTCATAACACAATAAAAACAACTTTCTACGTATTGAACCTTAAATAATGGTTTTTATTCATGTTCCGCGTTCGCCTTTTTAGCTTTGTCCTGCTTCTCAGTCCTGTGAAACTGTAAAACAGCAAAGCAGTTGGAAGTGTAGCATCGCAGGCCACACGTACGTACATGTAGCACGCGCGTACGGCCTGGCATGAATAAAACATAGCAACATCTTTTATAAAACATTTAAACACTTTCATGAGACACTGTGAATGCACATTATGTACACAATTCCAGAGCTTTGAGCACAGAGGCTGTTGAAATTTGGACCTCTATTATGGCACATACGATCAGGTGTGTGTGTGTGTGTGTGTGTGTGTGTGTGTGTGTGTGTGTGTGTGTGTGAGAGACCTCCGCTGTCGGGTACTACATCTGTGCTCAGCTGGACACAGTAACACGCCATAGCTGTGACCAACACAAAGTACCCTTTGGTATAGGTGAGGTTTGGAAGAAGTCAACACCTCTATGATCATCATCATCACGCCTCATCACTACGATTGGCCTCCCTGCTTGTCAATCATAGCACTGCCAGCGTCACATTCAGCACTGTCGCCTCAGGTGGAAGGTACTTATCCACCCGCTTTGTTTCAGTCGCCATGCTGAGCGCTCTCTCTTGCGGTTTAGCAGCTTTGGGAAGTGGCTCGAGTCAAGAGCTTGACATCAAAGTTCTCGAAAAAGCAGCCGCAGCAGCCATGTAAAGTAAAACGAAGTGTCAGTCTTGTAACGTCAGTAGTCCGTCTCCGTCTCCGTCTCCATCTCCATGAGCTATTGATTTGCAGACCCGTATCACCGTCCTGGGCTGAGCTGTGGGCAAACCGGTCATTTCCTTACTTCCAGTTCCTACTGTACGTCTAAAACGCCGTTTCCTTTCCTTAGCTCCGCTCTGTCTTCATGCGTACGTCTCTCCTGACTTTAGCGCCACCAGTTCAGAGTCCTCAGTGTTGCGTCCATTCAAATGTTCGCTGTTACAGTCATGATGGTACATGAAGGCGGGCACCTCGGTGATGGAGGTGGCTGTGTAGGACGTGGAGCGCATTGAGCAGTGGTCCTTACGTCTCTGCCCCCACTGGGTCTTATACTGCATCCACTGTCTCTTCAGGGCTGCCTGCACCTAGATGTCACACACACCAAAGAGATGGTTCATTACTGTAGGAAGCGCTTTCACTGAATCATTTCTCTGAAGCCCTTTTACTGTTTAGTTCTTCCATTTAACCAGATTTCTATAGAAATCCAGTCAAGTAAACCCCATGTTGGGATAATGTTCATTCCACACGTGAACTTAACTGACGCAGCATCTGTGTCTCGCTCCAGTTTCAATCACATTTGCAGATGGCAGTTAGCGAATGTAATCGCCAGCATCACATGGTTTGGCCAAGTGCATGAGGTGAGGGCGTCACTAAGTGAAGGGAAGACAGGCGTCCTGTGCTCCCTGCAGGAGTATCCTGTACACTAATGAAATGAAATGATATGTCTTTCACGACTGCTCCTCCTGATTCCACCTTTCATCCAAACACACATATTTATAGCGAGTGTTATCTGCAGCGCATAATTTACGGAACGTGAGGCATAGTCACACACAGCTGTTTCTTCGTATAAGCAGTGTGAAATGGGATCAGGTGAGGCCAACCCTGGGCTGAGCTGAGCTAGTCCTGCTCGTGTCCCTCATCTTCCCACGGCTGAGTTTGCAGATCAGGCGCGTTCTTGAGGTTCCAGAGCTCTTTATACATCACAGAGTTTTGTATAACGCCCTGCTAGTGATCCATTCATCACAATAATCCCTTCAGTAAGTACCTAATGTGATCAGCAGTTATGGTGTTGACACGGACACTTATTTAAAGTCTTGTATACAAACTGTATCTTGGGATTTTGCCACATACAGTAAATATAGCAACCACTGGGGCATTTACCAGAGAAAACCAGATGTTTAAATAATCCTCATGTACAGAAACAAGGTGCGAGGTGTTGATGTTTTGTCCCAGCAACAGTCTACACGCAAAGTATAAAACGCCAATTAAAGAAATGAATCAGCGGTTTTCAAAAATACGACGGACTCATTGTCTCTTGGATAATGACAACGAATGGGTTTGGACTGACTGAAGGAGCAGAGTGTGAGCCCAGTATCTAAAAACAGAAACCAGAGCTACAATCCTCCCGTGGTGCCATGTTAATTATTTTATTATGCAACGCTCTAATACTAGTGTAATTACTGTGAATATATTAACACACAGTGATCTAATGATACAAATTATGACACTAATTGTTATAATGAGACAAAGGAGCAGCCGGGCTTACAGCTTCGACATAGAACGTTTTGCTTGATGTCACAAATACAGCGTGGAAGCTGTTTGTCTCACTGACCAAACTTTACAATGGGGCTATTGAAGGAACAAGACAGGTCTGTGCTGTTTGGCTACGAAATAAAAAACAGAGTTGAACCCGGCCCCAGAAACCCATGTCCTGATTAGAGGAGCTCAATTAGTCATTATGTGGCTGAAGCCCTCAGAACCGCTTTGTGTCCCAAAAGGTGGGGTTAACCATGGAACGTATGTGCTGCACAGGGCTGATGCTCCACACATTGTTCACTGTGGATGTTTGGCCTATTTCTGAGGCTGCTACTTCACAGTGGGTAGCTACTACGCCACATGCTGAGTATTTAAATTCGCTGATTTGTCACATTATGAGTCGCTTCCCTGTTTTCGTGCAGAGAAATATACCCCTGCCTGGACGCGGAATCGCTTTTCACAACACAGATTCCAGAAGCACAGTAAGTGGAAATGCACAGAAATAGTGATTGTCTGGTGCTACTGTCATGAAATCCAGAGCAGAATCCATTTCCAGCCGGACTTGGAAACTACGCAGTCATTTAGAAACGTTTCACCTGACACGACCTTTGACAGCTTTTCCTGCTGCAGCATCGGTCTCAGACGAATCACAAGTTTTATAATCTGTTACATTTGGCCTAAAGAGATTAACTTAAAAATGATCGATCATTGTCTCGCGGCAACTGTTTGATGCGATAAATACTTTATTCGTGCAGATGATTCTGGTTTGTCTACCTGAATGTTGGCTGCGTGTGTCACCACATTGGCGATGACTGGCTTTCAGGAAGTGAAATGGATTTCTACTTCGTCTCCCTCACCATAGACATACATGCCCTCACCATAACACTACCTCCACCAACTTCATAGCAGTAGCATATTTTGGATCATCTTCTCTTCCTACGTTGACCACCTGTGGTCTTCCAGGCCCCTGGACATGTACGAGCTCACCAGTGCAGTCTTAGACCACACCCAACGTTCCTACTGTCTCCTTGAAGGATTTGTTTTATGTTTCAGCAAGGATTGTTGCTGCATTGGCAGTAACAGCTCTTTGGACTCAACAGGTTCCAAATGCAGACGCCTCATTTGAAACTGAACGTAGACTTGTAGTCTGCTTTCTTGTAAATGACCTCATGACAGACACACATCTGGACAGTGAGCGGCGATGTGACTGTCCAAACCCATCGGCTGTGCATAAAATCACTTTAATCTAATAGCTGTGTTTGATCAGTAATTACTTTGTTTCAAGACAAACTCGACTGATAGTTGAGTCACTTACCAGCTGGGCTTGGAAACCACACGGTCATGAATAAACGGTGCTTTACCGTTCCCCTGACAGGAGCCTTCAGCGTTTGCTGCTCATGTACTGGATTGGTCTCAGAAGACTATGTCACATGTCTCGGTCAAGTTACGACTACTTTACTCAGTATCTAATGCCAAAAATAACCGTGTCTGTGTTTGACATTCATGGGTCACTTCCTAATATGCTTTCAGGTACAGATCTGAGATGTCAGTGATCCTGACCTAAAAGCAAAATGTTTTGCCTGATGGAGCCTGATGTCTCACAGTTAATGTCATAAGCAATGAGCATTTTTTGCTACATGAGTGAGCAGCTCCCAGAGTAACATGTGCGAGCTGCCCTTTAATGAAGGCCGAGTGCTCTGAAAACCAACTGCAGCGTCATTTGGCAGACGTGCCACTTAAAACACTGTGAAAGAAGTCAGGGTGTTTTGAGAAATGGCAAAAAGAACACGAGAATGTTCCAGTCAGTCACATAAGCATAAGGGCTGACAATGACTGAACTAAATGCAACCGTGCCCGTTGTATATATTGTGTATTGTCTTCGCTCATATGACGTCGTATGGTTGAGAGTTGTGCTTACCTCCCCGTTGAAGAAGCAGAAGATTGTGGCCACCAGTAAACCCTTGAAAAGCAAAGCACATAAATAGTTAGTTGGTCAGGAGGCTCAATAGGATGAGTTACAACAGGAGAACGTCAGCCTCACGGTGTAGTCAATGCAGTGGACGTTTTAAATCACGCCAGTCAATCACCAGGCAGAAAGCGAGCAGCACACGACAGCGCTGGCAAATAACGGCTCTGCTCTGAATGCATTGCTTCAAAGTAGACACTAATCCTAATGCAAACGCATCGTTGGTCTTATTTTATTGGCAGAAATGCGAAAGGCCTCAAGTTAAGTGAGACTTTGTGTCCTGCGGGGCTGTTCAGCTAACACCTACCTGGTAGTGCATGAGTATGTGCATGATGTATTCGTAGACCTCTCCCGCCAGCTGGTTTTCTGGCCTCCAGGGAAAGATGACAAACTGTATCCCCAGCAGGGGAACCAGGATGAGGGTGGCTCTCACTGCCTTCATGTACATGTTGGACTCTGCTCGGTGCGTGTCTCTCAGCTTGGTCACCAACACCCGTATGATGTTCAGTAGGAAGAAAAGGTTCACCTGCGGAAAGTTTTAAGCACAAACAACGGAGCTGACACATCTCTTTGAAAGCCGCGCGCTTTTTTCTTAAATGCTCCTCAAACGGTGGATTAGCAGGCTTACGAGAAGAGCTGCCACTATGGGGCCGTGAACGGCGTAGAGCAGATGGGTTTCCACACTCATCCAACAGCTACAGAAGGAAAAACATATCAGCCAGTGCTGTGTGCGGCCCAAAACACACACACACACACAAACGTGCACGTGTGTGGGGCTGCCACACGCAACAGAGCACATGTGTAAACGTCTCCTGTTTATTTGCAGAAGTTCTGGAACATTACTCACTTGTCATCAAAATACTTTTTCCTTGCCACGGCGTGGATGGATGCAGGCACTAGAGGAAAGCCTTGGACGGGGAAGAGACAGCGGCCATATGAGGTCTTGAGTGAGTCTAGTGAAACTCATTTGTCATTCATGCAACTGTAAACATGTGGTCAGGCCGGTTGGTTGTTTTCGCCATCTTAGACTCACTCATCATATGATTTATTTCTTTATAAATATCACTGTATATGTTACTGGCAAAGCTAAAACACAGTGGATCAACTTTGACACCCTTTTTTTCCACAAACGTTCCTCTCGTAATCTCATTGTTCCAACGTGAACACGAGCACTTGAACGCTTGTACGCCTGCAGCATATTGGCCACAGATGGACACGTTCTTCGTCCACACACACACACACACACACACACACACACACACACACACACACACACACACACACGCAGAGAAGGCTTCTGGGTTATGTGTTTGTTTCCACTGCAACCTGCTTGACTGCACCCTTTCTTCCTGTGTCCGTTTCTTTTTAATCAGCTCAACGAAAGAATAAAAACCTCTGGAAAATATATGGAATTAAATTATATACATAAACAAACTAGCGCATGTTTTGATGAGGCGCAGAGGGACTCACCCCAGCCCAGGAGGTAATACCAGTGCAGATGCTGCTCCTCGGCAAACACGGCTACGACGATGAGCGTGTGCAGGTAGATGCCCTCGCAGAGCATCCAGAAATAGTTGCAGCCCAGCATGTACATGTGGAAGAACTGCAGCACCTTACAGCCAACCTGCACAGAACGCGTCACAGCTTTAATGTCGGGACACATCCATTCCAGCTGCTTCTGACATGATCTCAACGAGAGACAAACGAGATCGAAGGAGCTGATTCTGCTCTTCGCACGTAATAATTAGACGCACAACGACAACATCTCTCCTTATGTTTGTTGTTATCACTTTTTGAAAAGCGATTACTTTGATTATATCAGTCTACTAGTTCTGTATTCACAGACACTTATGAGAGGCTCCATACGCTATAATTGCCCTAATGAGTACCAGACGCTGGCTTCAATGAACCTGAGATACCAAAAAATATTTCACTAACTTTTATTTTAAACGTGATTTATCTTCCATAAAAGTCAATAACACATTCATTCTTTGTGCCTTGCAGACAGTTCGGAGAGTCGCTATTAGATTTCTATGGAGATCAGTTAAGGAGGCAGGTTTAGACTTTTTCCACAGGCATTTTGCAAATCACATCACATCTTACATTCATCAAGACATTTATGGGTAATATCAAAACTATGACAACCGTTGCTTCTTTTTAGATGAGTGGAATATAACCCAGCTCAGTATTGTATGTGTTCTTTTAGTGCCTTCTGCTAATTTTAGGGATTTTACATGCTTTGACTGATCAGAGACTATGCAGGACTTTTTGAAATAGTGATGTGCATCCCTGTGGATGTAAAAGGACCGTACTTACAGCCACATAATTCAGTGACGCCCTTTCCACATCTGAACTTTTAGCCATATGTCTCCCACACTTTCCTATGTTTCCCTTTCCACTGGAGGTATTTCCACTGTAACGGTCAGACGCTTTTCACTTTGCAGCTTACTCAGGTTTTCTAAAGTTACGGACAATGTTCTGGTTTACATATCAGGCTGCTATAGATCATGAAGATGTTTCTAATGTCTTAAACCTCCTCCCTGGTTTGACATAAGCTTTGGGGATTGACTCCCCCACACTGCTGGCAGCCCAAACCAGACTCTGCATCGCCACACCAGAGAATAAAACAAACTCGATTTCTCAGTGAGAGCAAATCCCCACCACAATCTACTATTCCTAAATCACCAGAGCACAAAACAGGCTCGTAAGTCTCACTTTGCCAGAGCTACATTTCAGACATGCGTGAATCCAAACCAATGGTCCTTGCGATTTCGTTTTCTGCTTCCTCTTGAAAAGCAGCGCCAATGGCATCATTGTTGTTTTGATAAGTTTAAGCGCGTTAACATGAGTTGACAGTCAGCCACAGATTCAACACAAACTCCATGACACACAAAGCGTCTTCAATGTGCTCTGGTGTCTTTTTTTGTTTAACTCATTTAAAGTATATTATAAGGTGAACGAGTGCTTTTGCTGGATTTTTATTTTTATTTTATTTGGACTTCCTGAATTTGTTTAATTATCTGGAGGTGGACTAAATAGCAAAACCTTTTATGGAGTTGCGATAATGGTTCAATAACAATTTACTAAGCACTTAGTTGAAAGGTCTTCACTGTTTTGAGTTCTAAAAGGAGTGGTTCTATAAAAGCAACATATGAATTTATGTTCAGTCTGGAGAGTGAGGCATTCCTACCAGACAGATTTATCATGTCTACCTAAGCAGACCTCTGGGTTCAAAACAATCTACATAAGGGATTCAGTGTGGCTCCAAACTCTGACAGGAGAATGTGCAAAAAACTTGTCTGTCTCCTCTTGACTTTGACACAAGGCCAAGACAAAACATGGAGAGATCAAACTAATTATAAGTCTCTTGATGAACATATGAAGGATGCTTCTATTTAGAGATTTACATTAGCCTTCATTGAAACGCGTCTGAGGTTGTAGTAACTCACCGGGTTTCTGCTCACCACTTCAGGGTTGTTGACGACGCCTATGAGGTTGATGATGGTAAGCGCAGAATTGAGGACGTAGGAGCAGAACAGGTTTTTGTGGAGGGTGATCCGTTGGCAGCTCAGACTCCTGCGATGATGATGTTTGGTTTTGTAACAAGGAGGAGTAATTAGGATCTCACACAAAAGATCCCTTTAAAAAGTTGAGAATGAAATGTACGTATGAAATATTAAATGGCAAAACAGGGAGACTAACAGTTGAATGAGGTTGTCGGATGTAAAATATCAAATAACGGATCTTTTTTTGTGGTTAGTATAAAATCCCCGGGATCAACGAGCTGGACTGCCTCCGAGTGCTTTACTGTACGTGGTAGAAGTGCTGTTAAATAACACAGAATGGATCCCAAGGGTGTCTCCTCATTAGCTGCCTTGCTTGGCCACTCAAAATTAACCGCGTAATAACATGCTTGACATGGAAAAGAAAACAACTATTAGAATAAAAACAGTGGAATCCACGAGGTTCACTGTTAAAAAAAACACTTTTATTTTAGGGCTGGATTCAAAGTGACTGAAGTGTTTACAGCTGAAAGAAACTGTGCACCAAATATATTTTTCAGAATATGGCCTCCATTAAATATATCCTCTACCATTATAATATTTTACTGCTCATGGCCAATTTTATCTTCCTGGATTCATAACCCTTCCAAACATCCATAAAAAAAGGGGATATCAATAAATTTCCTCAAGCCAGGACAAAATACGTTACGCTGATTCAAGGCCATAGTTACCTTTAACACAAAAAGGCTCAGACATAAAAGGAGACGCAGGAGCCGCTGAATGATTATATACAAGAGGTTTTATCTAAACAGGGTTGTCAAAACATAGACTGATTCCTCATGGCAACATTACTGGGCCTGTCAGAGGTCCGAACGTTTCTGTTCGACCAATTCCTATTTTTCACGGCGAGCTGGAGTATTTTTATCTGGGATTCCTGATAGTGCTGATGCAGGGTTGTAAATAACGGAGTGGTGCAGCTGTACACCATCACATACCGCTGTAAGCCTCACATCTGGAGTTTATAATAAACCTTAGGCTTCCAATATTTTTAGTGTTTGAGCTATAAATTTGCTAAGTGGTGGTTAAAAGAAAGAAAAGATAAAATTGGCATGTTAACGCCAATGTGTTTGTTCTTGACTGAGCTCTTAATTTGTCAGGACTCTGATCTTGAAGTGCGTTGATCCCGCTGAGTCTGGCTCCGAGCAGGTCAAGGGCCTCCGCCTCAGCGCACCTGACCGAAACACAGCCGCACAAGATCTCATCGCATTTAGGAGGTCGACGCACTTCAACGCATTAAGTTTTACAACTGCAGCAACAAACCACCTCTTCCAAACATTGTTCTAAACCTCCTCCTCTTGAGTTTATAAGCCTTTTGTGCAGTAAAAAACATGATGATTAACATCCTTTGGAAAGCGATATTGTTCCAACAACGAGCCTCTCTCAGGTGTCACAAATCCCAATTCTTGCACAAACAATAATTATTAATAAGAACTAATTAGCTTTTAGCCTCATTGTTATATTAAACAGATATGTGATTGAATTTCAGCAGCAGTGTCTCAATTAATTGTTCACCTTTTCACTGTGGGATTAAGCGGCGCGTTTGGATGAACAACCTTAATAAGCAGTTCACTCTGCTGCACACGTTCCTAATGAGAGCGAAGCACCAACGCGCTCAACGGACCTCGCAGCTCTCTGGTTTGGAATCTTAAACATCCATGAAATAAATGTCCCGCACAAGGAAACCAAGTTCGCATGAATTTAACGAGGTGAGGTTGTGTGTAAATCCCACTGGGAAGTAGCAGGAGCCTTTTCGGAGCGTCTTCGCTGGCAGCCTTCTCACAGTCAGATGTATTTTAACACTTCAACATATTGTTGCCTTTACTTTGTTGAAGATTTAACAACTGTGACCGAATCACTGCCCGTGATGAGTAATGGACGGCCTGGAGGGGAGCGCAGAGAAGGCGCTACAATATCTGTGTAGCTGTCAGATCTGCTGATGACACCGCTGGTGTGATGAGATAGTGAAGCCCTTGAGGGGGAAAACTACCAATGATTAATTGTCACTGCGTTATGACAAACTGCGTCTTCCATTTTCACAATACAACAATCAGTCCAGTGCATCACTGAACCTCAGCTACCGCTGCCTGCTCATTTAGTTCAAACCGTACATCGCAAATGGAATATTTTAGTACCTGAAGTAGAAGAAGATGGCCAGAGAGATGAGCAGGGAGGCTATAGATAAAGCATGTCCCACAATCGCCATGTAAAACAGGATGAATGCCGACTGCGAAAAAACAAACAAGACAGAAAAAGCATGTTTAGTATGCAAACGAATGTAAATATATGAAAACCATTTCAACATCACCTTCTTCCTTTGGTGAGCCCTGAGTCTGAACCTTTACTTCCTTTTAGAAACGATGCTAAAAAGCAACTGGCGTCATCAAAATTCAGCTACTTGTCTCCGTGGGAGCGTACTCCTCAGTCTGTTTGTTCGCATAGGTTTCCAGCGCAGCAGATGGAGCAGCTGATCTCTAGCTCGGTTCCGATCCAACTACCTCTGTAGCTGGACCAGCTAAACACAAAAACCCTTGTTTGGGGAAGTTGTGTTCACAGGTTGTAGTTATTTGCAGCGTGGTTGATAGTTTTCTACTCTCTGTGTCTCGTGACTCCAGCGGTGTGGTGCCTGCACATAGGAAAGCTGTTACATGTAAAGGCTGGTTAATCGGGTCGATCCGGATCGACGGTTTATCACGGCCATCAGGCCCGAGGAACAGACATTAGCTGCGCCTTTGATTTAGACCATGTGTGACCTCACCCTGTGCGTTTACCTGTTACTTTCCGTGTTGTAAATAATCTGTATAGGAGCAGATCGTGTCTTGGCAGTGAAATGACCCGATGATAATAGTGTCTGGTAGAATATTTATGGACAACAACGTCAGAGCTGCGTATTTACAGTTTCCACTGTTTCTCCACATTCATTGTCCAAATCCTCAAGGACTCCAGGCAACAAAATACAAGATTACGCTGACCCACTGCGCTGCGGTCGCCGTGCAGTATATCTCTTATAGCGAGCTGCTCCTCCAATAAATTACCTTAAGTTTGGCGGTAGTGTTCTCATTGCAGAGCGTGTAGTTGGACCATGTCCTGTTGGTATCTGGGTGGCGGAACCAGTGCCCATCCTCTCCACAGTACTTAGTGGCCTTTTCTGCAAGTAACAATTAAGTAGTAAGATAGTAAGAACAGCTTCTTCAGCCCCATACAGTCTAATGTCCATATTTAAGTTTCATCTAGCCTTGGTAAAAAGGCCACAAGGCCATTTTGTTTATGGTTCAACTTTAGCCTGGATACAGAGGTGACTTTAGTCTCCCTGCTCACCTGTGGGGTCGAAATCATGAAAATAATTGGGGCAGTTTTGAGAGGTGTACGTTCCTGCAGGCGTGTCTTCCCAGCACAGCCACCCGTCCCAGTTACGGCTGCAGTGCAGACCTGCGGCCAACAGGGACACGTTAGCCTTCACAGAGTAGCACCAAGCCACGCTGAGCTTCTCTGGACACGAGCCCCACCAGATTTGTTGTAAGGCGGCTCTCGGTTCATTTTCTCGAAGCATTTGTACTGGCTGTCGAGGATTTTTTTGCGCCTAGTTTCCTCCTCTGGATTAATGATGGGGCTGACGGTGGCTTCATCGATGGGCTGGACCTCGGTTTCTCCTGAGAGCTGGGCCGCTGCCTTCAGTTGGGCGACACACGCCCACATACAAGCGTAATATTAGTGAGGATAACACAGCGTGACACACAGACAAACACAACAAAAAACGTGCTCATTCATCATCAACTCTTATGTCATTTGTATACCTACATATCAAATATAGTGTAATTACAGAGGGAAACATAAATACATTACCCTGAGCTTCTCCTTAAGGTTGACAGCACACAGTGTGTAATTGCTCCAAGTCCTGTTACTGTCTGGATGCCGGAACCACTGCCCGTCCTCCCCGCAGAACTTTGTTGCCTTTTCTAGGCAAACAAACGATAATGAGCCGTTACAGTCTCTACATGTTCAGCCGTGTGCACGCAGCTGAGTTTTACTACTCACCTGTGGGGTCGGGGTCAGTGTCAGAAAAATAATCAGGACAGTTCTGGGAGGCGTAGGTTCCTGCTGGCGTGTCGTCCCAGCACAGCCAGCCGTCCCAGTTCCTACTGCAGTACAGATCTGCAGCGCCAGCGACAAAGAGTTGGTTTTTAATTGGTTATTTGCTGTGTATAGAAAACTTCTTTTACACAGTAAGAAAGCAAGTTACCTGACTTATTAAAAGGTGGGTCATGATTTATTTTCAAGTGGCATTTGTACTCATTCTCAAGCAGTTTCAGTTTCTGCGGACATAACAGACGTTTGACTCAACTCAATGATCGTTGTTGCCACTGATCAGTGATGATGTCATCACATTTCTTACATCAGTAAGACTGTACGTTACCCTCTGTCTTTTCTCATGGGTGGTTACACAGAGTGTGTAGTTGGTCCAAATCCGGTTGGACTCTGGATGGCGGAACCACTGCCCGTCCTCTCCACAGTACTTTGTGGCCTTTTCTGAAAAGGCAGATCCGCAAGCTCTTTAAATACGGCCAAGGAACATTAGAGCAGAATTCATCAAGACACCAACCGGGTAAAACCTCTGAAGTCTCGCTGAATGCTCGCTCACCTGTGAGGTCAAAGTCCACAAAATAATTGGGGCAGTTTTGGGAGGTGTATGTTCCCGCCGGAGTGTCGTCCCAACACAGCCAGCCGTCCCAGTGACGACTGCACCACAGACCTGCAGCAGCGAGAATAAAGTCGGTGAACTGAGACGCAGCCCAGAGTTACATAACAGGCAGCATCACTACCTGAGTTACCAGAAGTGGGATCCTGCTTCATTCTCTCCAGGCATCGCTTCTCGTTTTCAAGGATCATCTTTTCAAGAGCAGAGCCTTGGTCTGTGTTGGTCCATGCGGCCTCTGTAGTTGGCTCTGCGGCAGCATCCCTTAAGAAATGGGGGTCTTCCTTCTGAGAAAAAGAAGAAGAACAACAACGTACAGGCCAGCTGTGGCAATGTTTCATACAGCCATTACGCAGGGGGAAACCAATGCTAGAGCACCGGTGTCACTTTCCAAATACCTCTAATTTGTCTTTTAAAGCCGGTTGACAGGCGGACCCAGTCTGAACCCAGTTACCCAATTCATCACAGTATCTGGTCACCTTTTCTGTACAGGAGAAACACAACAGCGCAATCCATCAGTGGTGATGCTTAAAGCTTCAGATACTGTATCCAGTTACTCAAAGATGCAGCTAATTGCTTGTGTTTGAGGTCTGTGCCCAGCAGAGAATCAGCCCAATCTCTGGCTCGGTGTAGTAGTACAGTATGTTGGTATCATCCAAACACATAAATCTGACCCTAAATCTTCGCGTTACGGAACAACTATGATTTGTTTAACTTGGCACACGACATCAAATGTGCTGTCAAACAGAAAACTCCCTCTATGGAGCAAATGGCAAATACTCAAATATCCAGCCTGAAACCACATGCACTGCAGACCCATGACGGGACTGAGAATCAGCTCGTATTGTTCCTGACAACAACTGCAGCCTGGCTAGACGTCTCTGACAGCTCATCAACTGTGCAAAGACCACGTCCAACTGTACGTCTCCCCCAAAGCCTCATATCAGCTGCATCAACATAAGGAGCCATGAGGGGACCCTTAACATCACAGGCATGTTGGGAAGATCCTTTATGAGCATTCTCTTACACAAACACCTTTTCATTCATTCTCTCTTCCCTGTCTTTCTGTGTAATATATATAAATATTGGGATATTTTGATGTCTAATATTTTGTGCCCAAAGGACAGAAAGGAAGCCTGGCGACAAGCTCCACGGCAGAAGACGTAGCCACTACAGCAAAGTCACATCTACTTACTGCTCAACATGAATCACACTCTCTTAGGACATGACGCATGAAATGTGAAATGCAATTACACTACGCCGTCCAGACTGACACGCACACATCAAGGAGCCGACAAACAAAACAAAAGCGTCTGAGCTGGAGTCTAACTAGAACTAAACCCAACTGGACAAATCTCAGTCAAATCAATAACGCTAAGAGGCTGGGGTGGGGCCGTGGCAGCGGACGGTGCTAGTTGTAATAGCTGAGCTGTACACCTGCACGGATTTCATGAGGCCCGACTAGTCTGCATGCAGCCAAAGAGTTAATGAAGGAGCCAGTGATTATGGAGCGTGACTGGACCAGCTGATGCACGTTCCTCGCTGCCACATTTTCATGAAGCATCAAATGGAAAAAAAACAATCACATTATGATGAAATGTAATTGCACTGTTGCTAAACTGTGTTGTTCTGTGCCGTTACAAGGTCGTGGGGATTTCTTAATAAGCTCTACCGCACACGCTCAGTAGATGGGATCGTTTCTCTCTGTTGCAAGCTGACTTGGAATTAAAACATTATGATGGAAACGCTTCCAAATTCCCACCACTCCAGAAAAGCTTGTTCTAATGGAATGAAGTGAGAAGTGCAAAACGTTCTTACCGCTCGGGGCCAGGTCAGGATGATCTGGACAGTTTAGCGTTGCAGATGTCCCGGCCGGTGTCTCACCCCAGCACAGCAGGCCGTCCCACATACGACGACAGAATGTGCCTCGAGGGAGCGACAAGAAGAAAGTCTAAGCAAAACTGAGAACAATTATAGCTTGTACTCGGGGAAGCCTGGCAGCCATGATGTGCCCCCAGAGGTTATCAGTTTGCCTTAACACGCCTTTCAAGGGCTTTGGTTTCTCACCGGATCTGTTTTCTTGCTGGGCTTTGCTGGGCATCTCATGACATCGGTACTGACCCTGGCTCAGCGCCTGGCTCGGCCCTTCTGTCACGCTCTGTCCAGGCCTGAGCGGCGGGAGGGGGGCTGGCTCAGCGCCTGCTGCCTCCGTGCACTGTGGAGACAACACAACGGTCCATGTCATTATCTTAAAGATCTCAAATCTAAAGATTATGTAATGTGATGCTGAAGGATGATAAAGGAGAAGAGAAGAACATGAAGCATCTTCAACTTGATGTGACGAGGATTTGAAGTTTTCCCAGGTTGTGCAGCTTATTGTAGAGTGTTTGGGAGCTCATGAAAGAAGTTAAGCAGCTCATGTTCTCCAAATGAATCTTATCTCCACTCTGTGGTTTGAATGTGGCGGTAGCATTAAGAATGAAGGAGACCGCAGAAATGCTGACTGTGTTAATACTCAGTCAGGGATAAAGAGGTCTGCAGTGATTTGCAGGGACATTTTTTGTTGAAATTTAAGCCAGGCGGAGTGTCAGCCTCTGCATTTAGCGACTTTTATTATGAAATCCAATCATTTTATGACAAGCTGTCACATGATACTTACCTGTCTGACAACAGCTTGTCAAAGGTGAAACAGTAACAACAACGACGTCCCATGTAGCAGTTTAGCAGCCGTACATATGATGTCACTCCAAGCAATGAAGTAAATGACGTCATACATACAACCACCAGGCCACCACCAGTATCAGCAGGCGAGCTGAGCGAGAAATGTATCGAGGAGCTTCTCATCCTTGCTCTTACTGATTATGCACCGGTTTCATTAGCATTTTGTGACCCTGCACGAAATGACAAAGTCATAGAATCACTCAGCAGGAAGCACCTTGTGAACACTGCATTATCCCACAGTTACAGGAAGGTTATGATACTTGGTGCCTTGTAATAAATGCTGGACGTGTTGAGATTGACTCAATCTGTACATGTCCACCTGTAAGGATCCCAGGTGGGGCAACAACACACACGAAGTCACGCATCTCACGCACTTTGGTGATAGTCCAGGCCTGTAATGAGCAAGCTGAGGTAATTATAAATTATTAATCACAGGGTGAATGAAAATCAGCGAGAGGTTGTTGTGCTGATGAAAGGAAACCACTGGACCAAAACTATCACATCTGCAGTCCTATGAAAATGTAATCCTATCTTTAAACACATACAGTGCAGCATACATAATGAACAAAAAGTCAAACAGGACCTTCAGCTGTTTACCTTACAGAAATCCTTCAACTGAAAAGCGAGCGCTTACCACTGGGAGAACCAGAACGATCCAGAGCGAGCCCACTAACTTCATATCTTCCTCTCACAGGAGAGTCTCTGGAGAGGGAGGAGAGAACGGCACGTTAAAGCCATCGGAAAACAAGTCGTCTACCGTGAAAGTGACTGACTGAACAAACACAACTGTCGCAAATCAGGATTAAGGCCTCTCGGGAGAAAACAGGACCAACAATCATTAACCCGAAACGCAAAACACTGCAGTAGAAGTAGAAGTAAGTTCGGGATATTTCATGCTTCTTGTCTGTCATCCAACATGAAAAATAATATACAAAGGACTGTAATGCTGTGGCGCGATGCTGTGGGACAGGACGCAGGATCTGTTTTCTACGAAGAAGGAGGAAGGAAAAACAGAGGCTGCTGACGGCCTTTAATCGCCTCTTGAACCTCTTCTCCTGCAGCAGCGGATCTACCCGCTCGGCAACGTGCATTTGAGATCAGGACTCGCTTCACATTTCTTTGCTTTGGCCTGCAGAGTCTCTGTTAGAAGCCCTTCACAAGGCAGCGTGATTGTGCTCCACACCCCACCGGCCGCTCAGCAGACAGACGCGCATGAGCGAATGCTATAAGTCACTGTGAAAGGTTAGCAGGATTGAGAGTATTTGTTCTGGCTTTCGGCGGCACACTGATGGTAGGCTACTTAGCATTAGGATGACAAATAAACCTGGAGCTGTCTTTGCTAATAATTTACAGGAGAGCAGAGATCCCTCGAATATCCATCTTTTTATTTTGATGCTCTTTTCAGACCGTGAATTGGGAGGATGTTCTGTCCTCTCTGCTCTTCTCTGTATTAGGTTAGAATACACTGTAAAGATTTCGTTAACTTTTTGATAATGTTCTAAAACATGATTACGTTTGTTTAATCAATAATGATAAAATAATAAAAGCAATTTTTCATTCATTGATCTTTCAGTTAGTCCATATGTGTAGTTGTACAACTAGAAGCTTTTTTCTCTAGGCCCCTAAAACAGGTTAAGAACAACTGAGTGTGAATTATAACTATTGATTGGTATAAGATTTATATAAGAGTCCTCAACAATTCATAAATACAAAATACTGTGTTGCAGATACTCATATTTACCCGTGTTTACATTTTGCCTATTAAATACACTGCTTTTATTTGGCCTTGACACAAACTCATGAACACAGAAATGTGCAAAAATGTAAGAGAGGAGGTTCAAGAACCGTAGAGGAGAGGGATCATTAGCATAGCAAAACATTATTTATTCCTGCTAGTGGCTGCAAAATATAGTTAGTTTGCGCAGCTACAGACAAATTATAACATCAGTTCAGGGTGAGAATATTTGTTAAACATGGGATTTTGTAAAAGCTATGAGCAGCAGCTGAGGTTTAGTTATTCATTTATTACCTAAACACTGATCCCTGGACATACTCTCAGCCCATTAATAAAACATTTACTGTACCAACAGCACAATTTATATCTGTGCTGCCCAATTTGACAGTTTCCTTAAACCCTGAGGCTGTATTTTGCTCTTAGTGTAGGGAAGCGGTGCTTTTCATACACTGATTCCCTTCTAATTTACCTTTTAGCTCTATATGCATCTCTAACACGAGCCGCAGAGCATTAAGGCCAACGCTATGTGAAGCTCTTTATAGAGAGGAGGACACCCATGGAGAAGACAAAGAGAAGCACTCAGCACAGTGAGTAATGTAGTCAATGCTTTCCAGGAATGTTCAGCTGTTCAGCTTCTGTACTGTAGATGAAATGAACCATCATCACTTGATAGGGCCTTGAATGACACCGATAAACTATTTAGCTCCTCATGACTTTGATAATAAAGACACATTAATAAGACTGTAAGTTAAAGCCAAACTCAGAGTAAAAGGAAGCTCTGAAAACAACTTCGGTCTCAAGAGTTTAGCCTTCAACAGAAACTGATCAAACATTTATTTCTTTAAGACTTTGTTTGTCTCCAAGGAGCTGCATCCTTTTCTTGTCTCACAGTACATTCAAACCTGACACAAAATAAATACATATTATTCTTAGTGTGGTTGTCGCCCTCTTTCCTAATTTCGCTTGCTGATCCCTCGTCTGTCTCTTCTTCACCACATCAGTGGGACCTTCTCGCTGTGAGGAGGTCATTAGTGTAGCCTGTGGCCTGCGTGGCTACAAGGTGAAGGAGTGTATAGACGTACTGTCGTTGTACGTATTGTATATACGTACACAATTAATCTGCATCATTTGTATCAAGGTTAAGTGCATTTTAGGAATCAGTCTATTTATGGCACATTACAGGTGCAGATGTTTAATACACTGTCAGCTCCCAGACCCTGGTCTGCGTCGCTTTCTCTGTTTGAGAAAAGTAGGTGTTGATGTGGAACAGAAACAGCAAAGCAGTGACAGCTCTGCAGCTCCACTTGTTCGTGTCTTTTGGCTGCATCATCTATCTAAAAATATCTGGAATGCCAGTCTGTCCAATTAAGGTAAAAAGTACAGCTTTCCCACAATGCTCTCACCAAAATCCTACTTTTCATTCTCATTTTCCACGTCTCATGCCGCTTTAATCTATTTACCCCTCTAACCTTGTTTCTCTGTCTCTTCCACCCCCTCTGTTGTAAAAGTGCTACTTTCCTTTCACCTCGTGCCGCCTCGTTCTCCTTATTTCTGGATCCATTTTTAAGTCTCCAAAAGATTCATCATGACAGTAGCATATTCTTTAATCATTAAACAGGCTCCCATTACGGCGTCACATTATATTTTCAGCTCGTCTGTCAGTGTCCCGCTCACATGCAACAGCCCCAATGCGGTTCTCCTGAATATGTGACTAAGACCCGTTAGACAAGACAGAGCTAAAACAAACATTAATAAACAATCAGAAAAAGGCAGGAACACGTTTGAAAGCTTTCATATTTTTTCTACGCTGAGTTGTGAACATTACATCTGTCTATGTAAGAGGACTCCAGCTTGGAAGGAGAGACTGGTTGCAAAACTGGTACGTGAGAAAGTACGACTTAAATACTAATGTCTGAATCAAGCGTAACCAGCTGTGAACATGATCGGTTGATGTCCAAGCAGCGATTTGTTTTCTGGATCCTCCGGGGGCGCATTCCTTAAAGCGGTTAATTATGGATGTGTTTGCAGTTACCAGGGCTCATGCTGGAAGGCCTAGCTACTCTGATAAAGGAGAAAAATGCATTTACATATTTGTATTGTGTGAAGGAAAATGCACAAAGAGGATAACAAATTGGTGCAAGATGCCGCTTCAGAGTATTTTATGGGATAACGAAATAAAATAACGTGGTGGGGCCAGACACAGGTGGAAGTGAAGCACAGTCCTCCCTCACTCCTGCTACCACCCATGATAACAGGGTTTGAAATAGTGTTTGATAAAAGTAATGGATGAGTATTTGAAATGCAGAGATTCTCTCACTTCAGCTTGGTTGCAATATGACTTGGATCTTGACTAAACATGCAGCAAAAACTCAAGCCTGAAACTGACTCTAGAAGAAAATACTAAAGCAGCAGCAGTACTAAGGACAACACACAAAGGGAAGCAGCCAGTGGCGTTTGATGAAAGTGATTCATCCACCCTGCTGATTGTTTTCTACATTAATGGGGCTTAAGCAAACATTGTAATGACGGCTCTGCTTTAGCAACGCATCGCTACGGCCTGAGTCACTGCTTAGCATCACAAACAGCGGAGGATGGTTGACAGTGGAAGAGCAAACAGATTATGACAGGGAAACTCATCTCTGCAATGAGTAAACCAATTAAGATGCATCAGAACACACATCGTCTGAATGAATTGGACAGTTGTCTCCACCAGCATGATGTGATTTATCCTCAGCAGGTCACTGTGTTCGTTTTCAACGTGGTGCGTTTGAAGTCCTAAAGATTCTACTCTACATTGCCTTCCAGTGAACTGGGGCTTTGAACTCATCACACCCTGCTTTGTTTTCCCATTTACCAGTGAAGTGGCAGAAATATTTTGAAGGGCAGTGAGGCAAGAGAGTTTTGCGTGTTCTAGCGTTCCAGCTGTTCAGAACAAGCCTCCAATAACACAACGATTCTCCCCAGCTCTGTGTAAACACTTGATTTATACCTGATCCAGCGCCGTGACATCCCATACGCTTTTTCTCCTAAACCAAAGAGGGGCCACCCAAGGGTGAGACAGAGCTGGGGAAGCAAAGACAGCAGAGCAACGAGATATCGTTTAGCCACAGTCTAGGCCTTATCCACTTAGACTACTGTAGCTCATTTTTCTTACATCTGGCATGTCTCCTTTCACGTACTCCAAGCATACATCATATGCAAATGAGCCTTACATGTTTGCCAGCAGACTAATGGGAGCCTTCTTACTGTTTTCCTCTCTCCACATTATGACAGCATGGAACAGGCTGGAGCCTCCAGAGCCAGCCTTCAACTTCAGCAGCTAATGACTCATCTGCGGTTAACGACTTAAGGTGTGCCCGTGTCTGTTGTGAGGTACCAGTGTGTTTTTCCTCTACTCATACATCCCTTAATGGACACTACTGTAGTTTTTTGCCAGTTTTGGGAAAACTGTGCAGTATGTTGTGTTTTTTTCTTTCCTGCAATAAATAAAACATGGTGCGCATCCTTGGATCTGTGCGGAATTCTTCTAAAGCGCCACAAATCATTTACATCTCCAGCAGAACCCGTCTGAAATAAAGGAAGGTACTGTCTGGTTGGAGCAGCAGCAGCGAGAGCTCATGAATACGTCAGGAGCGCGAACGCTCGGTCGCACGGGATCAACTCGTCAGATGGAGGATTTTAAGCAGAATGTCTGCAGAAGCGTGCGATGTTGCTCAGGTAGCCGTTCACTTAGTCTGTCTGCAGTTTGGTGCTGATCGCTTAGTTTAAACTGAGTTGGACTAGGAAGGTGAGGGTGAAGCTTCGTTCAGCACATGCTGCTTATACTGTCTATCCTGGCAGGACCTGCTACCGTTCTGTTAAGCTTTTTGCAAACTCACATATCTTATTCGATCTTCTCTTTCTCTTTCTTCCACTCTCTGTCCGCCTCTCAAGGCTACAGTCATGGTGGTCCTTGCATTAATCTGTGGAGGGACCACCGGGACTCTAAAGCCAACACATCCACCGTATTCCCAGCGTGCCTCCGAGCAACTTACAGCCAAACCAACCAGCCCACCTCACTGTGGACGGTTCTCAGCTGGAACCTCTCCTGTAAAACTTAGCGGGATATTGTAAAAATGAATAAATATATGAAAAATGGCTAATAATAAGGGGAGATTTATATTATTAAATGCATTTTTCGTTGTTTAGTACTTTCAGTTTTCAGTGTTATTGGAACTTCAATACCTTCGATACCTCAGCTTGATGGAATTAATATACTTGCATTTGTTATTTTGTGTGAACACTAGAATTTGCACCAAAGCAAATTCACAGCTGTTCTTTGAATTTCAGTGCCAGTCTGCCCTTGCGTTGCATCACTTCCATGATGTCTGCTACTGTACATGGGAATCAGAGACGATCAAAACTCACACGCGCTACCAACAAAAGCTAACGTGTGAGCTGAAGTTTTAAGTGCATTAACATGCATTTCACGCTACACTGCTTATAGCGCCCATTTTCAGGTGAACCTCCAAATGTCACCGACATGACAGGATTACCAATAAGTACCGAGACCACTGAGCTGTGTTGTCAGTTTTATTGAGTGCATCCACCCCCTCGTGCACTTCTCCCTTTGCTCCTGATGTGGTAAACAAAGGAGTTTGTTTAAGAGCCTGGCTTTGTTCTGTCAAATGAGCAACTCCCTCCCTGACACAGACACCTTCCCACGAACTTTTTGTTTATTTCCTGAACTGATTAGGTGTCACTTTATACTTCCAGCCTCGTGAAGCTTCAGCAGCTCCCTCCAGGAGACGTGTGCTACTGAATGGATGGTATTTTCAGGGGATCAAAGGCCTTTCATCTGGTAACCTCACCTTTTCCCAGTCTCTTCAACTCCTCTTGACTTTCCACTGATTGTATAGCTCATCTGTCAACCAACCGATGGCATTTGTTTGTCTCGTTTCCCGAAAGCAGAAAGCAGAGGACAGATGGTAAATGCAGAATGACCTCTGCCGGGTTTGCTTTCAGTCTTATGGAGTGGGGAAAACTAATTTGGACAAAAATACATACATGCAGTACTTCACCTAACAATCTGGAAGAGACTAAATTACCCTAGATTCCAGAATGCGGAATATTCTTTCAAACTTTTTGAAGAAAGGTATTTTTCAGCATAATATTTTCTTCCGCATATTGTCCTTCCTAGTAACGGGACAAAGGCCACAGTTGGTCAAAACCACAGCAAATATTATTCCTTGACTTTAAAACTCCACATTCAAAGTATTCAAAAATGCAACTGTAAACAAAAGGATGAGCGTTTGCACAGCAGGTATAATATGGCCGCATAGTTCATCTTGTAGAAGCATTAGCAAAGCAACTCTAGAGCTACAAATCAAAGATAAAAGATAAAGCCCCACCGGATCAAGGATCCGAATTCAAACAGAAGACGGCTCCCAGAGGACGACATCAGAGCCCCGAGGTCTGAGATCCAACTTAATCCCGCTACTTAATCACAGACCCAAACAAGACAGTTCAGAGAGCGTCGCAAAGAAAGGGCTTATTCCGATGGAAACTGATCGGCACCCACTGGAACGACTGACGGGTGGATGGAACAGACGTCCTTGACGATAAATCGGGTTAGGTGGGAGAAAAAAACGAAACGCTGGCAAATCAAGAGTTAGTGACACGTTAGAGGATAAGTCATTTCAGCACAGGCTCAGTCTAACGTTATTAAATAAGACATGTCCTGATGTACATGAACGCACCATCACATTCTCTGTCAGCAACCTTTAACAAATGTGTTCCCATCATAGGAAAATCTATGGCAACACATTGCTAACAAACTAAACTAACACGCAGCTCGCCTCCATACAAAACAGCCATGTAATGTGTAAATATCACCTTTATTGACGTGCTGCTATTGACATTCTCTGCAGACAGAAACCCTTCGAGCTGAGAGCAGCACAACTGCGCAGAAAAAAAATGTGCAGACAAACCAAAAGCTGTGATCGGCACATACTGGATGCAAATATGTTTAGGTGACAGAGAAAACGGGGACAGCAGAGTATTATCTCTTATCCATAATCACACACTGTAAAAATTAATTACTACACAGATACAGTGTGTGTGTGACTGTTGCCGTGTTACATTCACACATAAACAAGAGAGAAAGAGACATAGCAGAAGCTCTCATGTCTCAGGAGGGAGATGTTTTTCTGTGCCTACCTACTTATGTAGGACACTTTGTGCCGGAAAGGGAGACATAAGTATCTTAAGTTATAAATAAGTCACATCTGAGCATATAAACCAGTTCAAACCCACAAAGGGCTTTTCAAATACAGATAAAGCAACTTAATAAATGAATTTGTCATATTTGAAACCGATTGTTGTTTTACTGCTTGAATAACTAGTGACCAGTGTCCATGAGATGTTTAGTCCAGTCACAAGCATCAGTGATTATCCCCGGAGAACATCTTTCATATTGTATTTTATGAATAGTTTCATTATTGACCACTATGCTTTAGCATATATACTGATGTTTAATATGATTGTTATGTCTATTCATTTGATTATGACACATTATGTTGGTGTTGAATGAAAAAAAAAAAAAAAAAACTTGTGAAGTTTGATGTGCTACTTGGGAACATTAAGAACCCTGGAGGTAAAGAAGGCTCATTGCTATCACACACACACACACACACACACACACACACACACACACACGTGCACACTCATACAGATTATCTTCCTTTCACAGGAGGCTGTGAGATATTTTTAGCTATAAAAAGAACAATAATCTGTTAAAGACGAGAGCAGATCTCTTAACTATTCTGCTCAGAAGGGACAGAGCAGAGCTCCAGCCACACAGATAACACTTCTAATGACTTTTGCCGCCTACAAGTCAAAATGCCTCCAATAATTACAGCTTGTCACACTTTCATATTTAACATTATTTAATATTACATCACCTTCTGGCAGGTGAACAAAAAACGTAACAAGCCCAAAAATAAACATTTGGGAGAGGAAACAAAAAAGTCCTGCTTGTTGAGATGCAGCAGACGATGGCAGGTCTGAGTCCTGGTGACTGAGCAGCATATTGATACGATTCCCAAATCTTTAACAGGCCATTTCCCTCAATAACAGGGTGTAATTACAACACAGACGATGGGTAGAATGCAGATGTTGCAGCTGCTGCTATAACATTAATGATAAAACATAGATCTGACGTATCCCTGCTTTATTTAGGCACAGCATTATCAGCCCTCACTCACCAGCTAAACGTAAACTGTCACTATGATCAGTCCTGCTCTGGCACCTACAGTAAGATCACATCAATCTGTCTTTAGCAGAGAACAAATTATTAATCAGATAACAAAGCTCACTCTAAGATTAATTCAATTCTAGCTTGATTTATTATAAAGGATCACTAGCCTGAAGCAAACGCTTTCTTTAAAGGCACCAGAAGACGTCTGGCCCGGGGCGCCCAGTCGTCCGAAGACGAATCTGCTTCTTCTATTAAAGTGTTTACCAACAGTAATTGCAAAAGGCTCCCACACTGGTAAACCGGAGCAAGTGAGAGCACGCAGGCACAACGGCCGCAATCAAAAAAGAAAAGAGTCAGAGATGAGGCTTCGAGGACATTTCGTCTGGTATGTACAGTATCCGCCAAAGACTTAAAGATGACTTGAAATCAGGGAGACGTGTCTTCAAAGTGATGGATGCAGGAGTGTTTGGAAAAACCAGACGCATACTTCACTGAAAAAAAAACCTAATTGTCATGCAGTATGAACAGTATCATGCAATGGCAATTAGCTCAGCCTGCAATGTGCTCAGCCTAACTTCATGTCGTTATGAGATGATCACTCTTTAGTCCAGGCTCGGTTTCAATTTTCTGTCTTTGAATTTTCTTTTCAAGACCAGTTAAATGAAGCACAGCGGTTAACAGCTCCCCGTCTCCTGGTGGATGCGTGATCTGCCCGAGCATTCATGTGGTCGATGGGTTCAAAGTGGTTTATCACAAAGCAAGTGCTTATCAGTGGGAGGCTGAAGGTATAGCTCGCACACGGGGCTAGAGAGGAAACGTGCGCTGCCGGCCTCACACCACTCCACACACTCTCATGAATCAACGCACACAGACACACAAACGCTCACTTATATTCACAAAGGTGAAGAGAGTCGCTCTGTCTCCCATTTCCTCTCTGTCTGATACCATTACCATTATCTGTGCCATGTTCACGGTGACCATTTATATCACAGGAAGAGTCTGGCAAGCACAGTACACCGCAAATTGCCCCACTATTAACTAATCAGTAGATGGATGTACACTGGTGTGTCTGATGATCTGCGCTGTTCCTGCCACAGTCAGCCTCATAATAACCCATTAGCACTATCAAAATGAAGTTTCAGCACCAAAGTCACACAAAGTGCTTCCACCGCACGATGTAAAGTGACTGTAATTAAAATGTGACACACTGACTGAGAATCAAAGCTTTAATTTAACAACTGACATGATGGAAACAAATATTAATTCAAGTCTATACGTTTGTTTTTCCTGATCTTCTCCTTTGCTTAACATAATTAGCAGCTTCTCACATGCTTAATAAGGAAGGATGTGTTAATTACAGAGAAAGCTATTAGGACATAAACTACTTTATGTTTTAGTGTATTCTCAATAACAAAGAATATTATATTAAATAGTGTTTTTTCTTAGCAATAAGCTGTGTGTGTGGTATTAAATTAGACAATGTCTGTGTTATTATGATGATTCATGGTGAGGATTTTACCTTAGTCGTGCTAGCATTTTTCGCCTTAAACACTATTTGTCATAATTATTTAATTTATCACTTAGTTGTAATTAGCTAGTAATTATAAGTTTATCAGTTCAATTCAGAATGTTTCTTTTATTTAAATTGCAATTAAAATTGTACTTTTGCTTTATAACCATTAATTTGATTAATTATACGAGCTAAATACTAGTTACGGCTTTTTTTCATTTAAAACCTCTGCAGTGTGATTAAAACTGCTCCCGTACATTTCCCTCCGTTTATTTTACTTTGCTTCACTTACAGTAGTTAAGCTTACTTAATGACACATATCTTGGAAAATCCTCCCAAAAAATCGAGGAGAGGAAGAACATTCAGTTTAAATTGTAGCAGTTAATGTAAAAGTCTGAGTAAATCACAAATATGAGCTCTGACATATGAGACATGTTTATAAGGCTACAACTGGAATGTACTCATATTTTAAATAATTTCACATTTTCATGCTTTTCTTCCTATGACCTGTACTGTCTGCCTCATTTTAAAATAAAATTGGTAATAAATAATAAAACACTAAGACATAATTTGCATAAACAGGAAAACATCCCTGTCAACATCCACAGAGCCAGTTCAGAGTGAAGAAAGCTCGCGACAGATGGGCTGAGCCCAGGCCTGTGCTGTCATCTAGGTGACTTACTGTACAACACTCTCTACCATCTGCAGATCATAATTCAAATCTTAAAGATAAACTTGCTTTTTCAGTTCCAGAAGAAAAATATCACATTCTTCCATAGTATTGAATTATTTCTGTGAGGGGGCTCTTCTCCCTCTCAAACTTTGCTCTTCACTGCACATTAAATATGTTTTTCCTAATCATTTTAATGAGCCTCTAAATGGACCGGCACAAAAAAAGAGAAATGAAGGCAGCCTGCGTTCATCTAGCAGCAAAAACAAAGCAAAAGACAAAGACTTTTTCTTTGGGCTAATTTATTTTTCAGTTTAAATAACGCGTATCAAAATAAATTAGATCAAATCTGTGACGGCAATGATAACCTGAGCGGAATAAGCTGAGACCGATTCAATTTAAACTATAAGTTCAAAACTTTACAGCCTCCAATACACACCTTGTGTCTCACATTGCTGGCTCCCAGTTGGAATTGGAGACGCAGCTGAGGGCTATGGGAAAGCAATTAAAAAAGTATTCTGTTGCTGGACTTCAGCCGAAAGGCATTAACTGCAACTCCCCTGTGGGCGCAGTGTTCACAGCATGCGCTGCTGGGTCAGGGAGGGAACTGTGTCTGGGTGCTACAAGCTGTAAACACAGCGTGAGGGGGACAGACAGGGAGACTGGGGGAATGCTCTGCAGCGCTCTACCAGTGCCGTAATGCTGTGACCTGAGCCTGGAAATGTGAGGAAAATAAAAGGGGAGGAAATAATGAGAGAAAGCCGGGAAGAAAATGAGCAAACGCTACGATTAAACTCAACATTAGGAGCAACAAGAGAGAAAATGAGGCAACAGGAAAGAAAAACGATGACAAAGGCAGCAGCTAAGTAAAGCAATAAGTTAGAGTTGAGGGCTTTTGAGGAATAGAGTAGTTATGCTGCAAATCACTCTCGCTTTGCACAACAAGGCCCTCAAGCCCCATTCTGAAGCCCCCGAAGCCCCATCAGACCCTCCGAACAAGCCAACCCAGACCTTTCCACTCTATTACCAATACAGGGAACGCCGTGTGTTCCAGCGTCGTGCTGTACAGACTGTAGGCATCACACCCCAAGCTCGGTTTTATTGATCTAAGTAGAATTCAGCGTAATGCATGGACTGTGTAAGGACAACTAAGATCACAGGCGGGAAAAGGCAGCGTTTGAAGTTCCACAGGCATTAGGAGCCAGTGGTTTTTGTGTAATCATAGGCTGCTTTGTCAAATGCATCTTCAAATTTACTAACGAAAACATCGAAATAAAATGTGTTTGAAACAAACATCAGAATCCAAAATCAGCATAGTGGCTTTTTACCCGCGTGCCTTGTCTTAACGTAATAAGGACGAGAACGAGCTGAACAGCTGATATTGTGCTAAGTCCGAATTACCAATGTCTCCTTAGAGAGAAAAAGTAAGCAGCATTAATTACCGCCAGCGAATCGAGCTTGTGTGCAGGACCCTGAAAGCTTTGGTGCTGAACCACAGGAGCCTTTAGACCAATGAAAGGTTCCTGAATGGCCTGTGGTCTGGATGTTACGCCACTGCCAGAATGTTTTAATCAAGATGAATCTCCTGACTCCTCCTCTGCGTGTGTTGCACGTCGATGTCATTATGAAAGCACCACGTCACCTTTCTCACACAGAGATGACAGACTGGGAGGTAAGACTCATCTCTAACTATTGGACATTGTAAGGTGAGGCAAATATTCCTGTTCTCGTCTTACAGAGCGATGTGATGAAAACGTAGCAGCATTCTCGCTTCACTGAGAACAAATGCAGGAATCAGCTGGCCTGGCCCAGTATCCACCTGTCAGCATCACAGACTGACAGCTCGTTTTATCTAGAAATACCAAGGTATGAACACTGAAATATAAATGACATGTGGTGAGTTTACAGAGTTCCACTGCACTGATTTCACCTGTGAAACCACTACATCACTTTTTTTTCTCCAGACCGGCCTGGTATCTATCTTCCAATCTAACTTTTGGTAGGAGAGCAAACAATTATATTTCCCAAAATGTCAAACCATCAATTAATGACCTTTTCATGTTTTCATTGGCTGGATAAGTCTCCGACGTGGTGCAAAATCCTGAGTTGTCCTGAATAAAAAGATCACTGTACACACGCCTTTGTCTTGACAGATTGCAGGCACATATGCATCAGTGCTGAGTGAGAGCTACCGATCTGGAGAACTGGAGCCAAAAATATTCCAGTGTGTCACTCTAAATGTCAGCGTGTATGAAAAAAAAGGGAAAAGCATATCGGAGTGATAATCTGCACACTTGGCTGGTAAAAGGCAAGAAAGACTTAATGAGAGTTCCAGTCTTTGTATTTCTGCTCCATAATTTAGTGAATTTCCAATCAGACTCCTCCCCGAGCCGCCACCTTAACGTGGTGGAGGAGTTTGAGTGCCCGAATGAACTTAGGAGCTATGTTGTCTGGGGCTAAATGCCCCTGGTAGGGTCTCCCAAGGCAAACAGGTCCTAGGTGACGGACCAGACTAAGTGCGGCTCAAACCCCCCCTTATGAAGAAAGTCAAATCGAGGACCGTGACGTCGCCCGGTATGGCGCAGCCGGGGCTCCACCCTGGAGCCAGACCCGGGGTGGGGGCTCGCAAGCGAGCGTCTGGTGGCCGGGTCTTAGCCCATGGGGCCCGGCCGGGCACTGCCCGAAAGGACGACGTGGGCCCGTCCTCCTGTGGACCCACCACCCGCAGGAGGAACCGTAAGGGGCCGGTGCAATGTGGATCGGGTGGCAGTCCGGGGCGGAGGTCTCGGCGACCCGATCCCTGGACGCGGAAACTGGCTCTTGGGACATGGAATGTCACCTCTCTGGGGGGGAAGGAGCCTGAACTTGTGCGGGAGGTAGAACGATACCGACTAGAAATAGTTGGTCTCGCCTCTACGCACAGTATGGGCTCCGGAACCCAACTCCTTGAGAGGGGCTGGACACTCTTCTATTCTGGAGTTGCCCGCGGTGAGAGGCGGCGAGCTGGAGTGGGCTTGTTAATAGCCCCCCAGCTTAGCGGCCATGTGTTGGAGTTTTCCCCGGTAGACGAGAGGGTTGTTTCCTTGCGCATTCGCGTGGGGGATAGGACTCTGACTGTTGTTAGCGCCTATGGGCCAAACAGCGGTATAGAGTACCCGGCCTTCTTGGAGTCTCTGGAGGGGGTCCTGGAGAGGGCTCCAGCTGGAGATTCCATTGTTTTGCTGGGGGACTTCAACGCTCACGTGGGCAGCGACAGTGCGACCTGGAGAGGCGTGATTGGGAGGAACGGCCTCCCTGATCTGAACCCGAGTGGTGTTTTGTTATTGGACTTCTGTGCCAGTCACAGTTTGGCCATAACAAACACCATGTTCAAGCATAAGGGTGTCCATCAGTGCACATGGCACCAGGACACCCTAGGCCGGAGGTCAATGATCGACTTTGTAGTTGTATCATCTGACCTTCGGCCGTATGTTTTGGACACTCGGGTGAAGAGAGGGGCTGAGCTGTCAACTGATCACCACCTGGTGGTGAGTTGGATCCGCTGGCGGAGGGGTAGGCCGGACAGACCAGGCAGACCCAAGCGTATTGTGAGGGTCTGTTGGGAACGTCTGGCAGAACCCACTGTCAGACAGAGTTTCAACTCCCACCTCCGGGAGAGCTTCAACCAGATTCCGAGGGAGGCTGGAGACATAGAGTCCGAGTGGACAATGTTCTCCACTTCCATTGTCAGGGCGGCTGTTCATAGCTGTGGCCGTAAGGTCTCTGGTGCCTGTCGTGGTGGTCATCCCAGAACCCAGTGGTGGACACCGGAAGTAAGGGATGCCATCAAGCTGAAGAAGGAGTCCTACCGAGCATGGTTAGCTCGTGGGACTCCGGAAACAGCTGATGGGTATCGGCAGGCCAAACGTGCTGCAGCTCAGGCAGTCGCAAAGGCAAAAACTCGGGCCTGGGAGGAGTTCGGGGAGGCCATGGAGAAGGACTACCGGTTGGCCTCGAAGCGGTTCTGGCAAACCGTCCGGCGTCTCAGGAGGGGGAAGCAATCCTTTACCAACACTGTTTACAGTGGAGGTGGGGAGCTGCTGACCTCAACCCGGGACGTCATCGGGCGGTGGAAGGAATACTTCGAGGATCTCCTCAATCCCACTGACACGTCTTCTATTGAGGAAGCAGGGCCGGGGCACTTGGAAGAGGACTCATCCATCACCCAAGCTGAAGTCACCGAGGTGGTTAGCAAACTCCTTGGTGGCAAGGCATCAGGGGTGGATGAGATTCGTCCTGAATGCCTTAAGGCTCTGGATGCTGTGGGGCTGTCTTGGTTGACACGCCTCTGCAGCATTGCGTGGAGGTTGGGAACCGTGCCTCTGGACTGGACAACCGGGGTGGTTGTCCCACTTTTTAAAAAAGGGGACAGGAGAGTGTGTTCCAACTATAGGGGGATCACACTTCTCAGCCTACCCGGGAAAGTCTATGCCAGGGTACTGGAGAGGAGAATCCGGCCGATAGTCGAACCTCGGATTCAGGAGGAACAATGCGGTTTTCGGCCTGGCCGTGGAACACTGGACCAGCTCTACACCCTCTCGAGGGTGCTCGAGGGTTCATGGGAGTTCGCCCAACCAGTCCACATGTGTTTTGTGGACCTGGAGAAGGCGTTCGACCGTGTCCCTCGCAGCATTCTGTGGGGGGTGCTCTGGGAGTATGGGGTCCGGGGCCCTTTGTTGAGGGCTGTCCGGTCCCTGTACAACCGGAGCAGGAGTTTGGTTCGCATTGCCGGCATTAAGTCAGACTTGTTTCCAGTTCATGCTGGACTCCGGCAGGGCTGCCCTTTGTCACCGGTTCTGTTCATAATTTTTATGGACAGAATTTCTAGGTGCAGCCAAGGGTCGGAGGGGGTTTGGTTTGGGGACCGCAGGATTTCGTCTCTGCTTTTTGCGGACGACGTGGTCCTGTTGGCTTCCTCTGAGCTGGACCTTCAGCTGGCGCTGAGACGGTTTGCAGCCGAGTGTGAAGCTGCTGGGATGAGAATCAGCACCTCCAAGTCCGAGGCCATGGTTCTCGACCGGAAAAGGGTGGCTTGCTCTCTCCGGGTTGGAGAGGAGCTACTGCCCCAAGTGGAGGAGTTCAAGTATCTCGGGGTCCTGTTCTCGAGTGGGGGGAGAATGGAGCGTGAGATCGACAGACGGATCGGTGCGTCGGCAGCAGTAATGCGGTCGGTGTACCGGTCAGTTGTGGTGAAGAGAGAGCTGAGCCAAAAGGCAAAGCTCTCTATTTACTGGTCGATCTACGTTCCTACCCTCACCTATGGTCATGAACTTTGGGTCATGACCGAAAGGACAAGATCTCGGATACAAGCGGCCGAAATGAGCTTCCTTCGCAGGGTGGCAGGGCGCACCCTTAGAGATAGGGTGAGGAGCTCAGTCACTCGGGAGGAGCTCGGAGTAGAGCCGCTGCTCCTCCACATCGAGAGGAGTCAGTTGAGGTGGCTTGGACACCTATTTAGGATGCCTCCTGGACGCCTCCCTGGGGAGGTATTCCGGGCATGTCCAACTGGGAGGAGGCCCCGGGGAAGACCCAGAACACGCTGGAGAGACTATGTTTCTCGGCTGGCCTGGGAACGCCTCGGGGTCCCCCCGGAAGAGCTGGAGGAAGTGTCCAGGGAGAGGGAAGTGTGGGGCTCTCTGCTCAGACTGCTACCCCCGCGACCCGGCCCCGGATAAAGCGGAAGAAGATGGATGGATGGATGGATGGACCAACAACAGCACAAGCCTCAGTCATCCCATCCGCATGACTAACGCAGACATTGGTGCCCTCACTGATTGGGTCTGTCCAAGCGGCAGAAAGCTACGAGGGACTGACAGTCAGGCGCAGGAGACCATCAGGGAGACTTCTGTACCCAGCACTGGAGGGAGAGCGCGAACAGATTAAAAGAAAAGTCAGGAGGATCGAAGCAAAAGAGAGGTGGGCGAAATGCGGGAAGCACGGACAATGCAATTAACTGTGAAGGACAAAGAGTGAAAGGACGGAGGAGCAGCAGAGGACGGACATGAAGAGGGACACGCACATACAGAAGAATGAAATCAAATAAGAGGCTGGACAGCGTGTCAGTCCCGCCTGTGATAAAGACGACAAAGAAGCAGAAGCATTTGATAAGAACACTATGAAAATGAAATGAGATAGTTTTGCCAGTATGCGTAGGACAGATGCTGTAACACACAGAGTAGTGACTGACGGCAGCCTGTGAGCAAATACCAAAGAGATAAAGACAAATCGCATCAGACAAGTGTGTTGCGTCTCTTGTTGCTGCGTACGGACATTTACATGCTAATTGGATCTTTCATCCACGCGCGTTTCTTCCGTTTACTGTCAGCGTCATCCAGAAGGACACAGAGGCAAGTTGCATGCAAACGGCTCACTCTGAGGCTTTTCTGCATATATGGAGCAGCGACGTCCAGACTCCAACGTTTAGCCAAGTCAGCGACAGTTTGGTTTTGCGAGGAGTCAGGAGATGGCATAAATAGCTTTGTTAGCCTGGTGGAGACTCAAAAACCATTCCGGAGGATTGGATTTGCTTTTACAGCTTAATGCAACAGCTTTAATGAGGTTTTAATCAGTTATTTGCGCAGACAAACGGCTTCAGTAATGAGCTATCTTACCATTTCAAATTAAGCTATTTGTCGATCCTTTCAACTAATTCCTTTTCACGCTACAAAATCTAAATGTGATGTCTATGACCCAAAGTTAAACCCATAGAAAATAATAAAAAGGTGATGTCGCACTGCACGTTCCCGCGCTTCGCTAACACGTGGTGACCCCAGACTGGGAGCATTGGAGCACTGACTCCCTAGGACGTAGGGGAGCACGCGGTCCCACTGCAGCGGCCGTGCAGCTGTCGCATCTTAGTAAGAGGAGCTGCAAATTGAATTCAGGTATTAGAGGAGGGGAGGATGTCACAGGCCAGAGGAGACGCAGGAGGCGCTTTTAATGTGTGGACATGTAAAACAGCGAGGAACAGATCTGTCTGTTTGTGTGTGTGAGCCTAATGCCACCACTGTTGTGTAGAACTAAGCCATCAGCCATTCACTCTATTCTAGCACCACCTATTGATTCCACCGTACACTGCAGCACACTGGGACTGTGACGCTGGGGCACCGCTAACGCTACATAACACGGAATGAAATGAATGAATTACAGATCATTAAACACATGGGAATCTCTCTCCTGGTGAAAATGCTGCACGTACTATTATTTTGAGATTCTTCATCCAGCCACACGCACATTTTGGTCCAGCTCGGTTTAAATTTGAACCCATTTTAATTTGTTCTTTGAGTTTGCCCACACGTCTTGCCACTCAGAAGTTAACTTTAAATTTCATGAGCAGTTTTAAAATTAACTGAGAATAAAATCCTTTAGGGGAAATAATATTTTTTCTCTGACTGCACTTACTGTAGAGTGGGGTTTGCAGGAGATGCATTTAACAAAGAATGGCCAAAATATTATGCAGCAGAAAGTGGAAAACACTGATGTTTTCACACAGATCCAGTCACACACCACTGAATGGTACAATACGCCTCTGTGAGCCTGCTGACCTCTGACCTCTGGCCTACAGTCTGACAGCACAGACCTATGTTACATCACAGGCTGGATTTGATGTATGGCTTGACTCGACGGGAGTCCAAATAGTGTATTAGCGTTGCAGCACAGCCAACGTGAGTTACAGCTAGAACGTCCAGATCATCCCATTGGCTTAAGCCAGCAGTTCAAGACGGTTTTCCACACTCACAGTTCTGGAGCAGAATAAAGCTGATTTACATGATTCTTGATCCTTCCCACTGGTTTTTTCAAGTGTTAGGCAGCAGGGTGAGACTCGCAGTTACTGAGCAGCACACTGAGCCTCGACTTGATGATGAAGTAAAAGTGACATTTACGGTCGCTGCATGTACCTGGGATTAAAATTATCTTGATGAATAGTGAGGAACACCGGTCTGCTGACCTTCCCTGAGTAATGGCTCTCAATTACATGGCTCCCTGTGAGTGCGTGAGCGTGCAAGGCAGGAGGAGACAGCGACGTGCATGCCAGTGTATTAATCCACCACTTCCACTCAGACACAAATGAAAGCGGCCGCTTTGCGGTGTGCAAATGTGCAGCTTCTCGTTCACCTGCCGACAGGCAGCGTGTGATGATGAATGACGAACTTATCTCTGGGACTCAGAAAGCAGCCAGACTCATCAGAGACCCAGCCCAACCCAGCGCTGCATGTATCTGAGCCAGGCTGTCTGCACGTTTCTCCTTGTCGCTGTCTCTGTCATCCCGCGTCGTTTCTGTCGCGCCTTTCATGTCAGCCCGACTGCGCTGCTATTCTTGTCTTCCTCTGTATCACACAATACGAGCTGAGTAGCCCTCATTCCTCACGGTCATATCAGTTCACTGAAGCCACATCCTTTACCACTGCCTCTAACGAAATCCCACATGACAACTGCTATTACTCTAAACAGGGTTACATAGATTCAAAGGAATCCCCACAAGAAGAGTCTTAAATTAGAGGCAGATATCTCAAAGTCATGAGCATCGGTTTCTGCTCTGTTTGTGCCCCTGCTAGAGACTGAAGAGAGGTGAGCAGCGAGATTTGGGCTTTTTTTGGTCCCAGGCTTGTGAGTCTGTTGGTCTACGAAGCAAAGATTGTTTCCCCACTGCCGTGAATTTGCTCAAATCAAGAGTCAATGCATGAAGGTGGTTTAAAGCAGCGTCGGACGAGAGAAGGAGGAGAGTCGACAACGCGTTCGTAGGAGCGGAGCAAAGCAGAGCAGAGAAGCAGCTTCAGTATCACCTTTACACAGACGCTGTGTTCTTCCAGTGTGGCGCAATGATTAATACAGCAAGTGCAGGAAGGTTGAATGCGTTGACCTTTAATCAGGGGATACGTGACTACTTCAGCGCTGCGTGAATGCTTATAGATGTGCGTACAACTCTGGGTGGGGAAAACATAACATGATGTCATTATAAGAAGTTGACGCGCGTCTCTGCGTTCTTCTCCTTTCCACTAACTAGACGTGGGAGCCAGTGTGGACGCATGGTAATAGTGTGTGTTTCCGTCTGTCACCTCTTTAAATGTCCTGGGCTGCATAGGAGGAAATGAGCTGCAAACCTTTCCTGTATTGAAAATGCTTACATCCAATCAACCAAGGAGTTTTCAGTCTGCAGAAGTTGAAAATAATTTGCATCTCACCGCTCATCTAAATATATTTTAATATTAAGTACTGTCAATTCTTCTTCATTTACTTCCATCTAGGCTGGAAAAATAAAACATCACCAAATGTTTAGCAAAGCAATAATGTGAGTTTTTGCTTAAAGTAAGACTGTTCCTTTGTGTGTAGATTGACCCCCCCCCCACGCACTGCAATCACGCATTTACAGCAAACAGTGGGGACGGTTAATCCAAATCTAATTGCGTCAACAGTCACGGTCAACCCATGCAAATCCCACAGCTGCTTTGCGAATAACAGCTGAAAATATTGTCGTTAAAGCGCAGCGAGATTTGCACTTGAACCCAGCTGAAGCGGAGAAAGCCTCAGTCTGTGACTTACCTCGCGTCTGTGGGTTCTAGCAACCGCAGCTCCAGAGACTCAGACAGATGCGTAAAAAGGTTCTTCGGGGAACCAAGGTGTTGTCCTTTTCTCGCAGACTGACTCCGAGCTCCTGCGCTCCTATTTAACGCAGCGCCAAATGGGGGAGGTGGGTGGGTGGGGGGGATAAATAAATAATTTAAAAAACAACTTTTTTTTTTTTCTCTCCACCGAGGTGAAGCACAGTAAAATCAATCAAACGGCGCGACTGCCGCGGCTTCACCCGGCCGTCTAACCTTTTTATGGGACTAATTGATGAGCGGCGGTGCGCTCTGGAGCCGCCGACTGCCCGGTAATCCAAGTGCGTCTAACAGCCTGGCGTTTACGCGGACGGAGCGTGTGGCGGCGGAGCTCCTCCTCGCCCCAGCCCCGCGTCCGTGTGTTTTAAAGACACACGGCGAGAGGAGACGCTCCTCTGGACACCGACCATAGCTTGGTCCCAAATGGTCGTAAATGTGATCGTGATGGATGATCAGGTTATGGTCCTTGTACTTTCACACTGCGCTCACACAGGTGACAGGTCCCGTGCGGTCAGCTACGCCAACAGGATGGGTTTGATAAATAAAATCTAAAGCATCTGTGTTTTATGTTATAGCCAAGTCAGACACGTGATTCGCTGTTCGCCTCCTGCTGCCTTCAACCTGTTTTCTAGTAACAACCTGCACGTATATAATGTCACACAGTGAAACTCAGACGTCCAAGTGATATAACACCAATCCAAACCCATTTGAGAGGAGAGGCTGGCGCTCAAACCATGAGAAGAGTCTTCACTGCTCATTTTTTAGTGGTGTTACATAACCAGAACAATATGACCATATATTAAACATAATGGAGCCACAGGAAGCTGTTGTGATAATAAGTGAAAAGCAAAACTCTGATCTAAAGGTGCTGCATCATTCTTCTTCTGTTTACATCATCTCTTCTTATCACCTTTGCTGTTATTCATGATAATGAATATGAATATTAGCATGCAGGCCAAACGGGCTCGTTTATTTATCAGATCATTTCTGTGAGACCTCGTCCACAGTCTTATCTCCTCTTACAGGTTTTCCTGTTGAGCCTATTAGGCTTGTAGTGGGGAGATTAATACTGATCTGGTTAAATGAATGAGTCTTTTATGATGAGGCAAATGAGAGCATTCAAAGCTCAAAGCACTCAGATGATGTCTGTGTTTCAGAAGTGCAGATTTGATCATCTTGGCCGTTGGATAGTTGGTGGAGAATAAAGCAAAACAATCCCTGAATCCCTGAGGGAAAACACTTAAATAGTGTGTGGCTTCTCATTGCTATCCCACTACTTTCCTTCAACACTTAATTACAATGCAAGCAGCTGTTTGTCTGCAGCTCCTGCCGTGACACATTTAAGACTAATCACTCACACACACACACACACAGGAAAGGAGTGGACAAACACAATCTACTTGGGAATGTTGTTCGTCTTCCAACGCTGACAGCAACAACTTTACACACACATCGGATGACACTATTAAATTCACCCTAAGCTGTACTTGTGTATCAAATGTAACACAACTTATTGGTGGCGTGTTGTGGTTGTTAGTTTGGGCTCTTTTATATTTTTGCATGTATTCTTTTATGCTGTATCACCACCTATAAGCACACACACCTCTCTGGTGTATCAGCAGGAGGTGAAAGGTCAA